>JAQQWM010000001.1:10000000-10600000 GCA_038363915.1 Apiospora saccharicola
GTGAGAAGAACGCTGTCGTCTGTGAGGGTTACAATGAGAAGACAATCTGGAAGAGCGGAAGGGAGAAGGCCGAAGAAGGTATGTCCATCCCCTGTTACTTGACCAAAGCCATTAAATCCCGTCTAATACCTCATAATACAGAGCGTCGGAAGAGTCTCCCTCTCATTACTCTGCAGCCTATTTTCAAGGGAGTGGAAACACCCGAGGACATGATATTCCTCCATCACTATATCAATCACCTCAGTGGCGTCTTGACTGTCGAAAGTCAACATAAGAATGCCTTTAAGGACATGTTACTCCAGATGGCTGTTGAACATCGCGGCCTAATGCACTCTATCTTGTCTCTGGCCAGCGAGCATATCGACTACGAGACACCATACGGAGCCAAGATCCTGGAGTCAAATGGGAGGGTCACCAAGGCCAGTCTCCAAGCAAGGTCTGAGTTCCACCATAACGAGGCCATGCACACGTTCTATGCGGACATTGGCCGAGAGCAGAGCAGGAAAACGGATGATGGGACAGTGAATTTGTCGGTTCGGTACGGCCAGATGCTGTGCTTATTGCTCAAATCCATTGCCAACGGCAACCACAACGGCGAACACCGTCTGCATCTCCAGGCCTACAAGAACCTTATTCAAGACTCGCCTCCTGATGACTCGGGTTTCCTCATCTTCATTACCGAGTTCTTCCAGTTCTACGTATTTGCCGACGAGTTGATCCGCTACCCGCAGGTACATGTACCCCGCCTGGCCCTGGAGTCTTGGGAACCGTGGATGACGATTGAGCCGGCTCGACTGATTGGCGTTTCCGATGGTCTTTTCAAGTACCTCACCCAAATTACCACCATTCGGAACACGATCCGGACCAACATCTTGGCCAGGATTGACCCCGTAGTCGATTACACGTCTCTCTACCGCGCAGCCGAAATCGACGCGGCCATTCGGGACTGGACTCCACACTGGCCCCCTGGCGACAGCCGCGAACGCGTGGGACTGCTGTACAAGCAGATGATGTGGGTCTATCTCTTCAGGACCATCTACCCCCCGTCCTCATCATCGTCGCCGCCCGTCATGGTAGGCCAATCATTCGGTGCCACCACCTGCTCCGGCAACTCGCCGCCCTTGTCGCCCACGTCGCCCGTCCACCCGGACCCTCCAACTTACGACAAAGCAGCATCGCCGTTGCATCGAGCGGATTCACCACAGCCAATTCGGTATCCGCCTCATCACGACAGTCGCATCACTGTTGCGGTGGACGAGTCCCTGGCTATTTTGGAGTCTTTTAAGCCCAGCGATCCTGTCCAAACCCTGCTTTTGATACCTTGTCTCATCATTGGCTGTGCTAGCTTCGCGCCATCCCAGCGATCCAAGGTCCAGGACGCTGTGAGAGCTGTGCGGGGCTACACCGGACTGCGCAACTGTGATCTGCTTCTGGAGGTGCTAACCATGGTCTGGCAGCTCATGGACCAAGGCGAATGGACACAAGTCTGGGATTGGCAAGGTGTTGCCCAGTCCATGGGACTCGACTTCGCTTGCGCTTAATGGCGTGCCAACCCCCCACTCCTGGCCTGGGTCTACCAGTCAAAGCAACCCCACACACGGCTTTGGTTGTGTTGCAACAAGACTCCAATCTCCAAATCTCTCAACTCCTCATTTCCACACATCCATCTGATTTCGCAACTTCATGCGTATATACACGACATACATGCTGCTTATTTTCTTATACCCCACTCATTTTGTGTACTTTTCCTTTCAGCGTCCATTGGCGGTCAGACTTATTGCATTACTACAGGGTGGCAATGGTGCTTTTGAGCGATTGGCGGCAATTGTGGGCTCGTCGTCTACTTGGACGGCGAGCTTCAGTGATACCCTTTCAGCATGTGCTCACGCGGCGACGATTGTATGGAAAACGAAAGCAGTCACCGCGGGCACGGGGGCGAATGATAAGAAGAAGAGGAAGAAGGACTTCTCTACATAGTGGTGGTATAAGGTCCGGACAGGCGGCGTTTTTTCTGATATAGGTCGGTTCGGGCGGGGATCGGGAGGGAGACCGGGATGCACGGAACCAGTCGGCTCTTTGCACTTACTCATTTCTTCGGGGGTCCCACGGAGGATCAGGCAGGCGGGATATTTCTTTGGAATTATGAATTGCATCATTGCGTCCTCGGCTCTTTGGCGTTAGATACAGGCACCGTACGTGGATTAACTGCGGCGGGCCAGGCGGCCAAATTTTCTTTTTCTTGTTCAAGCTTTTTCACTATCATCATGGCCTGCGCATTTGCATCATCGTTATCATCGTCAATACATATTTGGCTTGCTGTTTGCTCCACTCTATCAAATTTACTTGGAAGCCGAAAGGTCTCGTTGATGAGCTTTGCTGTTTGGGTTTGCCTCTATTTGAACCGGTTGCCGCGAGAGATGTATGATTTCACTTGTGCGCGGATGCCACATAGATAAGATTGCCAAGAGATTACTGTTATTGACTTGCAAACCCTGACATTTGAGTAGGAAAGCAATGTTTTTTACTCATTCATCTGCTATGCGTGATACATATCTTGCTTTCCTGTCTATAGAATGAGATATACTACAGCAGCTGCCAGTGTCCCGCAGCTATCTTGAGGTCGTGCAATTCAGAAGCGGGATTTCTCTCCAAATGATAATCCAACGTCGCTTTCTCCAAAATCCAAACCAAAAGGATCTCTTCGTGCACACACCATCCGCAGAGTTTGGTAGCAAGCCGACAGCTAATCATCCAACCTTTTGATATCCATTGCTCACGTTCCTCTATCTCTCGATCCAAAATTCATAACCGTCATCTCCACATTGGTTCTGGAGTCGCACGGGCGATGCTACCCGGCACAGTAAAGGGGTCGGCATCGTCATTATCGTCGTCTTTGGTAATAGAAGCATTGCTGCGCCAGCCACTCATCAAGCTGGCGCTTTCCGTGTTTTTGGTTTTGTTGTCGTATTCATCGCTCTCGTTGTCAATGGGGGGATAATAGTATTGTCCACTGCTGGCGGATGCCGATGCTGCCGCCTCGCTTGTGTCATTGCCACGGGCTGAAGAAGCAGTAGAAGAATCACCCCATAGGGAGATCTTGGCGCGCCATCCGCTCGTCAGGTGGACACGGATGTCCACTTTGTTTTTTCTGATGTTATTTCTGTCGGTTCGGGTTGATGGGTCAGCTCTGCTGCTGCTGCTGCTGCTGCTGGCTAACACGGAAGGAGATGCTGTGTCGAGGAAGCCGCCGCGGATAGCACTCACATGATTCTTGTTTTTGTTGTTTTTGTTGTTTTTGTCGTTGTTGTTGACACTCTCCGGGGAGAAGAAGTGCTCGTTTCCGCTCTGGGAAGTCGGACTAGCGGTGGTAGAAGAAAAAGGACCGGCTTTGCTGTCGGTGTTGGCATTGTTCTTCTTCTTTTTCGTATTCTTCGACGACAACGGTGCTTTCGCTATTGCCCCTTTCTTGGATTTGGGTGCTGGTAGTAGGGCTCCTGACATCATGTACAAATTGTCACCGGCGTCGCTGTCGCTGTCGTCGTCGTCTCTCTAAGTAGCGACGGCCTCGCCCTTGCCCCCCCTTTTTGGACGTGTTCGTCTGTCTTTTGCGGGTTGGTTTATGCGTCGACTTCGGCTTGGGCTCGGGCTCGGGCTCGAGCTTCTTCTGTGACTGTTGCTGCTTCTGTGACTGTTTTTCCTCGCTCTCCTTTGCCGTTGTGTTCGGACTGGCGCCATTCTTGACATCATTGCCGTGGTTGTCGTCGGCATCGACATCGTCGTTTGCATTGTTGGTTGAGACTGCATTGCCTTTATCATTTCTGGGCTTGGTCTTTTGTTCTTTTGGCTGCCGATTTGCCCCCGGCTTGGACTTCGGATCAGATTTTGTTCCACTTCCTGCTTCCTCGCCCGCTCCGTTCCCTGCTTCATCGTCCGTTCTGTTACCTGCTGCGTCACCTGTTCCGCCGTCCGCATTCTCTTCTGCATCATCTTCTGCATCTTCTGCATCCTCGTCTGAAACCTCGTCTGAAACGTCTCCTGGTCCATTGTTTGCTTCGCACTCCGATTCAGTCTCTGAATCATTCTTTGGGTCATCCTTTGTGGTATCCCCATGGACATCCTCTGGGGCGGCTCCTGGTGCGGCTTCGGGTGCGTCCCCTAATCCACCCCTTAGTCCATCTCCTAGTCCTGCCGCTGCCGGTTCCGCCGTTGCTGGTTGAGCCGCTTGTTCAGTACCCGATTCGCGCTTCTCCTCGCCTTGGTCTTTTGGCTCTTGCTGATTCGTCTTGACTGTCTGTCCTGTCTTGACGGTTTGCTTCGGCTTGCCTGTTTGTTTTGACCTCGCGGTCTGCCTCGTCTCTCCTCGCTTGTTGGCCTTCACGTTCGTCTTATTGTTCCGTGGTGCCGGTGGCTTTCGTGCGCCCTCAGTTCCCTCGGGTTTCCCAGGCTGGCCTGCCTTGCTTGTGTCTTGCGATTGTTGCTTCGACATTAGCGTCGCCAGTTCGTGCGCCAGGCCGCCGAAGTCCAAGGTCAGGGTCTGGTGACCGTGATGGTTGCCATAGTGAATATTACTGTCACGTTGGATGTTTCCTTCATTCCGTCCTGTGTAGTGTACTTCCTTTACCGCCTTGGGAAGCGGTGACGTCTCTGAAGAGCGCGGCGGCGCAGCCTTAGAGGACGAAGACTGTCCCTTGGCAGCACCAGTAGCAGGAGTAGTCGCTCTGGGGGCTCGAGGGCCGGGCGCGCGACTAGGGTTGCGGCGGTTCTGACGGAGACGTATAGCAGGATCACGAGATGGCGGCTCGGGTGTAGGACCTGCGCCCCCGACGGGCCAGGGTATGCAACAGGAGATCAGCTCCTCGATCCAGGAAGTGGGTCCAGGGGTGGTATCGTTCCCCCAAAGAGGAGGAGGGCGACGGGTCTCGCGTTCTCGCGCGTCCTGACGGCGGACTCCCCGGTTGGCGGCGTCCTCATCGCGACGACTGCGGGCGAATGCTTGGGCGACGATCTCGCTAACTTCATCACGGGATACATGCTCCTGTCCCTCCTCCTGCTGCTGCTGAGTGACATCGGGTGCGACGTCGTTGTTGCCGCTGGGGGCTTGGTTGGGGCTGTCGATGATATTTGCGGGCGAAGTGGACGAGGTGGGTTCGTTTGGAGGCTGTGGATTTGGTGCACTGCCCTCCCCCGTATTTGACCCTGCCATGATGAATATGCCTGGCCGAGTGGGCTCAGGAATGGCGAGTATATGTTTGTGACTTGTCTAAGGTGTTTATGCGCGGGTGTAGTATGGTCTTTCTTGGTTTGTTGTTGTGTTGTTTTTGGTTGGAGAAGATTCAGTCAGGTTCTCTGGGACTTGGGAGATGTGTGCTTTCAGAAGTTTCCTTGGGCGTTGCCTGGTCTTTGAGAAAGAGAGAGAGCCTGTTCTGCCTGAGCGGCTGGGTTAACGCGGTGAAATACGCGTTTTGGCCAGGTACTCCCACTGGCTAGGCGATTATCTCCTATCTTTAAACTTGCCGGGGATACGCGTAGGGAGTTATCGCTATCAATATTTAGGTAGGCAGTACTATCGGAAGCAACAAACTTGGAGAAAGCTCTCGCGCGGCGTATCTGAAATTCCCACCTACCATATAACACGAACTAGTTTATCCCAAGGGTTATTCCCACCACTGAATAGTACAAAATGCCTCGAGCTCTATCAATCCATCCTGTTGTTTGTCAAAATCCCACAACTACTCCAGAACAGCGACAGAGCCCCCACAATAAGCGACAAGGGAACCGAAGCATTCTGCAAGTCCTGGGGGAAGGACTCCATCCAATATGCGAAGAAAACCAAGGGCCCTATAACCATGACGCAATGGTAGAAGGCGACATAGGCAAATGAGACATCATGGACTGTACTGAGGCCCCATACTTCCACTGTCATGTCGCGTTCGAAGGACCGGATGCGCTTGGGTATACGTTCGAGTTGATCCATACCCCCTGGCGGCTGAAAACACTCGTGCGGCAACAGACTATTACAACCGATGTCACAGGAGTTGAACATAACGTCAAACATGTGTTGCGAGATGGGTGGGTTCTTAGCGTCCTGGCCCTTCGGTCTGTATTTGTACTCTTTGTGGACTGGAAGATCGCAATAGTCGCGCACCATATGGTCAAGAGTGAAGCGGTGAAACTGCATCAGATTAGCCAAGTGTCGTAAGTACTATCAGGTGGCACATATGAGTGAGTACCTTGACAACTTCGCAGTAATGAAGCCGCCAGATCGAAAACCATAATCTGAGCTTTCCACGGCATCGGCGATAGGAGAGCTTCAACGAGTTGAAAAACTGATGGTCGGTGGTCCATTCATCCACAGCTAGCTGGGTTGGCTTCACGGTCCGCTTCTATCCCTGAACTCCTAGGAGTACCCAGGAACGATGAGGAGTTGTTTGATGAGCCGAAAGAGCCACGGAATAGGGGCCATGTTGGTTATTTATGGGTGTGGGAAGGTTGCCCTGCGATATGCCTTGGTTGTTGGCGGGTTGGGCCGAAGACCCTCTGGAAGAGGGAGCAGTTGAGCTTGAGGAAGGTGCTGTTGTTGAAGAATGGTGACTGCTCGAGGGGCCCGACCTCCCAGAAGGATTCTGGGAAGAAGGAAATACATAGTTCAGGGCCGCTTTCCAGCCTCCCTTTTTCATCTTGGTAGCGCACCAAGAATCTTGCTGATGATCACGCGGAAGAGAGATCTCCTGGTCTACGATGTTACAATGATCGCTTGAAATCTCTTGCCATAACAGTGTACCGCAGCTCTGTTTTCCGTTAGTCTGACACTGATGCAACGGATGCCATGTAAGACTTACACATCGCCAAAATAACCGGGCTTCCCCTTTCTGAAGTGTGCGCCGTAGTGGGGATAGGGGCCACCAAATCCATGTTCTATGTGTCGTTTCTTCAACCCACGCCTTCATCGTATTAGCCAATGAGGTATCTTGGTTGCGGGAAAGCCATATGTTGCTTCTAGGAATCAAGGTCAGAACATCTGTTATTTCACTCGGAAGCCATGCCATTGAAGATTCTGTTTGGGGTGACTGATGGATTCGGTTATCTTCTTCAGGATCATGGATACTGGATGGGGCTGCATATGGTTAGCACGATGATAACTATGATCCGTCATTGTAGTTCTATAGGGGGTAATGTTGTGCAGAGAATGCCGGTTACCTTTGTGCTGAAGGAGATCCAGTTCTGGCTCTTCTTCTCTAGTCTTTTTCTTTACTCGCTCAGAATCCAGCCATTGCCTGAGAGCATTGCGTAGCTCAGAGAGAGCCTGCGAAGAAATCAGAAACTCCTTGACGGCCCCCAAGGCGGTCGAGGGGAACAAGTTGGCATTATCAGCTTCGTCTGAATCTGGTCGACTCAGCTGATCGTCACTGTCGTAATCAGTGTTGTCGTCGTTGTTTTGTTCCTGGAAAATATTCCTTTCGGCCCCAGAAGCTTCGGGTTTGATAAAGGCCTGTGATTCTAGCCATCGATTGAAAAGAGCTGAGTTTTCTGGCAAGGGGGTTTTATCCTCTCTGGGACGCTCAGTTGAGGTTAGTTGCTCCCCCAATTCGATAGCGGTTTGCCCTGCACGTCTCCTAACAAATATCGCGAGCTGATGTTGCAGGTCGCTGGTCGCTTCCGCGCGGAGAGATTGGCCAAATCTCCCCAGGAGTCGGCGGCAGTTCCGAATGAATCGCCCTTGGCCTACTTTGTCGTTGGCTGACTCAAACAGGCTACGGAGCTCGCTGTCTTCCCAAAGGAAGGTTGCCAGCTCCAAGATAGCTAACTGCGGAACAACACTGAGCAACGAGCTGCTGCTATTAGAAGAAATATCTGAGAACACAGTCGATATCACACTTTCGATATCGCTGCCACTATTGTCACTGTCCAGTTCTTCACCGGAGCCATTCATTGGCGTCTGCCCGAGACTATTCGAGGCGCTTTGGGGAGCACCGAAGTCAATCAGGAGTCTGATTATTCCTGTATAACCACCTTCCGAAGCGTATTGTACGGCCGACCAACCTCTACTGTCCACGCTGTTAACGTCAGCCCCAATCTTCAGGAGTTCGTTCGTAACTTCGAGTCTGGCGGATTGCACAGCTTTGTGGAGCGGCGTTTGGCCAGCCTCGTCTCTAGCCTCAATGTCGGCGTCCCTTTCCAGGAAAATATTGGCAACGTCGAGTCTGTCGGATTGCACAGCTTTGTGGGGCGGCGTTTGGCCAGCCTCGTCTCTGGCCTCAATGTCGGCGCCCATGTCCACGAGAAAAAGGGCAATTTCGGGTGTGGCGGATTGCACAGCTTTGTGGAGCGGCGTTTGGCCAGCCTCGTCTCTGGCATCAATGTCGGCGCCGAAGGCCAAGAGAACACTGGTAACGTTTAAGAACCCGAAGAATGATGCCTCATGTAGTGGTGTTAGACCAGTGTCGTCTGACGCGTTGATGGCTGCACCAGATTGTAGAAGTGCTATGACAAGATCCTTTCGATCACATCTTACTGCCTCATGAAGAGTGTATTCTCCACGTGAGTCTGCATTCACATCATCACCATTTTCTGAACGCTGTCTGGCAATCTCCTCATTGCCCGATTTTGCGGCCTCATGCAGTGGCAATAGCCTAGGCAGGTCGGCCATCGTATTGCTGGCCCTTTCTGGAAGTCATGGCGCAGGAGCCAAGTACTCTGATAAGTCTTGTAGCAACGCTCGACCTCGCGAGTCCTTGGAATTGATGTGAATGCCTGGCTCACGGATGGGTCCAGGATCACTTAGAGATAATAGCCCCTGTAGATTTGGATCTTTCACAGAGGAAGACGTCTGCCCCACACTTGCTTGCGACTCACTTTCCGTCCAACGAGTGAGGTCCAAGGAAATCCATCTTGAGAGATCAGAGGACAGGCTACACCTTGATGAAAGGCATACCTGAAAACGAATTCCTTTAGAGGCGGCTATCACCACGAGGGACTCGAAGAACGCAACGAGATCCCACCTGCTATGCTTCTGATGTACGTCGATTGAATCGATAAAACAGACAAGAGAAGATTTGCCTAGCCTCATCAGAGCCGCCTTAAAAATAGACGCCGGAGAATTGACAGTCCACCCTGGGAAGTCTTCCCTTAGTTGAGAATGGTCCAAGGTGTCTTGCAGATCGGGTAGCTGTGTCAAGAGTTGGTACAGCAGTGTCCGGAACATCCCATCAGCAGAATTCTCCAGGCCAAAGCCCAATTGCATGTGGTGGAAGAAATGGGAGATAACGGCGTCATGACTCCCAACTCTCCGTGCGTTGGTGACCAATAATTTCATCAGAGGTGATATCCCAATTCGCGGCATGCCCTCAATAAAGAGAAGGCCGCAGGTCCCACCGGCTGTTACTGGCCGTGACCATTCAAGATATTCAGTGCTTTCCAAGCACCAGTCGCACATTGTTTGATGCGGCGTCGGGATGTTGACTTCCTGAATGCCCATTTGGTCGAACTTTAATGATTCCAGCAATTGTTTTCTCAACGACGGATTACCAGCGACAGGCTGGGCCACTGTTGGGGTAGCCGACTCAAAGACCTGTATCGTCGTTTCTAAGATCGCCATTGCCCTTGGGAGACAGCGCTCGCTTTCCAGTCCATGTACGGGTTCTGTGCGCGGGCTACCGGGGTTTGGTGCATCGGTGGCAGTGAGGGCTTTTAGGCAAGATCCAATCATAGGCGTGAGATCCTGCAGGCATTCCAGTTTCGCATCATCACCGCCATGAACTAATACCTGCTCCTCGAATGCGCTGAGGGATTGTATCAAGCCAGCGAGAGTATTAATAAACGCAATCGATGGCTCCGAGAGGGTTTGAAGCCGCTCTAGCCTCGCATTGGCAAGTCGTATTGCCTTTGCAACTGTCGCAGCGAAATCAGTGATATCAGGCGCCTCTGCCATTGCGAGTAAATATACAGCCAGTAGAAGATACCACACTTTGGGCGTACTGGTGAAGCGAAATTGAATCAATGTTGATAGTGGCTACTGTATTGTATCTTGAGATGAGGGGATGGATAAAGGATTTCTGCTCTTTACAAGTCAGGAAATGTGCCCAAATGCAAGCCAACCCACTCTGATTGGGTGAATATATTGACAGGATGCATTCGGGCGCTGCGTAAGCAGCTGAAAGCCTGCATCAATTCAACCTCGAGGTCTGCCTGCAGCCGTTTCGTCGCACATGGTGGCAATGCCTGCCTACGTATGCAGCTTGAAGTCCATCCGGAGCAGCAGGCTCTTGCTCAGCCTCAACTGGATTTGCTATATGCATCCAATCGTAGGACTAAACGTAGTCGAAGGTGTTGATTTATGACCCGGAGGCTCGCGCATGCGGCGATGACGCCTTCGTTCACCCATTGACCAGCCTGTGTATTGGTCGTGAGGCGCTCAAGATAAAACTGTCTTGATCGTTAAAAGACCAGGGGCAATTGACTGAACGATCAAGTGGATAACTTCGATGAGCTGTGGTCTACCTAGTCTTGAAGTAATATTGTAAGGCAGACTGATCTTAGTAAATCTAAATGGATGTCATTGTCCATTTGCTTCATTGAGGTCACATCCAGCGCTTCTCGAAGCTCCCAAGGAGCAGCCCCAGCGCACGTTTCAGTGAGGTGCGCTACCCCACTTGCCCCCGATGTGCCAGAATGTGCTTCAGGGTGGATCAGGCCACGACCAGCCGACTACCATTCCGCGTTTTGGTGATCATCCAGTGATCATCTCAGGGATCTCTCAAAGGAATTTCTCACTGTCGAGAGTACGGAGAAATCAAGCTGTCAATTCTCCGAACGTTGGGATTCTATCAGACGTGACTTGCGGGCAAGGGGTGCGAGACAGGTTGTAAAAACACAACACGCGCTGTGGACTATTCCATATATATCCCTGCAGCAATGTTCATTTCGATTGGGCACAGTGAGGATGATATTCACGTAGTGAACAGAGAGACGTTGTTTGGGTATGTTCAAGAAGGGTCGTATCTACATTGCGACAACTGGCGCCGCTTGGTGTTCTGCGTTTCTGAAGAAAATGAGGCTATGTACAGTTCATAAAGGCACCCCTGGTGGTTCGCTCTTTGGTTGTGTGTCCGTCTTCGAAAAGGGGCTCGATCAATGCTTGTCCATCTGGTACAGATCTATCGAACCTATATTCTTAGGCGCGGCCGCCGAAGCCGCCGAAGCCACCGAACTGGCGGTTGGCGCCGCCGAACTGGTTGCCGCCCTGGGCCTGGCCACCGGCGGCAGCTCCACCCTGGGCCTGACCACCAGCGGCGGCACCGGCCTGGTTGCCACCAGTAGCAGCACCGCCAGCAGCAGCGCCGCCGCTGGCCGAGATCTTGCTCTTGATGAAGGTGAGAGCCTGCGAGCCGTACTTGGTGACGTACTGGTTGTGGGTGTTGCTGTCGTTGCCGTTGCAGCAGAAGGGATCCGCGGCGTCGCAGTACGACTGGATGAGCTTGGTGTCGTAGGGAGCACACTGGAAGCCTTGGGGACGGGCGGCGAACTGTTGTGATGTGCGTTAGCTAGTGTTCTGTAAATTTTGAGAGAATGTATACTTACACCACCAGCCTTGCAGGTGCCCACGTTGTAGGGGAGACCATTCTGGTTGTGGGGGTCACCCATGAAGATGGCGACCTTAACGGCCTTGAGGGCGTTGCCGGTCAGGGTTTGGCCCTGGCCGCCGCAGAGGGCGTTGTCCATAATCTGGCCACCCTGAGAGTAGCCAATGAGGACGATCTGGGTGTTGGGGCAGCGCTGGTTGAGGCTGTTGACGGCCGTCATGACGGCCGAGGTACCCTGCGAGGCGGACTGGTCGTACTGGACGCCGCCGCACGACGCCTGCCCACCGCAGGCGGGGTAGTCGATGGCCTGGGTCTGGGTGCCAGGGAAGGCGCTCTGGACCTGCTGGACCAGGCCGCCGGCGGTACCGAAGCCCTTAGGCGCGGTGGTCTCGCGGGCGCCGAAGACGAAGATGTTGGGGCAGTTGGAGTTCTGGCGGGTCTCGAGCTCGCTGCTGATGGGGCTGGCGGTGGCCAGGCCGGCGAGGATGGGGAGAACAGCGACGGTCTTCATGATGATGGTTGGAGATGGGGGTAGATGGGGTGGAGTGTTGTGGTGAGTTTGTCGATGTTGCAACAAAATTTCGTGAGTATAAAAGAGCGACCAAGCGCGGAAAGAGTCAAAGTGTGTGATGAGAAAAGAATGGGATATATCGAAGAATGAATGTCTACACAGCAGCGTCCGTGTTGGCAGTCAGAGGCGATCTACTGACAGGAGCGGGAAACCAGGTCTTATTATACTACTCTGCCCTTCCCGGTCGATGACAGTCGATGAGGCGCTGGGGTCTAGGGCGAAGGGGGGGCCATCTACTCGATTGGGCCATGTTTTACACGGAGCTGTTTCGTGATCCCAGTTAGCTGCCACTGTTGGTGGGACGAACATATTGACATGAGCCGACGGGCAAGTTTAACCCCCTCTGCCCCACTATCAGCCGTGGGCCTCTCTTCACGTTGTGCATGCCCCTTCTACCTTGCGGCGATGTTGGGAAGAGAGATCAGGACGAAGATTGCAAGGCCATGATGATCGGATGGGGGCCCGTCGTCTTCGCCCATCAGTTAGGCTGTTATTTTGTCAGCTAATCTTGGCGGATGAAGACCGACCATTGGTGGGAAGTTTTCGGGTGCCACCGAAAGTATGGGGGTGCTCATTTACTGTCAACTGTGCTACCCGAGCGGGCACTATATTCGAGACCCGGGTCTCTGGCAGAGGGTGGGACACTAGTTCCGAGTGCCGTACAAGTAGCCCCCTAAACGGCATAGGGCCCTAGTGCCGGCAGATCGTCGAATTGATTCAAACCAAGTCCTGCAATCTGTGGTTATTCGGGACGATCAATCTTGATTCGGCGCGAGAGCCAACGTATGGCAGACCAATCTGTTATAATTACGAAAGACCTGATTGTAGCAAACATACGGTGCATACTCCATCACTTGAGGCAGCATGCAGAGCCAGCGAAGCAAAAAGTGTCTGTTTCCAACTTCAATCAAGCTTGACAGAACCCCTTGGCGTCTCAGGAGCCCCTCAACCGTTGCAACGACCTCGGGCGGCGGCGTATGCTGTCGTCCAGCTTGCCAAGCTGTTGTGTGATTCGACCCATTGCCCATCGTAAGACCAAAAACCTTCGACTCCAGCACGCCGCAGGCACGCATGCAACGTAAGCATCTCATTTCATCCGCCCCGGCATCCATAAAACCCCTTTCAGCCTGTATGCGCCTACCCGCGTCGCGCTTGCGCTGGTGCGCCCGGTTGGCCTCCCGCCTTGAATTTCGAGCTACCTTGAGCCACCAAATATCCCTCGCATTCGAGGGATAATTGATGACTTATTAATATCTTTAATATCAATCTGACGTGAGCTAAGCTTCAGCCAGAATTGTACGATGGACGAAGATCCTGCACGCCTTATCAAGTCATCATTATTATCAAAAGAAAGCCACATATCACGGATCACAACTCATCTTCAGGTTCATTTGATGCATGGCCGACCTTTTGGACATGGTGTTTCAATCAGTTGCTTTATTACCACCATATCTCCAACCGTCCTGTCTGTTCATTACTAGTGCAACTCATGAGTGTGACGAAGAATCCTAGGACTTTTCATCGGGAGGCAAGAAGGAATACTTATCAGCATTGGCTTGCAATCCCGTTCTCATGATTCGATGCCGATAGATTGTGGCTGTGGGAGAATGTGCCACTTGTGTTCGCGGTGCCTTGGTTTGCTTGAGCAGGCTCCAGGAGTTGTTGTATGTAGAGCGGGACAACAAAAGCAAGATTCATGGAATCACGGCACATTGAAGGTAGATCTACCAGTGACTAGACTTACCTCGTGTTTCTTGAGTACGTCTAGAGCAAATAACCATACGTTCATATAGGAAGCAGTAGTATGCTACCCAGTTGGCTTGTAAAGAGAATACGTAGTAGGCGGTAATAGGATACCCTTCCGATGTTAGACTTACCAAAGGATCCCCTTCGCATTGTCGCAATCAGGGTCTACCTAAATGGATTTTTAAAGCATGGGCGCTAAAACACTCATGCTGCAATAAAGCGAAGCTGCAACTTACAGGTAGCTGAAGCCTCAAGTCAATAGGAATATCGTGGATACAGGCTAGCATCTTAGCTCAAAACTAGGGTTACCCAGGCACGGATGGAATTGAAATAGCCATGTGAATAGTAGGGAAGTTTGGAGCAGTTAAGCTTATCGCATCCCTTCGCTTGAGACTTCCCAGTAGCGCTGCCAGCCCTTGGTACAGCTAAGCCAGGCTCATCTTGGTACCGGAATCGCCTCCATCCCTTGTCAAACCCCTTCAACGAAGACAAGAAACGGGAGGTCCTTCTTTGGGCACGTTTATCGATAGTCTCAAGGGTTGAGCCACACCCACATACAAGTCACACAAAGCCACCAAAGAGTGTTTGCGCGACTGCCTCCAAGAACAATAACAAGCAACTCCCGTGCAACGTCAAAAGTCGTCTACACAGGGTGAACGGACCGTGAATCCCTGATTGATTTAGAAACACATTCTTTGGGTATGTATTGTATTCCAGCGCAAGTGCCCACGAACAAAGCAGTTTATTGGTCACAATTCCCTTGTCTCCCACCTATCCTGACGAATTCCCTATAACATATATACATTTTCAAAGTTATTGATCAATTGGGCTCCTACTAACGCCGAACCAAGACGCAAGTGCGACCCAGCCATCTCGAACTTTAGTTCACTATCGACCCAACCCAGCCCCATAATAACATTTTTTCTCCCTTCGGCAGCGACGTCCGTGTCAACCTACCCTGTAGCAACGGCGAATTCTCCACTAAACTGGCGTGTCGCACTCAACTCCCACCGCGAATTGATCGCGTTTACTCCATCACGAACTCCCCGCTACGATTCAATTGGTTATCGCAAGGCCATAGCTCTTGCCAGAAGTGCGTAGCAACCCGGTCGGATTCACACGATAGTCGCCAGCGGATCAGATTTTTTTTCTCTTCCTTCTTTACTGGTGCGTGCCCCGGCAGCACCAAACAATGTCCCTTTGAGCAATGGGAGCGCAACAGAGTCAGATGGTGAATGAAGACGACGACCGTTATCTTGACCAATCCCAATTTTCACAGGACGAGGACGATCAGTCGGTGCGCGGCGACAATCACGAAAACGGCATTCCCAACTCTTCTCAACACGACAAGCCCGTCTTTTCTAGCCAGCTACCGACATCTGCACGTCGCGACCGCGATTTGGGCAAAATGAATTCGACAAAGTCCAGAAAGCGTCGCACTCAACGGTCTTCCGACGCCGACCAAGGTCTCCCTGCCGCGTCGTCGCAGGACTTTGACCCGCCCTTTGTCAAGCACGAGCAGAACGGAACGCAAGACGATGATGACGACGAAGATACAATCATGCAAATTAAAGGCGACCCTGGTGCCCTCGATGAGGAACCTGCAGAGGTCCTCGAAGACGAAGAGTTCGGCGCCGAGATCTTGGAAAAGGCCAAGAGAGAGAGGCGGGAGCGCAGAGAGATGAAGAAGGCACGTAAGGCGGAGAAACTACGTCTCTCGCAGCACAAGGCAGATCCCAACGGCATGGACGAGACCGATTCGCACGACGCATCCCAACTGAACGGTGTGTCGCCAGAGGTGCAGAGAACCAATGGGTTCGTGGCTGTTAACCATCATCAAGCCCCTGCCGATGAAGAAGCAGTAGCGGCATCGAAGCCTTCAAAGAGGCGCAAGCGCCAGGCTGCCGTTGACCCCGTTGCTGAAGAGGCGATCGGCTACGACGAGAATGGTGAAGTTAGCAACCTAGCCCTTCTCCCGAGCAGTGCCAATGACTCTCTGCTCCCTGTGTCATCGCCCCTAAAACGCAAAGGCCGGAGCTCCTCGGATAGGAAGTCGCATAAGAAGCAAAAGCAACAGATGGACGATGTCGAGGAGGATGATGTGGACGCAACACACATGTCGGTTCCTTTCGCCGATGCCGCCCAGGATATCTATTCCCAGCGGTACAACGAGGCTCAATCATCTCCTAGCGAGGCCCGTCTCCAACGCCGTTCCCAATCACGAGCCGATTCTGTCGAGGCTGAGCAGTCCGATGATGACCTTGCACAACACGTCAAGCCTGAGCACGTGCCTGAAAGCGATGACGAAGAGATTGTGCCTCAGACCATGGATATTGATGAAGACAATGACGAGGAGAACGAGGTGGAGGAGGAGGAAGAGGAGCTGCCTGCCAACGACCATGAAACAGAGCAAGAGGCCGTGGCCGCCAATAACGACGAGGATCACCTCGGCTCTGATGACCTAGGTGTGGCAGAGCCTATGGACGTTGACCACGAATCTTCTGACGCTGGTGTGGATGGAAATGCGGAACCCACTCCTGCTTCGAAAGATCAAGCTTCCGGTTCGGCCAGTCGTCAGAAGTTGCGCCAATATGGTTCCAGAGCCAGCACTGGACGCAAACGTCATGCAAAGGCTCCGTTTAATGCAACTGAGACTGCCGAGGAGAACAACCGCCAAGCTTTCGATCAGCTGCCCACTGCCTCTCCTGCTGTCACTGCTGCCCAGCGCCGCCGTGCGCGAGGCAAAGCACCTGATAACGAAATCGACAACGAAGCTGCAGGCCCTTCAAGTACCGCCAAGGGCAATACGAATGGTGTAATAGCAAGGACGCCCTTTATGAAGGCACCAAGGAAGGTGCATGATCCCGCTAAAGGACAGGAGACCACTGGACCTTTTAGCGAGTTCGAGCTTCGCAATATCGACAGGGCTTTGAAGCAGTGGCAGGAAGACCACGATCTTACGGATCATGCCCGCAATGAGCTTATCCATCAGAACCCGCAGCAAGCTGCCGCAAAGCAGGCCTACGTTGGTGAGATGTGGGACGCCATCCAAGCCGTCGTACCACAGCGCAAACGTCAAAAGATCATCAGTCAGTGCCGCCGACGATACCACAACTTCGACGCCCGAGGCGCCTGGACCACTGAACAACATGAAGAACTTGTTGAGCTCTACCAGAAGCATGGACCCAAGTACCGCAAGATCGCCGATATAATCAACCGATTTTCTGAAGATGTTCGCGATCGGGTCCGCAACTATGTGGTCTGTGGTGATGCCCTGAAATCACAGGCATGGGATCTGGCCGAGGAGAACAAACTCCGAGATATCATTCAAAGCTCACTGGAACAGATTCGTGCAGTCAGAGGAGACCCTGACTCGGAGGAGAATCGGGGCAAGAAGGAGGAAGATCTGATTGATTGGCAGGGTGTGAGCGAAGGCATGAATCGATCGCGCAGTCGCTTGCAGTGCATGAACAAGTGGAAGAAGCTGAAAGCAGCCATGGACAGCGAGGACAATGGTGACATGAATCACGATGAGTCTATGGCGCAAACCATCAACAACGCCCGTGAGGAGGCCATGCATATTTCCGGCCACGATCTTGCCAGGATTGCCAAACGCGTCAAAGACACCGGCGCAACCAGCGATGGCCGTATACCTTGGGCCAAAGTCCATGCACAGGGCGTCGGAACTAAGTACTCTCGACCCACTCTGATGGTAGCATGGTGCCGCCTGCGTACGTTGGTGCCTGAATGGGAGCAGGCTACTCCTGTAGACATTGCGTCAACCCTGCGGGCGAAGTATCGCGAGGATGGAGACCTGGAGCTCCCTACCGACATTGACCTCGATGACGAATACGGAGAGCTGGAACACAAGATTAGTGTGATGCTGAGCAAGAACCAGGACAAGAAGACACCAAAGAAGAACGCGTCCAAGAAATCGGTCAACCACCAGGAGAGGCGCAAGTCAGCCTACCTCGCCATTAACAGTGACGACTACGAGGAGCCAGGTGACGACGACGCTTCGGATGTTGATATGGGAGTTGGGCCCTCGTCAGCCAAGATTCCTGCCGATCGCGAGATTGAGGAGTCCGACCTGGACGAAGCACCCGTCAGCACAAAAGCCAAGGGGAAGGGCAAAGCCAAGCAAAAGGTCAAGCAAGTCCGCCGGCGATCCGAAAAGGCCCCCAAGGGCAAGGGCAAAGGAAAGGCGCTTAGCCAGAGCATGGTGGTGGACGAGCAGAGCAGCGACACTGATGCTGAAGATGCTGAGGATATCCCGGCCCGCATTCATTGAGTGCACCATCTTTTGGGTTGGGCAGCCAAATAAGGCGGCAGTGTCGGCGACGGCAACAATCTGTTACTTGTGGACGATGCGTGGATGTTGCAGGAGGTTTTCTGTTTCATTTTCTTCCCATTGATATTGCTTTTCGTTTGGGGTTCTGGCTCTCGATAATTCACTTGACGGCGAAAACTGAAGAAGCGTTAGAAGGCATGGTTTCGTCGGCGATGATTGCTCAAGACGATTGTTCGTCTTTGTCTTTTAAGGTAGCTATATAAGCACAGAATTGCTAAGATCCCTGAGAGCGGCGAATGTATGAGTACATGTAGTTAGTTAATCGATCGAGGTCCGGTGCTGATACTTGCTACTGTTCTACTGCTAGCTATGCCGTGATTTTGTTGCCAGATGTCCTTTCATCGGTTATCGCAAACCATCCGGGTCGTCGCCAACTGCTAATATCTACTACCTACATGTCATTGAAACAACATCTTTCAAGATATGGACTACTTGGGCTAACTTTCTTTGACTATCAAGTACAGCCTGCTGTTTTGAAACGGTTGTTCACACTTATCAGATATCTAGATAGCGAGAGCTCAAACCACGCTGAACCTCTATTCCGGTCAAGTCGTCTCGACCAAGTCGCAACATATGTTGGAATATGCAGTATAGTGTTTCCATATTACTTTGGGGCATGGTGTGCAACCAAAAGACGCAGACCTACTATTTTCCGGATGGCTCATTGCATGAATCAGGTATCAAGAAGGTCTCCAACATAAATAAGTAAGAGATCGCTAGTAGTACCAGTACTGGTATTAAACATATTCATCGCAAGCCCACGTTTCTTAGCGGCAGCCAACAAAGACAGCTAGCAAAGCTAGCCAGATATACGTGAGATAGACACATCGCCTTGTGGGGAGCCCAACGAACCCAGCCATTGATAATCAGAAGGCTTACAAATGCATTGACCGAGGTGAAGACGATCTTGTCCGCTTGCCCCACCATGTGCCTCGGCTGTCGTAAGGGCGCAAGGGTGGTCGGCTCTCGCTTCGCTATTTCCTGCAAAGTTTGGAAGTTCAAAGAAGACACGGGAGAGCTAAAAACGTTGAAGAAAGCCAAGAGCTTAGGGGAGTTGGGGCAATCGCTGGGCTGAATGGAGCTCTCTGTTCGGAAAATTTCTTTGAGCCGGCCAACCAGTGAGCCTCCCTTTCCAGTGCATATGCACCATACAACAGTGGCATTGCATATGCATCGTGCGTCCGCTCCGAGGATGGAACAGCACAGCGGTGGAATACCTGCCTCTGTATATTACTACCGTGGCTACATGAAGTGGCTTGTCGGATGAAGGTGCTTAGTCTGGCATATACTGCCTACAGACTTGGAGACAAATAGAACGCGCAAGCTATTAGTTTCTACGAGCTAGAGAGCTAGCAGGCCAACGTAGAGCCGAGCATGGACGAGGGAAGTTTCCGTCTATCTTGTAAATACTCGGTCTCCGCCTGCTGAATCCGGCGTGCAACTCCGTCCCCATTGGCCAATGGACCATGGACAAGGAGGCAGGGGTATCAGAGACTTTTGCGTTTCGTATCTCCCATCTCACTGGGGGCAATTGGGGATGATCAATCGGCTCGGCATGTAGGTAGTTAGGGGGCAAAAGAGCGGAAAGGTGTGCGGGATTATGGTATGAATCAGTATCGGATTTCGGTTGCCTGTCCTGGAAATGCCGTCCGTTACTCATGGCGACCGGTGGAGGGGTGCTTTTGGAGGGGAATCTGCAGGGAAAAGTTACATAGGTGGATGACGCCATCTGCTGTCGTACATTTTACTGTATCGCTTAAGATGGTGAGTGCAGATACTATACGACGACGGCATTCATGGTATCACGCATATTTGTTTAGTGCACCAATACATGATATGATGTATTCAAAACCAGATAGCTTTGGCGACCTGAAACGACACTTGGTGCTGTCAACTGCATTGTTGTGTCCCTCCTTCTAGAAGCTCCTTCCTGGCAGATGTGGATTTCGCTACTTTTTTTGGGATCCTCCGTCCGGCGATCCCGCCCAATTCCTCGCACATTGACTGCCGCCTCCGTACAACGCTCCGGCGCCAGCGCGCCATGGCGAGTGGCTAGCGATGGGACAAGAGAGAAAATGTGGATGTGACGTCGGACTGATGGGGTTGTAGTGTCGTGTAGTGTGGATGGACACCTATACACCAGCCCATAATTTACTGTCTGTTCTATTATCAGGGACCCTTCAGGGTTCGGGGGAAGAGTACGTATGCGATCATCAGACGATAGAGAGACTGGACATAAGCATGGCATAGCAAAGGCAAAGCTATTGATTGAAATAGGACCTGGTACCCCTCCTTCTCGTTCCTCTCTCCTGTTGTCTTGAACTTTATATTACTTCTCATTCCTACCTACTTGACTTTCCCTCTTGTAATAAACACCAACAAAATACAACACTTCCCAAACGAATACCAGAACATAATCAACAAGATGGCTGCCCGCGAGATCCAGACCTTCGTCCTCGCCGAGAGGCCTACCGGCAACGTCGAGGTCGGCAAGACCTTCAAGTTGGAGAAGGGCCCCGCCCCTACCGCCGACCAGCTCAAGGACGGCGAGATCCTCGTTGAGGCCCTCTACCTGTCCCTGGACCCCGCCATGCGCGGTTGGTTGAACGGTATGCTTCTCTCCAACCAGTTCTTCACTAAACCCGTCCCCATTTCCAGAGAGAGATCACCATGTTATTAGAGTTTGTTGCTGACATTACCGGCGGGGTAAAACAGACATGCGATCCTACGTCCCCCCAGTCCAAATCGGCGAGAAGATGCGCGGCGCCTCTGTCGCCAAGGTCCTGGCCAGCAAGAACGCCAACGTCAAGGAGGGTGCCCTGGTCACCGGCTTCACCGGCTGGACCGAGATCGCCATCCTCGCCGATAAGCAGTTCGAGGTCGTCGAGCTCCCCAAGGGTGCTGAGGTCACCGATGCCGTCGGTGTTCTGGGTAAGCCACACTTCCTAAAAGTGTGAATACATGGCATGACGGAACGCACATACTAACTACTTTATCTTCCCCCTACAACAGGCATGACCGGTCTTACCGCCTACTTCGGTCTCCTCAAGATCGGCAAGCCCGTCAAGGGCGACACTGTCGTTGTCTCGGGTGCCGCTGGTGCCACCGGTTCCGTCGTTGCCCAGATCGCCAAGCTCAAGGGCTGCCGCGTGGTCGGTATCGCCGGTACCGACGACAAGTGCGCCTGGTTGAAGCAGGACCTCGGCCTGGACGAGGCCCTCAACTACAAGTCGCCCACCTTCAAGGAGGACTTCAAGAAGGCCACCCCCGACTTCATCAACGTCTACTACGACAACGTCGGCGGCGAGATCCTCGACATGGCCCTGGCCCGCGCCGCCTTCCGCTCCCGCTTCGTCATGTGCGGTTCCATCTCCGGCTACAACAACACCAACAAGGAGGCCAGCGCCGGCATCAAGAACCTGTTCAACGTCACCGCCCAGCGCATCCACATGGAGGGTTTCATCGTCTTCGACTTCATTGCCGACTACGCCGAGGGCCGCAAGGAGCTCAGCCAGTGGCTCGCCGACGGCTCGCTCAAGCGCAAGGCCACCATCGTCAAGGGTGGTCTCCAGGAGGCCGAGCGAGCCTTCAGCCACCTCTTCGAGGGCAAGAACACCGGCAAGCTTCTGGTCGAGGTTAAGCCTTACGAGGCCAACGTAGGTGGTTCCCGGTTGTGATTTGGTCCAATTTAAAGCGGCAATACTCCCTTTCGGATTGGTTTCGACCTAGCGAGCGAGCAAACGATCTTCGAACGAAACGGCGTGCTGACTCTGGTGTGTGGTTGTAGTAAGTGTTTCCTCTTTTCAATTCCAAGGGAAGGAAACGGCGATGATAGATGGCAGATGATGGCCCGAGGCTGCGGAACTGGTTCAGCCAGCGCAAGCCTGGAGTGGCTGATACGAATCACATGGGAGGCTTCCCTAGATCATATTGCATTGTACGGTAGTTCAGGGCTCTTTTGCAACGTTTTTGCATTTTCCATTACAGGAATGAATTCATGATATCCCAAACCAATCTTTGATTTTTTGCGTGACTGTGTTTTCCGTTCCAGGTACTACCTATTTTCACGCATTTGCAAGCAGGACTCCATGGGGGTCCAGCGATTTGTTTGTCACATGTACTCTCCCATTGTCTTATCACCTTGACATTGATGGCTTTTGGTGAATATTCGAATTGCGGAATATCGTCTCGCCATCTGTCTGCATAATAACACAACACCACCATGCTCCAAAGAAATAAAGTGCTGACCTGAGCCAGATCCAACAGCTGTACTGTTAGAGTGTAGCGCGATCTCAGAAGATGAGCGGAATTGATGGTTGGCGAAGGTTTGCCACCAGAACCCCTCAGGCCCCTAACAATTCGCCTAATCGGCGGGGTGAAACTTAATGAACGACCCACTCAAAAGTTGGCCCGCGACGCGCTCAACGCCTCTGTCAGACGCGTCAAGCTCCGTCCCACCATTTGCTTGTGATCTGATAACTATTTCCATCGCGAACAGCAGCAACGCGGCTTGAGGTGGCAATCTTTTGGTTCCTTTTTATTGTTATAATGCTTGTATAATACCTTCCTTTGTTTTAATTTTTTATTGGATTCACACGTATTCACGTAACCTCTGAGTCCGATAACCATTCATCACATTGAAATGGATCGCGACGCGTCCAGTAGCCGAGTCGCCAGCAGGTATGTTTTCCTCCGCGGGATGCAAGAACTAAGGATCTCCGACATACACAGCTTGCGACTTGCGACTTGCGACTTGCGACTTGCGACTTTCCTGCTTGAAAATAATGGCTAACAAGATTTACTCCAGGCCTCAGCTACGGACATATAGCAAGCGCGCAACGCCAAGAGACGACAGCGAGCCTCCGCCAAAGAAACAGAAAACTCGCGATGTTTCAACACCGACAGCAGTCGGCGTGCCGAAGACCACACCTGGCAAGCCTGAGCTGCCAAGCTCAAAGATCCTGAAATCAAAACAGCCCGAACTACCGGTGCAGCGGCCCGCAGAGCCATCGAAAAAGGGCACCATCATGAGCTACTTCAAAGTCACCTCTCCATCGTCTGGAACTGCGACGCCATGCGAGATCTCTTCCGAAACCTTGGATCCTCCGTCCACGCCGCCGTCTTCACCACCGGCTCTGTCACACGACCGAAAGAGGCGGCGCAGGTTGACTACCAAACCTTCTTACCAATCAACACCGGAAGTCGAGAGCGAGAGGGATGCATCTGAATCAGCATCGGAGGACGTGCCCGAGAAGAGGGCCAGAACCTTGGCTCTCGGCGACGTTGCGGCACAGAAACTCAATCAGAAGGACCAGAGCGAGGACTCTCGGTCCGAGACCGGAACGCGCGGACCGACGAGGAAGATAGCGAAGACCAGGAAAACAGCTACAGTGCAGACGACTATAGTCCTGTCCCTGAACGAGACGGGGTTTGTCGAATGCCAAGAGTGCAACATGCTGTATAACTCGCTGCACGAGAAGGATGTTAAGCTCCATGCGCGACGCCATGCTGCTGTTCTACGCAAGGCGAAGCTGGGAGAAAAGGAGGAGTAATCATTGTATTTGCGTATGGAGCAAGCATTGGGCGGCGTTTACGGAATAGGACATGCATGGATGATACCATAGAGTTGGCGCGAACCAGATCTTGAATTTATAACCTTGGTCAAGTACAGACCACCATAAAAACCAATGAACGTCTTCAAGTCGTAGTGATATCCGTATGTGAACCGTTGCTGTACATGTCTGCGTTCGTGAGCCACTGCCATTTCTCGAAACCTCCCTTTCTGACCTCCCTTTCTTCGATCTCATATGTCTCCTGCAAAGACCATTGCCATCGAGGGCGTATTAGAAGGCCGAAGCTGCCGGCTGACAATTGATAGCACTGGTAAATGCAAATCGACTCTCACACCTGGTGACTAGTATTTCATGCAAGTACCACAGTAAACCAATTCGTTCCAAATATTATACTACTGTGTTTTGGTGTACGCTCAAGTGTGCAAGATACCACTTGCAAACTTTATCCAGTCTCTACATGCAAACCCCAGTGTGCCCCGTCACTTCTTGACTGGCAGAATGTAACACTGTACGGACTTGAATATCACAACCGCGTTCTTTCAACCGCGAGACGTACTGTAGGTTGTCTGGTTATCTTCCTATGAGCCTTTTTCGATCTCTTTTCCTATATTCCTGTACTGGTGATATACATTATCTGCCGCAGCTGCTTCATGTATACCTACCTGGTATGGCAATATGAGCTCTAGTGTGGGCCAATAACCACGTTAGCTGGATCCTGAACTTTACGAATATGAACCATGAATAGGGCAAAGTTGATGTTTGTTTCATTTCAATACCGGGAGCTTCGAAATTCCAACACGGACTCAAACAACAATCTTCAGACCATTTGTTTATTCATCGAGTCATCAATTTGTTACTCTTGTTGCGGCTCGGCAGACCAAGTACTTGCAGCAGAGGTACAGTACGGTGACTTAGACGGGTGCTCTGAGCCTATGGCGGGGCCTAGTAGCGATAAACGATAAGATAAGATTGTCAAAAAATAATTTGGGACCTGGGCGATGGGAATAGCGTCAATCAAGACCAATTAGCTGCGTCTCTCATCCACTCCTAGTCAAATTCACCCACACACAGTCAAGATGCCGAAAGCACCACGCTCGAAGCGCCAAGCCATCCGAGAGGAGCGCAAAGCCAAGCGCGAGGGCAAGCAAGCCGACGAGGCTCACGCCGAGGAGCGCCAGGCGGCCAAACGCCAAAGAGTGGACGAGGGTGGCAACGCCGCATTCCAAGCAACCGGCGCGAATGGCGTCGAGCCAGCATTCGAGCAGGGCCATGAGCAGCCCGAGAAGGAATTCTTCGGCATGCTCACCGATGAAGAGCAAGAATACTTCCGTTCCGTAGACGAAGTACTCGACGTGGACGAATTCCCGTCGCAAGAAGATCGCGACATCTACCTATCCAACGTCTTTATCGAAGCCCAGGGCAAGGAACTGAAGTTGGCATGCAGTCAATCGTGTTCTCGCTTGTTGGAGAGGCTGATCCTGATGTCCAATACTCGGCAAAGAAAGAAGCTGTTCGAGCAATTCGCGACCCATTTCCTCAACCTCCTGCAACACAGATTCGCAAGTCACTGCTGCGAGACGCTTTTCGTACAGTCCGCACCCGTCGTTACGCGCGAACTCACCGGCGAACGCGACGACCAACCCACAGAGTCCGACGAGCAGCCCCTTCCTTTGATGGAGGAGCTTTTCCTCCTCAGTCTCGACGAGCTCGAGGGCCACTTCAGCTATCTCTTGACCGACCGATTTGCCTCCCACAGCATACGAGTTCTGTTAATGATTTTGTCCGGCCGACCTCTGGAGCAGTCTTCTACGAAATCACTGATGCACAGCCGGCGGAAAGAGAAGATAACTGTACCATGGACGTCAAATCCCACGGGCGACAACAACGAAACCGCCGAAGCGCGGGCCGTCCCAGCTGTTTTCACGTTGGCGGCGAAGAAGATTATCAGCGACTCTACTGCCGGCATGGACTCGACAGCCCTTCGTGTCCTTGCGACTCACCCCACAGGCAACCCCGTCCTCCAATTGTTATTGGAGCTCGACATTGCCCTCAACCCAAAAATCGACGGTGAAGGCGGTCAGACGACACTTCTTTGGCAACTTCTTCCTGATGCGCCAACCTCTCTGAAGGATGAGAAGTCCCCGGCAAATGACTTCGTAAACGCCATGCTATACGATCCGGTCGGGTCTCGTCTCCTCGAGACCCTAGTCACCCACTGCCCTGGAAAGGTTTTCAAGGCTATGTGGAGGACTAACTTGGGTCCTCGTATCCAGAGTATCGTGCGCAACGACATCGCTTCGTACCCTGGCATCCGAATGTTGATTCGTGTGGGCAAGGAAGAGCTCGTGGCTGCAATGGAGAAGATCCTCCCTGAAGTCCCCAAGCTTGTATCTTTGTCCCGATTCAATGTCCTTAAGACTCTATTTGAGCGTTTGCAGGTTCGCGAGGCCAAGCCCGAAATAGACTCGCTGATGAAGGCTTTGACCGCCGCCTTGGGCCGAGACAAGAAAGAGCTCGTCCCCAAGCTCTGCATTCCCCAGCCCGCTGACGAGTCAGAAACCAAAAAGGGCCAACCGTCCATCTCCAAAGCTCAGTCGGTGATTGCCTCTCATGGATGCCACCTCACCACGACGCTACTTTCGATTCCTGGGCTACCGAGGAAGTCGATACAGACATCGATACACAATCTGCCAGCCGAGGTTCTTGTGACCCTTGCCACATCATCTGGACCGACCGCCCACATCCTCTTGGCGGCCTTCTCCAACCCTTCGGAAGACAAGATCTTCCACAAGCGACTTGTAGCTACCCTGGTGCCCCACACTATGGACCTGGCCCAATCGCAGTATGGCAGCAAGGTTCTCAGCTCCATCATCTACATCCCGTCGAGGAGCGAGGGCTTCATGCTGCCCTTCCACATCAAAGAGCAGATCATGATGAAGCTGGGCCAGCACGAGTCGGAGCTGCGCGAGACGTTCGAGGGCCGCAAGGTCTGGCGGGCGTGGCAGGGCGACATGTGGAAGACGCGGCGGGTGGACTGGATCGCGTGGGCCAAGGAGGTGGACAGCCAGTCGGGCGACACGGCGGCGGTGGAGCTGCCGTGGCAGAAGAAGGCGGCGGAGAAGAACGAGAAGTCGGCGAGGCCGTCGGGGCCCGCGCCGCGGTATAAGAAGGGGGCCGACGATAACCCCAACGCGGTCAATGTGGACGAGGCGGCTAGGAAACGAAAAAGGGGGGCGGATGCTGATGTGGAGATGAGCTAGAGAGGAGCATAATTATATTATTGGCGTCGAATAAACATGAACATACTCCGGTTAATACACTGGAATAAACGATGAATCAAGGAACACCTTCACTTTCCACAAGGTATTACACGATATACGTAATTAAATATCCAGTGGCATATTAGCGAGCGTGATATCGGTGGTTCTTAATGTTATATATCCGCTGCCATTGCATTTGAATTACTCCTCACGCCCTTCTGGTGCTCAGTATGAGGCATGGTCTGGGATGTACGGAGTCACCCTCACTCGTCATCAAGCCCTGAGTCACGATGCGCCGTACTCGAGGCTTAAACGATATCGTTCCAGACTCCGACGCCTACCTAGACTCTGACTCTGATGATGTTACCATTCCCGACTCCGATGTCGTGAAGACCACCCCCGCCAGCACTGCCGCCGCCGCCGCCGCCACGCCGCCCGCTGCCTCCACCTCCTCCCCCATCGCCATCACCTAGGGCGAACCTCGACCTCGGCGCCACCGGCGCCAACGGCATCCCGATGTGGTTCTCGTAGCTGCAAGGGTTCGGTCTGATCGACTGGGCACTGGGCTGGACGCGCCATCGACTTTGGGCTCCTACGCAGATCTGGAAGAAGGGATGAGTTTCGGCTGAGCGTAACTTGAAGACGAACAATCGGCTTACCGCCATGGCATATTACCTCTTCTACGTTGAGCCTCCACCCTCCACGATGCGTGCGACAAATGCCGAGGCAAGAAAACCAATGGGGCTGGCCAATGCTGCCTTGTTGTTCAGGAGCAGGGCAAGTGGTGGTGAATCAACTGCTACTACTATGGGTCATCACTGCAATATCAAGATCCGTATGTTAGGTCGTCGGCCGGCTGCTGTTCTGGGACCACTCGGTCCTTGAGGCCGCCGACCACGACGCCTGCTGTTGTGGTCCTAGAGGCTGCCGCGGCCGCAGACGCCGATCCTGGTACCCGTTTTCCTCACGCCGAGGCCCTCACCGACGTCGCTGAGGGGGTCGCCGCCTGCAACCCTGCTGCCCGCCCCGTTGTTGACATCACCCACGACGTCGCCGCCCTGCTGCTCGCCAAGCCACCTCCTCGATGGTTGAGAGTATATGTTATGCATATGAGAAAATGGATTTGATTCCCATTACTTTTAGCTCCACGTCAGAGTTCGCCGCCAGAACTATAGCCATAATCAGAACTGATCGCCGCCCCTTCAACGGCCTTGGAACATCAACACCCATGATCAGCGACCATCCCCGCGGTCGCAGCATCGCGTTCCAGGAGCATAAATTAAGTCGGGCAGATCTCTTACTTGCAGATGAACGTCGTCGAAATCGCAGTCTACGGGTGTTCGCGAAGGGAAAAAAGAGGCCAGGGGTAGCACTGTAGGAAGTTTATGTACCGCTGGTATTAAAATGCCTTTTCAACACGGCCTCATCGTTTCAGACAGTTAAAAGACCCGAGGTTGAACTAAGAGCACTGAATATAAGTTTCGAGGTTTTCTTGGATGATAACAGTATAAGAAATATTCAATTTGTTTGACTCTTATTATATTTCACCTGATTCTCGTTCACCTACGTTAGATTCTAAATCATCACTGATTCCAGTACTGCTTCCTGCGCAGCCAAAACAACGTTATCCCATTCACAAGTAGCAGCAGACACCTCCAAAATGCCTCCCGCCGAATCTGGACACGAGCCCGCCAAGAATCCGGCCTACAGAAAGCTCACCGAGTTCAAGAAGAACCCACAACCAGAGAAACTCGCCGAGTATATGTGTATCGGCCCAATCGCCTGCTATGGTGGCGAGAAAGAGCTTCCCATGCAGATGAGAGAATAGTACGAGTTATGTACCAAGAAGCACAGAAAGTGTGTGGCGTATCGGCGTACGGGAACGAGGGTATATAAAATGTCATCTTCAATGGTCAGAGAACCCCATTTCGTTCATCACTCGTAAACTGCGATTTCGACGACGTGCGTACTGCAATTGAGAGATCCGACAAAGTAAGCTATTGATCAGGTGGGTTGGTGTTGCTTAACTAGAATCATGGCTATTTTCTCCTTCTTTTTCTTCTTTCTTTTCTTTTCCCTCTTTTTTTTTATTTTCTCACCATTTCCTGTCTCCCTCTCCCCTGTTTTCTGGTAGATACTGTAGGCTTTTTGGAGCAACTACCATGCGTTCTTGGACGGGTTAGGATACCATGTCCTTGTGTTTGTCTTGCTGTAGCAATCGATCACCTTGGGATGTCAGGGTACTCCGGGCGATTCCACTGAGAATCAGGATAATTTTCGTTGCGACGGTTCTCCGTGACGACATTCTCGCTTACGCTGCGGTTGTGGCCCTACGAGGAGCAAGCGTACGTGTTGGCAGCGGTTTATATAGCATGCGGGGAGCCATCCCTTCCCTTGCTATCCTTGATCAATTCAAGGCATCAATAATAACAAGTATCACATTGAACTTCAGCCTGTAGTCACATATACATAAATCAGTAAGAGTTTAACGTTCTAGGCGACTGTTCTCATGCAGCCGGACCCCAGCGAATCATATCCATATTGTTAGGCGGTAGCACCCCAAATCATATGCAAATCTAGGGAATGCCCTCTTCTGTATGTTTGTGTCTCCATTCCGTTTCCCCACGGTGCATCCATACCGTTTTCTCATACAAATACAGCCTGGTTATTGACCAGAAGCTCTTCGCCAAATCGCTCTCCAATGCTACCAACTCAGTGATATCCTCTTACATGAAGATGCTCATTCGTCACCACGGTCGGGCCGTCGAACAGCTATGAGTGATGCTGGTATGTATTGAGCTTCGTTGATGGATCTACAACATCAGGGCTCGGGATAGGGGGTTCGCCATGCCTCAAGGTCAGTCTCTGGCGGCGTTTCGTATAGTAGTACACGGGCCCCAATCGCTTCTTGGTGCCCTGGTTTGGCTCAGTCTGCTCGTCCTGCTTGGGCTTTGAGGCGTCATCGTCGTTGGCTTTCTTTGATTTGATCTTAATCTTCTTTGGCCGCGGCTCTGTGGCCGACGAGCTGGAGCGCCACTGCTTGTCGACCTTGATCTTCTTGATCTTCTTGATTCCGATAATCTCGGGGTCCTCGTCCGAGAATTGGACGCGCTTACGCTTCTTCTCCCGCTTGATGTCACTGTCGATCATTCTTTGCTTTGGTAGGTAAGAGAAGAGATCGTGGACGTTGAGGCTCTGCGGGCTGTCAGTAGCTGTTCATTGGCGCATTTCTGGGTACTCACTTGGAAGGGTCGGACGAGTGTGTTGATACCTTTAGGGACCGTTGATTTGGGTTCCGAAGAAGCCAAAAGGCTACTCGAGCAATCCATGTCAATTGCAGCAGGGCCAGAAGAGAAGTCCATCTGCATATCGGTATCGTCTTCTTTCATGGCCTTGCACACAGTCTTGTAGACGGTCTTGTCGATTGCTTTGCCGACGGCTTCGTCGAAGGCGGGCTGATCAGGAGTGGCAAGCTGTACATGTTAGCAAGGGTGTCACGGGAAAGTCTCGCGCAAGCGATGGGTGTTTACTTTTGTCATGATTGTGAGCGACGTGGTGTCCATCTCGGCTGGATTGAACATGGATGTGGATGGTGTAGATGCAGTGTGTGCAGCCAGAATAATCCAGGCCAGGTGCCAAATCGCAAAGATTTCACGCTTCCTTCTCTGCAGATTGCAGGCTGAAAGTCTCGGGGCAAAAAGGTCGGAAGGAAGATGGAGAGGAGCAGGATCAGAATAATTGTCAACAAGAAGAAGATGTATCAGGCGGCGCAGGGCAGTTTTTTTCACGCGCTTCAGCAACTTGAAGTTGTTGCCGGGCTCTTTATCGTCGGTGGATTGTTGGGTCAATGGGGGGTTAAAACGAACTCCTCGATGATCTCCGACAGACGCGCTTGAGTTTGATGTTTTTCTTGAGTTGTTGACGGAAGAGCTGATGTAGAAGAGGAGCAGTTCGGTGCCTGCTGTAAAATTCGTTTTGCGTTCAGTCGAGAAGGTAAAGAGCTCCATGTACTGATCTTCTCGCAGAAGGGAAGTTTGCAATTGGGTTGATTTAGATTATCCCACTGGCGCGATTGAGACCGTCTGCTGGAGCAAACATTGAATCGAGACCGTTTTAACGTCCACCGAGAACGTTCAATAGTGAGGGAAATTGTGATGGAGCGGGTCGGCAGGATAGCCTTTAATTTGAACGGCCTGGATAGAGCATCAAGTAGCCAGCTAAGATGGTGGCCGCTACTGGCGATGTCCCATTTGTTTGCCAGCAGATCCTCGATTCTGTCCACCGCTCGGATATGATAAGGTCATTGCGGAGGACGCGGCAGGCGGCCGTAACCTTTGGCCCATCCTTCTTGGTCAGCTTGAGTCTGCCGAGACACATTATGCTCCAGTAGGCGGCACTGCTCTCAAACTGCTAATCGGCAGACTTGAACGACACGAAGCTGAACTTGTAGTCCGGCTTCTAGCCGCCAACACCCACAACCGACAGCGAGGAAAGGACCCGGGAAGTATGTAGCGGATCAGCGGGCGGTAGTTAAATATATAAACCCTTGCCATCGCATCTGGTTTGCTTCTCACGGCCTTCGTAGTGCTCAGTATGAGGCATCCTCTGGGGTGCCCCGGCAGTTCGGTGACGATAGCGTCGCGGACAATGCTGCCGCCATCGGTCTGGAAGCTGCCGCCGCCATGAGGAACGCCGCGCCCGCGCGCGCGCGCCGAGAAGCTGCAGCAGCAGAGCTGACCGCTGCCTAGTCCTCGGCCTCGGACCAGGACTACCCCAGGACCAGCGGTTGCTCCAGAGGCCACCGCTAGGGGGAGGGTCGAGTACAGCCGCCGACGGACCAGGCATCTCCTTGAAATAAAAGAGATATACGGAGGGAGAAATTGGCCACACACAGGCGAGAAGGCTTGTTGGCCTCGAGTCTTTGCGATGCAATATTACCCTTCCGTAGTAGCATTGCATTGCAGAGACTCGGTGCCAACAGTCCTTAACACCTGAGCATAGCCAATTTCTCCCCCAAAGAAGAAAAGAAAGAAAGAAAAGTCGAAAAGAGCGGAGGAAGGGGATATTTTTGTATTGCTGACAGTCTGAACTTTATTTGTTTATCTTGCTCGTACTGCCGCCAACGGGTTATGGTCCCCCTCTCAGGAGAGTTGTGAGTGGGGCAGACCAGTGGTGAGCACATAACAAGTCGGGCAGATTTCTCGATTGCAGATGAACATCGTCGAAATCGCTGTCTACAAGTGCTCTCACAACGTAGAAAGAGATTCATATCTGTGTTTCTCTATCTAGGTGGCTATGAGAATTCACTCATGTGCAAAATAGTAATCTAACGCGCGTCAAGCGCATATGTACGAAAGCCAGCAGCAGTGTTTTATTACCGAATGTTCTCGAGCTCCGACGTCATTCAGTGTCATCCAGTAAAGCAAGGCAGCTATTTACATCGCATCCAAGTGATGCGTGCAACGCCCATGTCCTTTCTAATTTCCAATTCTCATAATGTACATGCGAAGGACCTCCTTGGTCGTCCTTCAGAGAGCGTTCGCGATGAGCGGATCCGGGAAGTAGGGAAGATAGTTTAGCGGCTATGGAGCGAGCATTTCGTTGTGCAATTTGCAATCGTCCTTTAGATCGTGGCGCAGCATGTGGGATGCCTCGTCCCTAGCGGCCTGTCTCTCCCGAAGTCTCTTATGGTAATACAAAGGCCCAAGCCGCTTCTTGGTGCCTTGCGTCAGCTCCGGCTGCCCCTCCAGCTGAGGCTGTGATGATCCATCACTGGGATTCTTGGTCTTGATAGTGATCCTTTTCCGCGGCTTTTCGACGGTCGACATTCTGGAGAACCGAGAATCGTCGACTTTGATCATCTTCATGCCGCTTTCCTCGTCGTCGTCGAGGTGAACGCGTTTGCGTTTCTTCTCTCGCTTGATGTCGCTATCAATCTTCAACAACTTTCGAGGCTTGCGTAAGATGGGTTTGGGCATGTGGAGAGCCTGTGTGCCGTTAGTGGTAGTTCAATCATTCGGATAACGCCTGTGGATCGCATACCCGAGAACGATCAAGCGTGGCGCTTGCATCCGACAACGACAGTTTCTGCAGTCCTTTGGAGACAGGCTCGACATAAAGTGCGTCGCTGTCGTCTTTCATGGCCTTAATAACGGCCTTGTACACTGCTCTGTCAATCTGGCCGTCAATGGCCTGACTAACAGCCTGCTCGATAGCCATGTCTGTGGCCATGTTGGTAGTCATGTCGATGGTCTGTCTCTGAATAGACTGTGGGAACTGTTAACAACGTCTTCGATTAACAACAATGGGATAGCAAAGGTTACTTACGGTCGATATTGAAGATGCTGATATGTGTGATGGTAGGGTAAATCCAGCTGGATTTTGTGAATGATGTTGATGTGTTGACTTGCAGCTGGGTCTTGTGCCGACCTTCTGGGTATGGATTTTCGATGTAGGGTTAATTGACGAAGACTTGTTATGATTGATGCAGGTCTTGCTTCGTGGTGGAAGAGATGTGTTTAACGGGGAATCGGAATTCCGAGGTCAACGTCGATGAAATGCCACTTGTTGGGTGGATGTGGATGATCGAAGTGAATTGCCAAATCTCCTGCAGAGGTAAGTTCGCAACTTGGTTGAATCAGTTCTTGTACGAGGGGGATTAACAATGTTTGGTTCCCGTAGAAATAATGACAATCAGCAGTTTGTGGTCAGAGCTGCATTATTCCTCTCCTGAATCAACACACATTCCAGATTGGTCCTTTACAGGTCGGACACAACTGACCAATCGAGACCTAGAAAAACGCGAGAAGAAGAAGGATCAACACCAACGTGTTTACTGGAAACAATTATATACAATAACCGTAAAAATCCGAATAATTGACTGCGAATCCTCTTCTCCTTGCTTCCACCGCTCTCGTATGATGCTCCGACTGGGAGACAGGCCCAATTTGAAAACAGTCGCCTATCATTATGGCCTTCTCGCCACGCATGATTAGATGAATGTATTTTTGGTAGCCGTTGTCAACCTTATCCACGCTAGCCACCATGGGTGGTGAGCAACGTATGGGCTTGCCCTCCAAGGGTTGTTGAATTTGAAAACAGAGACAGCCGTGTAGGTACGAAATCTCTCCATTCGGGAGAGTCAAGCTCATCAAACGTGAACTCGAGCCTACCAACGTGGCATTCCGACAGCAGGAATATGGGGTAATCAAACCAATATTCTCAGGCTTGTAGTCCTGTTCCAAACGGAACTGGACGAGTTAAAGAGTTAACTCAGCCTGGCCGTTGTTTCACTTGTTCTTGTTTGCGACAATGGCCAGCTTGGAGTCGTAGACGCGCAAAAAGGTGGTTGAGTTTTACCAGACGGACTGGGTATCGCACCGAATCGGACTGCCAGGGCCTAGTTAAGCAGCTGCAGTTCAGAAGAGATTCCACCAGTTCGGTTAATGATCTGCAAGCCCTTATAGTGATGGACCATGATCCAATCAGATAGACCGTCCTTAACGCGTAATTGCGTCGTCAAAGGGAGATAAGGCCAACGCAGCTCAAAAAGGGAGTAGCGCAGGATTCTGATATCGTAGAATTTATCCGACGTCCTTTCTGCGCTCCTCAAGTTCGTGAGAGACACACTAGTCCAGTGATATCCTCTTCCTCCATAGTCGCGATGAGGTCTCTCATGACAGCAATGGCAGCGATGGTTTCATTTTTTAATGGAGATGCCATCTGATAATAGGCGATTGTTTGGTCTCGGGGTCCTGAGCTCGTTGAGAATCTCCTGTTTGAGTAGAGATCTCTGCAGTTCTTTATTGATGGTTGGTATCTTGTGAATAAGAGTTCGACTGTATATCATAAAGTGTAGGCAAAAGAATCGCAATTATTCGATCAGTAGGGTATCGTTCTAAATATGTATTCAGATTGGGATACAGGGAAAGTAAGACAAAGCAGCAGGGAAGCAAAATGAGTAGAGAAGTGACCCTACGACTCACTACCTCAATTGAGGCCTTCTATCTACGGTCTGATCTTGTGATAAACGGATGATCCGCATCTCCCTGCCTATATAGTACATCCCCCATGCCATACACGCTTATCGGCACGAGGGGTGGTCCGCACCGACACACAGGCGTCTAACGATCATAGAACGGCGCTGTGTGATGCGAGCACCCTCAGTGTCGCCAACAAGACCTTGGAGGCGAGCTTGCTCTCCGAGTCGGAGGGACAACTCCAGTCCCGTGAGGTCCTCTTCCTCTATCGTCTCGACGAGGTCTCGAAGGGTAGCAATGGCAGCGAGCGTGTCATCTTGGCTGGGAGCCTCCATCTGATAATAGGCAGTCATCTGGTCTCGCAAATCCCTCATTCGATGACGGCGGTAGTTGCTTGCGACATGATCAACACCGCTAGGGTAACAGAGGACGCATTGGCAGGTGAACTCCTAGTCCACAAGCCGATCCTGACGCTCGTCCGAGTCCAGGTAAATGCTGTCCTGGAGGTAATCCACAGTCACCTCCTCGTTCGGCTCGATGACACGCAGAGCATGCAGAGCGACCAGGCCCGATTCATAGTTGTAGTACACGAATGCGTTGGGGATGCAACTGAGAAAAGAATGTCAGATGAAGTTTCCAGTAAGAGGTAGATTGGACCATGTGATGGTTGCTTACTCGTGATTCACTGTGGACACAGCGGGCGAGAGGAAACATCCGGTTCCTGCTCCTTCAACGCTGTTCAGCTCGACGATTCGTTGAAGGCGCGGGATGGCGACGGAGCGCTGATCGCGGTCGGGGCCAGCGTTCAAGACGGGGACCAGATCGCTTGGCCCGGCGTACAGGCGCGTGAATAGGGCCTGTACGTGGAGGGGAAGGGCAGGGAACTCTTGGGCGATGCCGCCGACCATGTCTTGTCGAGACTCGTCTACCAGGAACGGCTCCTCTGAAAGGATCTTGAGTCCCTGCGAGATTCGGCGCGAAGCGAACAGCCCAAGGCCTCGCTCGGGCGAGCCGCAAAGGCGGATGGAGACGTTGTCGTTGACGGGGTGTGACATGATCGCCAACGAGGTGAGCAACGGAAGAAAGCGATCTGTGATGGTGAAACTCTTAGCCAACCACTCCAAGAATGAGCAAGAGGTGAGTGAGTGAAGTCGTGGTGGAGGAGGAGTTTGACTAGAAGTGCAAAGGGATTTTTTTAAGAGCAGAGAAAAAATTAAAACCGGCCAGCTAGGGAGCTTACTATAGGATTGTTGCATTCAATGCTATAGGAGAACAGGTGGATCACATAGCGTGCACCCTGCCCAGGAAACCATTGTTGGCGTCATGATAGTCGACCGTACAGTGCACTTGTGCGTCGCTCCGGCCCGTGTGCCACCCATTTATAGGTACCGTGTCAGTGAATAGGCGGCGGGTGAGGGATGCCACCGACTTATACAACGGTGGCCCATGCGGAACCGACCAACCCAATGATTCTGGTTTTCTTGTCCAGACCTTTCCCGCAGATGTTGACCGCGTTACAGATTATGTCTACACTGATAGAAGCAACAATGTAAACGACTGGTGAAGCTAGGAGGGTATCCATGGCGTATAAATCTTATATATAAAAAGAAAATAATTACTGTAACATACGAAGAACACAATAATCACTTCTAATTCATGTCCTGAGGTACGAAGTAGGTACTTCTATATTTTAGGGTTATTAAATCTAGAATAGAAAAAGCAAACCAGGCATATCGTAAGTCAAGGAAAATTGTGAATGATCGGGATTAGGTTGCTCAGTTTTAAGCTATACATATATGGCTGACTGCATGAAGGCATTCCCAGAACCGACTCAACTACGGAAACTACATAGCTATGAACTGCATCATTCAGAGCATCCACACACGAACCAACTCAGGTTAAGTGGACTTTGTGAGCAAAGCAAACTTAGCTCGTGATGCCTACTTCTCCTATCGATAATGTTAGCTAGGAGGAAGTAAAATAATGCCACGTATCAGATAGTGTACATAACTTAGCCATCGAAACGTCTTCACAGCTAGTTCTAACTGACGGGCATGCAAGACGGGTGCTCAGTCCCGACGCAAAGCCGCCGGACAATCAACGACTGGCGATGGAGTCGCCCCTTGCTGTCCTCATCTCCGAGGACCTCGTAAAGACGCGACTGCTCCGCCAAGCAGAGCGCCATCTCGAGCCCGAACAGCCCTCCTGCTCCAACATCTCGACGAGCCGACGCGACACGGCGATAGCCTGGCGAACGGCGTCCATCGTCGGGGCCCCGTCCTCGGCTGCTCGGTGGTGTGCCGTCAGCTCGGCACGAAGTATCTTGAGCGTCAAGCGACGGTACTCGGAAGCGCGGTTCGCGCCGTCGACGGCGTGGCAGCACCGGCACTTGCACGGACAGGCAAAGCTCTAGTTTGCCAGTCGGGCGCGGCGCTCGGCGGCGGTCAAGTAGACCGACTCCTGGAAATAGCTTACGGTAAGCTCCTCGTTGGCCTCGATGTCGCGAAGCGCGTGGAGGTTCAGCAGGCCGTTGGCCGGGTTGTAGTACATGAATGTGTTCGGCGAACATCTTGGGACGGTTGGATTAGGTTCATCAATAAGGTACAAAAACGGAGAATAGGTTACAACTTACTCATGGTTAATGGCAGCGAACCCGGGGGGAGGACGCATCCGATGCCGACCCCCTCAAAACTGTTGAGTCGAGCAATGTTGCGGAGTCGAACCGGCCGGGTAACGTACGCGTCCCGGACGTCGCCGGCCGGTAGGCGCGGGCCCACGTCCCGGTAGCCGGCGTACATTCGGGTGAATAGGCGCTGGCCGGCTTCCGGGAGCTGGGGGAACTGGTGCTGGATATCGGCAACCAGATCGTCTCTTGCCTCGTACACCAACAGAGGGGCCTCGGAAAGCACCTTTAGGCCCTTGGACAATCGTTGCGAAGCGAACAGACCAAGTCCCTTCAGGGCGTCGCCGCATTGGCGAATCTCGGCGTTCCAGTTGAGTGGATAGGCCATGGTTGCGAAGGGAAGTTGTGCTAGCTGATGAATAAATTCAATAGCAAAATGAAAGCAGACTGGAGAGCGATAGAAATCCAAGTTTGGTTGCCTAAGATCCGGCGATCAACTCAGTTAGATGATGTGCGGATGTTCCTAAGAAGGGGACGAGAAAAAAGAAGCGAAAAGTTCAACAAGATTTATGCAGGCAGGTTCAGGGCTGGCAGCTGCTAGGGCTACGTACTAAACTCAAGATTACTTATTCCCCTATAACGTCGAGTTCACCTCAAGCTCACATCAGGGCTGCCTAGAAACCACGTTCTAGTCACATCTGTAATAGGTATTTTATTAAAGTGCTTTGGAATACTGGCGACAGTGCTATAATTCTTCCACGACGGACTACTAATCTGAGGGATCTGAGCCGTGTTGACAGCCGCGGCAGACATCATGGTGGACATAACACATATCGTCGAGGACCACACAATGGCCAGGATACAGGCTCACGACGCCATGTGTATCGGCGCGATAAGCACGAAAGCCTACTATGACCGTGAGCACTTGCCAATGTTCTTCAATGCCGGGGATAGAGCGCTCCTACGGTTACGCAAAGGATACGCGATCCCTAAAGCGGGAGCTACACACCAATGATTGGAGTTTCAGGTTCTGGGCCGACTATAAGTAGGACACTGAAATTAAATTGGTTTCCTGTTGGCTCCTATTCCGACATGATGTGTATCCCACAAACATGCCTTCTCATAGTTTCAGTCACTTGTGTGCCGAAATAAAGATTGGGGATAACACGGGTGACTCCATGCTACACCCACGAAGGGTAAACATCACCTGATATTATAACTACGGCGTGGAGCTCCAGAGACCTGCAGAGCTCCATGAAGAATCAAGAATGTTGTGTGTCTATACATCTGGTAACTTGTATGGCCAATTCTGCTGTAAGTGGTGTCCGGAAGGGTGCAGTCAGAAGTGAGTAAGGTGATGTGACAAGTTTGCAGTCATGCATTTCCTGCTTTGCTCTTCGATATTATCAATAGCAACCGAAAATTATCAAACGACGTAAACACCATGTAGACCCAGCAGGTTGCTGCTGCCACGTGCAAATTGAGACATGGACTCTGCTGTCTCGGCCTTATTCAGGGGCTGCCAGATCGGACCATGCCCAAATGGGATGTTTGTTTAGAAGTAGGAGACCGTCAAGACACCGTCCTAGCCTCTCCTGGGTTGGTGCTTTTCGGCACGAGTAAATTCCAGATTCCATTTCCCGGCGATATGCTGCGGGAGAATTGGTCCATTCGGCCCTTCCTGAGAAATACCTGCCCTAGTGAGCCATATGGCATGTAGAAAGATCACAGAAGATCAAAATCTAGACTCTGGTTGATCTTAATCCACCAAATCTCAAGGCCCGGTGATATGGTAGATAGCAAAGATATTATAAAGAGATATTTCGTTGCTGCAGAGATCGCAACGGATTCCCAGTCGTCGCCGTCGCAACATCATGCCTCTGGCCGTGATCGTCAAAGCTATAAGTAGGTTGGATCATGCCACCAAGTTGGAGATCTCGATCAGCATCCAGCATCACAGTCACTCACTACACTCACTACACTCGTTCACTTCATAATCTTTTATCGTCGCTCTCTACAGCCACTCGTTACCAAGTACCCAATCATCTTTCAACACAATCATTGTGAGCTTGACTAAGACCTAATGTATACCCTCCTCGCACTTCTCGGGCTGTTGCCCCTCTCCGCCATCGCCGCGCCGGCCGGCAATGGCTTCATGGACGTCGGAAGCCCCGAGTGGCTGAAGAAGCTCCAAGACGGCATGTTCCTCAAGAAGGATGAGCCTTTCTGCAAGGCCAATGTGGCCGTCGTGAAGGCACTGCTCAAGGAGCGCGGTGGCACGAACTACTGCTCCAATGTGTTGAACTTGCCGGCTACGACGCAGTAAGTTACTCACCCTGATGAATGCGTGGCTTGGATAATGAGCGACTAACTATGCGACAGCACGGAAACCGTATACGTCACACCATCGGCCGTGTCCGCCGGAATGTTCCCGGCCATCACGAATCCAGCTGTGCCTATAGACCCAGCTACGATCACCAATGCGGTCGATCCAGCTGCGACCCCATCGTCGAACGACCCCGCTGTTCCTTCGCCGTCTCCGGAGGACCCTGCCACGAGCGCAGCCGCAGCCGACCCGACTACAAGCTCCATTGTAGCCGACCCCACTACATCCTCTGCCCCTGAAACCTCCATTACAAGCACCAAGACAATGATGCAGACCATCAACGTTGACGTGACTGTCACCGTCCCAATCGTCCAGGTAAGCCGAGCCAATCACCCACCTTCCCATCCAAATGCGTTTCCCGCTGACCGCGAGCCCCCCCCATAGACCGAGACCACGACGACCACCATCACGTCGCAGAACCTCTTCACCTGCCTCAGCACCGCCATCAGCGCCAAGGCGAAGGCCACCGCCGCCGGACCCGGCGCTGGCGTCGGTATTGGCATTTCTGCCGCGCTCGACCTCCCGCCGCTGCCCACGATCCCTGTCAATGGACCCCCCTTCGGCTACAGCAAGCGGGCCATGGACCCCAAGTACGGCCTCAAGCCCGTCTGCATTCCGGACATTTGGGAAGACGCCGATATCCAGGAGGCTTGCAAGTGCCTGGCGCTGCCGCCGCCGTCCTGCACGACGACCGTGACGACGCTGAACCTCCCGCTCCCGACTGCGGTACCGCAACTCCCCGCTGCCGGTGCTGTTAACGGTCTTGCCGGTAAGGTTGGTGGCGGTCTCGCCGGCAAGGGTGGCAAGGGTGGCAAGGGTGGCAAGGGTGGCAAGGGTGGCCTGGGAGGCGTCGGCGGCGTCGGCGGCGTCGGCGGCATCCTAGGCGGCATCCTCCGCCGCCTCAACGGCAACGACGACGACGAGCGCTGCTCCACCGTGACCTCGACCGCCACCGCGACCAACACTGCGACCGTGACCTCCGTCTCGACCACCACCAAGGTCGAGACCGCCTACGCGACCGCCACCAGCATCGTCCCCAACGGCCTGGCCTACAAGAACTACACGCACCCCTTCGACGCGCGGGACCCCGCCAACGGCCACCCCTTCAACTCGGGCTTCTTCAAGAAGCGCGCCCCCGTCGCGCAGGGCACCTGCTCGGGTTTGTCTTTCGCGACGCCCAACTGGCCGTCCGACGAGGGGTTCTCGGCCACTGGTGGAAGGCTGTCGATCCCGGGGCTTGCTGGGGATATTGAGGAGACCTACGACACGGCGTTCATGATCCAGGCGTTCTTCATCGCGACGACGAGTGGTGACTACACGTTCGCGTCGCCCGGGGACAAGATTGACAACTGGTAAGTACTTACTTCTCCCAACCCCGGCTTCACTCCTGGCGCAATGAACCATAGTCGCTTGATGTCGTAACATTGCAACTAACCAATACACAGGGGCATGCTCTGGCTCGGCGAGCCCGCCTACTGCGACTGGGACGACGCCAACGCCGCCTTCTTCGCGAGCCGGACGCAGTCGGGCGGCGTCGTGGGCGGGACCGCGACCCTGACCCTGACCGCGGGCGACGCCGTGCCCCTGACCTGGCTCTGGGCCAACGGCGGCGGCGCCGCGCAGAGCTACCTGAGCATCCGCCTGCCCGACGGCACCGTCGTCGACCAGGGCGACATGAGCGCCTACTTTGTGCGGGCTTGCAACGACGGCGTCTTCGTTTAAGGCTTCTTGATGCCGTGCCCCGTGCCCTCATTTCTTACGACCTGAATTTTCCATTGACGACTTCATGACCGAAACTACTTAGTACTACTATTAATAACTTAATCCTGTGGCCCTTTTCTGTTCTGGGGTTACAGAGTGTGGATGGGAGACAAGACTTCTTACTATGACATTTAATTTTGTACTTAATCAATTGCAAGCTTCTCAATACAATTTGGTTATTTCACTCAATCAGAATGCGACCATACATATACGCGTAGCAACTGTGATGTGATGGTAAACAGCTCGAGGCGAAATACGTTAACTTGATCAAATCTGCGCAATCAATCAGGTTACATGCTTTTCCTTTTGACCGCCTTTTTCGAACGGAGAGGAGAAACCGAATACCAGCCAGTCTGCCGCAGAAAGAAGCCCAAGAGCGATTGTGGTATTGCGCGTCAAGTATCAATCAATCAATGGACCAACACTAAGCGAGCCCAATGTTCCCCGCCTTGATCTCCTTCTCCGGGATCCCCGCCAACGGGTCCCTCTTGTTGAACGCGTGCTTCGCCCGCTTCGCCCGCGTCCACTGCGTGATATCGTAGTTGCGGGCGCCGAAGGCGGTGCCCCCCTTCATCTTCATGGCCGCGAACGACGTCTTCCAGCCCCAGCGGTCGGCTTTCGTCTGGCCCTCGAGGGCGGGGATCTCGCCGCCTTCCTCTTGCTCCAGCGCGGCGACCCGGTCGCCGGCACCGAACAGACCCGAGGTAGCGAGGTCGATGCCGCCCTTTTTGGCGTACGCGACGACGTGGGGGCACCAGTCGAGCTGGTCGTCGTCGAAGCCCATGCCGTCCAGGTCCTTGGACCACTCGAGGTACCACGCCATGACGAGCGGAAGATCCTTGAGGCGGGAGTCGGCCTTCAGCTCGCCGGCCCGGTCCAGCTCGTTGAGCATGGTGAGGAGCATGTCGCCGATGCCCTTGATCGTCTCCCCGATGCGCTCGCCGTCTTCACAACCTAGAACACGATGCCATTAACTTCTAAGTTGAAAGATAGGAGAGCAAAGGGAAGTGGGCAATATTAGATACTTACTCAGCCAGGGGCCGAGTTCCTTCGTCGTCAGCCAGTGGACCATAGCGGCCACCACGGCCCACATGTGGTTGATCGTCTCCTCGTTCCGGTCCTTCTTCTTGAACTGGTCGTTGAAAGCGACGAGCTGGTGGGCATTGAGCGCATTAGCAATCTAGTGTGTCTTATCAATCTGAGTACGTCAGTATCTAAACTCACCACCCTCTCAATCACCTCCTGCAGTCCGTACCCGTTAAAGCCACTGCAGATGTACATGCCAAACGAGTCCGGGTCGCACCACTGCGCCGCGTCGTGCCAGCCGACAAACAGCTTCCACGTCTGCCAGAACGCGAACCACCTGTGCTCCGGGTGCTCGGCGACGGGCTCGCCCAGGATCTTCTTGCCGCGCTGCGCCAGGTAGAGCCGCTCGGCCTTGTCCTCTTCATCCTCGTCCTCGTCGGCATCCTCATCTTCTTCTTCGTCGGCGGCAGGCCCGTCCCCGTCCCCACCGCCCCCATTGTTGACCTCGTTCTCGAAGTCGAAGCGGGGGCGGGCGATGCAGTACCACCCGAAGAGGTCGCGCTCCTTCTCGGCCTAGGTAAACGGCATCATGTCAATTGGGCCGCGACTTACACAGACAGGACTAAAATGAATGAATTCAATTGGTTAGATAAATATTTAACAGGTCTCCGCTCCCCTCGCGCGCTGTCTCAGAGCCCTCCTCTTTGGGCTTCTGGCGCTTGTCGCTACTCGCCGACGCTTGGTTAGCGTCGGACTCGGTCCGTGTGTGCTTCTTGGGGGGCATCTTGGTCGGCAATTGATGAGATTTCAAGCTTTGTGATGAACTGATTGAACCAGAGGAGGAATCGTGTTGAGGAAAGGCGAAGGGCTCTTCACCAGCATTTATACGATTGCTTCTTGTTGACGTTACCGACGTCATACCCTTGACCGAGTCCCAACGCGTCGCGCGTTGGAGAACCACACTAAAACAGGCCCCCCTAATAGCGATCGTCCCAGGCTGCCAGGGCCAATTTGTGGCGCTCAAGTGCTGGACTTTAGTGCGCCGTAGCCGAACACCCAATTGCCAGCCCCTACGGGTTGGTAGAAACGGCAAACAACAGCAATATTGTCGCAGGCCTCTAACGTCAGCAGTTCAGCAGATGCCACGGGGTCCTACTGCGACAGCAATTTAACCCAAGGGCAGTCAGTCATGCATGCGAAGGAATCAGGCAAGCATCCTCGCATCTCGCCGCTTTTATCACAGGTGTGGCTGTGCTCAGCTCCTCTTTCAGGGCACCCTGGTCTTGCGACGTGGAATAAGTTTGAGCTCCAAATGTGATACCATCCGATGAAAGCATCGTGATATGACAATAAGAGCATCGAACCACCACAAATGCCTGTGATTCGGCAATTAATTGCCTTGATAGAAGGAATGAACGTACTGGCATGTACCAGTACGGCAACGGGTACATTTTGCGTGAGCACAAGCTGTGGCTTGTATGCGTCCGGAGAGCAATCCCACCCGATATCTTAGATAGGCCGTATTATGCCACCATTCAAAAGCAGCAACCCGTCAGTGAATCATGGGTATATAACAGGTAATGATTAAAGATGCGCTGTCCTTGTCGTGCTCACGCATTACGTGTCATCGTCAAACACGACCGAGTCCCAATTCCGCCGCTTCGCAGACCTATCCGTCTCATCCGCATCAAGCCGATCCCGCTTCGGACTCGCTGCCCCATGCTTGTCCGTGCCGCCGCCGCCGCCAAGGCTGCAAAAGCCAAGCCCTTCCAGGTCGGAGTCGGAATCTTGGTCCAGAAGCATGTCCAAATCGCGGTCCACGGCAGCTTGGTCCTGGTCTTGGTCCTGGTCCCGATCGTTGGTACTTGTGTGCACCTGCAGGCTCCCGTGGTCATCATGATGGTGCGCGCCGGTAGACCCCAGCGGGTCCGGGTCGTCAAGTAACGCTTGGAAGGACTCCGTCTCTGGCGGCTGATGATGATGATGATGATGGGGGTGGTGAACTTCCAGGTGGTGGTCGTACGAGCCGTCCGAGAGTGAAGTGTGCGCTACGTGTGGGCTTTGATGTGGCGGCATAATATGTGTCGGCTCGAACGTGTGAAAGTGGTGATGTTGATGATGGATATGATGGTGAGGCGCTTGAGAAATGATTTGAGGGTCTATAGGCTGGTAGAGAGCCTGAGCATCGCCATGTAGCCCAATTAATGCCGAAGCAGCCTGCGTAGCACGATGCACTTGGGTCATGTGGTCATGGGTTTGGTCTTGCAGCATCGGGCTGTGGGACTGCAGGACGGAGCTGTCGTGAGCTTCCAGCGGGTGCACAGGATTCAGTAGCGAGGCGATGTCACCAGGGTTCGCGTAGGGGTTTGTATTGGTATGAAGTGGAGCTATTGTGTGCTGGTTGATGGCATCAATGCCGACCGTCTCATCCGCCGTCGGGAGTGGTGACATGGCGACGGATTCCGGGGTCATATTGAGATCATCTAGACTCGTACTTAGGACTCCCACTCCCCTCCTCGCTAGGACCGGGGCAGGTGCTGTTGCCACTTTGCTAAGCTCCTTGCACTCGGGGCAGAGTCTAATTACATCGGACACAGTCTCCTTGATGCGACTCCAGTGATACCGCTCGGCAATGGTGGCTGTGGTCTTGTTGATACCCGAGTGGCTCCCGCTCTCGTGCAGGCTCTTGGCTATGTCCATCTGCTGCGCCGGGTCGCTGATGACCTCCTTGCCCTTGAGCATGAGGACGTCATTGTCGAGGAGTTTATAGTGCGTCGCGGCACTACGCAGTCTACTTTTGTCGGCACGGTTAGATCCGTCTGGGTAGCGACCATGCTTGAGGTAGAACTTGATCTTGTCGAAACGGTCTTCACTCACCGGCCCCTCGGCGTCATCTCCGACGAGGTCCCGACCGTAGATGATGGCATCCACCAGTCGGTCAGGGTAGGACTTGAGCCTGCCGCAGCCCTTGACGCGGCCTATGCGCTTGAAGCCCAGGGCGTCCCAGATCTTGCAGGACGCGACGTTGGTCTCGTACACGAGGTTGAAGACCGAGTAGGAGTACCCGAGCTTAGGGGCCCAGTCGAGATAGCTCTCACCCATCAGTCGACCTACGCCACGGTTTCGCGAAGCGTCTGTGACCAGGAATCCAGCGTTGCAAACATGACTGCTACGCCCAGGGTAGTTGGGCTTGATGTAGAAGCTCCCCAAGCATTCCTTAGACCAATCCTTCCCTTCGGTGACATCTTCAAGGCTGCTGATGTCGCCGAGGAGCATGATACCTGCGAAGTTCTGGAACCAATAGGAAGAGAACTTTTCCAGAGGCATGGGCTCGATCATGGGGTAGGTATCGCCCCCTTCAATCTCCTTGGCAAGCTGATCCGAAAGATACTTGAGCAACGTCTGCGGCACTTGATCTTTGGACACGAATGGCACAATAGTAGCCACGGTTTGCCGGTCTCGCAGCGTCACTTGACGAGGGCGGACGTCAGGAGGAAGAGTGGGATTGTTCGGATCCGGATAAGGGAGAGTGCCAGAGACTCGATGAATGGTCGGGCTCTCTGGGTCATCCATGATAGCCGGCATTGTGTCTGTATCTCGGCCGCGCCAGAGCCAACCAAGTCAACGAGACTGGAAGTCTGGGTCAGCAAGATTCATAGATATCTCAAGAGGTCCCCCTGCAGCAGCGGGCGGTTACAAGCCCGGTGAGCTGGCTCATAGTCGCCGCCATCTTGTATGATGTGTAGCGCCACCACTCGCTCAGCTCAGTTAGGTCTTATTTGCTGGCATGGCTCTTCAAAAAACAACTCAACTCGGAAGCCCAACGTGCACACTTACTTCAACTTCTGAGAAAAAAGGATGGTCAAAACGCAAGGTCCCTGAAAGCACGCTCACGTAATGTGGATGCAGCCGTCCCGTGCAAGGTTTCCTTGGTTCTTTCCCTGCTGTTCTGAGATGTTCGTGGTGATGGAATGTGCGCAGTTGCCTTCCTTGAGCAAGGACGGACGACCAACGCCAAAGGAAATAGGCGGGGTAATTACTACGAGAGCTCCCCGAGCTGCCGAGCTCCCAGTAAGCCCAGCTGATCGCCAGCTGGATTGTGCGTTGGACTTTGGGGTCACAGCACTGTACTGTAGGTAGCCTCTAGGCGATAAGATAGCGAGAGCCATCCGTATATCGGAGGGTAGCGGCATGCGACAGCGCACGCGACAGCAACATCCGACACATTCGTCAACATTCCGCAACGCAAACGTTCAACATATGCAAGCTGATCCACCCTGTAGGTATCTTGTCAATGTTTACTTCCGAGCGTCCCCAATCATTGGGCTGTGAGCAGGCGTTTAAGTCTGCCCAACTTGATAACCGTATCTCGTCCCTTTGGCCTCGGAAGTATGGCATGTGGTCATGAAAGGTCGGTCCTTCTCATCAGACATTGGGCGCATCGATGTCAGGGCTGAGCTATCCACCTACCTACTGCTATGTGTGCCTTGATTCTCTCTCCGTCTATTCCGAAGCTGCGGCCACCAATTGCTGTCTCAATCCGGAGGCCTGGGGGGTCACAGGAGCTGGAAGCGCAATGGAGCTGAAGACTCACCAGGCCCAGCTTCTCCACCCGGATCGAAGATGGTGCGATTCTCGTGAGGGTTACTCATTGCCCAGTGCCTTCTCTCAACGACCATGGAACATGGAAGCCCTTGGTAATCAACTAGGAATCGGGTTGTAGGTGTAGATTGCGCAGATGCGCGAATGCGCGAGCTGGACAGCGGACTCAGGTCGCGATGCGGGGCACTCGTGGCATCGTCAGTTGGCAGGGCGCCCCGCGCGATCGTGAGGCGTGCTGGGGCACTAACATCGTCTCGAAACAGGTACAAGTCTCCATTCCCACGGCAACTATGCGGGTTTGTCTACTGGAAATGACGCCTTCGACCCATATAGGCAATCAGCTCCTGTTGCTAAGTATACGATATCTGGGCTAAGATTGATAAGAAGAGAGGTGGGAACAGACCGCCAGAATGCCCCTGCGCCATTGTGACACCACCCTGCCACCAAGGTTGGGCTGGAAGGATGTGCGCCATTCGCGGTAGAACACGATGCGACCCTGGCGATCGCGAACCCGGCCCAATGAGAACCGGTATATCCCCTTCTAAGATAGCGGTCTGGCGCGGTGTCCGAGACGAGGCTTGGCGGTGGTCTGGTTTCAAGGCGAGCAGTTACACACCTAAGGAAGGATAAGGTGGGGCTCGATGGAATTTTGGGGATTTTGGGGTCGCGGCCGACATGCGCTGCGCAGCCTATCCAGCGCCTGCCCTGGAGGCGGTGGAGACCAGCAGCCACTCACAATCCCGCATCTAGATATACCCCGGCGGGTCAGATCCGGGAAAGACCCCACCGCCCGCACGGGATAGGCAGCTTGGGTCTTCTCTCCAACATGTACGCTGCACAACTCCGCGCCATCTCTGCATGCCCAAGTCGCGTATCCGCTTGACCGCTCTGGACAGCGGTCTGACCGGATATGGCAGAATCGGGATGTCGTTCAACAATTGGATGCGACTCACTTCCATGTGCGGAACGACGGGCAGATGCGTTGGTTCTAGGCCGCCTCTGATGTTGGTATAAGTTGGCGATGAGACAGCCTCTTCCAGTTCCCCTTTCTCTTATCCATCACATCTCAACACAGTCTACACAACACTCCAACATCAGTTCCAAATCGCTCTCTTAAGATCTTCTGATCTTCATTCTAAGCTTGTATATCTTATATACCTTGCTTGTACCTAAGCTTCATTTCACGATGGCTGCCGCAGTACTCATCCCTCTTTCCACCATCAACCAGAACGGCGGCATCCTCCCCGCCAGTGCCCTGACCCAGCACGTCCCTCGCCATGGCCGCAGCCGAGGCATGAGCATGAAGGGGAAGAGCGCCAAGGGAAGAAGCTACAGCATCGTTGAGGACTCCGACGTCACCGTCGCCAAGGCCGTCTCGTTCCTCCTCAAGCGCGCCGTCAAGGCCGACGAGGTTGAGGCCGAGTCGGCGGATGAGGAGAATGACTATTTGATAGCGGACGCCGAGGGCTGGGTCTCTGTTGCGGATCTTGTAAGTACCATACACCCATCCATCTTGGTGTTCAACAAGAAAAACTTATTGACAATACCTCTGTAGCTGCAACACCCCAATATGACGGAACTTCGAGTCGATCTCGAAGGCGTCCAGCAAGCTGCTGCCTCTATAAGGGCTCGCTTTGCTATCCGTCAGAAGCCCGACACCGATGCCGAGCGGGCAGACAGCTACCAAGTCCGCCAGAACGGCAAGCGGACCAGCCTGCAAGCCCCCGTCCTCGAAGGCACACCCCTGACCAAGGACTCGGAGAACCTGCCCGAGTACGCTGTCTACGAGACGACGTACCAAGCCTACCCTCTCATCCTCGCCTTCGGCAGCATCAAGCGCGCCGACGGTGCAACGCACTCCCCCTTCTCGGCCTCCAACAACACTACCGACGCCGACGTCAGCATCTACGTTCACCTGCGCACCGCTATGGAGCAGGCGCCCCAGATCACTTGGCAGTTCACCACCACGGGTGGCCTGGTCACCTCGGAAGAGGTGCCCAAGAGCCTCTGGAAGAAGGTCGTCGGCCGCCGCCAGGATGTCGGCCTCCTCCTTGAGGACGGCGAGGTCCGCAAGGAGGTCCCTGACTACCTGCGCGGCAAGGGTGGAAAGGGCAAGGCGAAGCGGGGCAAGGGTATGCTGCGCCAGGAGGGGCAGGAGGGCCGCGCCGTCGCTTCCGAGTCCTCGGACAGCAACAACGAGGAGGAGTAAAGGACGGGAAATGAAAGGAAAGAAGAAACATTTCTAAGGACATTAGATAGACATGAGACATGACGACGAAGAGGACGACACATTAGAGCAGACGAACACCACATAGTGGATGCCGATATACCAAAGGCATGTGGCCAGGGGGGCCGAAACATAAATAAGATACCCGTTCGCATTCTATGTCACAGTTTTCACCAACCCATCATTTGAAGTGAAAGTTAACCACACTCCCAAGAAGAACTGCAAGCACAATGCAATCTATCTTGACTACCAAGAAAACCAAAAGAAAAGGGACACAAAGCGTAAATTAGATGCTCGTCACCCTCGTTGCCGCAAATCTGGACCATAAGCAAAGCTTGCTGGGATCGACACAAAAAGAAATAAGCGTCATAAAAAAATGGCAAAAAAGAAATTTCACCTGACCAAAGATATTATGACAAGAGTGGGATTCGAACCCACGCCAGTTTCCTGACTACGATGTTGGGGTGTCAATCCGGAGATTGATATCCTGAACGTAGCGCCTTAGACCGCTCGGCCATCTTGCCCTGTTTGATGATGCTAAGAGAGAATAAAAGAGATAAGCTTATTGACCAATATATAAGGAACATTGCCGAGTGCGGCTAAGGTCTTCGCATGGATACAAAATACTTGCGCAACATGGTTTCGAGTCTTGATGGTAACTTTAGACCTATGGCGAGTCTGTATGCCATATTAACCATGGAAGGCCACAACTCAAACCTGTTTTGAGTTGTGTTCCAAGCTGGGTGTGGATTCGCACAGGCAGTGGTGGCATAATATTTGGTCTGCAGTTTCACAACAGGACAAGGCCACTCCACGATGGACACAGCGGCAGTGTGGAAGGGATATTCACATGGTGAACGGCCACGAGGCACAAGTAAGCAGAATGAAACAAGTCCAATTTGGCAAACTAAGGAGAACTGACTGCCCGAGCTTCCTTCGACTGTAGCCCCTCTCAACAAAGCTGCACATGCCATGACAAAGGAAAGACGGTAACGACTGGAACTGCTCTCAAAGAGAGACCAAGAACCAAACAGAACTCGAAACAAGACACAAAACCAGATAAACAAGCCATGTGCAACATGCCCTCCACACCAATCTGGACACACTGGAAAGCGGGCCTGGTCCTGTGGTGGCCCCCTTCTTCCTCAACACCCAGCGTAGTCTCAGCCAGGTCCACTTCTTGCCGGCCTTAGTAATGGCCAGAACCACCATTACCACCCCAGCCGTAGCCGCCGCCGCCGTGGCCAGAATTGCCACCACCGTGGCCGCCGTGACCCTTGTTGCCGTTGTTGCCGCCACCGTGGCCGCCTCCGTGGCCGCCTCCGTGGCCGCCTCCGTGGCCGCCTCCGTGGCCGCCTCCGTGGCCGCCTCCGTGACCGCCTCCACTACCGCCATGGCCGTGGCTACCGCCTCCATGGTTACCACCGGAATGACCGCCATGGTTCCCGCCATGGTTATTGCCACCGCCGTGACCGTTGTCTACCGAGCGGCACCATATGTCAGTCATCGTTCCCCAGAGGCAAGCCACGAAAACATGGATCCGATCGCGAAGGAGGGAGGGAGGGTAGGGTATCAGGAAACCGGGCATAGAAGAATGAAAGGAAGAACAAATTACTAACCCGCAGGATCACTGGCAGCCGCGCTCTCGTCCTGGTCCGCAGCCGGGACGACGGGGTTGCTGCCGCCGCCGTCGTCGCGCTCCGTGACGGGGAGGTCGCGGTACTCGACCAGGGCGTCGCGGTCCGACGCGGCGGGGACGGCCAGGGCGCGGGCGCTGGCGGTCAGGAGGATGGCGGTGAGGAAGAAACTCTTCATGTTGGGCAAATGTTTGGTTTTGGTAAGTGGGGGGGAGCGAAGTTCCGATAGTGGTTTGAAAGATGTGTTGTATTGTGTGATATTGGACAGGAAAGTGTTTGATGCTGATGGGAGAGGGGAAAACAACCTGACATCGTGAGGACCTTGGGACACTTTTATATCCAACCCCAGCTCCATCATTTCCTCCCTTTTTGTTTTTGATAGAGACCAACAACTTGAATTCAGGTTGCTTCGTAGACTCTGAGACACGATGCACTAGGAGAACATCGTCAGACAGACGAAATTCTGCTTGCGAGTCTCCCTCGTGCTGCATGGCTCCTCGGTGAGAAAACTTGGGCTTCGATCTCGACCTCACAGGACTGCCCCCCTCTGGATCGGTTCCGGATTCGTGAAAAGGCCGGACAGAGACTGCTAGCACCATAACGCGGAGGTTTCACGATCTGGACTAATCCGAGTCCACGTTGATGCTCTCGCAAATGGATGAATCAGAAAATGACATATGATAGACAGGAATGAATCTTGAAAACAACAAGTCTATACGAAAACATGCAGCCCCTATTCCTTTCAACATTCAAGTGGAACCCAGAGTTCATACTTGCTTTCTCTGCATATCATGTGCGGCTGGCGCATAAACACCCGACAGCCTTCTCGGACAAATTTGATAGTCTGATGAACAAGGTTGAAGCCAATGCAAGGCACGGGCGGACCCATGGCTTGGCCCATCGAATAAGCAGTGCGGGTACCTGCCCGGTTAAATGGTTTGGACGTCATATAAATGCGCTTATTATGAGCTAGACGAGAAAGGCCATACGGAATTACCCGGTGGGTGGTCCAGATTGCGGTCTGTGGTGGTGTGCAGACCCAGCTAATACCTAGGTGTGTGGTAGGTGAACCAGTTAAGGTTGTGCGCTTCCGGTGACACGACACATCTGTCCTACCTAGTTGCAACCCTCCCGTTCAATCTCGGTGACTAGATATAGGAATGTTACGGTACTGAGCTCGACGTATCTCTCGCCACCCAATCCTGCATACGTGTCATATCGAAGTGTTCCGGTCAATGACAATCACGATATTGTTAAGCAAGGGTGCCAATCGTTCTCTACGGGATATCACCTTGCGGAAGATACCGAGCAGCCCTTCCGCCGCCGCACCAATGCATGTCCTGCAATTATCCAGCAATCACTGGCCAAGACCCTATCTTGTTCTAGCTCTCGGGAGACACTCCGCCCCCCCCATGCTTCTTCCCTGCTCGGGCGGCTATAACTTTGTTGTATTCCCACTGCCGAAAGCTTCAAGAGAGTGCCCTAGCCAAAAGGGGGCCAGTGGTGTGATCCGGACTAAGCATACGGGGCCGCGGAGCTGCGCGTCCGCGAGGCCCTTACCGTTACCGACAACCAGATCAACCAGATCAACAACGCTTACCTCTCAAGTAACCACACTCATCTCTCGAGCTTCCTAGACTCGGTCAATATTTTCCGTTGCAGGTTCCACCTGAAACAGATATATGCCTTGATTGAGTATCATGTGGGCGACAGGGCGGCAGCCATAGTAGTCCCCATCGCCTTCATCCTCCGGATGGTTTCGGATTGCTTCGCAGTATCGTTGATGCACGGTCTCCTCTCTCGCGGAACACAAGTTCCGATGGGGATTTCTCGGAGAAGCGCATGGACTTGCATCAACAAAGCTCACTACCGCACGCAGTTGCACTAAACTCGGCACCATATGCCGGTGCTAACTTTCTTGCCGCCCACAGGTATATCGTGGCGGTCCGCCAGTGTCCGACAGGGCAGAGGTGCGCTAAGAGGGGGGGGGCAAAAGTTCCGCTTCTCAGCCACAATCGGTTACAAGTCTCATAACAGACGCCTATCTGGTCTTCCTACAGAACGAAGCGTCACTACTATGACATGGGGAACTGGGTTTACGCGGAAACTGACCGGCATTCGATCGACTTATGAGCTATGGGCTGAGAAGAGTGCCATTATACTATGTGTATTATCGTATATGTGTACATTAGTATTAAACATCTCGGGATGTGGGATATGCTACAGATACAATATCATCACCCATATCACACGTATCAAACCTTGACGAGTCACCGACGGCCGCCTCGACCCCATCGGCGTCGTGTTAGTGCTGCGGGACCTCTTCTCATACCGCTGCTTCATCCGGGGCGATTTCTCCGGCTCCGAATTTCTGCTCCCGTCCCCCACGAGCGAGACCACCTCGTCGTCGGGGTACCCGAACCGAGTCCAGCCGAGCCCGACAAGGACGGTTGCTGTGGCTTGTGCGTGTGCGTGTGCGTGTGCGTCTTGTTCGAGTTGGAGCCCGACATGACGGACGGCTGCTGCGACTTGTGCGTGTGCGTCGTGGTGCGCCGGCTGGTGTTGTACGTGAAGCTGCTGTTCTTGTACTTGTGGTAGTTGGGGTGGGGTAAGGACGGGGAGGTCACCCTCAGCGAGCTCGGCGCAAAGTTTCACGAAATGGTCGATGACGGGGCCCGCGAGAAGGTCCGATCCTGGCTCATGGTCGTGCGGGGGGACCGGTAGTGGGAGTGGGAGTGGGACTGGGACTGGCGCGGCAGACCGATCGAGGACTAGTCCTTGACCTGGCTCGTCGTGTTGTTGCTGCTGTTGACTTTGGCGACGTCGGGCTTATTAGCGGTGTTGGTGGTCGCGATGACAGTATTGCTGACGGCCTCGACCGCCGTCTCGATGTCCTGATGGAAAGCTGGGTGGCAGGGGTGGGATTGGATGCAAACCATCTCGTTGGGGAGGGAGAGCAGGGCGATCAAGCCAACCTTTCACATCATTAGCGAGTGAGAAAGTAGGGTACCTAAGCAAAAGTACGGATTTACCCGTAGAAACCAGATGTCGCCTCGCCGGAAAGCGGGGGTAAATAAATGAAGGGAGTGTCTGATGACGCCGATTGCTAACAGGACCAGTCGATCGCTACCAGAACCGACATTAGGTGTTGTGCGGCTCTTCGTACGAATCGATCGACTAATTACTTGGTCCTCCCACCGGGCCGGCCGTTGCTCCAAGAGCCTCTGAACTTCTCAGGCCGACGTAGATTTACGTCAAGCGTGCTCTCCACTGACGACCTGACGCCCGCAACTGATAAGTGAGGATGGGATGAACGCCCACTCATAAGTACATATCAAGAAATTGCCAAGCCCCAGATACCACGTTGGCCCCTTGCTTCACTCTTCGGCGATACGGGAGGGGCTTCTGGTCGCCGGCCATGACTAAAGTTGTGCCCCCAGATTTACTTTAAATGACTTGACTGGCCACGTGGGTAGGGATCAGGGCACATCCCATCTGCAAAAGTGTGGAGGTCGCTGTCCAATGCCCATCGGTTTCTCAGGAGACACTACCTCCGAGCCCCTGCATCAGACCTGACACCGGAGTAAAAGGTAGAGGAATCTGAGAGATAGTTGCCAACCTCAATATGCTCCACTGCCGCATGAGGGCATCGCTACTACTATAATAACAAACATAGGACGCGAACTAATGTGTTGTAAAATACGACCAAAATGGGTAGTGGCTTATCCGATATCAAATACTTGGTACCCCGATTTTATTATATTCAGCCCAGTATAATCAATTAAAGCAAAGCTGTCAGCATTCAGGGCGTATTGTTACAGTAATATCGGGGTTGCAGTGTCATGACATATTGACGATCGTAGCCAAATTTGTCCAAGGCTAGGTAAATTGGAAGTCGTTGAATTCTGCCTTAACGCCCTGATGGAAATGAATTTCTAACTTACATATTCGTAAACTAACCAACCCTTAATCTTAACGCATGCGTGATAATGTGCAAGAGACCCCTAATGTTAGCCATTTGCCACCGCTCTCCAACTTGACTGCATTCAAGCCCACCGCCTCACCGTCGAACTAAAATATCTCGACAAGTTGAACGAACCATGGAGCATAGTTCATCTGGAAATGATGCTACGAGGCTCTCCTCGGAAAACGGCCGGCTGCTCATGCGGAGGTGTTCCGACCAGGGTCTTGCGTTACTTGGCTCTTTACATTCAACTATTAATACTGACAACAACATCGGAGACGAGTCTCTGCGCTCAGAACTGAACATCTTGAAAGCAACGACGAAGAAGAGGGAAAAAACAAAACCGAAGCGATCGCCGTGGCCCTTACTATGGAAGATCGTGGTCTTAACCTGGCTTGGTAGTGTCTGTTGTTTTACTGCCATCACCGTTGTTTTGGCTATTCTTAACAACAATGAGCCTCCGAATTGGAACTTCGGGATTACCCCTGACGCCGCAATTCAACTGCTGGCAACCTTTTTCAAACACTGTTGATGGCTTTAGTGAGTGCCGGCATTGGACAGACGAAATGGCTGCACATGCTTCGAGAGAGACCCATGGTGGACTTTCACCGCCTGGACCAATGAAGCCGTGGGCCATGGGGCAGCTTGGTGTTTTTGGTCAGTTGTCGTGGAGGGTATGTAATACATAGTATCTTAACTCCTCGATTCATGTACTCAAGTTATTCTCTAACCATGCTTCTATCTCGAATAGGCCTGTGTCGTCTCTTGGTGCCCTCATCACAATCTTGTCGCTGGGCATTGCCACCTGCTTCCAACAAACGCTAAGATACCAAACCGTTTACTTGGAAGGAAGTGACGCTTCAGTGCCTGTGGCGCAGTATTTGAACGGCAATAGCACCAGGTCTATGCCTTCCAAATGGTCGGACGATATCTATTTATCACAGAACGACTTCGATCATCAATTAGTGCCAGCTCCCTTCATTGCCTTATAACCAAGATACAAGGGTACGAGATGTTGTTGTTTGCCCAACTTATCTCAGTACGCAGATTCAGATCACCAGACCACCGCAAACCGGTGAGTTTGTCACGAAACCTCTAGGTCAGGGAAAGTTGTCACCAGAATCTGCAAGTGTTGTGACCAGGTACAAGGCATCTACCAGCACTACGCAGCGGGGTTGTCGGTTGTGAACCTTAGCTAGGCATCGGATGAAAGTGATGAAATACCAGATGAGGGCCTCGGCTCCATCGGAAGTGGGCTGACTAACATGGGCTGAGAGGAGGTCCGAACCGTCAACAAAGCTATACAATAGCTGAGGGAATCTAGACCGAGGCCTGCGCACCAACCAGGCGCCGATAATTGAGCAACAACCATTGGCTCGCTAAAAGTCACTCTCCCGAAGGCGCAAGCGAGGAAGAATGGATGGCGGATGCCCTTCTTAAGTATGCATTGATGGAGCTTGCATGCACCCTAAGGAGAAGCCGAGATGAGAGAACGTCGAATGATCCAATGGCAAGCCAGGCCTTTGGCCACCGCCGTCACGCTCTCGGAATCTTGCCCTGGTAGGGCCGTATTCGGGCCCCTTTGTATACTTACTTTTACCGGCCGAACCGTCGTCGTGTTCAACTGACCAATGAACGATTGGTGATTTGGTTGTTGGCAGGTGGGGTAATTATGGCCCTGTCCGCCCACGCGCTCGGTCCCTGCCACCCTGTCGTCCGTCATTTGTCCGTCTGGTCTGGCCTAATGTCCGATGATGACCAAAGGCGCGGAGAGAGAGTGCGGGGATTGATGTTTTTTTCTTTTCTCTCATGGCGCTCGTCCCCTTCCGACGCGGCCCAGCCGCACCAGTGGCGTGGGGAAGCTGTCGAACCCCAGAGTCCGGGAAGCACTATTATCTTCATCTCGCGACGACGCGCGACGGGGCTAGCACGGACCGGGCCGTTGTGACGTTGACGAGAGGGCGCCATCTGGGCCCTAGGGAGGGCAGTGGTCTGGCCCATGACTCGGATATCCAGGCCCCCGCCCCCCCGACCAGCCGGCCAGCTGAAAGTAGGGCCGAGCGTCGAGTATAAAAAAAGGACTCCGAGCTGGGCTGGAAATAATCCGAACCCGGTGGTGGCCTCAGCTCGGGATCACACTGCTAAACAAAGCTAGCGTGTGTGGCTATTCTCATATGGCTCGCCACTATCATCCCGTCGGACTTAGGGATGACGTCCAAGTGCAACATTCGTCCCTTCGAGATTACATATCGGCTCATCTCACGTGCCTCCTCCTAGGAGGAGGAGGAGGAGGAGTCGACAGAAGGAAAAAAAACATTCAGCGAACAAGAGCTTGAAGTCGTCTAGTCGTCTAGACCGTGGACCTCCGCATTAGTGAATACCACGCAATCGTTTCTCACTCGCACTCTTTCCCCTTTACGAGTTCGGGGGTCAGCTCGCGGCGAGGAGGTCCTGTGTATGGAAGACGAGATCCAGACCGCGTAATTCTTGGCGCCGGGACCCACGCAATGAGACGGAGGCCCACGACGACGACGAGTCCGGACTCTTTGCCTCACCACCAGATTTGCCCAAAGGTAAGACAGACGAACATGGAAGGATGCGAACCACACACACACAATGGGGTGGGATCCGGCGACGTCAAGGCAACGTCTCTACTATCACCTGTATTGCACCATGCCTGTCTGTCATGTGATGATGAGAATCACGCAATGGGACGGGTGCGTGGGTTGAAGACTCCTCACGACGTCGAGACCAGACTATGCATTCACCACTAGACTATCATCACATTGCACAAGGACTGACTGCCATGTGATGATGATGAACTCCAACTGCCTCGAGACTGGGCTTGTGACGACTCACGAGAGAGACCACCAGCCAGTCGATGAATACTTAAGGGTTGTTGATTCCCCAGCAAAGTCCAGTCTTTCATTTCCCCATCATCATCATCGTCATCATCAAAGCACACACACTCATCACAACAATCCATCAGACATTCGTCTCTCATATACTACTGCTACCCACTACAATCCCACGCCCTTACTTACACACAAGACTCTCTTCACAATGAACAAGTTCCTCATCGCCGCCCTTCTCCTGGCCTCCCACCTCGGCGCCCTCGCCCTTCCCGTGGCTGAGGAGGAAAACAACCACGCCGAACCAGCCGCCCTGGTCCAAGAAGACTTCCCGCTCGTTTTTGAGCGAGGGGAGGCCAAAGTGGTGGCCAACAACGATGACCCTGTTCCCGATTTCAAGGATGACAATGCTGTCCTCGAGGAGGGCAACGCCCCAGGAGTTGCCAACAAAAGTGAGTAGTATCTCATGTGCTCCCCTCCAATGCATTTCCCCCTCCTTTCTAATTGGCCTTTGTTTCGTTGGGGGGGGGGTAAATAGTAGTAGTAGCTGATGGAAGTTTCTTTCTACAGTGGCTAACGGCGGCGGCCACGGTGGTGGAGGCTACGGAGGCTACGGAGGCTACGGAGGCTACGGAGGCTACGGTGGTGGTGGTGGCCACGGAGGCAACGGAGCTGGCGGAGGCTGTAGAGGCGGATGCGGTAGCGGTGGCGGCCACGGAGGAGGGTACGGTGGCAAAGGAGGGTACGGTGGCGGAGGCGGCCATGGCGGCTATGGCGGTGGTCATTATTGAGTGCATGTGGCTGTCCTCTTCGTCATGAAGACGCCCGAGCTTCCAATGAGGCCTGGATTGTGCGCGTTCCGTGCGAGAGAGGAGTCAGAACAAGATCGTGTTGTACTATACTTACTGTTTCACTGCCGGTTTCTCTTTGCCGGCCGGCTATTCAAAAGCAGCTTTCGTTCAATTCATGATCAATGAGATATGTTTGAGCTTGAAGTCTTCTTGGGTAGCTTCCTCTTTGGTGATTTCCTCAACTTGGTTGGCATCATCAAATCTCAGCGGATGTGAGGTTCGGTCGATATCAAGCTCTAGTATATACAACCCAAAACGCTGGCTTGGTAATGTGGACGCTGTCCAGTTTGTTTGGGAACGGGCTGACTCGGCCATCAAGAGTAATGAGGCTCGTGCCGTGACTTTAGTTTCCCAAGTCGTACTGTGAAAGTTCCGAACTCGCAACATGATAGGTGCTGCGTTTTCAAGACAAAGTCTAGAACGATTTTGTCGGGCGTCCCTGTTTTGAAAAGGGGGTGCTTGGCCGGCTCCCTTCGATAGTCTTTTCGTCAGACGTCGATGAATTTTGTTTTACCTAGTTAGATGGCCAATACCATGATATGTTAATGCTGATCATCATACAACATCTCTATATTCTAACCGGAGTTTTCCTCCCCCCTCCCCGTCCTCAATCGCATCAAAGTCCTGATCTGACGGGTCATCTTCTTCGTCCGTCTCAACCACCACACGCCAGTCGTCCTCGGTACGGTTGCACTCCTCGTCCGGCGGCCGTGGGCGGGTCAGCCAGCCGGTCCCGTACTCGGGCAGATGCTCCTTGAGCAGCTCGGCCCGGGCCCGGTCAAATAACGCAAAGCCCAGCCAGCGCCATCGCTGCAGAGGGACCGACATCCACCGGTACTGGCGGGGTGTGATTTCTTCCTGCTGTCCCGGCGGCAGCAGCTCTCGGCCGAGATTCACGCCCCAGCGCAGGCAGTCGAGCCCGTCGTTTCCGTCTACCCACGCGAACGGCGGACGCCGCCCCGTCTCGCCGGCGTTGGCCTCATCATCATTGTCGTCATCGCCGGAAAATCCTTCCACAGGCGGCGCGGCATCCTCGCTCCCGTAAAGCTCGTCGCGGAGATGCCGCAACTCATCGGGCAGGGGCAACCCGTCGAGGTCGGAAGCGACCTCGCCTATTTTCGTGGCCGCCCGCATGCCGGCAAACCCTTCGCTGCCGATGGGGCATCGGTATTCGTTCATGATTCCGCATACGCACTCCATGAAGGCCTCGTGCAGGAAGGCGAACACGAAGCAATGGGCGTCGGCCAGCTGGTGACTCTCCCAAGGCCGGAACAAGCCGAGAAGCCGGGTCCAGGGGGCCTCGTCGGCCCCGCCGCAGTCGAGTCGCATCAAGAACTGGTGCCGGAACAGGGCCGTCGCGAGGCGCCGGCGCTCGCCGAGGGTCAGTGGGTAGGTAAGCCGCGTCAGGGTGGATCCTGCGCCACGCCGCGCGCCTGGTCCGCTCAAACTCGTTCACCACCCACTGCGCGGCCCGGTTCGCCTGGACGAGCTCTATGACGCTTTCCTCGGGCGGGTCTTGCGGGGAGGTCCAGACGGCTCCCCCGCGGCGAAGAAGCGCCTCGAGCTCCTCGGTTGCGGCGTTATCCGGCTTGACGGGGTTCGAGCGACTGCTACGGGGGAGCAGCGTGGAAGCGATCCCGGCCCGCAGCCCAGAGGAGCCCAGCTCACTGGTCAGCAGACTCATTAGCACGGCCCGGTTGGCCGGCTTGAAGACTCGGTAGGCGACGGGGGAGGCGCGAGTGAGACTGTGGAGATCGTCCGTCGACGTTGATGCGGACAGTATCGCCAACAGAAGCTCGGCGGGCAAGGACTCCAATTGCGAGGCCCGCGAGCGCGTCTGTGACGGCCGCTTCGCCTCGGAGTTTGAAGCCATTCCGCAACCCTTCAAACGCATGTCTATTGCTTGCTCTAGTGGGATGTAATGTATTTTCCTTCATTAAATTGCTTACATGGAGCAAGAAACTAGCTGTCCTGTCCTCGGCGCCCATGGAAAAACCCCGCGCCATGTTTTGTGTCACACCCCACCACTCCTGTCGCGGTAGCGTTTTCAGCGCGCATCCTTCTTTCCTGGCTCTCGCGCAATGAGCATTCAAACAAACCCGATTTCGGTAGTCAGGCGATAGTCGCCATACCAATCACACCAGTTCTATACGCCGTTTCGTGATGCTGGCTTTATCAGTCACGTCTCGTGCCGGCGACCCAATTGCAGCTTTTGCGTACACGCTGCGTATCGGGTGGTATGGAATCTGCTACCTATGTCTCGCTGCATAGCGGGTTTGGAAGGCAACTGCGCTCTTACTTTGCACAAGTACATCTCTTGCCAGATGACTCTTTCCTGGGCTGCACCTTTCCATTGATGTAGCCTACGCGATTAGAAGGTAAGTACGTGAACCACCTGATTTAGATGGATCTACTCTGGAAGCGATTGAGATTGGATTTTTGGTTCTCAGAACTGCCACACCTCATACTCTTGCCCTGCCTTCGTATTATCTTTGGGTTCAGACTTTTTATGAATTCTTTAGAAGCTGAAACCAGTTCTGTCAAAATTGAAATTCGTTCTACTAAAATTAGAACCATTTGAATCATGTTTTTGGAATGGATTGCTGCACACAAAGCCGACTTCCCCGGCTTATCCAGCTTCTCCAGCATCAAACGCCGCATCCCTATTGCCCAAGTACAGAGCACCGCCAGCTCTACAGGAGGAGCTCGGAAGCCAAGTCAATGAGAATCGCAACTTGCTGCTGCCACAACTACAAGGTATGCTACACATCAACCTGTAGAGCTGCTCGGCAGCTATGAGAAGAACTAAACCTGATCGTTGGTTGCTGCCCGGACTCTAGTTCCCTGGTCCATCGTCTTCTTCTCTCTCCAGCTCTAGCCCTCCACTGCAGCAGGGCGGTCGGTATGCATGCGTCTCCAAGGATAATACCGACCATGATGCCAGCAGAACCAGCGCCACCGACGCTCTCTAACATGTCGGGGACCAGGTCGCAGTCGGTCAGATCCGTCGCCCTTATGTGTCGTCATTTTGCGACAGGTTCCCGGCGCTCTGATTGTTTTCGGGAGGAGAATCGGGTTGAGACAAGTCGAGGAAGAGGCTCGGCGCATGGTTTTCCCGTGGCCACTGCTCCTTGTCGCGTGACGATGCAACGGGCCCGGTCCCTTCTGCCGCCTACACCCCGGACCCGGCTGCCTTCGGTGCGGCTGTTACGGATGTGCTTGGTGCCGTGATCAGCAAGTCTATGGCCGATACGTTCGCGCTCTTCGCCGCCAACTATTCACATACGGCAGGGCAACCACTGTCCTAGGCGCTCGTGGAAGAACCCCGCGCCGACTTGCTTGCCGACCGCCTGCTGCCCCCCTGTCGCAGTGGCGGTGGAGTTTTCGACGCCTATCAAGACCTCACACAACCCGGGGAATGGATCTTCTCAGTAAGCGTTTCCAATCACGTCTCATACAAATGATTCAATTACATCTCCAACTTGTATGTCGGGCTCCGGGCCAACATTCATGCAGCCCGCCTGGGAATGCCTTTGTGAGTAACAGGCGACTCCAATAAGAACATTGCGATAGTGAGGATGCATATACGTGGTGAATCCAGGCTGTTCTATTGGTATGATAATGTTGTAACCTTGTACGGGCGATATAAGGGGTGGGATCAGCTTGGGGACATTCTGGTATCAGCACTTACCCCAAACATCCCCTCGTTCTCTCCAACCCACCCTTCGCCCAAGCAGATTCCCTTTTCAACCCCTATTAGTTTCATCATCGGCAATTATCAATCCAGTCCCTCCTTCCTCTTTCCCTCGTCGGAGCTGAGGTTACAATGTCAGCTTCTGAGGATCCATCAGCACATACGGCACCCTCCTCGGCATGGAGCTCCCTTGTGCGGCGCAGCATAGCAATCTGGGAGACAACGGCACTTTTACCTCCCCAGGCGATGGCCAAGGGATTATTGCAGAAATACACCGATATCGAGGAGTTCTTGCGTGAAACACCAAAACTCCTCATGTATTGGTTTTTCCAGCGACGAAAGTCGTTTATGGAGCAGAAGACAATGACAAAGTGGAACAGGGACAACCTGGATGACTATATCCTGCTTCCTGCTACCCCTGGCTCTGTCTCGCGGGCAGAGTGCTTCTTTGTCAGCCACTATTGGCACTCTGCAGAAGACCCGGATCCCGGCGGCAAATACCTGCGACTTATGCAACATGACCTCCGGCAGAAGAGTTGGTCCTTTGTATGGGTCGACTGGACATGCGTACCGCAGCATCCTCGGAGTCCGGAAGAAGAGGCTTACTTCACTCGCGTTTTGCAGACCATGTCGGGCATCATCCGAAACAGCGGGTTCATGTACTACTACCCTCCGTTCCAGCCCCGCTTGTGGATTCTATACGAAGTAGCCGAAAACTTTCTGACATCCGTCAAGCACCCGGAAGAAACTCCGGACCTCAAACCGTTCGCAGAGCACGTCCGGGAGATGGTGCGAGCGGGAGTACGCCCAACGTTGGAACGACACGGGTATAGGTGCACGTACGAGGGCGACAAAGACTTCCTCGTCTCCTGGCTAGAGCTTCTCGTTCTTCTGAACAAGCTATCGATTGACATAGTCGATCTGCGACTCTTGGTGGACTATCTGACCTGGGGCCCCGGTGTGAAGTCGTTAATCCAAGTTACCTCTAGCGGTCAGCCTGTGCATGTTCGCCGCTTTGAGGGGGGTGTCGAATATGCCAGAGAGCGCCACAGTTTCACGTCGTTTCCGGAATGGGTACGTTTTGTTTCTCGCCGGTTATGTTTGGTTCGAATAACTGACATTGCATAGGTAAACGGGAAATTCCTCACTAAGAACCAGTCCGATAAGGGAGGCGCGAAGCAATGATGAAACAGGAAACTTGGGGGGCTAGGAAGAGTTGATACTAGTTTGATTGTGAGTGTGCTACATATGGGTGTTGTTTGTATATAATGCAATATTATGGCTCATCTGACTGATAATCACGAGGCATATCCATTTCCATCCTGCCGTCGTCTACGCCAGCTCAGCCTCGATCACACCATCCGGCGCCTGCGGCAGCCGCCACACCTTGCGCAACTTGAGCCCGGCCCTTCCGAGGAGCTCCGCGTACTCGGCCTCGGTCCTCTCCTTGCTACCGAGGCACGCCATCATGGTCAGGTCGAGGGTGGTGACGTGCCTGTGCGGATTCCGGTCGTCGATGACGTACTCGTGGATCAGAAGCCGCGAGTACCCTTTTTCCATGGCGCCGGCTACGTGTGTCAGGATCTGCACAGACTGGCCGTCGTCCCAGTCGTGCAGGATCTTGTGCATATAATAGGCCCGGGCGCCCCGGACCGGCTGCGGCGTGAAGAAGTCGTGGGACTGGGCCGCGATGGCCGGGTCCAAATCCACGGTGGCGGCCACCTTCTCGACCACGTCGGGCAGGTCTTGCAGAACCAGGACCCCGGCGGCCTCGGATAACTTGTCGTCGTCCTGGTGGCGGACCCGGAACTTGTCGAGATCGTGGCCCTTGCCGCCGCCGATATCGACGACCAAGGCCCGCCCGGCCCGCGCCGACGCCACGATAGTCTCGGTCGGGTAGATGTCCACCCAGGGGCCGAAAAAGGCGCGGGACTGGTACTCCATGGCGTCGTTGAACTCCCTCGACATGTCCACACTGCTGGGTTGGGCGCCGATGTAGTCGAAGAAGGCCGTGCCGCCGCGCAGGTGCTGGAAGTTGCCGGCCCGCCCGCCGGTCGGGTTCCGGTACCCCGTCTCTCCCAAGAAGGCGGGGAGGTGAAGGGCCGCGGCCGCCATGAGGTCGTAGCCGTGGCCGAGGCCGTACCAGGACCGGCAGAGCGGGTCCGTGGCCAGTGCGGTCGACCAGGGGGTCGGCTGGTAGGCGTCCTCGCCGGCTTCGGTGAGGAGGTGCTGGGCGGCCAGGTGGCGGACCAGGCGCTCTATTGGTAATTGTCAGTCTTTGGATACTGGTCAACCTAATTCAAGTATAAAATAGGTCACACATACTGATAAGGCCAGGATCTGTCCCACTAAGGCGCGCCAGCTCTCCTGAAGACTTGGTCCCGCCTCCCGACTCGGCCCACTTCTGCAGGACGCCGGCGTCGATCAGGGTCTTGGCCGTCGATAGGGTGAGGTTGGCGGCCAGGCTGTGCTCGAAAACAATGTCGCTGGGCTGCTGGAAACGGCGAAGGGCGGCGAGTAGGGCGTCCGCCACGCGCAGTCGTTCGGACTCGTCCGAGCACCGGCCGGGGTCGGCGCTCTCGATGGATCGAAGGAAGTGATCCATTGTGTATGACTTCTATCTGTTGGTTCGCTGGTGTGGAATCGGAGGCAAAAAGACTATAGACGGGTGTATTGAAGATGAAAAGCAAATGGGGTGGAAAGGAAGGGTATAATCCCTATTTTATACATGTGTATGGAGCGTACCAAATGGCTGTTATTGTATTATGTACCCTCGGGGGTGCTGCCGAGAAGGCAGATAGCCCCCAGCCTCCCAGGGAATATTAGAATGTGCTAGGCTGGTCTATGCTAATCTTTCTCCGTCATTGCCATCTAACAGACTCACAGTGCTTTGACCATGCATCGGTGAGAATTCTCCCTCGTCCTGGCGAGGGAAGCAATCCATGTAGTGCATAGCCTTTATAGGCGTTAATCGTCACCATAAGGATGTTAGGGAGTGTACTAAAGATCGTCACATGGTGGGACCTGATGTAAGGGGAGAAGAATTAGTTTATTGATTACTGTACAAAGCGCATCCCTCCTCTCATAGCGGCATTGACTCGTGCTAGGATGGCCAGTGCTGTGCTGTGGATGTTGCGGTGGCGCTGTTGACGATGTGGCTGACGTTGTACGCACCAGAGACAGCGTGTGATGGTTCATCAAATGTCTTCTAAACGAAGAAAATCTATAGAAGAAATCATCACTTCTGTGCTGTCGTGTATGCACAATGTGAATAGCTAGCTAAGTACGCTAGTTGAAATAATGGGCGCAACCCTGTCACTGTAACAGCTGAATACATAGGTAAGCAGTAGACTACGTTTTGAAAGGGAGGACCAAAAGGAAAACAAAACAAAAACTCAAGACTCAATCTGCTCCTGGTGGGACTCGAATGTCGAACGTCCAAAAACACAAAAAGTATATAAGGTGGTTGTGGCAACGGGTATCCACAACATCCTAAGCAATTTTGTTTTTTCCACTAGGCTAACTACCGCATGTTACGCTCTAGTGATGCTACCTCTTGGGTGGGATCTGGGGCTACTGGGCTTAAGTATTGGACATTGAATTGAGGCCCGGTGCCTGGTCAGAATAATGGTTGACGGGTGGGTAAAGGGGGGCGGAAGGTTTGTACGTTCCTGGTTCAGGTTCACCTCGACTCTGATGTTCAAAGCACATTCGATCGCGTGATGGGATAAGTGATGCTTGGCTGAAGCCAGGCGGTCCTGCATTCAGGTTGGGGGCTGGAGGGTTCGATTACAGTCAGATGAGAAGTCCTACATGGCCACGCCTCCGTATTATGCCAGCTACAGCCTTCCCCCGATCCCAGCAAACAAGGCACAGTAAGGCAGAGATCACTAATATCTATCTCGATGAGCCCTGTTTGACTGCCTCAACATATCAGCTCGTACCTTCGGCTGTCTTCTTATATCCGGTAATACTCATTTTCATTGGCGCACTATGCAAGTATTTTCAACAAACTGCACGCTACCCTCTAGCGGTGTGGCCTTTGTAGCCGCTCCGCACATTCGAGGAACACTGAGCATCGTCTGGAGCTGTGTTTTGGTCCTCGTTGCCTGCACTTGGTCGGTCCTTCATCTTAACGTGCCACCACAGTCCACGATTGAACCTGGGAACTGGACGCAAAAGTTCCGGCGAACGGCGGCAAGGACGTGGACCAAAGTCAAATGGATGCTATTTACCCTCCTCGCTCCTGAATACGCGCTGGGCAAGGCCTTTAGCGACTTTCATTTGGTAAGATGCCTTAAACCGCAATTCGAGGAACTCAGCAGAAGCGACGGTGTTCCGTGGAGCGCCGCGCATACACACTTTGCAAACATGGGCGGATTTGTGATCAAGTTCGCTCCCCGGGTCAACACCACAAGTGACCACCGAGACCAACATACTAATGAGATGGGGTTTCGAGACCAGAGTGTCTTCAACCTGAACAATTCTGTTTCAGCTCCTACCTCTGTGGGGGATACCAGATACACACCAGACGTGGTCGACAACGCCATTGCGCAAATCCAAACCCTCGACACGGAAATGGTCTGGAGCCGGGAGGAGCAGCACCGTGCCTGCATAGAAAGAATATGGAAGACCTTCGAGAACGATGTATGGAAAATAAACTTCTGGTCTCCTGAAACCTTTGAACAATTTGCGACCCGGCACTCCTGGGCGCTAGGAAAGACCGACTGGACGGTAGACAAGACGAACACCGCGACAGTAGACTTGGCTCTACGAACGGTCGATATGTCTTACTTCCGTAATGAATCCGAAGCCATCAGATTCAGAATGACATACGAGTATTGGGCCCGTAATATCAGTCTTTTAAGGAGCAATCTCTGGATTCTAGACGCCAACCAGCTGCTCCTGGCTCGAGAATATGGCATTATCGACAAACTCCCATTTCTTGCCTCGGACGATCTAGACGACCGCAACAAGCAAGACCTGTTTCTCAAACTTCTAGCCCTGGGCCAAATCAGCTGGTTTATGCTAGAAATATTTTCACGGCTCTATCGAGGCCTTTCCCCTTCGCTGCTCGAGGTCATGGTTCTCGCATTTGCCTTATGCACCGTCATTGCGTACCTCCTTCTCCTGAGCAAACCGAACAACGCCACCTACAGCGTGACCATGTCCGCAGCCCGTCGCCCCCAAACGACGCACGAGGCGGTCCGGCTCGCGTTGGCCGGCCCGGCAGTACCGGGGTGGTTTCGGGAGTCGCCCTGGATCCCGAACAACGCCATCCATCTCGAACAACATCCTCCTCCATCCACCAATGAACCACCCAGAGGCATTGCCGGCGGCCCTGACCCGTACGTAGGATACGGCCGATACACGACCTACGGATCTACCGCCTGCGCCTTGGTGTTTGGTGCTGTCCATTGCCTTGCCTAGAGCTTCGAATTCCCTACGGACTCGGAGAGGGTGCTGTGGCAGGTCAGCTCCGTCATCACGGCGGCGATTCTCCCACTCGCTATCTTGCTCCGGGCCATATCAAGAAGGGTTCCTCTAATTACACAACTTATAGTGCGTCATACAGATGAAGCAACTGAATTAATCTTTAATTGGGTTCACTCAGGTTTGTTTTTGCTTTTCATAGTAGCACGGCTTTTCATATTGGTCGAGGTCCTACGATCATTGGCCTTTTTACCTTCTGATGTATTCATAGCCACTTGGTCCGCAGATGTACCTCATGGATAGTGCTTGATTGTTTTCGGATTCGGATACTCGGACACTGGGACGTTGGAAGGGAGTGGAAGCCAGGTTGGAGTGTATTCTCATTACAATTAAATAATATCAGGATAGTCTATCTGCGTCGTCGTCGTCGTCGTCGTCGTCATGGTCGTCATCTTTGTCGTGTCGTTAGGGAAAAGAGAAAAGTAAAGAAACCCCGCTATGCAAATGCCCATTTCCGACTCCTTTCCTGAATGTCAAGTCTTCATAAGTGTTCGCTGCTACTTGAGCAGCAGACTACTCCTTCTTGACCTTGAACTCGTCAGCATCGTGTACCTGGCTCGCCCGCACCGTAACAGGCTTGCAAGCCGCATCAAACTCCCCCGCGCCGTGGTAGGTCAAGACATCGTAGCGCGCGGGGTTCCCCTCCGGGTAATCGCAGAGGGCCCAAGCCTTGGTGAAGTCCGAGTCGCCAGCACCAACAAGATAGTTGGTCTCGCCCGCCTCAAAGTCGCCGCCCGTGTACTCGCCGTAGAAGGCGAGCCCGCCGAAGCTGGGCTGCTGCACGCCCTGTTGGAACGTGAGGGCCTTGGCCGCCGGCGACGGCTCCCCGGATGCGGGCGACGCGTTGCTCCACTGCAGCATCGAGGACCCGGGGCAGCCCGTGGGACTCGTGCAGGGCAGCGTCGCGTAGGCGTACAGCTGGGTGCCGTAGTGGTTGCCGATCAGAGTGTAGTTGGCGCGCGGGGTCGGGGCGTACTCGGGCTCCACGGCCGACAGGCCCAGCAGGCTCGTCGTCATGTCCAGGTACGTCGGGAGCAGGTAGTACTCCTTGGCGTTGTCGCCCAGGGTGTCGGCCGTCAGGTAGAAGGGCTTGGTGGGGTCCACGCCGTAGACGGTCTTGGGCATGTGCGGGCCTTTAGTCTGGCGGGCGCCGATGGGGGAGGCGGCAGACAGGCCGGCCAGGGCGGGGAGAAGGAGGAGTGTGGAGGAGATCATGTTTGTGAGATTTGTGGTGGTGGTGGTGATTGATTGAGCGAAGCGATCAAAAGTCGATTAACAGGTATATCGCGGTATCGATTGATTTAAGGCTGTTTGAGTGGACTGATGATGGAAGAAACAACCCGAGACGGCGGTGGTGGAGGTGAGTCTATATAGACATTTGATCGAGTGGGCTGGTGATGTCGGCGGGTCCCAACCATTCGATGTATGATGGAATGGCGATATTGATGCCGAGCGGTCGGGTTGGAGGGGCTGGGGCGGCACAACCAATGTCTCTAGCCCGCCATTTCTGGATATATTTAGGACAATCCGTATTTGTCTCAACCTAGGGTGATGTAATGTGGTAGGCTGTCCTAGCGTCCCATCCCTCTTGCTAAAAGACACTATTGAGAAACGAGCACGCTGCATCTTAGGCGAGACCCGCTGTTGGACTAGCGGCGTGACTCGCTAACTTTTTCCGGGCTTCCCGTTGGCCTTCCCGGTCGCTGATTGGGGCATTCCCATCGTCCTTTCCTCTTTCTTACATGCAACCTACCATCCTACATCTGCACCTAACGATGTCGGGTCACTGGCAGATACGAGGGAAAAAATGCCATGGGCAAAAACACGGCATTCGGCAAGCGCAATACGGATTTCTGACGTAGTCAGGATGTTCACATTCCATTGCTACCCCTCCATCTTGTTCCAACCTAATAACCGATTTGCTCACGCTTTTTAGCCTTTAGCATTACGAGACACACCAATCTGCCCACACCTACGCATTTGTATATCTGTCTATCTACCGAGCTGCATGCAGGTATATAACTATGTACATATGCATGCACTGGCTATGGGTGCGACGCTGGTAACGAGAACCAATGGGCCAAAAGTAAGCTTAGGTGAGCACACACGCAATCCCACTAGGCAGCGAGCTCTCCCAGCTTCAGCTTCCAGACCACCGCCGCCCGATTCAGCCCCGCAACGCCACGCCACCAACAGCATCGTCGGACAGCCTCTCATGCGGGGGGTTCCTTCACGCCCGACATATTAAAAGTCCTGACCTGTGCCGCGGGCCTGAGCCCCATGCCTCCTCCGGAAAGGGACCTAATTTGCTGAGCGACGGCCGGCTCAAACAGGGCGGCCGGATCCGCTCCTTGCAGCATGCCGGGGGGCATGTTGGACCCGCTGGGCAGCTGGAGGGGCATCGTCGTCGGCTTGGTCCAGGACACGTCGATGGAGTCGTAGTACCCGTCGGCCTGGCCGCCTCGCCGCTCAAGCCGCATGGACCCGTTGGCGAGCGGGCGCAGGAGGTTGACGATGTAGTTGACGTCGGCGTGGTGCAGGGGGGCGGCCCCCTGCGCGACGGCGGCCACGTTGCGCACCGTGTTGCCGGGGAACTGGGTGGCGGTCCCGCGCATCGGGTTGGGGGTCACTTGGTAGGGGGCGGCGGCCTGGGCCTGAGCCTGGGGCGGCACCAGGGCCGCGATCCCCAGTTGCTGGATGTTGTCGACCTCGAAGGACGCGGCAACGTCGTAGAGTTGGCCGCTGTACGGGTTTCCCTGTCCTCCCCGCAGGGTCAAAATTTGCCGGCTGTCCGGTCGGTGGTTCCTGTCGTCGTCGATCGATATACCGTCAGCAAATGCATCCAAGGAAGGAAGGTTTCTTACCCGTAGACGTCTGTCTGGATGTGAGGAGGAAGAGGGATCACGGGTATTTGGGAAACACGAGAAAAGGAAATGTCGCTCACCAGCCGCCTGTATACTCGTTCAACTGCCAGTTCGGGTTGGGGCAGTTGTTGGCGGTCCACATGGGCACATGGGCCAGCATGAGGCTGCGGATGATCTGGCCGAAGCCGTACACGTCGTGCCACTCTGCGGGATCCTGGCCGAACCGGCCCGGGGGAAGCAGGGGCTGCGTGTCGCCATCGATGGCCGAGTCTTCCCAGTTGCCGATCCGGAGCGTCGGGAAGGCGTTGCGGATCTGCCCGGCGGCGGAGATGGGGCCGCCACCACAATTCTCGTAGTTAATGTAGATGCTGTCGAGGGTCTGTCATCGTCCGTCAGTACGCTAGTGAAAGAGGGAGAGAGAGGGAGAGAGAGAGAGGGAGAGAGAGAGAGAGTGATGTGCCGACTTACCAAGTTTCGGTGGTAGACTCGCGTCCTCCATGGGGGCACAGTAGGGTAGGGGCCTACATCGGCGGGCGGAAGATCATCGCCTTTTCCACGGCCGCGGTACATGAAATTAAACGCCTCGGACAGCACCTCGATGACGTGCCTAAGGTTTGTTAGTAAGAGACGGTCTCAATGGCTGGGGGTTAGACAATCTGGTCCTATTGACTTACCATATAAAGGGCTCCGGGACGGGTTTTTGATATCGGTGATGGAGGTCGAGTAGCGTCCTCAGCGTACCCCCATTAGAGTACCTTTTATCATGTCAACTGTTAGCAAATCCCATCTTGGACAAGACTAGTAATAAAGACCAGAGACTTACTTATAGTATAGGGACCAGATGTTGGTATCGGCGCCCACATGGTATTCCTGTTCGGCCAGTTCGATCTTTTGGAAATAGTCCTCATCCGGCAAGACGAATTCGGGGTGAAGCTGCCCCGGGATGGGGGGCCGCCTTGGGGAATACGAAGATATTCTAATACACACAACTGGTCGTTAGCTCCAGTGGTCATCGACCGGGGGGGAGGGAGGGTGGTCTTTTTTTCTGTCCAAAAAAAGAAGAACGTACCGGAATGCTGGAGGCTTGTTGAAATTGGTAGACAGACCAATGATTATCAATTCGTTGACGTATAGTTGACCATTGGCGATCGACTGGACAACGCACACTACAAGTATGGACCCCAAGTTAGCTTTTGCTCTGATTGTACTTTCCAGCAGCCATGCTCTCTGCAACAGTGGCTGGCACGGGACTTTACTAGTTACAGCCCGTCCGCTACACGTCTTTCTTTTTCGAAACCAATAAGCAGAGATAAGAGGGAAACAAAGAGGGAAAGAAGAGAGAGGGGGGGCTACTGACCGCCTGGCGCGAGAAAACCGATGAGGGTAAACCCTTCGGCCTTGAGATCTTCGGTGTTTCCCCCCGTCGTCATGGGGGGTACATAGCCGTCGTCGGGGCTCCAGGGCAGATATAGGCCCTGGAAAGTATGGTGTTCGTCCTTGCGGTGGGCCATGGTCGGTGTAGGAGGCGCTCCTTCCTATATGGCTGTTGTTGGAGAAGAAATGGAAAGAGATTGGAAATAAATGAATTATTTCCTCGTTGGAATATGTTCGATATCGTGTAGGTAGACTGACAGTTGGTTACGGTTGAGACCTCGAGAGGTCTGTGAGATTGGGAGACTGGGATATAGTCATTGATTCCTCGGCTTTGTGGTGCGATATCACAATGAGACTGGAGGGGCTTTACCGAAAGCGGACGGGCAAAGGGTAGTATGATTGTGTGGACTCTTTGTTGGTCGGCCTCGAAGAGAAAGATGCTTGGTATGGGCACAACTACTCATAGGACAGCTTTATTCTGTCCCTCGCTGTAGATAGCGGGCTAATCCTGTGACCAAAGCCATTGCTTGCTGATGTAGCTTCTTGTCTGCTGTATCTACCTTTTGTTTGTTACGCCCTATCTAGTGGTAGGTAGGGCCAACAATAGTCTTGTTTTCACAAAAGGGTCAGGAAGAATGCTTTGTGAGGCGTGAGAAACAACTTGATTGTGATACGGGCAGGATGTTGCATCAAAGAGTGGTGCTGGTGTGGACTCTGTCGGTAGATGGTGATATATAGTTGCTCGTGGGTTCCTCAGGAGGGCTATTACAGATTCCAATCATCATATTATACACCGAACAGGCTTTGAACGTTACAAGTTTGTTTACCTTAAATTCATAGCATAACTCAACATCTTCCTTCTTGATCGTCAAGATGAATCCCAATAACCAACAGCAGGCCCGGCGTGGCAGAGTTTTCAATGACGACCCAGAGTGGCTAACAATCCCGCAAGCCTGGCGGTTCGGCGTCGAGATCAAAGGCATCCTGTTCCTGCATGTCGCCGGGCCCGATGACGACCTCGCGGCTCTACGCGAAGAGCACAGGGGCGTGTTCATCTTGCCCTACGAGTACCGCGACCAGGATTACGGGGACTGGGGGCGGGAGGAGCTCGCCAAGATCCTGGAGCGCGAGGGCGTCCTCCTGAACCGCTGGGACGCCGTCGGCGAGCTCCTGGTCCCGCACCCGGCGCGGCACATCGCCGACAACGACCTGGTCCCGCTGTCGGAGGCGCGGCAACTGGGCGTAGCCCACACCGAGTACCGGCGCTGGACGATGAAGGACAACGCCAGCGTCGGCGTCGGCCCCTCGGACAAATTCGAGCACCCGAACATCGACGTGTACCACTCCTTCAGCTTCGAGCTGGTCTCGCCCATCCTGACCAACATGGACGAGGGCTTCTCGCATCTGGCCAGGGTCCTCAACATCCTGTACTCGCGCGAGGTGTATTTCAACACTTCGGGCGGCGTCGACGTGCACGTGGGCCTCGACCAGTACATGATGCCGCTCTCCGTCGTCCGGCGCATCGCCGCCGTCTGCTTCGCGTCCGACATGGCCCTGACCCGGTACCACTGGGCCAACGCGCAGGACAACTGCCACCGCATGATGATCCGGACGAGTTCCAACGTCGCGCACGGCCTGACGGTCCTGCAGGCCCGGTTGCGCAGCCTGGCGCAGCTCGCGGGGACGGTCGACTTCGCCAGGCGGCACACGCGCCGCGTCACCATCGAGCAGGCCGCGGTGCAGATCCTGACGGCCGACTCGTACGCCACGCTGCACAAGCTGCTGAGCGTGGACCAGGGCACCTCGCTGACCAATTACCGGTTCCCCACGTACGAGTTCGATCCGCTCGGCAGCGGGCGGGCCTCGGCGACGATCGAGTTCAACCAGTACTCGACCCACATCGACCACTCGGAGGACGTCATCGCCTGGGTCAAAGTCTGCCTGCGGATCTGCAGCTTCGCGGCCAACATCAACGAGGCCACTTTTGTTGGTGTTGCCAACTGGTGCGACGCGTTCGAGACGCACGGCATCGACCGCGACCCGGACGACGTGTTTGCCGACGTCACCTGGCAGGACCTGTTCGCGGGCATGCGCGGCCTGGACGACGTCCTGGACTACTACACGATCCAGAGGCCGCTGGTGTTGGACCCGGAGCTGCCCGCCGACTGGGACCCGAAGCAGCTCCGGAAATTCCACATGCTGCCCTTCACGCCGCCCAACAAGCAGGGGATACCGCCGGGGCTGTGGGACCTGAGCCAGACTACGTACGACTTGTACAATGGAAAGGGGTACCAGGGCCCTCCGGGCCAGCAGGCTCCGGCACCGCCTGGGAACGGGCTGGGGCGGGGGCTGGCGCTGGGGCGGGGGCTGGCGCTGGCGCTGGCGGCGCAGGCGCAGGCGCAGGGGCGGCGACCGCGGCCGCGACAACTCCCCGCGCGACTCCCGCCGCCGTACGACGCGCCGCCGACGCCGTCGCGGCAGCCGCGGCTGCGTCGGTTCGATTTCGAGAACCCTGGCTCGGCGGAGCGGATCAACCGCGGCCCGCCGCCGGCGCCGAACCCGTATAAGGAAAAGCCTTATCATTCGTCGTCGTCGTCGTCGTCGTCCACGGGGTCGACGCCGTCGACTGACCCGGACTCGCCCGGTGGTGTTCCGCTCAAGCAGGATGGTAACGCATCCGAGTCGCCCAACAACAACAACAACGACGGAAAGCCGCCGCCGGGGCCGGCCATGGGTGGTCCAGCAGAGCCGTCGGTGTACCCGAAGAGCAGTTTCAGCCGCACCAAGCCGCCCTTTGAGAACAACTCCCCGGAGAGCATGTCCGAGCAGGACCGGAACGCCCCCTCGGCACGAGGCGACGAGACGGAAGAAGTGGATATATATGGTGCGACGCCGCCGCGCCGCCGCCGCCGGACAGATCGTCCCACCAGCACCAGCCGGACGGTTCGGTTTGAGGACGAGTTGGGCCCGGAGGAGGAGCTGCTCCGCAACACCTTCCTCAACACCTTCGGGCCGTCGCTGGCCCCCGGCGGTGTCGCGCCCCCGCCGCAGCGGGGCGAGGGGAGGAGCATTGTGGAGCAGTTCCAGAACTTGAACTTGCGGGATCGCGAGGAGCGGCGCTCGCCCGTGACGAACCGCGATGTTGGGGGCGCGTCTCTGGATGAGCTGAGGCGGGTTCTGGGCGATAACAACAACAGCGCCGTCGCCGGGCCCAGCAGCAGTAGTGGCGGTAGTAGTACTTCCTACAACACTCCCAGCAGCAGCGACAGCTCGTGGGTCATGTTGCCGTCGCCGGCCTCGTTGCTCTCCGTCGAGCGGCGAGAGAACGCCCCGCCCCTTTTCCTCCACCCGGCGGTCCGGAACAATGCTGGAGGGAATGGTAATAATAATAATAACAACCCCAACCCCAACCCCAACGGGCCCTTCGCCGTCCACCCCATGGCGCTTGGTGGCGGTGGCGGTAACAACAACAACGGTGGCCTCCCTCCCCCTCCTCCCGAGAGGCCCGTCGCCTACCACCCCACGGCCAACGCGAGCGGGAGCGGGGTCCCCGCCCCCAACCGGCCGACCATGTTCCGGCAGCCCGTGGGTCTGGATGCCTTGCTACAACAACCCCAACCCGGCGGCGCGAGCCCGAACTTCCAACCGCCGAACCCGGATACGGTGGTGATTGAACACCCCACTATTGGTGGTGCCGGCAATGGGAATAATGGGAATGGGGGCGGCTTCCCGCCGCAGTTTCGCCTGGCCGACCGGTTCCGGAACGCGCCGCTCTTCTTCATGTCGGAGCAGGAGCTCAACGACGCCATCAGCGCGAGCTATAATGCGGGCATCGCCGCCAATAACGCCAACAACGCCGGAGGCAATGTTGGTAATGTTGGTAATGTTGGTAATGTTGGTAATGATGGTAATGTTGGCAACGACCTCACCCCGGCCCAGCTCCGCATGATGGAGGAGATGCAGGCGCAACCCTCGCGGTCGGGACTGACCCCCAACTACCCCGTCACCCTCGAGAGCCGCAGCCACCCGACCCTGCTGGGGAGCAGGCGGTTGGGGTCCCTTCGGTTGCCGTTTGATCGGTTCCGCAAGGATCGCGTGGCGTCGGCGCCGGCGGGGAATGTCTTGGGGCAGCAGCAGCAGCAGCAACAGCAACAACAACTGCAACAGCCGCAGCAGCAGCAGCAGCAGCAGCAGGAGCGGGGACGGCGGCGGGAGAGGCGGGATGAGCGAAGGGAGAGGAAGCAGGCTTTGAGGGAGGAGAGGGCTAAGGAAAAGGAAGATTCGAAGTGCGTGCAGAGTTAAGGGGAGGTAAGTAGATGGGCAGGAGTGAGGGTTGTTAGAGAGCAGGTTACCCCTTTACACTTAGTGCGGCGAGAGAGGATCAGGTAAGAATTTAGGTAAGTGGTCATTTCGTATTCAGGGTATTTCTGGTGTAATTACTTCTCGGAGGGAGGCATCGATTTGGCAAAATGAAAAAGTTGACCATGTATCATCGCCATCCCCTATCGCAAGTGACTTTTGCATATTCATCGGATTCCGCCCAAAGATATTCACAGGACTGTACGTTATCGACTCGACAAGTGTGATCACCCTCTCATCCAGGACGGCTTTTGATACGAAACATTCAAAACAGCTCTACCATCCCTACAAGTCATTTCTTCTCCTGGATGTCTTCTTCCTTTGTTTGTTTTACCCCAGCTGAAACGAGGAAAAGGCTGATAAAGGGGCAGGGCACCCTCGAAACTACGTATTGTATCTTACCTCATGGTCTTACCAAGACAATAATATCCAGGCAGTATCTCGTCACTACTAGGCCGGCTTGACATTGGTTGGAGTAAAGACGTAACTGCCATGTCTGAGAAAGAAGAAGCCATTGGATCAGTAATTTAAGTATCGTCACCCCGTCCAAAGCCAAGTGTGTAATTGCATGTAGAAGCCTCCTACCATCTTCTCTACAGCTTATTTCCAATATCTGTTTTTGCATGCCACGTTATCGGCCTGGTGTGAGAAAGTTGTTCGCTACATATCAAGCCCGATGGAAACCATCGGATCTGTTGTACTATGTGGGTGTAGAGTTACATACAGCCTGCTTTCTTGACAGGCCACATGCCCAACTTAACTGTGACAATGTCAACTAGTTAGCCCATGACTGGCAATACATGTACGGTTCTCCATCGCCATTACATTCCACCATGCGCGACATGCTGTCAAGTTACCCACGTCGTATACTTGCGCGAATCCTCCAATCTTGGCGCCGAAACATCCAACCCGGCGAGCGAGACCCGGCCGGCTCGAGGCGGGCGGGTACCCTGGTTCTAGCCCTGGGAACCTCCGCGTAACTTTAAAACGTACGATAAACAAAAATATGGCAGGCCAGGTGCGAACCAGAGTCGTGTGAAGTGTGGTTGACGCTATCAACAGACGTTTTGACAGCGGCGATCTTTGCCGAATCAATTGGAGCATCCAGGGGGCCCCTGCCCCCACTAGCTCGACGGCTTTGGTCAGCGTGCCGGGGTTCTCCTTGTTTTTGCACCGCGTGCAAATTATTGGTATGGGCAGACAACTGCCGTGTAAAGCCCACCATTCATTTGGGACCGACAGTGAGGCATGAGGCCACTTGCATTCCTCTCGCCCCATACCACCATATGGAGTGAGCCTTAAAGCACGTAATTTTGAAATTCATGCTAGACCCCGGGCCTTATCGTGATTTACCTTTTTTCCAACCACAATTGTGTTGTCTTGGCAAGGCGAGAGCGATGCGCTGCATTTGTCTGGAGGTGGTGGCTGTTTTTTTCGGGTGTCGGAATGCTGAAGTGGGACAAGTGTTGAGTGAACCAATGTTGGGTTGGTTGGCAGCGGCAACCCAGCCAGGAATACCGACGCAAGGGACGAACTACCACCAGACGGGACGAACTTCATGCGTAATTGGCCCACTGTTCGGCTGGCACCCTCAATTGTTCCTGAAATCCTGATGACCGGGCTGCCGCTTCCTAGCCCGGTCAGCCAGCAAACTTGAGCCAAATGGGATGGACTTCAATTGTTTGGTCAGTGCCTACTGTATTGGTACTGATCGGCAGGAGGCTGTTCCAGATATGTCTCTAAGCTTACCAAATATTGGCATGACCTGAACGAGACATCGGGGAATTCGGCAAACTACACGGAAAGTGCTAACAACAGCTTGGTACGATTTGATTTCTATCACAACCAGGTAACGTCGCAGCCTCTAGATTACACCGCGAAAAGAACCCTGCTCATTCCCCTTCCCGCAGTACCGGCACCGGACTGAAGCCGACAAGAATGGCAACATCTCTTGCCTCAATTGGATATAGTGATTCTACGCCGAAGTCAAGAAGTCCACACCTCTGCTGACCTGCTGGGTTGCTTCGGGCGAGTCCCGCAAAACCGACGCAAAGAGATGCCCCGCGCCCTCCACCTCGGCCGTTTCGCAGCGTACGCCCTGCTCCTTGAGCCGCGCCAGCAAGTTTCTGCTGAGCCCAATAGGGACCATCTCATCACTCGCGCCGTGGACAATGAACACCGGGGGAAATGAGCTATGCACATGCATGATGGGATCGACCTCGCTGATGACGTTTTCGTCCTCTGGCAAGGTGACATCGAAGATGGAACTGCCCGGGGCAGCATCCAAGCCCAGAGACTTCGGATCCGAATGCTTCTGCTGCGCCGCAAGGCTTGACGTTGTTCCCTGGCTCGCCTTCCACTGATCGTCGCTGAAGTGGCAGGGGCCGGCAATATCCAGGATCCCGGCGACTGGTCGGGGCACATCCCATCCCTTACATCACTCGAGTCAGCCTATCATAATTCCTATTTGGATTACCGGTACCGTATCATCACATGACGACAGCCCCCATTGAGGAGGGTGGACGCATTGATAGGCAACTCACCAGCGACAAGGCTAGTAGCCCACCGTAAGAAACTCCCGAGGCGTACACACGGTCGCTGTCCACCGGGTAGAGTCCCGGGTGCTCCGCCTCCAGGGCCTGCTGCAAGCCCCCATTGTAGACCCAAGCCAGGAGGTCGCGGCAGTCCTGCATCGGCAGCTTGAGCGAGGAGGCCCCGTCGAGCGATCTGTACTCGGGGCTTACGACGACGCAGCGCCGCGCGTGGACCAGGTCTTCGCTGTGCTTCCTGTTGATGATGGAGTACGACCCGCCCAGGCCGGCCTCGCTGGGGATGTCGATGACTGCGTTCTGGGAGTTAGCGCAACCAGAGGCAACCTATGTGGCTGAGTTTGACTGGATCGCCCGGGAACAAAACTCACAGACTGGGCATTTTACGCCGAAGGGCTTGCCTTCCTTGGGGTACGGGACTCGGATATCGGCTTTGAGTTTCCCGCCTTCGAAGGTCTTGTAGACAGCAGTCAGGCAAAATGGGTTCTTCATGATTGCGAGCTTGTGTTTGCGGTTATGATGTTTTTTCGTTACGGTCACGCGTTTGAAGTCACGTTGCAAGCATTGCAGTGCTTCATCCAGTTGATGTGGCCTTTTTGTAGTCACATCGTGGACACCGCTGCACAGCCACATATATCCATTCTGGTGGCGCAAGTTGGCGGTGAACGCAACACAGTCATGACTCGGTCTGAAACCAGCGAGGTTTTGGCAAGCGCTGAAGTTGATTAGGACTCCTAACAAAGATGTATGTACAAGATTAAGTAAGGGGTGTCGGACTCCATCGAGGCACGGCGACGGCACAGCAACTGCCAGAGTCCTCCGGGTCTAGAGCGGCCGTCTAGAAGGCGAAACCACTCTTGGCAGCGCCGGGGTACTTGTCCATGAGGCCGGACATGAAGTCCTTGCCATCCATGGTCAGGTCCTTGAACTCGGGGCAGGACAGGTCCAGCAGCGGGTTGAGGACGGCGTCGTTGATGAGCTTGAGGGGCAGCTCGAGTGTCGCGAAGAGCGACGAGGCCGAGTTGGGCGCGAATGTCTTGACGACCTGCAGGACGAAGCAGACGAGGTTGTTGCCCTCGAGCAGCGACGTCGCATTGAGTACGCCGCCGGTGATGTCCTCGACGTTGACGCCTGCGAAGCTGTTGACGCGGCCCAGGTTGCCGCCGACGCTGGCCAGGACGGGGTGCTGCAGGATCCAGTCGACCAGGTCCAGGTTCGTCTGCACCAGGCCGTAGTCGACGGCGATGCGGTACCAGTTCTCGGGGATCTGCTCCTGGCCCTTCTTGTAGACGAGCTCGCCATTCTCCTCGTGCACGCCGTAGAAGCTGCGCATGACGCTCTTGGCTGGATTCATCAATTACAATCAGTAACCAGCTTTAATTATGGTGGGGCCTCCATCTCCAATCGGGTGGGTGATTCGACTTACTGAGCTTGACGCCCGTGGGGTTCTCGTGGGAGTGGTTGCTGAGCAGCCTCCCGGAGAAGATGTAGCCGGCGTTGCGGGCGACGAGGCCGGTGTAAGGGCCGTAGTAGAAGTTGGGGTTGATGGCGACGGCCTCGTCGAAGCGCTCGGCGGCGCGCTTGGCGATGTCGTCGAGGGTGATGATGTCGCCTTCTACGGAGTTGTACATCATCTTGAACAGGGTCATGTTCATGGTCGAGGCGTCGCCGGTGACGTAGAGGTCGTCGCGGGTGCCGGAGGCGTCGCCTTCGATCCAGTTGTGGCTTCCGTCGAGGCCTCGCGGGGTGCCCAGGAGTCCCAAAAGGTTGCCGAGGATGTTGTTGGACTTGCGGCTCTTGCCCCCGATGGAGAATCCGGGCGTCAGCGACAGCGGGTTGCCGACGCCGACGGTTCCCATGACGGACAGGACTGTGATCAGCTCGATGCCCATACCGAAGACTGTTGTTCATTTCGTTAGCTTGAGTTATCTGGGTTTTGTGGTTCATCGCGCATTACCTTTGTTACCCGCCTCAACGGCATCGAGGAACTGTACCGGTTGATCAGTTAATTTAAGTTGCATGGTAGGCGAGACTACGACTTACACCAGCAACGCCGTCGCGAGGAAGATATCCGTGGTTGGCCATCGCATTCAGTCCAGGGCAAGGACCGCGCTGGTCACCTCCCTCCAAGTCAGGCGCCTGGAAGGCATGCTTGCCGCTAACATCAATGGGTTCCGTCAAGGGATCGAACAGAAGGCGCTTTTCCTTCAAGTGCAAGAGGCTCTTATGGAGCTCCTCAGGCGAGAGCGCGATGGCATTGCGGCCGGCCAATTTGGCAAAGTTCTCGGCAGTTGGGAAAGAGTGCGCCAGACCCGCGAAGAACACGGCGCCGAGGCCGCAAGTAGAGAACGAAAGCTTCATGGTTAGATGCAAGCAAGTCGCGGCAAAGCGCGATTTAAAAGAATGACTGTGAGTTGGAGTTAATGGACGATGAGGTTATCTCGAATGAGTTGGTATTAGCTATCAACACATTACGATGAGATGAACAATTGGGCAGAGTCGATTGGACGTCAGTTCCTCTCTCTCTAAGATCTACGGAAACGGTGACATGAGTGTCACAGTGACAGTCTTTGCTGCCACGCTCTGCCCGGCTCCGCTCGCGGGTTGCGACCAAGATCCCAAGGAGGCGGGCCAGGCCATTTCACGATGAGATTGTGCCTGACAGGGGTGCGGCAGGCCTAGTGGGCCGGCCTCGAAGAATGCGGGAAAGATCGTCATATACTTAGTTCCCTCAGTCAGCAACCAGGATCCTAAAGTGACAGGGTCAGCAAAGGTGCCTGGCGAACCAAAGTACGAGGCCTTTTCCATCCCGTCCCGCAGTCTCATACTGTACATATGTAAGCTCGCAGTCCTGCTTGCAGTTTCGTTTCCCTGTTCCATGTCACCGCCAAGATCTCCTCACTAGCCTGCAGCTAGGATCGTTTGATAACCACTAGGCCCAACGGCTCCAGGTTGTGGGCCCAGCTCTACTGGATTTGAGGAGGGCGGCAGTGGGTGGATCTTCGTGAAATGGACTTGTCGAGTACCTATTAGCCCCTGCCCTGGCAACGAAACCGCAACCCAAGTTGGATAATGAACCCTACGGTCCCAACTGCGCGACTCAGACCGGTTCCCCTTTTTTCGCCGAACGAGCTTCGATGCTGCTTCCATAACGCATTGACTGCACAACATACCTACTCCGTTCACAGGGCTCGCATCTTTTGCCGCCTTGGTCTGCACAATCCACCGCTCGGCAGATCAGAATCAACGATGGCATCGTATTTCCGAGCCTCGGTGCGCCCACTTGCCAATCTAAGGGTTTGTAACATATTTTTCGGACATAATGCCGTGACCCAGTCCCTTGGGTTCTGGGAAAAGGAGATGGAAAATCAGGACTCAATCCAGACGATATTCGCCAATACCTACGTAGCCGGGCGTTTGCAGGCCGAGACCTACGTATCGCTTGCTCTGCGGTTTAACTAGTAATGGATCTCTGGTTGCGCTAGTAGCCCCCCCGCGAGCACCACTCACACCAACAGGCGGAAGGTTACATCGAGACCCATATTCCAGCATGGCAGAGTCGTATGATAGATCACACGTCTGGGCAAGAACGCAGCGCGATCATCATTTGGCGCTGCAAGTACCAGCTCTCCCATTCATCAGAGGAGCGCCACCAAAACCCGAATCCAAGACCCTGCAATATCACTCCACGGCACATTATGCAAGCAACCCTTACCTAAGTCTGAACAAACCTTCTCCCTCGAGGATCCTCACCATCTCCTCCCGTATAACGGAGAATTCCACGATCGTCAGTTCCTGCAGTTCCTGTTCTCCGGGCCGTTGCACCTCTCGGCCGAATGCAAGACGATATAGGTTGATATCGCCCAGACTCTGGTTGATCTACCGGCCGGTTCACATTCGCTTTTAAATCCCCGGATTTCCAGACATTCGTTTAAGATAATATATTCTTGCCCATCACGCCCCGACGGACTATCTGGTCCTGATTCTTGTTCTTGGTTATTCTCTTTTTTTTTCAATAGTCATTCGTCGAACAAGGTCGAGCGCGTGGTGTAGTCGTTCATTATTCACCCTTCTTCTATTCTCTCTTCAACCACTCAGATCAGGAAATCCCCCGTGGCAAGATGAGACTCCAGGCTTTTGCTTTGGCCGCCACGGCCTTCTTGGCCGGCTGTGCTGCCCAAGCAGTGGCGCCAACCGCACCATCTTCTCCTTCTCCATCTTCTTCTTCTTCGGTGAACCATACGGCTCCGACGATGTCGCCTGAAGAAGCTGCGGCCGCGGCAGCGATCAAGGCGAAACTGCAGAAGGCCTTGTCGTTGTATCCCAAATGCGCTGTTAGTCAACCTACGTCTCGGTTTCCCACGTGGTCTTTACTAATGATCGAGCAGCAAATTTGCCTTGCGAAAGTCGTCCCCGAGTCGTCCTGCCAGATGACAGACGTGAAGTGTCTATGCACCAACGCGCCGCTCAACGCGCAGTTGGGGATGTGCGTCCTGGGAGGATGTACAAAGTACGAAGCTCTGAGTAAGTGAAATTCCCACCACCCCCCTCTCGCTCCACTGTGGCCCGGTTCCACCCCTTTCGGACATACAAGGACACCAAGCTAATCAGTCTGTTCCACGTGCAGTGACCAAGAATGCGTCCTTGACCATGTGCCAGCCCGGCGTGCCACCACGTGACGAGACCCAGAAGCCCCTGCTGATCGGTGTCATCGGCGGTGTCGTCGCCGTCCTCATCGTCGTCTTGCGCCTGATGTCAGGTCTACCAGCCGGTGGCCGCAAGCTCGGGTGGGATGACTGGACCATCATTGTCGCCCTGGCCCTCTCCATGCCGCCGACCGTCTTCTCCGTGCTGCTGTCCAACAACGGCCTCGGTCGCGACATGTGGACGCTGCCGATGCAGAACATCGAGAACGTGCTGTTCCTGTACTACTTGGGCGAGATCTTCTACTTCGCCGCCCTAGCAGTGAACAAGATCTCGATCCTCATCTTTATCTTGCGCGTGTTCCCCGACAAGAATTTCCGCCGCGTCACATACGGCGTCATCGGTCTCTGCTCGGCCTATGGTATCGCGTTCGTCTTCGCCACCATGTTCCAGTGCCAGCCCATCAACTACTCGTGGAAGCAGATCGACAGCACCGTCCCGGGCAAGTGCAACGACATCCATCTGCAGGGTTGGATGTCGGCCATCCTCAACATCGTTGTGGACTTGGTCGTGCTCATCCTGCCGCTCAAGCAGCTTTACGCGCTCCAAACCAACTTGAAGAAGAAGATTATGATTATGATCATGTTCAGTCTTGGTATCTTGTGAGTTTTCTCCCCCTTTCCAATCCCGAACCAATATACAGGGGTAAATAACAAGAAGATAAACTAACGGGCCTCCTTTTACAGTGTGACGATTGTCAGTGCCATCCGACTACGGTCATTGATTGTGTTTGCCAACTCCCAAAACATCACCTGTAAGTCTGACAAATTCTCTAATCCCCCCTTTTTCACAACATTACAACTTTACTGACTGACCCGCCTGCTGTAGGGGATTACAACGAGGCCGCCTACTGGTCTACCATTGAGATGCACGTCGGCATCGTGTGTGCCTGCTTACCCGCGCTGCGCGCCCTCTTCGTCTCCATGGGTGCCAAGGTGCTGGGCTCCTCCAAGGGCAACACCAAGGCCTCGGGCTACAGCACCGGCAACTCGAGCAAGAATGCTCCCCGCAGCGGTACGTTCGGCGGAAGCGGCGGCAACGAGAAGATCTCGGCCCAGGGCGTGCCCCGGCATGGTGACGAGTCTGACTTCGTGCCGTTGGTAGAAATAAACTCGCGGGTCAAGACGCCCGTCGGCATGGCCATCAGCGACAACGGCAGCGTCGAGTCCCATCACCACCCACAGAGGCGCGCTGGGGGTGGTGGTGGCTACTGAGGAGTATTGAGATAATTACTATTATTTACTTGTTTGTTCCTTCTACTTTCAGGTCACCGACCATTACATTACGACCACGACCACCTACAACGATACCCATTCTCTGTTTGCATTTGTTGAACAGCTGCATAAGAAAAAAAGGCACGGTGGCGGGTGTAACAAAACGGGGCGTTCATGACCACTACCCTGGGTGGAATATTTTGTATTACTGGGTTTTCATAGGACACGAGAGCCACTGTATTCATTCGTTCATACCAACCCACTTTCATACTGTCGGCACCTGCCAAATGAAGAACCTTCCGAGGCTATTTTGTGACCTGCATATTCGTAGAATTAGCATACCCATCTTGGGATTAATCGCCGTATGGGTTGACAGCCTACTTCGTGGTTGACTAACGCTCTGTAATCCAAGATGCCTAGCCTCTTGTGTATAATTATGTCTGTTCGAGATTGATTATCTATTGTGTAATAGCCCTCTTCATTAATTACCCTGCACAAGGTGTACCGTTGTCGACGACAAGTGCCCTGCCAGGTTTCACACCACGTTTGTCGCGGGCTCCACTTGGGTTCCTACCCTGTCGATCACTCCCCATTGCCCAGTTCTGGTAAACCCACACTTTCAATACGTTAAGTAGCATTTGGTGATGACGGCACGGGCCCGTACCTGCCACGTCCAGTTTCTGGAAAATATTGTGACAAGGCAATCCCATCACCTTATTCATTTTCTCCTCCTTCACAAAGGGACGCCAAGTCCACCCAGGACCCCACAGCCAAATGAGATGCCCACGATGTCGTCGGGGTTAGCCGCCGGTCACCAGACGGCAAGCACGAAAATTCGGAGACAGAGACCTGTAGAGACAGGGCATGCGTAGAGAGTGTGTCTTCCCTCCCATCTCTATTCGGCAAGTTACTCGCGACAATTGTACGAGAAACACGCGGTAATCTCCTATCCTGTGTATAAACATAGTCGTCCCCCTCATCCCGAAGGCGCATGTGGATTTGTTATCTATACCGTCCTGGGTATTTACGAGGATATTCAGACCGTTGACCGCCGGTGTTGTGTGATTGGCGCCGAGAGAAACCCAAAGGACCCCTTACGTGCGGCAGAAGAGCGGCAGTTCAAAGTGTAACCAACACCTTACAGACGGGATCTTGTGAAGCTTGACGGCAAGGGCCAACGCGTATGTATGTAGGACAATGTGTAACCGTGACGTCAAATTGTTGCGAGGAAGTTAAAGTAGCTAGTAGCTATCATGCATCTCTGACAGGACGACCAAGCGTTCGGCTCCCCTGAACTAAATCGTATAGATCATAGATCATCTGCTGATCGGTCCTCTCCCTTGCTTGCGCTTGCACCATATCGACGACGGCAATGGATATGGCATCGCTGATCCCGCGATATGAGCATTGGGTCGCCAGCGCTCTGTTGTCGTTGATGATGATGCTGTTGTTGCCAACCCTGTTCTGCGTAATTGCAGGTGACGGCGTGATGCTCTCTCCCACTGGGCTACAGGCCCACCCTGTCCAACTTCTGAACACTTCATCGCAGCTTGAGACATGACGAGGATGTCCGGATTCTCGGGTCAATTGACCTCTTGCGTAGTGAGCCGTTTTGCCGACCGCTACTGTGCCTCCCGCTGTGCCTCTTGCGCCATTCAAGTTCTGTCAGTGGTCGCTGGCAATTGCTAACTGCTGTGCCGCAATTGTCTGTGCAGCCGTGCGCCATTGAGGGTGGGCCTTTTGCATTTCCCCACTTTGATGTTGTTTGCTGGGACCCCTGTCAAGATTGAAGGACGAACACGGACATGGGTTCGCCAATTGACCCTAACCCTGATCCCTGCCTCCTTAACAGGACCAGGCCCCATAGCGCGAGTCAAGCTCAACGGTCCTCAGAAGCTGCCCTGACCGGGGGGGATAACGGGCCTTAGCCCTATTGGTTCCCGTTGGCCGGGACCAGGTACCGGACGTTGTGGAAAATGAGGTTGCGCGTGATTATTCTGCCAACGCCGACTCGTTCGGGAAGTCATCATGACTATCGCACCTTTACCTGCTGGAGCCCGCAGCGTGGTCTTTCGCAGGAAGCTGCAGCATTAGGGGGAAAGTATGCTCAGACGGTGGTCCCGGGCTGCCGGGAATGGAGATTCTCTCCTCTCCCATGGGCTTCGGGATCTTGTTGCTGCCCGCGTGGGTCAGTCAGTCCTAGCCAGCACACTCCTTTTTGGGGGGGCATACCGAATTCATCCTTCTTAAACAACTTGGCGCCCTATCTCGATCTGCGTTGCTATCCGGTTCTCTACCACCACACCCATCCAGCTGCAGCGCTGCGACACTCCTTTACCACATTCCAGATTGCTGCCCGCCGTCGTGTCTGTCACTCGTTTAACACAGCTCGACCAAAACGACCTCGACGTCGTACCACACGCTCATTTCCCCTCCCGTCAATTAGTCCGATATCACGTATTCGTAGTTCATAATGAAGCCCGTCGTGTCCGCAGCCCTCCTGGCAGGGTATGCCTCTGCGTAAGTCGCCCCCGATACCACCTTTCCCCATCTCCAGCCCACCCGTGCCAAGGTATGGCGTGAAGGACTCGCTGCTGACCGACCCGAATAGCTTTAATGATTGGAACTTCCCCATGCACCCGGAGCAGAACATCTACCCTCCCAACGGCGAGAACTACCCGAGTGCCGGGCCCCAGGCCAACTCGACGTACGAGTACGTCGTCGTCGGCTCGGGCGCCGGCGGCTCTCCCCTGGCCGCCCGCCTGGCCCTCGCCGGCTACTCGGTCCTGCTGATCGACGCCGGCGAGGACCACGGCACCGACCGGCAGCTCCAGGTGCCCGCGCTGCACCCGTACGCCAGCGAGTACAACCCCAGTCGCTGGGACTTCTTCGTGGACCACTACGCCAACGAGACCCAGGCCATCCGGGACACCAAGATGGCCTACGTCACCCCCGCGGGCGACTACTACGTCGGCACCAACCCGCCCGAGGGCAGTGTGCGGAAGGGTGTTCTGTACCCTAGAACCGGTGCTCTCGGTGGCTCGACCCAGCACAACGCTCTGGTCACCGTCAAGCCGACCAGGAACGATTGGAACAACATTGCCGCTATCACTGGCGACAAGTCTTGGGAGGCCGACAAGATGCAAGGCTACTTCGAGAAGATGGAGGCGTAAGCTACACTCCTTGCTTGGGCTATATATGTTGATGACTCTCGCTAACCAAACCCCCTTCCAGCTGCCGCTACCTGCCTAACAGCATTGTCGGTCACGGCTTCGGTGGATGGTTGGAAACCCGCCTGACGCCCGTCGGTCTGATCGCTGAGGATCTGAAGGTGGCGTCTCTGGTCGTCGCTGCCGCCACCGCCATGGGCAAGGGCCTTCTGGGCAAGCTCCTCACCACCGTCACCGGTCTCCTGGAGATCCTGACTCTGGACATCAACAACCCGGGCCGCCACCGAGACTCGCTCGAGGAGATCTACCAGATTCCCCTGGCCATGGACGAGAACTACGTCCGCAGCTCGCCCCGCACCTTCTTGTTGGATGTCGCCCGCGCCACCAACAAGGACGGCTCCAAGAAGTACAAGCTCGACATCGCCCTCAACACCCTGGCCACCAAGGTCAACTTCGATACTACCGGCGCCACCCCCAAGGCCACTGGCATCGACTACCTTGTCGGCAAGAGCCTGTACCGTGCCGACCCCCGTGCCAGCGCTACTGATGGTGGTGTTCCCGGCACTGTCTACGCCAGCCGCGAGGTCATCGTCTCCGGTGGCGCCTTCAACACCCCGCAGCTCCTGAAGCTGAGCGGCGTCGGCCCCAAGGAGGAGCTCGAGAGCCACGGTATCCCCGTCATCAAGAACCTCCCCGGTGTCGGCGGCAACATGCAGGATCGCTACGAGGTCGGCGTCGTCGGCAAGGCGCCCACCCCCCTTCAGTCTGCTCGAGAAGTGCACGTTCCTCAACGGCACCGACCCCTGCTACGACCAGTGGACCCACGGCAACGGCTTCGGCGGCACCATCAAGGGCGGCTACACCACCAACGGCATCGCCTTCGGCTTCCTGCACCACTCTTCCCAGGCCAAGAAGAGCGACGACCACGACCTGTTCCTCGGCGGTGTCCCCGCCTTCTTCAACGGCTACTTCCCCGGTTACTCTGTCCACGCCACCCAGGACCTCAGCATCTGGACCTGGCTGACCCTCAAGGCCCACTCGCGCAACAACGCGGGCACCGTCAACATCACCTCGGCCAACCCGCGCGACACCCCCAAGATCACGTTTCGCAGCCTGGGCGAGGGCGTCGGCGGCGAGGAGGACCTGCAGGCGGTGCTCGAGGGCATGAAGTACGGCATCGAGGCCTTTGAGGGTTTAATTCCTCTGGACGGCGCCTTCGACCGCGTCTGGCCGCCGCCCGAGGTGAAGTCCGACGAGCAGCTCAAGCAGTTCGCCCGCGACGAGCACTGGGGCCACCACGCCTCGTGCACGGCGCCCATCGGCAGCGACGACGACCCCATGGCGGTCCTGGACGGCAAGCTGCGGGTGCGCGGCGTCGAGGGGCTCCGCGTGGTGGATGCGTCCATCTTCCCCAAGATTCCGGGCATGTACATCGTGGCCGCCATCTACATGGCGAGTGAGAAGGCGGCGGATGTGATTATTGAGGCGGCCAAGGCCTCGTAAGTGCACACGCGCAAGATGGCTGCGAGGATCGGAATTTGGGATGATAGACAAGAACAGTAATATTGTTTTGTAGCCCCAATCCGCCTGTTCAATTGATGACTGCGTAGCCCGAAGGTGCGCAGCTACTTACATGTATATGCAAGTGTAATATATTAAATAAAAGACCTTGCATGCCTAGAATCTCGAGTTGCACCTCAAGTATAACAGTGTGTAGATTAACATATCGTAATGGCTTCATGTTGTGTTTGGACATGATAGGGCCATTTAGGGGAATGGGCCTGTATCCGGGTGGTTCCTTCTGTAAGTAAGCGCTAGACCACTGGCGTCGCACTTGCCGCTGGTAAATGTGCTACCCTTAATAAGGAACCTTATATGGAGGGGATCATTCGTTTCCACACCTGACTGCTCACATCCTCGAGCTCTAGGCTCTAGCTGCTCTATCGTCCAAGAGCCAAAGCTATCCGAAGCACCAAAGCTATCCGAAAGCAATTCTGCGGATGATGTACGTGCAAGCATTGACCGTCGGCTCATGTCCATCCATTTACATGAAACAAGCTCGTTTTCGTTCGGTAATAGCCGCGAGAGAGAATATTCAAAATCTTGGAATTTCGCTTCTTCGCCAATGATGAGAAATGGTCAGCATGGTGGCTTACTCACAGCCATGCGATGTTTGAATTCGGATGCAGATCTCTCCAGTCGCATGGAACCATTGCTGCGGAAGGCCCCTCGCGGAAGGCCACCACAAACCAGCCAGTTGGCTCGTCCGAAGATGCCCCCAAATACACTCACAAGTTAGTCGCAACCCCCCAGAACCAGGCGAGCCCACCGCCGCGACCGCCGGGATGTCTTTGTCAGATACCAAGCTGTTCCCTGTCTCTCATATTCCAGTTCGACAACCCCTCCCGCTGACCTGAATCTTGGGACTTGGCGCATGGGAAGTAGACTACTTACTGGGCCCGTCACTTGGGTGTGTCACACGGGCAGAAGGCTCGCTGCACTATTTGGTACATCGGCGTTCTGGATTCGCGGGCGACTTCTGCTTGGGCCTGCATCTACACACCATACTAGTATGCATAGAACTACTGCTTCGCTGTATAAGGGTCTTATCAATGCCTCCCGCAGGTGGGGTGACTCTTCTGCCCTGCTTACCTACGACTTTCTACATCTTCCCTCCAACTTGCTTCTTCTCAGCGAGGATGTGTGAATGAGAGAAACAACACGCAGCGGCGCCAAGTAGCTGTGCAAAGACAACATGATGGTATCGTTGCAAGTGGTCATGCTGCTCCTGTTGCCGGCGGTGTGGGCACTCGGCGTTCCATTGGCATCGGCAACCGGGCTGGATCCCATCAACAAGTTTTGCAGGTATGTTGCGTTCAGCTACTTCGGCCCCGAGAGTGTATTGGGCCGCGCGTCTAACTCAGTCGCCCCTCGCCCTGTCACTTACTCCCATGCCGGTTTCGCACTGCTCGTCAGAGCTGACGGGTATGCAATGAACTACTAGCCGGTGGTATCATCAGAGCCAAGTGAAGAATGGTGTCCTGTACATCGACGGCGGGCAGGCGTCCTTCTCGGACCGCTCACAGTTCGACAATGTAAGTGGCCCCGGTCATTAACCATTCAGGCAAATGTCGTAATAGCGATGTGACTGACAGTATCCAAGCCTGCTGCTCACGATGACCGATTGAACTACTCAGGTCCCATCACCTTAGGTCAAAGTAAGTAACCGGTTCTGATGTACTGCAGTTGTATCTACTGACGGGGTTGAAAGATAACTATGTTATTGCAGTTGACATGACCAAATCTTGGGACTGGAAGAAGAACATCAGTGAAGTTGCCATTAAAAAGACTGTCGCTCAAGGGACCTCCAACTACATTCCAATAGTCGGATCAGGGGCTCTCTTTCAAGGCCCTACCAGCGATCCCCAGGTATACCTCTACGGGGGCGTGACTTCCACCCTCAACACATCGTTCGTTGATTACCAAGCACCGACGACAAACCAATACGCCTTGTAATGCCCCATCCCCGAAATTGTGTCGCAAATCTCGCTAACAGCTATGCTTAGATGGGGGTTCAATACCCAGACGCATGGGTGGACTCAGTACGATGTTTCGCTGGCCGCGCCGCAGCGCCCGAGTTGGGGAGCTTCTGCTGAAGCCCCCGAGCTAGGCATGGCTTTCTATCTCAACGGCATGATCTCGAACTTATCTTCTGCAAACACTGCGAGCGCAAATACGCCCCCCACGATTCTGGGAGGAATGGTAGCGTTGGATCTCCACAAGCAAACAGTGAGAAGCCCACCCGGCAATTGGTTCTGAACAACACTAATTCGATTCCACCAAAGGCTCTGAATATCTCAACGAACGGTCTCGGTGATGGCTCTCCAAGAATACGGGGCGGAATGGTCTATATACCACAGATTGGCCAGAAGGGCGTGTTGGTAACCGTGGGGGGCGCCACCGGCAGCCAAGATTCCCTGCGTCTAAGTAATGCGATTACCCCAAACTCCCCACTGTGACTTTGCTGACAGACACGCAGTTAGTATGAACCAGGTGGGCATTTTCGACGTCGCTACAATCGGCACTTCGAATGCGTCAAATGGCTGGGCGTCTCAGACCATTACGGGGGATGCCCCGCTGCCCCGAGTCGACTTCTGTGTGGTCTCGGTTTCTGCACCTGACAACTCCAGCTGCAATATCTTCTTATACGGAGGTAAGGTTCCATTGAGTCGGATCGAGTGCCCAAGCTGACATTTCTAGGCTGGGATCCCACCAAGACCGCCTATTATGACGATATATGGGTGCTCAGTCTCCCATCATTCACATGGATCAAGGTACGTATGGCTGCATACAGGTGCATACCACTTTCTGGTAGATTGCGCGCTTCAAGTAACCACGAAGATGTCCTCGTTCTGACCTCCATCACGCGTTAGATCTATCAGGGTGTCTTGCCCAGGCTAGGACACGACTGCCACGTCGTTGGAGGCCGGCAAATGATTACGGTTGGAGGCATCAATAGCACAGATATTACGGGCATTTGCGACTGGGAATGGATGGGGGTGGCCATATTGGACCTCTCGACGAATGCTTGGGGAAGTGTATACGACTCACAAAAGCCACCGTACGAGGTTACCCCAGAAATATCAGCAGTAGTGGGTGGCGGTCCTCGAGGAGGGGCCACGAAACTACTTCCCAGCATAGGATGGACTTCGTTCCAGATCGCAAACCTTTTCACAGGCACGAGCAATCAATCCGCACCATATTCTATTCCTGGCTCCAATAGCGGGAGCACACCATCTTCCGACAAGTCAAGGAGCGACTCCAGTTCGACCAACGCGGGTGCGATTGCCGGAGGTACTGTTGGTGGAGTTGTCTTCGTTGCCATCGTCGCAACCGCGCTTTACGGTTGGCGAAGAAGGCGTCTGGGGCGGCAAAGGCAGCCGACATTGGAGCTGGCTGCGCGCGATGCGGCCAAGCCGGAATCATCGCACTTTTCTACGGCTGTGCCTCCTTCGATCGCGGATCCGCCGTACAAACCCCAATCCCCTCTCACGCCAACGTCGGAACTTGGTGGAACAGGCGTCGTCAACGAGCTGCTCGGGGAGCAGTTCCTGGCTGAGCTGCCCGAGCATTCGGCCAAGCCGTGGCCCGAACGAGGCCATTCCTATCATGAGGCGGGGGACTATCACCGACCGGAACCGTACGGTGGGATGCGCACGCCCTGATAGAAAGAAAGGGGCGTTCGGAAGTTGTTGAATGCATGAGACTTGTTCGGAAACGTGGTGAAGAGTACTTCCCGAGGGACGAAGAATCTTCGAGTGTTTGATGGCTTTTTTGTGGCACGTTATTTATGGAATGCAATACTTCGTCTCTCATTTACTGGCCTCAGTAGATCAGAATGTTCCACATAGTCAATACGATGGTGAAAATCTAATAATAATCGAGTCTACATTAATCAATATACATGACAAAATGGTGGCAGTCAAGATAATGCAGGGATTGTCTCATTGGAGCTCCAGAAACATGACAGTCGCGAACAGACAGAGCGCCGGAAGAAGAGTCAATTCAGGCGAAAAAGCAATGCTGTAGGAAAGGGTCGCCTAGTCAGGCTTCTCTTGGATCATACCTCAGATAGGGAGTGGCTGATGTACAGTAACAACGGCCTCGGTCCGTTTCGAAAAGCAAGGATTCGAGAGTTCTGCTGACGGGCTGCGTATTGTGCAGCCGCAGGACACATCCCAGAAAAGGAAGAAGATGATGGCTCTAATTGATAAAAGATGATGATCTGACGACGGTCTAGCTGGTCTGGAAACTAGAAAAGGTGACTGGTTTTATGTAGTATAGTGTGGGTGACTTGTGCGTTGCTCCTTCCTTGTCTATCAATACTAAGAACGCGCCCCGCGTTCCCTTTGTCTTTCCTTCTAGTCCTTGCCTCCTTCCTTGCCTTTCCTGCCCTCTATGGTTCCTTTTTTCCTTGCTTCCTTGCCCTTCCTTTCCTCTATGATTCCTTCCTTCCGATGACGAGGCAGTCCTAATGTAAAGGTGCTCATTAAGCTAACCTTTTAAACGACGGTGATACTATACCGACGGCCTAGGAAACGTGAGGACGAGATATCCACTAAGTCTTCCCACGGACAAGAAGAGAAGTATGCGTACTAGGAAGCGGACGATGAATCTAAGGAAGGATGGTCTATAGTGGACGAGTGACTTGCGAGTGAAGAGATCGGATGGTGATGCATCTGGTTAGATCCGGATCGGTGATTGTAGCTGGTCGTACTGGTAATATGGTCGGAGAGATGGTGACAGTATCGTATTGATAATGTGGTCGGAAAGATGATCAATGCAGCATCGTACTGATAATGCGAAGGGTCTAATTGGGCCTCATACTGAGCACCAGCTAAGACAGTGGGTGGATGCAAAGAACCTCGAATTGATGATGTAGAGACGTGATGGAGTCTCTCTAAAAATCTAAAATCAAGCGCGAAAAATATCATCTGATGCAGCCACTCTGTGGCGTGCATGTAACTGCCCCTCTAGCTATCCCTTCGAATCAAGTCGTAGGAATCTTCCGTCGCACTTGCATACATATTCGTCAGCAACTCGCATGAGGATTGGGGTGGGGGGGATGCATTGGAAAAGTACCCCGGCCTTTCCATGTCAATAGCCTGCCAAGTTACGCGACGCTGCACAACCACCCGCAGCTGCCGTGAAAGCCTGATGCGCCCGATATAATTTCCTTTTCCCAGTTATTCGGCTGGGGGATCTGAACACCCCGTGGCACCAAGTGACCAATAGCTGTTGTCTTTGATCCCCTTTCCGAGAGGCCCAACCCCACTCAGGCTCTATTTTTGCATACATACACACACACACATACACACACATACACACATACTCGCTACCGACGGACGCGCGAATCCCGCCAGGATGCAATGCCCTAGTGGTCGGGTCGATAGTTCCGTGTGAAGAAGGATGGCTGACAGAAAGTGCACTTTTCCATGATGCGAGTGGCAACGGGACAGCAGCCTCGGATTTTAGAGAAATGGATACATAACCGCCTCGATTCTTGCAAACCGTTCATGGAGATCAAGGCGACATTCGTTTAAGGAACGCTGCGACCCCAAATTGGCGCCAATCAGAGAGTCTTGTAGGGAATTGGACCTTGCCGCTGCTTGCCAGTATCTGCTCACAAAAGTGCGAGCACGTACACTGCAACAACGGCCCAGGCGACCAATCAATATCAATCATCACCTGCCCAGACCAATAGCAAGCAGCCAGCAATTCACTACTACCAGCCAGCCCCAGGTCAACAACATGTCCGCGGAACTGATCAACAACGTGATCGCGCAAGGCCACCGCCTCGCTAACCACAGCTGGGAGTACGGCACCTTCGCCGAGGCTCTGCTCGAGTGGTATAATCCGCAGTATTCGGTCTTTGGCGCCGACCCGTTCCCGAACGGCAAGATACCCGTACTCCAGGTCGGCGACGTGCAGTCTCTGGCCTATGCGAAGCCTCATATATGGACGAATCAGACTACACTTGTGGATGGGGATGGTGAGCAACCCATTTTCTCGAGTAGCTGAGAGGGTACATGAGCTTCACGCTGACCAGCTTTACAGGCGCCGCCGGCGATCCCGCCTCCCTAGGCGTCTCCGCCATCCTGATCGGCCAGACGCAACCGGCGTACCTCGACGCCGCGGGCCGGCAGGTGAACCACCTCCTGACGGCGGTCCCCCGCTGGCCCAACGGCGCCATCAGCCACCGCGAGGCCGTCGCGGAGCTCTGGGCCGATTTCCTGTACATGGCGCCGCCCGCCCTCGCGTACTGGGCCGTGCAGACGGCCAACTCGACCTTGCTGGCCGAGGCGTTGGGGCAGTGCTCGCTGTACCGGGACGTCTTAGGGGTGCCGCATGTCGGTGGTGGTGGTGGCAGTAGTAATAACAGTAACGGTGGTTCTGAGGACCCCTTCAAGGCGGGCGGGCTGTGGCACCACATCATCGGACCCCAGACGCAAGACCTGGGGATCTGGAGCACGGGCAACGCGTGGGCGGCGGCGGGCATGGCGCGGGTCCTGGCGACGGCCCTCAAGTTCCCGAACAGTAACAACCACTCAAAGGTCGAAACGGGTATAAACACCGTAAAAGGCATCGTCCGCGACATCCTCGATGCCGTCATCGCCCTGGACGACGCCGAGCCCGCCGAGCCGCTGTTGCGTAACTACCTCAACGACACGACCTGGTTCGGCGAGCTGTCGGGCACGACGCTGCTGACGGCGACGGTGTACCGGTTAGCGGTGCTGGCGCCCGACGAATTCAACAGTGGTGGGAACGGTACCAGCAGCACCAGCAGCAAGTACGTGAAATGGGCCGACGCCAAACGGTCCGAGATCATCTCACGTGTTGATAGTCAGGGTCTGCTGTCGCCCGTCATCAACCCGCTCAACTGGGGCGACCGCACGCCCGGGACCGAGTCGCCCGAGGCGCAGAGTTTTGCGCTGTTGATGTTTGCAGCGCATCGGGATTATCAAGAGGCGGGCCAGAAGGGGAAGAGGAAGAGAGTCCCGCGAGGGCCGAAGAATATTCGGCGGTAAGGAAAGTCTAACTCGGTATTTCTGAGGGATATACAGTTGCATACATACGTTTCCATGCTGTATAGAATAATATCTGAAGATACAAATTTGCCGCGTTTAATCCCTGTTACATAGCAAGGCAGGTATGTGACTGCGATCATGCCCATTCATCCGATGCTATCTACATAGAGTAATGACGTTGAGGCGTCTACGTGTACACGGGCGAATACGATCAAACGGTATTAAAATGACGCTGCAGCGGACAGGCTTCATGTTTCATTATTCTATGATACAGGTCACTTGGTCTCCAAAGTCTTGCAGCCAGGGGAGTTGGGGTGCCACCCAATGTCGTCGCAGTAAGATACATATTGCGTTTGCAAGCTTCCATCTCCAAAATCAAACCCTGTCTTTCGCAAGGATTCTCTGTAGTCAGTTACTGCCGCTCTCAGTTGATCGGGTCGAAGAACCAGTCAGGAGCGGTGGGACGGGTTGGTCAGTGGTGTCAGCATAGATGGATGGAGTAGTCCAGTTCAATGATGTGGGTGGGGTTGGCAGCCCTTTTCTGCCACCCCAGTCACGGTAGTTGGAGGTTGGGTGGATAATTGCCTACCCTGGCAATATCAACTCGGAAGCTTGAGGGTGGCGAGTGGAAGCCGTTCTCTCTATTTGTGCTCGATCAGACCCAGTATCGAGATGGGGTGTTTGGCGCAGCCAATATACCCCAGCGCGGTATGAGAATGTGCTGGTCGTGGAGTTCATAGATTGTCACCGAGACGGAATGCGTGAGTTACCGTTTCCTCAAGCTGGTCATGGACCGATGGGTCCCAAAGAAATCTCGTGGATAGTCTGAGCGGATATGGCCGTCGTGGGCTGGTAAAGGCAAGAGGATTCAATGTCTTCACGTACGAGCGGTCGTAAGGATGTCATGTTAAGTATGAGGGGTAGTGCATAGTTGCAAGAACTGCTTTTTACCACGAGCTGTAATGGTCGATTTTGACGTCGAAGTCGAGCAGCGTATCCGCGGCGGATGGGCGAAAAGGGCAAAAGTCGTAAGTAGTTGCCGTAGGAGAGCCAGGAGCCATAAGGAAGGACGACACAGAGGATATGAAGGATGCGGGTGATGCAGATGACGATGCATCAGATACTAGCTCAAGACGCCGTCGGTGCTGTCGGCTCCTTCGAATGGTGGTGCGAATGATGGTGAGGCTTGACGATCCGGGCGGCCTTCTTGCAGTAACACTTGACGTGCAACTTGAGGTAGTGCAGCTCGATCTCGAGGTGGCCGGCCCGCTGGAGCTTGGGTAAGTCGGAAACGGAGACGTAGCGGTCGTCGCGGTCGAGCCGACTGCACCCATTCTCCTCGCAAGTGGGCGCCATTTTCTTTCTTTCTGGTGGGAGTTTTGAGAAATAACGAAGATGTTGTCAGGATACTTTCTGTTGTTGGTGGTTTTGGCAATGCAAGAAAGAAGGCTTCAGCTGCAGCAGCAGTGGTAATAACAATCAGTAAATACGAACCGGGTCAAAGACCTCGGGGGTTGGTTGTTGAATTGCTCATTTTGAAATGACTGGAATGCGTAACCATTCGGAGAAATGAGAAATGAGAAGTGACAGGTTTCGCGTCTTTTAATGTGTCGCCTTTAGATTGGTGAAATTTAAAGGTACCAAATCAGCCATGCATCGTGACTTCACATCGGAGAAACATTTCCAGCAGCTGTCCATGACGCGAGCCCTATTTTTGAGTTGACAGGAAAACTGGCTCTCCCAAACGGGATGGCACCTGCGTAAACAGAACCTAAGCTTAACTCTACCGCCACGTGCGTCTCACAACCGTCCGCCGTTGAGCAAACATCACGAGATCTCGGAAAGTTAACCGACGGGAGAAGAACTCTTTGCAAGTTGATTTGCAATTGGCCTGGAAGCGACAACCTTGGCATCGGTTGCTACATTGGGCCCCCTTTATTATTAAGTCACCAGTGTGTCAGTTGTTGACAGTTGTTGAGACAAGCTTCATGACCCTCTTAAATGGACAGCTGATGTCATCCGGCCAAAAGAGGAAGTTGGGTACCAGCAACCTGCAACCTGTGGTCAATAAGATTGATGCCAGCATCTGATGTGAAATAATTGCCGTCGGTGGTTGATCTTCAACGCGCCTGGCCCCAGGAAACATAGGGGACGGACTTTCGGTCCCGAGAATGGTGATTTCCTCACTGACTCGGCCGGAAACAGTGGAACTATCCTAACCATCTTCAACTGAACTAACTGACCCTTATTTGGCGTGCCGAAAAGGCTGAAATTTTGCCCAACTGTCCAGTAATGAAATAGGTATGAGAGTGCGAGTGCGAATGCCAAGAGGGTGGTCCGGCTAGCTGGAGCTCCAAACTAGGGGCCGTCATGGGCTCCATAGCTTAGCAAGGCAGCGCTGCCAATCAATCACGACCGCTGAACCCGTTTGACAAGGTATCAGTATCGTCAGGAACGCCCCAACAAGAAATGTGTTGATGGCCCTAAGGAAAACGTCCCGAGGGACGAAGTGGGAATGTCGCTGTCAAATGCATGTGATGAAAGATGCCATGTTCTGTTAATTCTATTAATCTGCTCCGTATTGCACATCTGCGAAGTCAAGTCAGCTCAATAACCCCAGGTGCCATACATTTACAGTCACGGCTGCATAATCCACTCCTCCGCCTGATCCATTTGTAGGGCACTGTGATACCGATCCCCTGGGACGCACAGCCCAATCACAACCGCTGCCCGTCACACAAGATGGGTCACGCAACCACCACCACCACCAACAGCCCCTTCCCGGGCTTCACAAAGATATCTGACCAGATATACATCCATCACAATGACAGCACCACCACCGACCGTGTTGATCATGATGACTCCCACCCCGACAAGATCATCATTTTCGGCTGGGGTGACGGCCGTCCCAAAAATGTATCCAAGTACATCGAAGGCTACCGGGCGCTGTACCCACGGGCCACCATCATCGCAGTTCTGGCGACGACCTTCAAGGCGGCGTACCAGCCGCTGTTTGAGCGGACGCAGGGCATGATGCCCGTCATCGACGCCGCCTTCTCCGAGAAGCATCCGCAACAAAAGCAACCGCCGCGTGTTTTACTCCACGCCATGTCGAACGCTGGCGGCATCAATCTGGCATCGACGCTCAATGCGCACCTGGCCCGACATGGGGTACCCTTACCCCACCGCGTGATGGTCCTGGACTCGGTTCCCGGAGGCGTCGTATTCCACCAGCAGGTAGGGCGGTGGTCGCGAGCCATGGCCATTGGCATGCGTCGCTCGCTGCCCCAATGGGTCCCGCAGGTCATGCTGCAGGCTGTATTCTACGTGTTCCTATGGATGCACAAGTTCTGGGAATTCGTGCTGCGGCGGCACCATGCCGGCGCCTGGAGTCGTGAAGCTGTCAACCGCCACGAGATGGTGCCTGTGCCGCCGCCGGCGGCTAAGGGCAGCACAATTGCGGGTGAGTACCACCATTCAAGGCGCCTGTATCTGTACTCCAAGGAGGACGACATCATTGGCTGGGAAGACATCGAGGAGCATGCCGAACATGCCAGTAAGCTGGGCTACCACGCCGACACGGAACTCTTCGAGGGGTCAGGCCATGTTGATCATATGAGGCATCACCCGCAGCAATACTGGGGGAGCATAGAGAGGGCCTGGAGGAAGGCTCATACTGCTGTATGATTCTTGGAATTGCATCAACGGTAAATTCCTACCGTTGAACATGGCATGGGTAACACGCGCTGTGTTTTATCGTAGCGCAAGCAAACTGTAGCATAGTTCTTGAGCAACTGGCTGTTCAATCGATGTGAATATTGATACCTGCCCATATGTCACTTCTATCCTCCGTGGGTGCAACTCGTGACCGTGTATACCATCATGCTAAACTCATCCACGTCGACGAGCCATTGGTCAACCCGAGCGCGCCTCCGCGCAATACTAGCCTCGTCAAAGTCGGCCGGCATCGACCAGAGCTCGTCGATCCGCAGGCCGCCCTCGGGCCATTGAGCCAGGTGACAGTTGTACTTCAATTCCCACTCCCGCCGGTCCTTGGCCTCCCACAAGGACTTGCTCGAGGGCGCCGGCAGTCCGCGCAGCTCGGTTCCCAGAAAGGTCGGCAGGCCTTCTTGTCGGGAGAGGACGTTGTCGAAGAGATACAAAACGTACAGGGTCCGCCGCTTCGCCTCCGTGACTAGCCATGACTCCCAGCGGGGTCGGGCATGTTGCAAGTCTGCCGCGCACACGAGTCCTTGGCGGGAAGCGGTGCCGGCGAGGTCTTGGAGGCTCATCATAGCCTGGCGTAGGGACGAGAGGGTCTCACCTTGGTTCAGGTGGAAGAACAGAATCATGGTATAGATCAGGTAAGCTTGAAAGGTAGCTAGCAGGTCGATGTCAAAAACGTCTGACATATCTCTCTCGGTTATGTTGGACATTTCCTTCTGAAGGATCTCGCCAGCAATTTGGCTGCCACCAGGACGCGAAGTATCGCAGATACGGGCGATGCTCAAACAGTTGACGAGCGGTTGGCTCGGCACCGGCACCTGCATTTGCATTGCATGGATGAATGGGGGGGTATTTGGCTCCATTGATGGTACTGTTGGTATATGACTTGAGTACCCGGTAAATCAAGTCCGAAATCCGTGGGTGATAATCTTTGGTGACTTGACCGGGGACTGGCACATAGGGATGGAGCCATCTTGTAGCGATCTCGTCCACGTTGATAGGGCAGATGAGGTCCAGGCCGCCGAAGTCCAGATTGTACTGTGCCTCTTTTCCACTACCCCCAACAAAATCAGGTGCAGCGACAGTGTGCAGGGGCGGCGAGGTTTGCGCACTGGGACCATCAGGCGAGCGTTGGACACGGCGGCGTGATGACCTGGAAGCCGGAGTTGAGGCATCGGCGGGGTAAATGCAGGTGAGACCACGAAGCGTACACCTGGAGCAGCTCCCCGCAGTGTTGTTGGCGCACTTGGCCTTAGCGCTCGAACACTGGTAGCACGCCTTTTGTCTCGATGTGGAATATCTCATGTCGTGGGCTTACAGGTGTCAATAAAGTGATGGTTTGGGGATTTGCCTAGTCTATTCCGAAGTTCCGTTGAAATCCCCCATATGTCATTGGTTTAGTCTCTGGCGGTGCACCGAGTAGTATTTGTTCCAGTGGAAATGTGCCCTGAGCTTTGGCTGACAGTCAGCAGATACGCTCAAACCCTCGGAGTTAGGCACTTAATGTAAATGGCTGCCGTTTTACTGGAAGCCACTGCACTGGACAGAGGTTCGTCGGTTCTGGCCATGAGAGAACTCGATATTAAACTACCACGTCGGAGCATTAATCAAATGGAAGGCGTGAGCTCGATCAACTATTGCAAAGTCACTGTTACTAATAGAAGAAAACCTCTACGAGGATGAAACTACCCATATATCAATTTGCTATCGTATTGCATGAGTGCATACCCAAAATGCTCGTTGTGTCACAAGTCTATTAGAGGGCGTGTAAGTGCTCAACTCCGGTCTCAACTCCGGCGGGGCCTACGCATGCCTGCCTGACATCACTTACACGGACTGGCAAGTACGGCACACATATGTGAAATCGCAACACATATAGTCAGTCCCTACTCTCCCCCTTCGCCCTCTTCACTCAATTAATTATTATCATGTCCTCTGATCTATTGAAGAAGGAACCTTCTCTCATCATCGACTGCTTTCCAAAGTAACACAAAAGAGGCATAGGCGCGCTAGTATCACATCAGCAACCATCCCCTTTTTGACCCGCGAGCAAACATCTTGGAATTATTCGATTTGTGTAATTCATAGCGGAAGGAAACAATCTGTCGTTACATTATATGACAATGGCCGAGAAACAAGAAACAAACTACACCCAGGGCTACTCCAAGGCCACCGTAGCGACCCACGCCTCGCGGACCGTGGACTCGGACGCCGGCTTCCTAAAGCCCTACATCGAGCCCTCGGACCGCATCCTGGACGTCGGCTGCGGCCCGGGCACCATCACCGTCGGGTTCCACGCGCTCGTCGACGGGGCCGAGGGCGGCAGCGTGACGGGCGTCGACATCTCCGACGAGATCCTGGCGCAAGCCCGAGAAACCGCAGCAGCAGCAGCAGCTGGCGCCACGACGAAAGACGCGGAAGACAACAGCAACAGCAACAGCGACAACAATACCGCTATAGAGTTCCGGAAAGCCGATATCCTAAATGGACTCCCCTTCGCGGATAACACCTTCACCGTCGTCTACGCCAGCCAGCTGTTCCCGCACCTCCCAACGCCGGCGCAGCGCTCCACGGCCCTGTCCGAGATGCGCCGCGTGCTGAAGCCGGGCGGAATCCTGGCCACGCGCGACGCGGCCGAGCTGCACTTCTATCCGCGCCACCACGATCTGGACCGGCTGTGGGCCGAAAGAATGGCATGCGCGCTGCGGCGGCGGGCACGAAGCGGATTAAACGACTGTGACGAGGACAAGAAGGAGGCATGTCGTCTCCCGGGCGGCGAAATGCCGGCGCTGTTCCGGTCGGTGGGCTTTGGCTGCGGCGGGAGCAGAATCAGCGGCGGTAACTCGAAGCTCCTCGTCGGCGCGGGCACGACGGTGCACTCGGGCCCGGAGACGCGCCAGTGGCTCGCCAAGTCCCTCGTGGACCGGCTGCACCCGGGGGACCCGTTCCGCGAGAGCTGGAGAAACGTGGGCATCACGGACGAGGAGGTGGTGCAAACGCACGGGGCGCTCGGGCGGTGGGCAGAGGACGAGGGCGCTTGGTATGTTGCTGTGCAGGCGGAGATACTCGGGTGGAAGTCGCATGGTCCCATCCAATCCGGCCTCCAACCTGGAGACGAAACGACACTCTGTTAAGTACGTACCTACATATTACTTACAGTACGTGTTGGGTGTTCGTTCCACTCTCTCGCGGAGAGAAATGGGTCGCAACCAAACGAATAAATGACATAGAATTGACAATAACGCTACTAATAAATGGTCTAAGCTAAAGCAAACTGTGACGATCTAGCTACTACTGTCACCATCCTTGATCATGACTTCCGTCGTCTCACCCGCAGAGTCTCCCCGAGCGGAGGTGCAATATGCCCAAAGAACCACTGATTCTTGGGTCGCTCAGGGATCGGCTCGATCTCGTACCGCAGCGCAATATGTCCCAAGGCGATCTTCATCTGGTTCGCTGCGAAGAATCTGCCAGGGCTGAGGACAACATATAATCATTAGCACACACACATATCCCACAGTACTACAGTGATGGATGAGAGAGATAAAGAAGTAACTTACCAAGCATGCGACCCATGGCTGAACCCCATGAAATGGTCACTAGTGTTGATCAGAGCCTGCGGCTTCTTGTTGCCGTTGCCGGAGGAGTCGGAGCCTTTCGCGAACCGAAACGCATCGTACGTAGTCACATGGTCATATATATCGTGATCATGATGTACGCTCCAACCCGAGATGCCAACCTTGGTCCCCCGGGGAATATGCGAGCCGTCGGGCAGAGTGACGCCCTCGGGCGCGATCACCATCTTCATGACGCCCCTCTCGATGAATCCGTTCAGCCGGAGGCTTTCGCGCAGCGCCGAGTCGACGTGGGTCAGACAGGCCATCATCGATCGTGACCACGTGGGAGCCGACGGGTTAGTAGCAGTGGCGATAGAGGTCTCGTTCGTGACCTCGTTCCGCATCGTGTCGAGAGAACTGGCACAGTCGGGCGACGAGGCGATGTCGAACACGGCGTTGGTGAGCGTGATGACCGAGGACTGGATCGCGGCGAAGCAGAGAATCGCGAAGCGGGTCGCGATCACGCGGGACTCGAGTTCTCTAGACTCGAGGCCTTCCTTCTGTACGGCGTGGTCGATGGCCCATTGGATATAGTCACTCTGGTGTCCATCTCTTGCATTAGAACCTAGCACCAGACTTATTGTCTGTTGAGGGCTGAGGGGAGGAAAAACAACTTACAGGGGGATTTGGGTCGGACACTGGCAACTTCTCGCGGTTCTTCAGAGTCTCCAACCGCTCCTTTATAGTCGGTAGGATGTATTCAGAACACTTCTTGTAGCGAAGGTAGTCCGCACTGGACACTAACGGGGCCAAGAACCTATTCAACAATAAAGCATGTCAGTGTCGCGTAAAGTGGACTCGTCCAACCCATGCAAGAGAAAGAAAGCACAACTTACGGTTTCAAGAAGCCCGGGAGGAGGTTCAAGAAGGCCCCCGAAAGCGCGACATTCCGATTGAACGACTGGCAAGCCTCCAAGAACTCGGCATCGCGGCACAGGGGCAGCCCGACAAAGACGCGAGTCGAGAGCCGCGCGATGATGTGCAGCAAAGTCTGGTACACACTGACCTCAACCCAGCCGTCGGTGTCGGTGCCCCAGCGGTCAATCAGGGCCTGCTCCATTTCGTCGACGACGTCGTCGGCGAAGTTGTTGAGCTTCTTTGTGAGTTCATGGCGGATGATCTCGGGGTGGACGGGATCCTTGACGAAACTGGGGTGGGGGAACGTGTAGTCCGACTCGAGGAACTGGCGGTTGACGTCTTCTTGGCTGAGGACCGAGTCGGGCTGGGCGAGCAACCAGTCGAGCTGAGAGAGGGGAAGCACCACCTGGTATCCGTTGAGGAAGTAAGGAAGTACGTAGGCCTTGTCATTCCGCGAGTACTGTACCGAAGATCAGCCCGGATGTACTGCCGGGGAGGGATGTCATAATGTTATCGCAAGTACATACCTTGTAGTAGCCCTCATCAAGCATTTGCTTGAGACCGAAGAAGCTCTTGAGGTTCGCCCGGGCACGGCTAAGCGGGCCGCTGTGGGGGCCTGTCCCGACCCATGGCAGGCTGGGCGGCAGCGAGACTCTGGAGAAGAGACGTCGCACAATGTTGGCCAAGACAATGAGAGGTAAAGCCACTGCGAGAATCGTAGCAGAAGCAATAGCTATCCGAGGCAAGTCCTCGATGTGCCCTAACATCCTGGATGTTCAGTTCGAAACAAGACGGACTAGTTGTTTCGTTTTCATGTGAGAAGGTCGCTGAGGGAGGAACAGTCACTGTCAATGAGAATGTACAGATTTCGTCCAGCAAGGATGTTGGTTGTCTTTTTATAGGTGCCTACCAATAAGTCAGTCCCTACTGAAGCTAAGGTTCATATTGAAGTTAAGGGGCGGATGCTGTGTTACTTAGGACTTATTCATCACTGAGGGTGATGTTTCTAGGAACGGCCGAGAATAATAGAATTGATAGTTGACTGACTGCAATGTAACAATCTACTTAGTATTGAAGATAGGCCGAGATAGGTTCCAATGAGTTACAGGTGTAAACGAGTGTATCCGGATTAAGTGAAGGTGCTGTGATTGCAAGCGCTTTCGGACGTAGTGAGGTGGTCATGCGGCCAAGAACGTCTCCCAGACGGAAAGCACGATGCATCTATACCGGGTAACATAGCGCCGTATGCCGTTTTGTCATTGTGTCCATTCCGCCAAATGTTTGACAGAGAGGCACGTGAAATGTTTGATAGATCTCCACAGAATAAAGCAGGCACGATCAGATCTAGCGGTAGCCGTGAAAGATCATCCCCCGAGTAAGTACTTTTCCTTAGGTCATTGGCGATGTGGGCTCGCGAGCGACCCGCTGTTACTGAAGATTGAAAAAGCATCGTCGCCATCCGACTTCAGCTGCGAACCGGTGGAGGCTTCGGGAGTATTTTCATGCTGCAGAGATCTACTGAAACTCTATGCATGATAATCCGCCACGCCGAATATACCGACAGCGAGTCCTGATCACATATCATATGAAAGGGTGTCTTGAAGGAGGACTTGTTCTTCCAGTGTGGTTGCACCAACGTCGTAGTGGCTTGCGTGAAGAAATATTCGGCTGAGTTACCCAAGGTTAGCGTCAAGCCATGAGTGACATGAGCCCAGTACTGACTAGCGCGAGCCGCGTTCCTGGTCTGATAAGAATAACTTCGTGGGCTGGCTAGCTAAGCAATCACGGAAGTTCATCCTTCCGAGAAGTCACCAATTCTAACAGTGGTGGATGACAGAAGCAAGTAAACTGTTCTCGAAATGCCAGTGCCCAATTTGACAAGCCTCGGCACCCCGGTGGCTGTTTATTATGCGACTTAGATGCATGAGCAACGGAGTTGTGTCCAAATCCGCTGCTATTGGTATTCGGATGATTTGTCGTTCGTGGCTCCAATAATACGTCCAATTCTAGTCCTTTCCGGGAGGGTCTCTTCTCCTCGTATGGATCCCTGGGTGATGATTTGCGAACCGATCTGCTGCAAGGATCTATGCAGACAGCGGGTATCTGACCTCTCCGGAAACCCTCGCCCGGTTCGAGGGTTTCTTGTCAGATTCCATATATACGAGCCGGGGGGGCTGCTAGCCAATGGTGAATACTACTGACCAGGATCGGTCGGTCCATCATGGCCAGAATAGGAATGACAAGTTCAGACGAAGGCTGGCTGGTGTCTGTGAAAGTTCATCTCATGGCGATAAGGCAAGGTTTCCGGGTGCCGCTTGAGTGGGTCCAGCAAGAGCATCAATAACGGTCCAGCCGCAACGACCTGGCAGTCTCCAGTGGCCAGCAAATCGCCAAGGAAGATCCATTATCTTCCCGCAAGGCATGCATGCATGTTTGATGTTGTGCAGCGGAGCATTACCAATGACGAGCATGAATAGACGGCAGGGGCCATGTTACTACCTAACCAATATTCGATGATTTGCAAAAGGTTCCAAGCCACCGATGAAGAACTACACCATGAATATGATCATTGCCTGACCCAACAGGAAGTACGAGAGGCTCTGAATGTGACCCGGATGACAAGTCATACCCGAATGTCCTCGAGGCTACTACAGCACTAGTCAGTCCCATGACATCCAATTTTCAGACGTTTACGAACAACGTACACCCAACGAGCCAAATGATCCCTACATCCCTTACTATCCTCTCGTGCGTAAAGGGTGGCGTCTCGCTTAAGTCATTGGCAACCTCGCAGGTTATTGGTGTTTTCTTTTCTTCAAGAAGAAACCAAAAAGCAACCATGGACACCAACACGTCAAAAAGGTGTAATATCCGAGTTCAAGCCTCTTGTAAAATGCCTGGGCCTTTCAGCTCTCTTGGCTGGCCCGCTGGACAGTTCTCCGCCCCTGGAAAACCCATATTTGCCATTGATGAACCGATTATTGACATGAAATATGTACATGTAAGCATGGAACACGAGAAAGGACATTCCTGATCATCTTTCAGCACGATACTAAGGCAAGCAAGAGGTGGATTCGTTATTGCCGCTTGGCTGAGATGCCATTGAGAATTCCGACGGCCGAATAAGAGTAAAAATAACATGACCCATAGATTAGAGCCGGTTAGACTTACCAGTGAGGACCTGAGAACCAGCACCGAGTCCAAGACAGCGTCTGGCCAAGCATCGGAAGATTTATGACAGGTCGGATCCGCGCATGGAGTCCGCATTATCGAGCGAACCCATTGTGTATTATTTTCTTCTTTTACTTCAATCTCGCTCTGTTCTGCTTTAAGACAGACTGTAAGGTTAGACCGACAGCCGATGGTACACTCGTCATGCTCCTTACTTTCGGTGAGCTAGAGGGAAACGCCCCACCCAGCGTTAGCGCCGGCCGGAAGCCGACGGACAACTTGACTAACACGGCCGTAGCCTGCGTATGGCAGGTATGCTGCTGAATCTTTGTTTGAGCGTTGTAGTATGATGGAAAAGCTGCTAGCGATCATATGGTCCATTCTCAGCTCCTGTGTTGGCTCTCGTGCTGTCTATCACTTGTACGTACATGCTCGATGTATGGCCATACTTTCACGATATAACACCGTCGCATATAATACGCATCCTAATCTATAATACTCTACAGCAAACTCGTTGCTTAAGACTACTAGATCCTTTCATCCTTTGGTATAAGCTGTATCACCATTTATAAGACCACCTTATCTACCATACTATCTCCCGATAATAGCCCAACATGATGCGCACTCTTCCTTCCGTATCGTCCATCATCACATTCCTCCTCGCCGCCCCATCCGTCGTGATGGCCCTCCCTGAACCCGCACCCGGACTGATCTCGGGCCTCACGGAGGCAACCAAGACCCTCCTAGGCAACCTCGGCAATGCCCCTCCTCCCAAACTCCTCTGGACCCCCAAGCCATCGCCCCAGTGCGCCGCCGTCAACGGGGGCGAGCTGCAGTGCTGCCGCGGCGCGCTGGCGGGCGACCAGCCGCTCGTCGTGTTCCTGGCACAGCTATACGGGTATAAGTTGAACCCGAACGATGTAAATGGGCTAGTTTGTGAGTACCTCTTACTTGCATCTTAATTAGAAATGAGAGCATACTAATATGTATATCTTGAACTACCAGGCGACGACCAATTATACCAATGCCCCGGTGTGAAAGTGTGTTGTCAAGTCACTGCCCTAGTGAGTACCTCGTCACTTACCCCTGAAAATGATGAAGAGCGACAAGCGAGCATCTCGACTGACCAGTCACACAACAGAGCCCCCTATTATCGCTGTATTGCCAGGACTACTGAAATGAAGAAGGATCCAGCGTAGCACAGAGTTTAAAATAAATTTTCTTCTAGAAAGATACATCGAACTAATAATAAATTCACCATCATCATTCTTTCATGTCGTAAATTGAGCGTGATGGTCTTGTGTTTGTTGTTGTCCTACTAGAACAGTCTATCTATGCTTTTGTCTTTCAACCTCATCTTCGTCATCTCTCTCGCTCTCATAAGCCATTTTATCCGTCGTTACGCAGTAGAGTGGTATCAGAAATGTCTGCCTGCCTTTGCGCCAACCAATTAGCGAGAAGTCGTTTCCAAATCATTCCACCACATGTACAGAGAGGCACCACGACTTCTCTCCTCCCTCCACGAGTTACACAAAAGAATCTGTCCCCTCCCTATTAGGAGGGGATGAAAATATGTCTAGATGCTGATGTCTTAGGTAGTAGTAGTACAGTTTTTACGGTGGTTGATAGTAGTAGTGATACAATGTTTATTTCTTGCGTTGCAGCGTCTTCATGGCCATCTCGACGAGTCCATCCTTGGCGTCGCTGTCGGGGAACGTGCTCAGCGCCGCGATGGCCTGTGTGCAGTAGTCTTCCGCAAGGGCGCGAGTTTGCTCGATTCCGTCAGATTGCTGGACAATATCACGTGCCTAAATAGATTGTTAGTGAATGCGCCAGAGGAAATATATCTTATTTTGGGTTGAACCTACCCGTGTCACATCACCCTCCTGCTCAAATTTCCTTCCCACGAGCGCACCGAGTTCCGGGTTCGTCTTCCATGCGAACAGCAGCGGCGCCGTCGCCAGGCCCAGCTCCAAGTCGGCGCCCGCAGGCTTGCCCAGCTCCTTCTCGCTCCGGGTGTAATCCAGCAGATCGTCGACCAGCTGGAACGCCAAGCCCAAGTTCTTGCCGTACAGGTACGCGGCCTCCACGGTCGTCGCATCGCCGCGGCCGAGCAGGGCTGCCGCCCGACATGACTTGGATATTAAGCTTGCCGTCTTCAGGTACGTCTTCTCCAGGTAGTAGGTGAGGGCGTCCTCGGACCACTTGGGGTTGCGCTCGTCGCGCTTCGTGTTCTTGAGCTGCATGAACTCGCCCTCCACTAGGTTCGCTATGACCGTCGCCAGCAGCTCCACGACCTCGGCGTTGCGCAATCGTGCCAGGGCGACGGACGCCCGGCCCAGCAGGAAGTCGCCGGCCAGGACCGCCATCTTGTTGCCGAACTCGAGGTTTGCGGACGGCGACCCGCGGCGTGCGACCGAGTGGTCAATGACATCGTCGTGCAGGAGCGAGGCCGTGTGGATCAGCTCGGTAATCTCTGCCAGCCGCCGTTGGGACGGCAGGATATCGCTCTCGGTGGACTCGGGCTGGGAAGAGAAGCCGGTCGTCAAACTGTTCGAAGGGTTGCTGTCGTTCAGGACATTGGCCGGTGATATGGAGGAGTCGATCTGGTGCTGGGTGGCGGAAAGTATCTCGGGCGTCTTAGGGCAGAGCGCGGTCGCTCTCGACATGAGCAGGACAATCATGGGGCGCATGTGCTTGCCCTCGGCCTGGGTGTAGTATTTGGCGGCCCGGTCGAGCGAGGGGTGCCCGGAGCCTAACAGTTGCCGGATATTGCCGGTCAGGAACTTCATCTCCTTGGCCACAATCCGGAGAGGGTCAATGGCCATCTCGCCCTTGGTGGCCTTCGTCACGGCGTTGGTCACCATGTTCCCCGCTACCTGCACCGCAGCGGCCCATGCTGAGTCTCGTTTCGGGGTGTTGTGATAGGCGGCCCGTTGCCTCCGTAACCTCAGATCTAGAGAGGCGGCTCTGAAGCAGTCCGAACAGGGCGAAAAGACTGAGGGCCGGCTAACGGCGGCGCGGCTTTTGAGGAGCATCGAAGCTCCATGACGAAGTTGCATGACGGGTTACTGAGCTTGCCAGCGAAGGCGAGTTTGCGGTCCTGAAGTTCGAAAATTCGGTCCCTCTAGTTCGATAACATTAAAAGAAGAGTTTTGAGGTCGAGCAATTACTTCGACGGCAAGGTGTCAGGCGGATTGGTGAGACAGAATTACTACCTCCTCTTATTATCATGTCGCAACGGATAGCCGCATCTGATCTCGAAAAAATTCATGGGTCCCAGTCACTCTAGGCCCTGGCCACTGAATGATTCGCCTCGGGCCCATCTGCAACGCCCTCGATTCGCCCACTCAGCTGCTGTGGGACCTCAATGGCGGGGCCAATTGCCCCGACTTGTGGCTCAAGCTTACCCTGCAGGTGCTACCGCGCGTGCTGTCATCGACTAACTCCAATCCGATATGTTGATCAAAGCACCCTGACCCGAACGGTTTTGGTGGCTGAAGCTGCAAGGTACCGATGTGAAAGCTTTGAGATCAAACAACTCTGCGAAGGGCCCTCCTCAATCGTGTTACTGCCAATCCCTGGCCATCGTCTGTGGTGCTTGCGCCCTACCCCTCCGAGATGGTGCTCCTTACCATGACATCCTCCATCGTGGAGGCACTACAAGCCGTCCATGGATCCGAGGGCGCCCCGGCAATCGACGACAGCAAGTCGGACGAAGCATCAGACAAGGCGACTACTGAGCCTTCACTTGCTGATCCTGCCACTGGAAAGCCCATACCCCATGGCCAAATCATCGATTTATGGAAGCAGCTGAAAACCCTGGGTCATTTGAAATACAGCCTCGAAGATCTTCTTCGGGGCGCAACCGTCTACATCCCACCACCCCCTCCGAAGCCAGAACCCGTGCGTATCCCTGTTCATCATCCCAACCCCATTCTGATATTGATAAACAAATTGCTAACACCAATGCCCCGCTACTTCAGACGCCCCAATACAAAGCGCTCATGGAACGCCTGCGACGCGACGAAGAAGAACGATCCTACGAACGCATGCTGAAGAACGGCCCGATCCGCGAGACCTTCGCCCAGCGCTTCCCAAATGCGCCGCCGCTAAGCCTGGTGGAATCTTTCGCGGCGGCGAACCGGGTGCAACGGAAGTCCGACTTAGGTGAAGAGACAATCTCGCAGGAGGAGATCCAGCAACAAATAACACTCATCATCAACTTCCTGATCAGCATCGCGGGGTGCGCCGCGGCGCTCTGGATCGCGGCCCGGTGGTGGAGCACGCCGGCGCGGCTGTTCCTTGCGCTGGGCGGTAGTATTGTCGTCGCCATCGCTGAGGTCGCGGTCTACAATGCCTACCAGTGGCGTATGGCGCAGGGCGACAAGAAGCAGCAGGCCAAGAAGGAAGTCCGGTCCATCGTCAAGACCTGGATCGTTGGCGAGGAAGAGGAGAAGCATAAGGAGGGGTATGAGCCGGTCTTGATACCACCACCCACTGAGGACGAAGCGAAACAGACCGCGGATCAGAACCAAGAATTGCGGAAGCGCACGGTGCCCACGACTTGATCAAAACTGCAACTTCTTCTGGCGTGCGGTTGCTATGCGACATGACCTGTATCATATACCCTTACTAAGCTACGTATACACCAACACATGGAAACGGACCAGAGGGCTATCCATGCATCCCAAACAAACAAAGGCATATGACACTGCGGATATCCCCATCCTCGCTATCGCTTTTGATGATGTCACATCGTCGTCCTTAGTGATGACTCAAGCTTCGTTATGCTACGATGTTGCCTTTTTGCAAAGAGCTGTAAGTTTACTGAGACTTCTTGACATCAAAACGGCTTTGTCCACTGCAACCAAATAATTGTGACATATGCTCCAACTTCCAACCACATCATATTTTGAAGAGCACTTCGCCTCCTTCTCAAAGAGATGTCTGCTCGACAGTGGCTGCCGCAATTTCGCTCAGGGGCTTTGCCACGTCGGCGACCCTGGCGGAGCACTGAGCTGTCATATCACAGTACTGGTGAGCAGATATGCCCTCTGCCTGCCGCTGGCGGTATATAACTTCTGGCGATGAAGGCCTAAGTTCGTGATGAAAGTCAGAAACACCACCACCACAATCACCAGAATCACCACCAATCATCCTTCACTCAACCACATCTGAGATAGATCTTGGATAACCAAAATGTCACCCTTCCACCACTGCCCCGGAGGGAAACTTCCGGGGAAAGGATGTAGATATCAAAATGGATGCTGCACAGTGCACCAAACGTACTGCCAGAGAGACGGGATCAAGCATTTGAAAACGGAGCCATGCCGTGCTTGCGAGAGGAGAGCTCTTCATGAGGAGAGCGCTGACCCAACAACCCCGATTCAGTCAGCTGAAGAGCTCGCCAAGCAGTTTGAACATGGTATGAATATAATCAAGATTCAGATCGACGAGCAGATCGAGTGTCTCGTCTATGAGATGCATATGGTTCTTGGGATCCCCGTTGAAGCCAGTTTTGAGGAGCTTGATGGGGAGCTTGATCAGCGGAAGCACGACGAGGAGAAGCACGACGAGGATGGAGATGACGAGGAGCATGACGAGGAGCATGAGGGAACCGCAGCGGGTAGTGTCGTTGAGAACGGCAACAACTAAGCGGGCATCGTAGGAACACGCAGTTCTCTTGAGTTAGGTTTATGGGAAGGGACGAAGGATACACGCGGGCGAACTACAGTCTTTACTTGGGCGGGCATCTGTGCTGAATTATTGGATACAACTACATGCCGACTGGCGAAACTCGTATACAGAATAGATCAATGAGGTGCAGGCATCTCCTTTGATGCTTTAGAACTTGCGAAGTTATAAATCGGGACATTCTACCTACAACCGGCTTGCGTCGCTAAAATGTAGACCATCAGGATAACTTCAAAGACTCCGAATGAATACCTAGGTAATTGTGTTGAACTCCGGAGCAAGTGTTTTCAGCTCCCGTAGTTTGACGTTCTCGTAGCTTCCGATATAAATGCTATCGCAAAAGTCCGCATTCTTTTCGGCGATACCAAACCAGCCATCACCAACCAACCTTTAACTCTTTCTGCCACCAAGAACATTGCCATGTCGCGAGCACATCAGTATTATTCCTTAGCATTCATTAAAGCAACACGTTGATCCTGGGATTGGTGAATCGGAGCTATTCACTATTCTTAACATGTGACACGAGTCATGCATCGGCGTTAGTGGCAGGAGATTATGTAAACCGCCACTGTCCAGCCAGGCCTGTCGGCTGGTGCGGACAACTGCGGACCTCGAGCTTCTAGAATGACGTCTAGCGGGGTCGACGACCGAACGATCGACTGGTGGGGGATTTGGTGGTTGGCAAGCTAGGCAAGCTCCTTCTTCTTGTTTCTCTGCGACACACTAGCAAGGCCCATTGTGTTGGCTTTCTTCCACCGTTCTGCGGTTCTCCTCATGGCATTAGGACCTTGCTGGCAAGGCTCTCTCATGGCCCTGGATCTCGCTTTATCCCGTACACCCACGCAGCCACGCCAGCAACAAACGTACTATTGCGGGACTTGCCGTGGGGATACAGCCTTTTTGGGTCAGCCTGCACATCATATCATCGGCGATATGGCGTAGCCGACACATCACTGCCAAGCAATGCGGCTTTCTGCCAGCCTGCCAGCTTTGACAAGAATGGCATGGAACGAAAGGCTGCATTGATGTAATAAGTGGATGGCATATGCAGGTAAGGTTCAGGAACAGGAGGCGATGGGTAAGTAAGTAGTCAAAGGCGATGTATATAGAGCTCTCCCCGCTCCCCGACTCCTGATGTTTCTTTTGCTTTTGAATCCATTCCCATATACCCATACCAATATTTCAATCATCTATCCAATCCGAACAACATAAACAAACACCAATACTTTATATCCAACAACAACATTCACAATGGCTCCCAAGGTTCTCGTCGTTCTCACCTCTTTCGGCCACATCGAGGCCGCCAACTCTCCCACAGGATGGTACCTGGTACGTTCAACAATCTGTCCAATGACTTCTTCCTAACAGTATCAACATTTTACTAACAATGCCCTTCCCACAGCCTGAGCTGGCCCACCCCTACAACGTCATGGCCGGCAAGACCGAGCTCGTCATGGCCTCCCCCAAGGGCGGCGAGGCGCCCCTCGACCCGTCCTCGGTCAAGGCGTTCGCGCAGGACGAGGAGTCGATGGACTTCCTGAAAAACAAGTCAGCGGTCTGGAAGACGACGCAAAAGCTCTCGACATTCAAGGGCAAGGCCGCCGAGTTCGACGCCCTGTTCTACCCGGGCGGGCACGGCCCCATGTTCGACCTGTACGACGACGCCGACAGCATCGCGCTTATCCAGGAGTTCGTCGCGGCCGGCAAACCCGTAGCCGCCGTCTGCCACGGCCCCGCCGTGTTCCTGAACGTGACGCTGCCCGACGGCACGCCCATCCTCAAGGGCAAGGAGGCCACCGGCTTCTCCAACGAGGAGGAGGACCAGGCGCAGATGACCAAGTGGATGCCCTACCTGCTCGAGGACAAGATCAAGGCCGCCGGCGCCACCTACAAGAAGGCTGACGAGGCCTGGGGTCCCCTGGTGCTCAGCGTCGACGGCGGCAAGTTCATCACGGGCCAGAACCCCGCCAGCGCCAAGGGCGTCGGCGAGGCCATTCTCAAGGCTATTGGCGCGTAAATGGTTGTGCTTGTACGAATGGAAGAATAAAAGTTATGATGAATGTACATTGTATATACGGCTTTGCGAAGCTTAGCTCATGAGGATCACGAACGAAATATTAAAATATACCCCCACACACCGCCTGCACATTGTAACGCGAATGGTGATATGTCATTGGGATTGCCATTTACTTTGCGTCTACAAGACTTACCTGTTCACTTTTACTCACCTCTGCTCGGCTTATCCCTTTCGCCTTCTCTACGCGTTCCACTTCACCCATACTCACTCTAATCTACCAGGCGATGGTTCGTCCTCAATCGACAAACGATACGGCGACCCGCCTTGACCTGACCCTGATTTACTCATCATCATCGTCGAAGTTGGCCGCCCACTCCGCCTCCCTCTCGTACCACGCCGTCACCAGGTCCTCGAGCACCTTCAAGTTGTGGCCCACCACGGCGCGCCGCCAGGGCCGGTCCCGCACGACGGCGTACAGGTTCCGCGCGAACGCCATGTCCGGGTTGTAGGCGACGCGGCGGAAGGGTGTGCCGACGGCCTCGTCGAAGGCGCGCTTGATTTCTGAGCCGGCGGGGTCAGTAGGTTTGATGGCAGTAGGGTCCAGGGGCTCGTCGCCGCGGCGGTCGTACCAGAGCGTGTCGCGCGAGGCGTGGGCTTGCTGGACGGTCTCGGCGAGGCGGTCACAAGCATCGAGGGGGCCGAGGTGGGGCTTCCAGTGGCTGTCGTTATAGGAGAGGGTGTCGATGCAGACCCATAGCTTGGGCGGCGTCTCGTTGTCGGTAGTCACATTCTTGGTGTTGCTGGTGCTGGTGGTGTTGGTGGGGGTGCTGCTGCTGCTACGCTTGCATAGGTCTCTTTCTCGGTTTCTGCTGCTTTAGCCTCTTTGGAGGGGACGCCGCTCCTCCAGAGCCAGGATGGGGGCCGACAGCTGGCAAACTGGGGGTCGAAGGCGCTGGCGCCCCAGTCCCAGATGCCCGTGATGGTCGGCTCGGCGCGGCCGGGGCGGAACTCGACCATGATGTTCTCGGGCGTGCCGAGGTACGGGTTGTGCAAACACATATTAGGATGATCGTCCTCGTTCCCGTCCCCGGGTTCCGGGCGATGATCTCCCGCGCCATGTACAAGGCACACTGCAGCAGGCCGCACTGGTCGTCCCCCTTGTCGTCGTCGTGGTCGACGGAGTGGCGGTGATGTAGTAGGTGGATCCAGCGCTTGAGCTGGAGGATCAGGATCTGGCGTGCCTTGAGGTGAAATTCGGGGCCGTTCGCCAATCTCTCTCTGGTCAGGACTACATCGTCCGCGCTGGCTAGGTAGGTTTCTGAATCCGACTCATCCTCCTTCTCTTCCTTTTCGGGCAGGGTCTTCTTCATCTCGTCCCCTTCCGCCATGGGCATCTGGTAGGGCTGAATGGCTTGGCGGAAGAACTTGGCGGGGTCGTCTTTGTCGTCGACTCCTTCATTTAGGTGGAGCTCGGGGTACCCGCACCCCACGGTCCGCATCCTCTGGACCTCGCGGTAGACGCGGCCCAGCTGCGAAGCCACCGAGACCTTTTGCTTCCGGGACAGCTTGTCGTACACGCAGCTCAGGGGCAGCCCGTAGAGCGCCGGGCCGCCCAACAGGACATACACCCGGTCTAGCGCGCTGTCCTCCTCATACAAATCGATGGCCCCGATGGTCCGCGGCGCGAGTTTCTTGACCGCCTCGGGCGCGAAGTTCCAAATGTGCTCCAGGATTGTGGCGTCGACGTCCTCTTGGAGGGGGTCTTCGGGAATCATGACCGCCTGGCGGAGAAAGACCTTGTTGCCTTGGTAGGTATAGTACGAGGTGACGGTGTACTCCAGGCTGCTATTGCAGCGGCGCACGCGCGGGAGGCCGACCTGGATCTCGGTGTGGTCCTCGTCAGGATGCTCTTTCCGCAGCATCTCCAGGATCTTTGCCTTGCGCTCGTCGAAGCTCACAACGTACTCGCCACGATGGCGGAAAACAGCCTTGTCGCCTTCGCTGGTACCCACCCCGGGGTTCGAAGTTCGCTGGTCAGCTACCATTGTGTTGTATGGAGATCCAGTGAGTAACTTGGGCTCCATACGTATGGTATGGGATTGATTGGTGATAATAAATTGCCTTCTCAGGGATGGTATCTGATTAGACCCAGGTCCTAGTTCTGCGTTATATATCTAATAGTCTTTGCCATAAGGAAAATAGTTCGTTCTGTCGTGGACAATCGAAACAGGAACAATGACCATAACAACAAAGGCCATTTAAAATCACCCTCTTGCTAACCGTCATATGAACAATGATACCAAGATTCCATTGTTTATTATTATAATAGGTCTAAGTCCGGCTCCAATGACATCTCTTGCATGTTGCGACACCACCGAGGGAGGAAATGTCCATGCGGCAAATGCCAATGGCGCGGAGGAGGAGGAGGAGGCGAGTAGTCTAAAGAGGATTACGGAGTATATTTTCTGTGAGCGCTACGTCCTGACTCGAGGACTTTGATGTTGGCGGCTCGTCTACATGGCATGCTCGGAGTTGTTCGCGTACGAGGGCGGCGATACCTGAGGGGTGAACCAATATCTGTTCAAGGTGAAGTCGTAACTCCGGTCGCTACGAAAGTAGCATGCGACCCATATCAATTCCCAAAGAATTATAAACCAGTACGATATATACAGTGCCGTGTCAAGCCGTAGGCGCCAAGCACATCGTTATGTACAATCAAATGCTCCTTAGCTACATGACGCTGTTCCTTCTAAGAAGGGGGGGGTTCATAAAATGGTCCACTGCACTTAATGCGCTCACGCCGGCGTTGAGATATTTATTACAGACATACCAATTATACATCATTTCTTTCAAGGACTTACCTATTCTTTACTTATCTTAGGGGCCTGAACCCCCTAGTTTCCCTACGTGTATCTACCAACATAAGTACATAACCATACTCACCCCCCAGAAAGGCGATAATTGTACATCCACCCACCTACCTACTCCGAATCCCTTCCGTCCGCCTCATGATGATGCACCTGAGCCGCCAGAGCTGCCAGACGAGCAGCCTGTACGGCCCGTAAACACCGGTCCAGCGGCTCACCTCCAACCGCCCGACGAGCAGCCCCTGCAGCCCGTGCCCGGCGCGCCTGCATCTCGATCCGCCGGGAATGCTCGCGCAGCCCCTCCTCCGTCCACTCAGGCCCCGCGATCCCGACGCGCAGCGGCCGAGGCGAAACCCAACACGGATCTTCATCTTCTTCTTCTGGTGCGTCTCCTCCCTCTTCTCCCTCTCCCTCGGGCAGAGGAGGATACTCGAAGCCGCCGCCGCCTCTGGATCCTGGCTGGTCTACGCGGAGGTAGAGGCCGTCTGTCCGCCGGATGGCCTCGGCCGCGTCCGCGGGCGAGGCAAAGGTGACGAGGGCGCCGCCGACGAACAGGGACATACTCACGCGCGTGACGGGACCAAACTGCGCAAAGGCGTCGCGCACGTCCGACTCGCGCGCCATCGCGGGCAGATTGCTGACGTACAGCATCGTGGCCAGCTCGATCTGCTGGTCGCCGCCGACGTTTGTCGGGGTGCTGGAAGGTTGTTGATCAGAAGCCATTGTATGTATGTATGATCTCGATGAGTATGGTATCGAATGGTGATAGTGGATAGCGTGTTCTCAGGGATGGAAAGTGGCGTTCTGGTCCTGCTCTACATACATATATTCTCGGCATAGGTATAAAAGCAACGTCGATGTTTGGTGTAGCATTGTGCGATCTGCACAATGGGTTGTTCGTGAGTAATGAAGATGCAAGACAATGAACCGAGCACCAAATGACATCTGTTACAAGACTCTTTGGCTGTCTGTCTTCGACAACAACAACATTCCGCTCCTTCTAATTGATGGCTTCAAATATGGTCAACATTAAATATGTACATGCAACTAGTTGAGAATGCCAATTAGTGTGCAAATGCACCCATCCTCCAAGCCTCAGACCTGTACTTCAGAGCCGACCTGCCCCTCAATCTCTGGTCCGAGGAGGTCCCATTAAACCCAACATACCGACCCGTACTCGGGGGCAGGTCCTTAACCGACGTCCCCCAAGTAGCGCTCTCGTTCCTCCCGAGGGTAAGCACCAGCTCCTTGCCTTCGAGGAAGAAGCTGTGGTCGATCCAGTTCTTCGTGTAAGGCTGGCCGTTCAAGGTGGCAGACTGGATATAGATCGCCTGATAGGTAGGGTCGAAGTTCACATTGCGTATCGTCGCCGTCTTCCCCGTTGTCGGGTGGGTCAAGTTGACAGACTCGAAAAAGGGGGGCGTGATGAGGTACACGTTCTGCCCGGGGTTGGGAAACAGACCCATCATCGAGAAAGCGACAAAAGACCCCATGGCACCTGAATCATCGTTTCCGGGAAGACCCCCGGGAGTCGGGTTAAAGTAACGAGGGATATAGAAGTGAGACCGCGCTGCACTCTTGCCTGGTCGCCCGGCATAGTGGTATTGGAAAACCGTCAGGAACGAAGGTTCCTGAATCATGAGTAACGTCAGTATTTGGACAAATGATTGATGCTTAGGTATGGTCATATCGCGGTGTAGCGTGCTTACGTTGCCGATGTTGGTGATGTTCTGGTCATGCAGATAATCCAACCTCCGAACATATTCACCAGGTCCTCCGTAGATGGTGATTAGATCACCTTGATTTTGTGGAACGAAACTGGTGGAATGTTGGTTAGTAGGGGGTGCTACCATTACTGCAAGTCAGGTTCGGACAGTCAACTCACAATCCATATTCCCAAGTACTGTCCTCGAACGTCTCTCGGCCGGTATTCTGCAGAGAGCAGGCGATGCCACTCGTATCTATATTCGAACAGGTCAATGGATCCTGCGAGGCCCAGGTCTGGTTGAGATATTTTGCTTGGAAGAAACCCTTGAAGCCAGTATCTACCCCGCTTGGGAGGAAGCTTGTCTGTTCAGAGTAGAACACGTTCTTCCAATTCTCACTGGAATCAAGGTATTTCTCCTGGTCGGCCGTGTTGTTCATAGCCTAAATGGTGAGCAAAGTGCACGTGAGGTTGCAGTAACACATGATCGCGCCACTCACCTTGGCCATCAGCGAGATGCAAAAGTCATTGTAGGCATATTCCAGGCTGCGGGAAATGGATCTCGTCATGGTCCCAAATCCCTTGTAGTCCAAGTCCTGCACTGTAGACAAGAGTCAGCGTCTTATAAAAATGCGTCGCGTTACCATGCAATAGGTATAGTGGGATTGAGCGAGAATCGCCTGCACGAGCTTACCTGGGATATAACCGAGCTTTTTCCAGCTGTCAAGTCCGCCTCGGCCATGGGTTGCCCAATCGTAAGGTTCCACTTCGGCATCCTTTACTACTGCCTGGTAGCCTACGTTCCAATCGATTCCGTCCGAGATACCCTTCAAGTACGCATCGACCAAGACGTTGTCTGCGTTGGAGCCACCCTAGGTAATACAGGTTAGTACAAGGTTCCCATGGAAGACGAATGTGGGCTTACCTGAGTGTATCCCCTGCAAAGCGACATCTTACAGTCGGGTAACCACCCCTCGTATCGGTATGTATCGATCAATGAGCGAATCATCTGAGCCACCGCGACAGGGTCGAGGATGACCAAGAACGGGATTTGTGATCTGAAGCTGTCCCATAGACTAGAGTAGACTGTTAGTCAGAATATAATACCGTGACCGAAAGCTCACTAACCAATAGAACGAGTCGAAGTACGGTTCACCACTCTTATACAATGGATTCTCTCCTGTGTAGTTCTGTGGGTTCACCATAGTACGGTAGATACCGCTATAGAAGTTGGTAATCAGGTCCTGTGCAACACCGCCGCCGGTGGATACACTGATAGGACTCAACTTGGCTGTCCAGGCGTCCTTAGCCGCCTTGGTCACAGAGTCAAAGTTGAAGTCCGGGATCTCGGCCTCGGCATTTGCGCAGGCTTGCGCTGTGCTGATGAGGCTGACCCCTGTTCGTGCCAGGATGGGGTTCGTCGCGTCCTTGAACCGGACGAACGCTCCACCTGGTAATGGGTAGCCATTGATGGATCGCGATATGGTAAGGTCTTTGGCCTCTGTGGTGGCGCGGCTGTTGACGTAGATACCGCTGTCCTGGATGGCCGGGCCTGTGAAGTCGGTGCAGAAATAGGCATTGTAATTACCAGACCCAAAACTGGGGAGGAACTTGGCACCACCAGAGATTCGCCCCGTCTGCGGATCCACGGACACGGTGCCGTTGTCCTGCCTGGAGTCCGACAAGTCGGACAGATCCTGCATCACGAAAGGGTAGGTCCCATTTGCGCCTGGCCCATTCGGGAGGCTAAAGCGAAATAGGGCAGTGTGCTGCGTGGTCGTCATCTCGGCACGGACGCCAATGTCCAAGAGAATGGAGAAATATCCAGGCTGAGCCTTGACATTCGCCGGCGTGAAGTTACCATGATTGACCCGCGTCTTCTTGGGGAAGTCGCAACGGTTGATGTCGTCTCCCGGGCAGGAAGGGTACACGAAGAAGGGGAAATTGCCAAGACTTGGTGAGCCTCCTGTCCCAGAGTCGTGCAATACCTATCAGCCCCCGGCGTTAGTATTGCTTCTTTGAACTCTAGACCGCGTGCTTCAAGAGGGAACCTGAGCAACTCATCAATGAGCTGCATCCTTGTGTCGCCCGTGACACACTGAAATTCGGAGGGCTAAGGCTGGGAAGCTGCTCACCGAAAAGCCTTGCACTGGGCTGCCATCGAGAGTGAAGCCACCTTGATTGGATCCGGAGTTGGTGTCGGCCACAGCTTTGGCCATGCCGTAAGGCAGAGTCGCACCCGGGAAGACATTGCCCGCGTTGGTACTGCCGATCAGAACATCGACGTACTGAAGGGGATCAAAGTCCGCGGCTGCGTTGGCATTTCCCAGAAAACCAGCGACCAAACACAATGCAGGAGCCCACCTGGTAGCCATCTTGGATCTCGCCATCATACTCGTCCTTAGGAAGTCCAAGTTGGTGATGGATTGGTGCGGAGTCTCTTGAAGCCTCGACGCTGGTCCAAACCGCTTTTGCTCAAGAGAAGAAGGTGTGTACGAGGCAAATAGGTTATGCGAGATTAAATACTCCCGTCGGTATTAGAGCTCTTTTCTTTTCCCAGTAACGCGCCAAGTAACGCCTTGCTCTCTGCAGCGCTCTTTGTTGATTTGGAGAACCACAGGACGCTCGAAGTCTATATGCAGATATGCAGTCCAATTCAACTCAGTCACGGGAACCTCCAGTTGTTTGCATGGTATGTTGGTCCGACGTTGAGAGGGGGTGGGAGGCTTGCTCCGGGAAATGAATGAATGAGACATGCTGCCTGCAAGAGACGGAACTTCGGCCTGGCCACATGAGCATCTGCCCGGCATGATGGCGCAAGTGCTAAGGGCGGCAGGATCATGCAGAAGCAGGAACCGATGGGAAGAGATAGCGTGACTGCGACGCCGTGATGCAGTTTCCTGCAGTTGGGCAATTCGAAGGGTGTGGCTTTTCCAGTACGTATCAGCAGAACCATCAACAGCATCGATATCGTGCATCATATCTCCCCCAGTGCAGTAGGTACCCAGCATGAGGAAAGAAGGAGGGGTAACATTGGTTCACTTAAGTATGCAGCTACCCTGACTCGATATTGAAAGCTTCCCTTATTGTCAATACTCGATTAGGAAGGAGCTTGGGGTTGGGTAGTATTGATTGGGTGCTGCATCCTACTTTTGTTTGGGCGCGATTCCTGGTACACAATTGGGAAGCGACGGCTGATCAAAACCATAATGGGATTCATGGTCGATCTAATTTCCCCGGAGAACGGGTGGCACGGGCAGTAGTCAAGTTGACACACGTGCGACTGCGACGGAGGACAGACAAACACCCGGTCCTTGGTCGATACACCAAACTTTGACCGGACGCGTTCCCGGCATGGTTGCTAAGCGTTGCCGCCGCAGCTTACATCAATTCGGTCAAAATAGCGAGCGGCGGGTTGTTTATGCCAGGGATAGGCACCCCTCATCTCACAACAACATCCGGTTTTCAGTCAACATTGGCAACAGAGCGCAGAGATGTAGAAAGTCAAGTATATGACAGAGATATGCAACAAGGCGTCTTTCCAATTGAATTCCGCTACGCTCACCTCGTATCCTAGGTTCTGGCCAGAAAGTGTACATCATGCTATCATGTCTCCATCCGCTCCAATGTCGTTTGGAAGAGCCGCGGGACGATGGCGTCAATTTCCTGGAACGGCGTATCGTCCTTCACCATGTCCGCGATTGCCTTGCCCAACAGCAAAATCAGGGTCATACCGCCGCCGTTGAACGCTGCCATGACCCATTGGTTCTCGCGCTGCGGGACTTTGCCGATATGCGGCATCCCGTCTTTTGTGGATGCCATTACTGCAGGGGAACCGTGTCTGTTAGCGAGCTGATCGACTGGCCGACTAGCTGGGATAATGGGGTTGCATCAGACAAACTCACTTCCAGTCCAGACCTTGTCCAACTCCGTCCCGCTGCTCTCCCAGCCTCGGAATACTCGCTGCATGTACCCCTCGAAATAGCCCGCCTCTATGACGGGTTCGACGAGCTTCGAGTCGTCGATGTTGTTTTGCCAGAGCTCTTGAGGCTCCTGGTAAAGCCACCTGCCGCCACCCACCACGATGCCACCGTCGGGTCTTGGGTTCAGGTAGTCTACAGTCGTCGTTGCAGGATACTGCAAGCCGTATTCGATATTGTACGTGTGACTGAGATGAGGAAACACCGGGTCGGCACCCTTCGGAGGGGCAAGGTGGGAGGCTGTTCCCCTATATGGGTTGATGACGCCTTTTCACCATTAGAGCAGTCAGTTCCTCGTTTCTGGGCAGCTAAGTTCATCGCTTCGTACCTTGATACTGAGGCAGCAGCCCGGCCGTGTATGCATTCGTCGCAAAGACGACCTTCTTTGCCCGAACCGACCCGCGGTCGGTATGGATGATAGTGCCCGCCTTGCCATCATCCAGGGCCTCAATGGACAGCACGGGCGTCTCGGTCTGCAGGTTGAGGCGCGGGTTCCTCTCCATCGTCTTCTCCAGAAATTGCGTCACGAGCTTGTACGGCCACAGCGAGCACGCCGGCCCGCTGAAGGCGGCCTTGGCGCCCTTGACCGACGATACCTTCTCGGCGAACGCCTCGCCGACAAAGTCGTGCTCGCGCGTCCATGCATAACCCCTCTGTAGACACTCGCGCCAGTTGGCCTCCAACTCCCGCGCTTCGTCGGCATGGAGGAAGACATCGTAGCTCCGCCGCAGCTCGAACTCGCAGTCGAGCTGCTCCTTCTCCACAATCGCCTTGAGCGCGTCGATCTGCGCCCGTACTAGGGCCGCGAACTGGTCCGCTACTTCCACCCCGTGATTCTTGATGATGGACATGATGGACGTGGTCTTGAGCTTCACGTGGCCGCCGTTACGGCCGGTGGCCCCCGAGCAGACTTGGCGCGCTTCCAACAGTAGGATGGACGGCGGCGGGCTTTCATCATTGATGCCTCGGGAGGAGAGGTTATATGCCACGGACACGCCAGAAAACCCGGCCCCGATGATCACAACGTCACATGTTTCTGGGAGCTGCTCCGTGGAGCGATGCGAGTCTAGGCGGTGCGGCTCCGAGCGCCAGTATGACAGCGTTGGGTTTGCTACAGGGAGCAACGGGTTCGTGTGATTCTCGGCAGCCATTCTGTTCTTCTTGATGTCAATACTCGTGGGAGTATGGATTGGATATGTAGGCGATGCGATAATTGCTTTGTGAGTCTACCACGGTCATAATGTCCATATATCTCGCTCACAAACAGTGTTATATACCTCTTTGTAGGCGAACCATTCTCTCTCATCACTTGGCCCAGAAGCCTGCTTGCTGTGCTGCTTGAGTTGTGATCATGATATTGAAATTGTCGTTGCTACCAACGTAAACGACGACTCTGACCAAGAGCGTCGCGTCGTCAACAAGATCGCCAAACAACAGACCAATGCACACCTCTTTCAATGCACACACTTAGAGCGAATTGGGCTACTGACCTGGGTAGGGCTTCATGATGTTTGGTTGGCATTCCTTTTAGCACCATCATGGCATCTTACCCCCCGCATTCGCTATTTTCCCCTCCGGCGGATGACGAAGGGAAGCTGACGCAGCAGGTGACGCGGGCCCGACAACGACTCATCAGTAAGCCGGAGTCATTCCCATGTACGAGAGAGAGACCGGAACTATTGTGTAGTATTTTTTTTCTTCGCTCCAATGGGACTTCAACCTAAACGAACATATCAACTTCCCATCTATTCACTGAGCCCACCCCGCAAATACCCCGGGTTTTGTCAATAGTCACCAACGCCGACAGAAACCGGGGAAAGGCACGTAGTATGGCTATATTAGACTCATGGACTGTGGGGAGACATGGGAATTGAATTGAACCCTTCTGTTATAGATTGAGGCATGCATCTAGACAGACTCATTGTAACTCTGCGTTTGCAGGTGCGGCCGCTTCCCACTGCTCTGTCACAGGAAATGCGAGATCACCGGCTACTTTAGGTGGTAAAAGTGGCGCCGAAATTCGGATCAGCGCTGGTGTGTTTTGACCGCTGGAGCAGTAGCAAGAGTAGCCGGCAGGTGATCCATCACAGCAGCAGCCAAGCCTACAGCGAATTCGAGCAAAGAACATTGATTAGGATAACGAAGGGCACCAATTGGCGCGCCTCGTACATAAACGAGAAACAAGCTTCGAATATGTACGAAGCTGCATGCACATCACCAACGAATGAGACGCTGGCAGTTCTGTTATCTGTTTATCTGATTGATTTGACTCTCCAAGACAAAACAACCGGAATATCGGGAAACAGTCAGCGATCTTAATTAGTAAGATTGATCTGGCTTGTGACAGGACAAGACAAATGATGGACATTGGGCAAATGCGTTGCGGCAACGACTCAGTTCTAGAGAACTGATAAGGTCAACAATAACGCCTCGTTTAGCTTAGACAATTTCTCAAGGCAAACATCGTTTGCCCGGTCTGTCAATTCTAACGGGCACGGCATTCAATGATTGACGACCCAAACAGAAGAACTCGGGGTGGATTTCGAGTTGCGCGAGTACGGAAAGAGCAGGTACAATCAGGAGTAGACTAGAAGATTCAATTCTTCAATTATACTGGGACTGCTACTGGCTGACGTGCTTGCAGTATTGAATATATTGTCCTGCATGCATCCCAATGGTTTTCCCATCGGCCGAGTGGTCACTATTACTCGATGAAAACTACGTGGAGCCCGTTTATTCTCCTCCTCGGTAACTCTCTCGAGTTTCTATCGAGCAATCGTTTGGCGATAAGATACCGGATTGGGACAAGGTGCGCATGCCACTTGCTGATGGATCCTCTTTGTTAGTACCAAGTCCTTTCCTATGCAGACCCGAGGCGCGCTATCGCAAAGACAAAAACGGGCAGTACAGGGCTAGAACAAAACAAATAAGCACTATGCGCAGGCTCTTCTGCAGGCTCCAGATGTCATTCTTATGTATGTGCCACTTGAGATCTCGGTCGATGACCGTTGCATCGTATCCCTGGCAATCTCGATCTTGTCAGTAAATGGCAGGATATGCATTTTGCCAGTCGGCGATAACCGAATTCCACAGACCCGATAGGAATGCTAACCCAACGTCTCTACTAAAGTAGCACAAGTCCCCGAAGCCACGGGCCAATCATAGCGCCCCGATAGGCTTGCAACTACTGTATGTAGGTAGATTCAGGGTCCGAGACTTTTCCTTATCTCTGTCCTTCCCAGACGCCTTAGCCCAGCCAGCCAGGCCAGCCCACACCATAGCATTGCCTCCTTTGGCGTTCCCGCCCTTTGTAGATAACCTCGCTGCTCCATCATGCGACCCCACCAAAAGGGGACTGGTCTGGCTCTCTGCTTATCGCTGCTGCCGAGGGGCGGCGGGCGGCGTCGGAAGTCGCTCGTGTAATAGCGGTGGACACGACAACATGCGTTTGACTCGATGACCCCGTCGTCTTACACTTCTGGCCCCAGGGGCCCTGCTTAACCCAGAAGAACTCTCGAATACCTTCTTTCCCCTCTACTATCTCTCATTGCCTCGTATCGGTTTCCTGTGACTCGTCTTTTCTTCGCTGGTGTCACTTCTGAAACCACGATAACACCACACCATTCACTGCCTTTCTCTTTTACTACAACGTGCACTCTGTGACTTCAACTCTTCCCATCCTTTGTTCCCAGTCGAAGAACGGAACGTAGAGCAAGGGCCTTATCTCGTCAACCCACCACCACCACTGCCACCATACCTGCGCGATAAGCCATTGTTGCTTGATATAGTCGTCGCCATCGTAGCCGTTGCTGCACTTGTCCGCTTTCAGCCCTTGTTGCTGCACCCCAGATCCTTATCAGGGCCCCTAGTCTCTTTCAGCCATTGCATCGCCCACACCCGCTTGGAGCTACTATCCTGCACCAACCATGGGTTCCATTGCATATGACGTTTCCGGTACCGCCGAGCCGCTCACGGTCCTAGTCTCCACGCGGGCCGTCCTGACCCTCCCGGACGAGCGCCTGGTACTAACCCCGGCCTCCATCTCCGTCTCCGCCGAGACGGGCAAGATCGTGGCCATTGTCCCGGCCGTCCTCCCGCAATCATCCTTCCCTTCCTCGGCCACATATCTCAACTACGGCTCCAAGCTCTTGATCCCCGGTCTGGTCGACGCCCACGTGCATCTCAACGAGCCGGGCCGGACGGAATGGGAAGGCTTCAACACCGGTACCCGCGCTGCCGCCTCGGGTGGCGTAACTACGGTGATTGACATGCCGCTCAATGCGATCCCTCCTACCACCACGGTGGCTGGCTTCAAGGAGAAGCTCGCCGCCAGCAAGGGCCAATGCTGGGTCGACGTGGGTTTCTATGGTGGTGTCATCCCCGGTAATGCTAACGAGCTTCTGCCGCTGGTCGAGGCCGGCGTACGTGGATTCAAAGGATTTCTGATCGAGTCTGGTGTAAGTCAACAATCTGTCCCCTAGGAGAGAGACATCTCACTAATTCATGCACAGGTCGACGAGTTCCCCTGCATTTCCTCCAACGACATTGCATTGGCAATGAAGAAGTTGAACGGCACACCCACCACGCTCATGTTCCACGCCGAGATGATCCCGCCCATTGCCGACTCCGTCGGCGACGCCGTGCAGGCGTCCGAGCCCCCCGCCGCGCCCCACGGCGACCTGACCACCTACCAGACCTTCCTGGAGTCGCGGCCGCCCGTGTTCGAGACGTGCGCCATCGACGAGATCGTCTCGCTGGCGCACCTGGCCCCGGAGCTGCACCTGCACATCGTGCACCTGTCGGCGACGCAGGCGATCCCCATCCTGAAGGCGGCGCGCAAGGCCGGCGTCAACATCACGGCCGAGACGTGCTTCCACTACCTGGGCCTCGCGGCCGAGGAGGTCGCCAAGGGCGACTGCCGCTACAAGTGCTGCCCGCCCATCCGCGAGCAGCTGAACCAGGACGGCCTCTGGGACGAGCTCCAGGCCGGGCCGGATTCGGTTATCAAGACAATCGTCTCGGATCACTCCCCATGCACCCCCGAGCTTAAGCTGCTGCCGGCCCACCTCCAGACCGCCGTGGAGCCCGCGGCCATGCACCACGTCGACTCCGGCGTCGATATGACAGCAGATGCCGACCTCGCCAAAGAGGCGCTGCTGAAGGCGTCGCAGGGCGACTTCTTCGCGGCCTGGGGCGGCATCTCCTCCGTCGGTCTGGGCTTGCCCATCCTGCACAGCGCGTCGGCCCGCCGGCGCGAGGCGTCGCTCTCGGCCCCCGACATCCTGGACATCGTGCGGCTGTGCTGCGCCGCGACGGCGAAGCAGGTCGGCCTATCCCACCGCAAGGGCGCGCTCCAGGTCGGCATGGACGCCGACATCTGCGTCTTCGACGAGGCCGAGGAGTGGGTCCTGCAGAGCCACGGCATGCACTGGAAGAACCGGTGCTCGCCCTGGGAGGGCAAGGAATTTAGGGGCCGCGTCAAGGAGACGTGGCTCCGGGGCCGCAAGGTGTACGCGCACGGCGGGGACAACCTTGGGTTCGTGGGTGGGAAGCCGGTCGGCGAGGCCATTGTTGAGAGGCGGACGGTTTAGAGGTGGAACAGTGGAAGCCTTTTTGCTTTTTACATCTCGGGATGATTGATCGCATCATATTGCGTGACGAACGAGGGGCACACGACTGGGCAGGTTTCAGGCGGGGTAGGAAGGAGCTGTTGCATGGAACGTCCACCGTATTGCTCGTTTTGCGCTTTCTTTTTGGGGTAACATGGAGTACTGGAGCCGCGGGAAGTGGTGTTTCTAGAAGCATGGCGTGTGGTTAGGTATTAATGAGCTACGAACGAGGGGAGTCTATTTTTCGGTCGTTAGAGCGCTCGCGCGCTGGGCATAGGTTCGAGGCGTTTTGTGTTTACGCGGGCTGAGTTGCGGTGTTCAACTGTGAGCATTTACGTATGAATTTCCAACTGAACCAAGACTGATATCCCCTTGCTTTCGCATTCGACGCATGGCCGCCGTAGTTATCTCGTATTCTGACTGCATGTGGAACGATGTCACGAGCGAACGGTGAATGTGCATCGCGAAAAAGAAAGGGCGATGGTTTGACAGAATGCAGCACTTCCAAATATTACCAGTAGTATTGACGGTGGGGGTTTACGGGGGCGGGCCATAAAGAGTTTGATAGCGGGCACTAATCTACAAAGTTGGCTGCTAACATGGAACTCAATCTATTTCGCATCTTGTCGCACTCGATATCCGGCTGGGGTGATGTTGAAGTGAGTTCTTGTCTCACAGGGCTTGCCAGTAAGTAGCACATGGAACCTTTGGTATGCATACACATTAGAAGCTAAGAATAGCCCCGTCAGTTAGAAGAAGGATTGAAAGAAAAGAAAGCGCATATCGTACCATCAGACCCTGCGGTACGCATATCTCTCCGTCCGTTCAGGTAAGAAAGATGCAATGCAATACAAGTCATGTCAAGATTTCCTTTTGGGACGCAATCGTTCCCTAACCGAGCCCCCTCGCTTCGCTTCGAGCGCAAGACGCACTTTGTTATGTACGAGATCTCCAGCCCGCCCTTCTGAGGGTTAAGCGAGCTATATGCTTTCTTAGGGCGTGCTTGGCACGCCCACTAATAGCCACGCACGTCGCCCGCCCGGCGTGCAGACCCCCCATAAATGCGACCGTCGTATCAGATCCCAGGGTCCGAATTGTAGGAGCCCTCCAGTAAGGAGAAAGGCGCCGACCTATTAGTGCGTGCAAACGAGATCCGATAGGGAGAAGCGAGAGCCCTGAATAGCCTGCGTATTGCCGTGAGCCGTCAATCGCGGAGCCGGACCTCTCGTCCGCATGAACATTCGGATATTCAACTGAAACGCTACACTCAACACGAATGACTCGGGCTGTGAGCGTAGCAGTAGCAGAATATGCAGCGCCAGACGGTGGTAGTAGCGGTACGGGTTGACGTAGAGTTGTATGTATACTACGAAGCGAGTTGTCACGGCTTGTTTGTTCATTCTTGGATAGCACGCAACGCGCTCGGTGAAGCATGGATCCACCGCCAAAAGCCGAAAGCTGGTCAACCTGGCTTGTAAGACAGACGGTGACTGCTCAATGGGAACCGGCAGACCGATAAGCATTCAATATGGTTTGCACGTGGCTCTATGTGCGCTGTGGCACCTCGGCTGTCAACCTTCTTTAGAATATCATCCATTGCCATACCATGTTTGGTTGAGGAGTTGGATCGGATAGTATGTAGGTGTAGGCTGGATGAATTCATCTTCTGCATGATGCATGTCTTAGCCAACGTGTCGATTTCTCGGTTCCAAGTGCGACAGTAAACGGGCCCCAAGTATGACTAGACTCCGGACTGTTGGCAAATATAACTTCCATGATGGTGCTATGAGGCTTAGTACCCAAAGACCAGAGGGTGGTAGGTTGAGTCGTGCGTGATGCTACATGTTGGGGACCATCGCATCCAAGTTCTGTCTCATCGGTTCGCTCACCCAGAGCGCAGGTCGCTCTTGCGGTCACAGCTGTCAGCAGCTCGAGAGTTTAAAGTGCAAGATGACCGATCGACAACGGCAGAGCCGAGACACTGGGGGCTTCTATTTTGATTTTCGCTTCTTTCAGCCTTTGAGGCCCCATAAGGAAGAACCGCCGCCCCCCAAAAAGACGTTAGTTGGCGCTATTTGGGCAGGCCCGCCCTGGCTTTACCGGCGACAGACTTACTGCATTGGGTCTGGTATTAAGTGGCCTGGCTTAATGAATTGAGGGGCGGCACCTCCCCTTCCCCCGCAGACCTCACTTCATTGTGCAGCAAGTAATGTTAATTGCGTGAGGTCTCTGCACAGCAAATGAAGAGACGCAGTTGGCCTGTCAGCAGGTATTGAATATCTTTTTCAACAGTATGATGGATATTCGCTTCGGGCTTTGACGGGAGAACAGACGATTGAGGGGTAGTCATCTACATGTACGTAGGAAAATAAGCGACAGAAATGCATCGAACATTTAATAAAACCGCCATTATAGGGATTGTGGTCATTAATGCGCTGGAAACCCAGCCTGTCGGATGCACTTCTCGGAGCCAATTCCAGTGGCCAAGCATGCTTGATGAAACCGAGAAAGGACAAGCCCGCCGAAACCTTCTAGACGATGTCACACTCGTTTATGTTACTAATACCCTATAAGATGAGACATATCGTTTGCAGTGATGCTTATTCCATGCACACCAGTTTTCATCCAACTTCTGAAGTTGCTGGTTGCTGGGCTCGATTCCTGCAGCAACGTGGGCACCTGGGAGTTGGGAAGGAGCACACCACGCACCGCATAAGCGACCCTGCAGCCTCGCTTGCGCACGGAACGTTTCGTTTCCGAAGGCAGGATCGAGCGTTCTTTTCCGGACCTCCTCTCTTTTTGTTTCTGCAGCCAGCCAAACGCTCGTGATGTTCGGTAGCACTTTCCAGCTGATTTTTGCAGTTTGCCTGGCACAATCAGCTGCAGGCATTGCTTTTCCTTCGTGTTCGCTAACCTTTTGATAATTCGTTTGTCGCGTGCCGTTTGCTTGGGACTGTTATTACCCGAGCCCAACCAAAAAGGCCACTGGTCATGGACGAACGATTTTCGCAACAAACCCGACATGGGGTGAAGAGGTGCGCCAGTAGTATGGATGAGAATAGATTATCTCATCTTTGGGGTTGATATGGGGGTCTGGACTCTGGAGCACCCCCTCGCTCATCATCCATTAAACACGCATCTCCCCTCTTGGAAATACAGCCTGCTGGCTCTTCTGCTGGCATCCATTGGCAGATCAATTACTGCTGATTTGGAAGCCTTCACTTTCCGTGCCTCGTTACCCGTTTGCGCCCAGGCCGAGTCGCCGACCATTATCAAACACTCCCTGCTGCCCAGGTTGCCAGGCTCGCTTGAAGACACTCGGCAAGCAGCCGAGGAGGGGCCACCCAGTGCTTCCTCCTGCCATACTCCCGCCAGTCACCGGTTTCTAGGGCCCACCCATTTACTTCAACGGTGCCCCATGGCTTCCACTTGGTAAACCCCAGCAAGGTACGTAGTATTGAGATCCATTCCATACATGCTGCAAGACTATTCACTCCATCTGCCTACCCTGCACATGTATGGGTCTTGTCAACCATGATACTCTCCCTCTATACCTAATAAAAGAGTTTGAGAGCCACATAAGCGAATCCATCTTGCCATATTGCCCCGAGATCCCAGGCCTACTTAGTCATCGCCCTGTCCTGGTTGTCTACACTATTCAAACCTGACTTGTTCATGTAAAGACGGAACCGACCCGGAAGTATGAGGTGATCCGAAGTTTAGACAAATATTCGTTGGCTGCCAACACTCTTCTTCTACATATATGGTGAACGTCTGCAAGAACTATCAGAAGCCTTAGGACCCTTCGTACCGATCTACAGTACATACCGGACACGCCTCTGGCACCAATGGCCACGACAAATGCTGAACCAGGCCCTCAACAGCAGGAAATAGTTGCCGACACACCGGTGGCTGCCGAAGTCGATAAGATCGAGCGTGCGAGTTCAATATCGACGACTATGGATGCCCAGACACGCGAGGCCGAGCCGCGGCTATCAATGGGCGTCGCAAACCACCTCTCCTTGGACGACGTCGAGCCCATGGATGTACAAATTCGCAACCTCACAGTCACCGTTGACACTTCGCCGTCGATTACGGACCCGAGTACTTACCCTGAGCTATTCAGCTTTGGCAAATCAAACACAGGACCCACGACTAAAACGCTGTTGCACTCCGTCGACGCCTCCTTTCAGGCTGGGAGCCTGACTGCCATATTGGGAGGAAGTGGTTCCGGAAAGACGACTCTGCTGAACACGGTAGCTGAGCGCATGTTCAGCTCAAGACTCTCACAAACGGGGCGAGTCACCTTCAACGACGCAGAAGGTGTTCACTCGGCGCGGCATGCCTATGTGATGCAGCAGGATGTGCTACTTCCGACATTGACGGTGCGGGAAACCCTTCGATACTCAGCTAACCTTCGTTTACCCCCGCCGACTACCGAGGAGGAGCGAATGCAAATTGTCGAGGAGGTGATCCTGGAACTGGGGTTGAAGGATTGCGCCGACACTCGGATAGGTAACAGTCAACATAGGGGTTGCAGTGGCGGCGAGAAGCGGAGGACCAGCATCGGAGTGCAACTACTTTCCAACCCTTCAATACTTTTTCTGGACGAGCCGACGACAGGACTAGATGCTACCAGCGCATACCAATTAGTCCGAACCCTAAAGAATCTGGCGAAGAAAGGACGGACCATCATCACCACCATCCACCAACCGCGATCCGAGATCTGGGACCTGTTTGATAACCTAGTCATTCTATCGAGGGGCCGCCCCGTCTTCTCCGGTCCGATGCACGAATGTGTGCCCTGGTTTGGCCAGATGGGTTTCGACCTGCCCCCTTTCGTCAACCCGGCCGAATTCACCGTCGATATTGCCGCCGTCGACAACCGCACCCCGGAGCTCGAGGAAGAGACCACTGCGCGGGTCGCGAGATTACAAGAGGCATGGGCAGAAGCGGTTCCTACCAAGTTTCAATCCGGTTCCAGCGCGGAACACTCGATATCCAATTCCAAAAGACCGAAACCACAGCAGCATGCGAGCTTCTTGCGCCAAGTGCGCGTTCTTACCGACCGAACACTAAAAGTCACGCTCCGCGATCCCATGGGTATTACCGGCTCCTTACTCGAGGCTATCCTGATGGCCATCATTACCGGCTACATCTTCTACGACCTACCGCGTGATCAACCAGGCATTCGCTCCAGGCAAGGTGCCTTATATACGTCGGTCGGGCTCCAGGGCTACTTGTTTCTGATGTTTGAGACGTATCGCCTCACCATGGATGTGCCAACTTTCGACCGCGAACATAGCGAGGGTTGCGTCACCGCGCTCCCCTTCATCCTATCCCGCCGTATCGCACGCTTCTTCACCGAAGATGTCCCCGTGCCTTTCTTGTACAGTGTCATCTACTACTTTATGGTGGGGTTCGATCGCGAGGTGGGCAAGTTCTTCACCTTCTTCTCCATTGTGCTCCTGAACCACTACATCGCGGTGACCCTGGCTATGACCTCGGTCGCGGCGGTCAGGAATTTCCCGGGCGCCAGCTTAATAGGCAACTTGACCTACACCCTGCAGAGCATGGCGTGCGGCTACTTTGTGCAGAGCAATACAATCCCGGTGTACGTGCGGTGGCTCAAGTATGTCACCTACACGTACTACGCCTTTGGGGCACTCTGTGGAAACGAGTTTGAGGACAACTTTTACGACTGTCCATTTGGTGGCGAGGATAATCCGGCCTGTCTGCAATACACTGGGCAGTACGTTATGGACAACCTCGGGTTCCCGCGGAACTGGACAGCCCGGCCCATTCTGGCCATGTTGGGTTTTGTTGGGCTCTTCTGCGTCACATGCTGGATCGGACTTGCGCTCCTGAAGGTCGAGATGACAATCGCGCGGGCTCGGGCATCCGACACGGATCTGTCGGCAGGCAAGGAAAAGATGAACGCCCGATCGATCCAGGAGGTCCGTGCCATCGACGTAGGTTTGGACAACTACGCATTGGACCTGGACAAGAGGACGGCGTGGGGCCGCAAACTCCCGACCAAGACGATTCTCAACCCCGTGACTGCGACGTTCCAGGCTGGCACCCTCAATATCATCATGGGGCCCTCTGGCTCCGGAAAGACAAGTCTCCTCAATGCCATGGCACAGCGACTGAAGGGATCTCTAGGCACACGCTACCGCCCGGCGGGCAAGCTCACATTCAACGGTGCGCTTCCCTCCGAGTCGGTCATCCGGTCGGTGGTGTCGTATGTTTGTCAGGACGATGATGCCCTGCTACCGTCTCTTACCGTACGGGAGACGCTTCGGTTCGCCGCTGGGCTTCGACTGCCCTCATTCATGAGCAAGAAGGAGAAATGCGACCGAGCGGAAGAGGTCTTGTTGAAGATGGGTCTTAAGGACTGCGCCGACAACCTGGTGGGCAGCGACCTAGTCAAGGGTATTTCGGGCGGCGAAAAGCGCCGTGTCAGTATCGCCGTGCAGATCCTCACGGACCCGCGCGTTCTTCTTCTTGACGAGCCGACCTCGGGGCTCGATGCCTTCACTGCGAGTAGTATCCTGGAGGTACTCCATGGGCTGGCCAAGGAGGGCCGCACACTCATCTTGACCATCCACCAAGCGCGATCCGACATCTTCAAGCATTTTGGCAACGTGCTCCTGTTGGCCCGCGGTGGCTCGCCGGCTTACGCTGGGCCGGCAAAGGACATGCTGGGATACTTTGGAGGGCTGAGATACCAATGCCCGCACCACACCAATCCGGCAGATTACGCGCTGGACCTTATTACGATTGACCTACAAGAGGGGCAGAAGGAGGCTGACAGTCGCGAGAAGGTCAAGAAACTTATCGAAACTTGGTCCAAGACTGTTGCAAAGTCGGGCACCGACAATACCGTGCCCCGACTCTCCAACATCGCAGAGGCGGATGAGCAAAAAGGAGAAAAGACCGCCACACCCGATGACGAGGGCCCCAAGAGCCGAAAAGAAGAGAATGCGACAGAGAGCGAGAAGATTACGCCAGCCGCACCCGCGTCTATTTCCCCTCCGGCCCGGAAGTCATTCAATAAGGAAACCCTGTCGACGCCCGCCGAACTCGGGGCGCTGGCCCACAAGCGCGCCTCGTTCGCGGCGGCCTTTCCCACCCTGATGCACCGAGCTTTCGTCAACTTTCGGCGGCAGCCGCCGCTGCTGCTGGCACGGACGATGCAGGTAATCGGATTGGCGGGTATCCTGGCGCTCTTCTTCGCGCCGCTGCACAATGACTACCCGAGCATCCAGAACCGCGTGGGATTCGTGCAGGAGGTCGGCGCGTTTTACTTTATCGGCATGCTGCAGAACGTGGCGGCGTACCCGGCCGAGCGCGAGGTCTTCTACCGCGAGGACGACGATGCCGTCTACGGCGTGGAGGCCTTCCTGGCGACGTACACGGTGCTCGAGCTGCCCCTCGAGATTGTCTCGAGTCTGGTCTTTGGCGTCCTCGCCGATCTTGCGGTGGGCTTCCCCCGCACCGTCGAGATGTACTTCGTGTGCGTCTTCACGGCTTTCGCCATTGTCAACTGCGGCGAGTCGCTCGGCATCATGTTCAACACCATCTTCAATCACACCGGGTTCGCGGTCCAGATTATCAGCGTCCTGCTCAGCGTCGCGCAGATCATGGCCGGGATCATGTCCATCAACATGCCGATGCTGTTCCAAGCCTTTAATTACTTGTCGCCCATCCGCTACGCCACGCGCGCCCTCGCGCCCTTCAGTTTGCGCGGGGTCGAGTTCACGTGCGACGATACGCAGCGGAATCCGGTGGCGGGGAGGTGTAATATCTCCACGGGCGAGGAGGTGCTGGATCTGTACAAGCTCAATGTGGACGGTGTCAGGAATGTTGTGTATTTGGCGGTAGTGGTGGTGGCGTACCGTCTGGTGGCGTGGGCGCTGCTGCGGGCGACGAGGACGAGGTGGAAGAGTGTGGTGGAGAAGCGGCGGGCGGCGATCAGTGCGTAACACGCAATTGTTGATCATGGGCAACTTGCTCGGTAGAGCTGAAGAAATAAAGAGAGAGATGGCGAAATGGAAACATCACGAATGAAAGAAGAAAGACTCGGAAGATGATTGGGAGCGATTGGCGCAACTGGAGCATTTGATTGTACATAATAACTTTGCTAGACGCGCCTATGGCTTTATGAGGCGCTGTATATATCTTACTAGTTTTACAATTCTTTAAGAATTGGTACATATTTGATTCGAATTACTTGTTAATTTTGTCGAGATTGATGCTTTGCGTGGTGAACCAGGGTTTCGCTTCATCTCTTAGACACTGCACCTTGTGCGCAAAACTTTGGTAGCGTTTGACATTGATATATCTTTGCTTGTTGTAAGTGGTGTCGCAGCACCCTTGGCTGTCATTCTTAGGCTTCAGTGTCAGGATTAGAAACAATGAAGGCAGTCAATCAAAGAGAATTATATTCAATCTCGTTCGCTTTACTGTACGGCGGGATTCCACCTTCGTTGCCATATCTCAACAAGTCATTGTCCTAATCCCAAGACAATGGACTAAATGCAGGCTTTGCTTTCATATCCATACTGGAAATGTAGATATATATCCATATAACGCAGGACCAGGACGATGAGTATCATTACTCTCTATCCCTAAGAATACATCATTCGCTATCGACATACTCATCGCAGACTTCCCACACCATACACACAATGGCTGATGACCAACGACCCTCGTCAAGCTCTCGGAGCGATTCCGCAGAGGAGATCCTCGAGAGCTGCCACTCTCTCTGGCCCGACTTCGAAGAGACCAAGAAGATTCGAGAGACCTGCCGCTCCCTTTGGCCCAGCGCCAACCACGCCCGAACCTGGGTCGGATCCGCCCGTGAGCGCGCCAAGGTTGCAGAATACGACATCGGCATCACCTACGCCCCGGACGGGGAAGAACTACGGGATGGAAAGTTCGATGAGTACTATGTGATGGAGATTCCGCACCTCGCCCACGAGGACGCGGTCGTGGAACACGAGAACACCCTGCGGTTCGTCGGGGGCGGCACGGGCACGTCGTCTGCGCTACCGGAGACGGTCCGCGGATTGGTCCCGCGCGTCTTCCACGTCGATTCCACGAGACAGAACCCACTCAAGTGGCCCTTCATGGTGGCGACGCGGCCGCGTCATGGGTTAGAGAGCCTTGAGTACACTTATCATTATCTGTCGCAGGAGCAGAAGGTCCAGGTTGCCACGCAGCTGGGCCGGATCTACCGCGAGGTGTAGACGGCGTGCGCTCCCTTCTGCGGCTACTCAATTGGCATAAAGGAGGGCGACGACGACGACGAGAAGACCAAGCAACATGGGGGCATAGTCAAACGGTTTCCGATGTTGAGCAAGGATGACGACGATGTCAAGGAAGACCAGATCGACTGGGATGCCATGCTGAACGCGCTGCCTGATGACGACGACTCGACCTTCACTCGCGCCGATTTCCTCGGCGACGTGGAGCCGGGCACCAAGGCGGGCGAGATCCTACTTTCATCGATCCTGCGCTGGGCGCACCGCCTGCGCTACTGCAAAGGGCCGCGGCCGAAAGAAGAGAATCCATTGCTGGTGGAGGTGGCGTGGAGTGCGGTTTACTGACTCCTGCGGCGGAACCAGAACGTGTTCTCCTTTTCGGACGAGGAGGATGACAACTACATCTGCCTGCACAACGGGAACCTCAGCCTGCCGGCCAACATCCAGATCGAGTTCTTCGATGACAATGGCGACGGCGCTGTTGTCGACGACCCTGACCAGCTGCGGGCGGCGGGCGAGCCTCGGATCACGGGCATCCGCGACTGGGACGCCACGGCCTTCGAGCCGCGCTTCGCGGGCTGCCGGCCCCCTTCCTGGCTCTGGGACTTCCCGGACCCGCAAGACTTTGCCCAGGTCGAGAAGACGACGCTGCATATCTACAACCTGCCCCGATGGGCGCAAGAGGTCGATGTGCGCGCCGCCTTCTCGCAGTTCGGCCGCGTCACGCGCGTGCGTCGAACAATTGAAATCGGAAAGCTTTATGACAACTGGGGCCACGTCAGCTTTGCCTCGCCCGAGGCGGCCCGCGAAGCCATCCGGCATGCCCACCGCCGCTGCTTCCGCTTCCCCCGCCAACAGGAACCCCTCCTCCACGACCAAGACGCCGCCGCCGACGGTGACTTGTTCTGCAAGCCGCCGAACAAATATGAGGGAGACCACACGCCCTACGATTACAATGATTACAACCGGGACGGCCTGCGCGTCGGGTATGCCAGCCTGTCTTGGTACGAGAGGGAGATGCGCGAGGACCCCTACTGCCCCCGCCATGAGCGGATGGAACCGCTTGAGCCCGAGTCCGTCGAGCCGACGCACGCCCTGGCCGCCGAGGTGAAGCGCGCCTTCGACGAGGCGACGGGGCCGGCCTTTTGCGAGGCGGCGTACGGGGAGGACATGGTGCTCGCCCGGCGGTTTTGGCAGGTCGTAAGGGGCCGGCCCTGGCGCACGGCCGACAAGGCCGACTGGGACGAGCTCTGGTTGCTCGTGAGGCGGGCGGAGGATGTCCGTCCGGAGAAAATGCGTCTGGGTCTGGCGGGTCTGGCGGGTCTGGAGAAGGTGCGGGGGTGGTAGGTAAGCGGTTGTAACTGGAAGGAGTTGCCTGGGGTAAGAAGTATGGTTATGTTGGCAGGTAAGTAAGTAGGTACACGTAGGGAAGTTCAGAAGGGCTCTTTCAAGCCCAAGTATAGGTGAGTGAAAGTGAAAGTGAATCAAAATAGGTATCCCCATTAACACTTTGATTTACCTATCTACGCATATTTTGAATGGGAAATGTCCTTGGGCGTTTTTCTTCGTGAGTGTTAATTTGCTGCATGGATAGACCTCACAGCATTGAGTGCGTCTCAGGAACTATTGCTTGAGCCTGCTTTTTCCCCCATAGTGTTGCGATTTGCTGTTTTGCGAGATGAAGTGAATATCAGGAGATCATGCCTGGATTGGCAGCAATCCTGTTGGGTGTGTCGCTCAATCTTGTTAGTCAAGTCGCCTAGCATCCCCAGGTCGTTGAGCGAGTGGGGAAGGGACGACGAACCCTTGACAGCAGTTCCCCGCCCCCGGACGCACTGATGGTGGATGGTGTCCCTACAGGGAGGACCACTGGGGATGAGCTGTCTAAGCCCCATGAGCGCGAAGGAATGGTAACACTGCGCAATACGACATATCTGCATGATTCCTACTACAGTTGGATGTATCCCATACGACTGAGAAATGCGATACGATGCACTCCTTTCGGCCGGCATGGGCTGGTCCCCAGAAATGGCAAATCAAGCGAAGTTGGGGTTATTTCGTTGGAGCGGTGTGCATGTAAGTTGGTCAACTCACAGTTGATGCGATCGGCCCGACACCTCGCTTCGTAAACCTAGGCGGCCCTTCTCGGCCAAGAAGCAAAGCTGTGCCGTGCCGTCGGATCTCTGGCCTGCCCACAGGGTTTCCCAAGGATCGGGATACCGAATCATGGCCCCAGTCTGCACATACGAAGAATCGACCAAAACGGGATATCGTGAAATGAGGCCATTGGGGGTTCATTGCCGTCCTGCCAGCCCTTGCATCTGACATGCTCGATTGGCTGGGGTTGGTCACTCCCCCTTTATTCTGAGCGCGCTCATGAGAGTGACTGCCGTAATGAGCGACCATGGAGTGAGTGTCTGGTCAAGCGGGCCTTGGCCATTGGTCGACCCAAATACATAAAAGGCAGAGAAAACTTCGCCTCAATGAACTCCCAAGCTACCTCAGCAGCTCCCACCTCGTTCTCTCACGGCTTTGCCTCAGTCATTCGTTTACATATTCCCATCTCTCACTGCCCACCCAATTCAATCGTTATTCAATCATCACATTACTTCAAACATAATCAACATCAACATGCGTGCCTTTACCATCTCCGCCTTCGCTGCCGGCGCCTTCATCGCCCTGACCCAAGCCGCGGCCACCGTCTCCAAGGCCAGAGCCGACTTCTACTGGAAGGAAGGCGAGTGCAGCGACGAGGACCGGGGCATGATCACTTCTCTCCTCGGCAGCGGCAACGTCACCGTGGCCAGCGACGAGCCCTACTATTCCATCGCCACGACCCAGTTCGACCCCAGCTGCACCTTCGACTTCGACCTCGACTATTCGCGGGTCAAGTGGAACGACCGGGCCAGCAGCAGAATGCGCACCATGGCTACCACCGCCCCCCTCAGCGCGGACAATGTCGACCCCAAGGACCTCCACATCGTCACGTGGAAGAAGGAGGAGGTGGGCGGGCCCGTCCACCCCCTCGCCCGCCGCCAGGGGGCTGTGGTCAACACGGTCTGCCAGAGCGTTTCTTGGAGGGGCGAGGGTTTCCTTGCTATCAATTTTGTCAAGGTCACCGGGTGTTAGGTGCTCTCTCAATCGTCGGCACCAGATCTGGGGGGAGAAGTGGAGGGGAGGAAGGGCGGGGGACGTCCTCCTAGCGGACTTTCAGAAAGGGGTAGGAGAGAAACGTCTCTCTATTACTGGGCAGCCTATATATAATGTTTTAATTCGAGAGGGCGACAAATTAATTTCATATATTGGAATGCATCTAGACCATCAAAATTGTCTTTCGGGAATTTACATCCCTTTGCATATTTTCCCCATATCTAGACCACCTTGATGTATGATTCCCAGTCTTCACTTGCGATATTTTGACCCAAATGACAGTACCCTACGACTTATGGTTTTTCTCTCCATCGGCCACGTAGTTCCAAACACGGGTCGTATGCAACAATGAAAACAAAGATGGAATACATATACACACTGTCCACTTCTAATTGCATATTAGTCATGCATGACACGACGTCGATCCCTTTTCGAACGGCGCACATCATCTTTCCTGCTCTACGGCCCATATTCTAGCCATATTTATCGATCATATTATGCTTGAGGAGTTCTATCTGTCACCCATTGACCCATTTGCACAGTAGGAGAGTGAAGGCAGCAATATTTCCCTGGTGGAATCGATGCGACTACCTCGCTGCCTGCTGGTCCGGCCTATTTGTTTTAGAAGTGCATGCACGCACTCGGAGTAGCATGTAAACATAGAAACCCAAGTAGCCACAGAGCTTTAAGAGGCTTATTGGAGTGGGGGTAAAAAGGGAACCAAAAAGACAAAAACATACAACACCGAGGATTCCCAGATCGTCACCGACTCTAGTACTAGTTCGGCTCTCTGCTGCTTATATATGGGAGAGCGGACGGGATCCCTAGTATTCAGCAGGATGTGGTCGTATGTAACAGAAACGGCTCCTAAGCCAGTATATAACGTATAGGCTTCCTGCAGTTATTCTATGGTTTTCTAGGAAGGGCACCCGCCCACTCAACTCTTTGGTTATATAGTCGCAGCCCCTTTTAGTGAAGAATAGCTCATGAAGCACGTTTCATGCAACAGATACAGAATTCCCGTTGGCCCAGCACTTCATATTCTTTTGCACAAAACACAAATTTGTCATTTTCTTTTGGTCTTATGTCCAGGACCGCGCGCGGGATTGAGTGGCCAAGCTTGCCAGCCAGTCCGTGATTTGAGTTCGCGCGTATCCAGGACCACCAGAACATCAACAAGGCCGCAAACATTTCCCCGAAGCCTTTAAATCCTTTATTTACATCTCCCATAATTGACCGGACCGGTGTAGCCTAGCGGTAGTATTATTATCAATATGCTTAAAGGCAAGAGGGTTCAACTCCCTCTGCGGTAACTTCTTTTTTTACCCCTTTTCGTGCCAAGCTTGTTTCCTTTTCTATTCCCGTTCTCCTTCTTTTTCTCTCGTAATAATATATACTCGCTATAAATTTTAATTAAATCTAGACATAACGTATATTTTATGAAGTTAAATAGTTTATATATTATTATTGATTTTAGTATTAATTACAGTTTTCAAGTTTTTATTTAGTAAGATAACGCACGCCAAGTTTGTGTAACAGAAAGAAACTCAGCGTCACACATGCAGCACGGACCTTACTGAAAAGCCCGAATACTCTGCCCCTTTATTACGGTTTTATATCTTCCCCCGTTGCTCCTTGTGTCTTGGCTCCGTTGGTGACCTTCAACAAACATGCACCCGACCTTTTAATGGCTAACTTCTATGCCACATCCAGCCTGCCAAAATATATTCATTCAGGCTCGGCTCGCCACAGTGACCGAAGCTTTGGGAAAGCAATAATACTTGGGCTCGCGTTGCCAGCTCTGCCACCACGATCGGTTACCTTGCTGTGTAAGTTTAATGCCCGTCTGGAACAAGTGCATACTTCGACAATGGCAAAGTCAGTACAACATGCGACTCATGTCCCTGTTCTATAGACGCAAGTTGCTTGTTTACACCATCACTAAGGATTCCTGGGAAACGGAGCGTATTGCATTTCGTGAGCCAGCTTCATTCGCGTGCGCATTGGGGGATAGAAGTACGTCGCAGACGGACCCCTACATGCATTCAAGTTAGGATGTAAGTGGTATGATTACTCCTCACATGGGCCGTTACATACAACAGCCGGCCGGCTGTTCGAGAAGACGTGCACCCCCCACCGCAGCCGGCCAATCATGTCGACTCCTCGGAGAGCCTTGTAGACTCGGCGCCAATTTCGAGGAAGCCGGCTATGTGTGATTGGTGATACATGAGGGGTGGGTTTGCTTGCGTTGGGCTCGTGTTGACGTGCGTCAAATTTGGAGAGCTTGGTGCGTGTCCTGCGACGCACCCGGGTGCAAGCTGTTACTTTCGGAGACAGTGCCGGTGGCGTCGAAGACAGCCTCAGCTATGTAGCCTGTTGGGGAAGCTCATGTGGTAGAGGAACATGTCACCATTAGTTTGCTGGACTGGCAATCCTCACTATAGCTACTACTATTCTCTTTGAGGTCCTCGTCGCCACACCGCGACTGACTGAAAGGGGCTGGCAAGTGACCCGGCGAAGGCACAGAAACTGCCAATCCAATGGTGGCCATGGATGTGGTGCCACCCTCTTCCTTTGACCACTCATACTGTAGAAGCTAGTTGCACAGCAGCAAAAGCGATAGGATGCTGTCACGAATTCATACAAGCAGTCTGCACGTGCAATGTCTCAACCAACGGTGGTAACACAACTGCCTGCCTGGTTACGAGGCGTTACCACACAACAGGCTGGCTCATTGAAGAAGAGGTCGTATTTACGTTATTTCGCTTTTATCCAGGCTTCCATGCGACCTGTCAAGTATCAAATACCGCCTGGGCAGCTATCTGGCGATTGTCTTGGCTAATGCCGTTGCCCGATGCTACCGAACATCTACGCAGTTGAGTTATAGCTGCGAAGTGGTTTTCGACGAAATCAAATCTCATATGACCAGTCAAGCCCTACGACTCGCATTAGGACTATCGGCTCGTGTCGCCAATCGATCTTTACTTGGCCCCGTGCCACAACAATGTCGCCGCCGTTTATCAAGAAGTTCCAAGACAAGCTGAAGCGAAAGAACGGAAAGAGTCCTGGTATTGCTACTGCGGCCACTTCCTCAACAGCGTCGCAATCTACAGCCCTTTCCAAATCGTCCATCGAAGGTAGCCAGCAGGGAAAAGATTATGTCATTCCCCCTGCCACTGAGGATGACCCCAACGACGACCCTGCGACTGCCAAAATCCACCGCTATGGGTTGACAGACCTGACCAGCGATGCGGAAAGAGAGAAAACCTTTATCGAGTAAGTCCAATCCGTAAGTTCATTTTGGAAGAGGCGACTTTGTTGGCCAACCGTTAGAATGGAGCTAATCCTGTTGCGATAGTGTCGTTTTCGTCCACGGTCTGACGGGTCGCCCTGACAGGACATGGCGCCACGAGAAAAGTCGAGTGTATTGGCCAACGGATCTCTTGCGCAAACGCCTGCCCGGCCTGCGAGTTCTCGTTTGGGGCTACGATTCGGAGCCTCTGCAATTCTTTGGTAAAATCTCTCGAAACACCATTAGTGATCACTCCATGAATCTCATAGGAGACATATACAGAAGAAGACGGGAAACATCCACGGTGAGGGCTCCGCTGCCATTCAAACATTGGCTTGCAGGTTTTCATGTAAACTTGGGCTAACGCCATATGGCTTCTTTTCTAATAGGAGACTCGGAAAATCATTTTTGTCGCACACAGCCTAGGAGGCCTGGTCGTACAGAATGCGCTTCGACGGTCGGCGAACCATCTCAGCGATCACCTCAAATCCATCGAGTCTTGTACATTGGCAATAATGTTTATGGGCACGCCAATGGCAGGCAGCAATATGGCCGACTGGGCTGCGATTGGTATGAAAATGGCCAGACTCGTCGCCAACACCAACGCGCCGCTTCTTGACGTCCTTCGGGAGAATTCCGAAATGCTCAAGGAGATCAACGACGACTTTCAGTCGCGGCTCCTCGACCGAAACGCCAAAAAGGACTCTGCGATTGATGTGACGTGTTTCTTCGAAGAGCTGACGTTTGGCAACTTTGTGAATCTAGTAAGGAATTACTCTCTCACGCGTCTGGTGTGTTCTCGCAGTGCTGACCACTTGCCTCCAGATTGTCCCCATGCGATCGGCCACTATTAGCTGGGCTCCAAAGTATAGCCTGCACGCGAACCACGTTGTACGTTCAAACAACAGCTACTCATCTGTAGCCTTTGGCACACAGAGGAGCCGCAAACTGACCTTATACGCGAACAGGACATGACGAGGTTTGAGGATGAGAACGATCAAAACTATGCCAAGGTGGTTGGGGAGCTGGAGCGATGGTCTGATCCTTTTCGACCGGCTTTGGAGGCTCCAAGGCCTCGTGAGTCCACGCCTGTTTTCCTTCGGCCACAGCTACACATTGAGGGCATTCATCCTCATACTATGGCCATTTAGTACGATTTCCAGGCCCTGTCTACAAGGATATGTGAAAGATAGTCAAAAGGGCATAAAATATAAATTGCGTACCAGCTGACTTTACGGAATGCATTGCCAGAATCATCCGAGTCGAAACGTCGGTTCGTGGTACCGTTTCCACAAGACAAGAACTTCGTTCCTCAGGATGAGATCATGACACAAATTGACAATGCCTTTCAAGCCCAGGAAAGGCTGGCGATCGTAGGACTGGGAGGGATAGGGTAAGTATGCACCCGACCTCTGGCCTCTCGAGCGGTATGCTCACGATTACCCAATAGCAAATCGCAGATTGCTTTAGAGTACTGCCATCTTTCCAAGACATACAAGACCGTGTTCTGGACCTACACAAGCAATGCTGAGCGCATCGACCAAGTCTACAAAGACATGTCTGATTCTCTCGAGATTCCGGGTCGGGACACTCCCGAGTCCAACGTCTTCAAGTTGGTTTGCGACTGGTTTAGTGACCCGAGAAACGGATCATGGCTTCTCGTGCTGGATAACGTTGACGACAAGGACACCTTTTACAAGGAACGCTCTTTTGCGACCAACAAAACGGCACGGCTCATCGACTACCTCCCGAGAAGCGAAAAAGGGCGCATTCTCATAACCACGCGGGACAGTCGCATCGGAACCGATCTATCTGATCGCCAGCCCTGCCTTACCATTCCTCGTCTCACACTTGACCAGGCGCGCCTCATGCTTCGAAAAAAGCTTCCTGGTCGCCAAATAGATCCCACGGAGCCGGTTGACGAGCTTCTCGTGGAGCTGGAACGGCTCCCATTGGCCATCGCCCAGGCGGCAGCCTACATGGTGGACAATAGCACGTCGATCGTAGAGTATCGCGAGGAGCTGCTACAGAACGACATAGAGCTGAGTGAAAAGATGGAACACGAAGTCCATGACCCAAGACGGGACTCGGAACAGTCCGGCTCCGTGTTCCGTACGTGGTCTCTGTCGTTCAGCAAGATCAGCCGGACGGAGCCGCGCGCTGCCGACATGTTGTCGCTCATGGCCGTCCTCGACCGACAGAGCATACCCCGCGACCTGCTCAAGAAGCCGTCCGACACCAACAACAAGGTCACGGTGGCTTTGGGGACACTGCAGGCCTACTCGCTGATCCAGGAGAATATCGGAGGCAAAGACAAGACGTTCAGCATGCACCGTCTTGTCTCCCTTTCCACACAGCGGTGGCTGGAGCAAACGCCGAACAGCAGCAGGCTGCGGCGGTGGCACTCGGAGGCGATCACTGTTCTATCGGCGACAGTGCCGAGTGGCGAATACGAGAATTGGCGACGCTGGGCAGAGCTCTTACCACATACTCAGGTGGCGCTGGGCTACCTTTTGGACTCCAGCGACGAGACGGACGCGCTGGGGTGCGCCTTGATCTTGACCAACACGGCATGGTACGAGCTGCGCATGGGCAGGTACGAGAGCGCCCACCGAAAGGGACGCCAGGCCCTAGCGATCCGGGAACGACTCCTGGGTGACACACATGAGGACACGCTCTTCACCAAGTCCCTCCTGGCGTTGACATTTGGCTACCAGAACCAAATAGCGGACGCCATCAAGCTGAACGAAGAGGTCCTCGTGGCACGCACCACGACGCTTGGCGAGGACCACGTCGATACGCTCAAGAGTCTGAACAATCTGGCCTGGCTATACTCCAAGCAGGAAAAATGGTCCGAGGTCCAGAGCATGCGACTCCGCGTTCTCGAGGCGCGCCGCCGGACACTCGGTCCCGACCATCGCCAGACCATCATGGCTCTCAGCAACTTGGCAGATGCGCAGATGCACACGGGCGAGCTCGAAAAGGCGCTGCCTCACAGTCGCGCCGCATACCAGAGCGCGGTGGACTGTGGGGATCTCGGCCAGGACCATCCGGACACGCTCGAGACGCTGGACGTGCTCGGGGGCGTTTTGCGAAAGTCGGATCTCTGGCCCGAGGCCGAGGAGAAGGGGAGGAAGGCCTTGCGGTACCACACCGCGACCGAGAGCGAGAAGCACCCGGCCACCCTGCTGTGCAAGGCAAGCTTGGTCTTGGTGTTGCGCAATACGGGGAAGACACAAGAGGCGGACACCATGTACGGCGAGGTGCTCCGCGATTACCTGGAGCGGGATCCATCAGTCGCGAAGGGTGATGTTACTGGTCTCGAAAACTTGACTGAGCGACTCACGGTGATGAAAGACTAAGTATTTTCGCAAGGCTTCTGGAGCGAGTTCTTGGTGTACTCCTGAGTGACTGAGAAACCGGAGTTCTTCAAGAGCCAAGAAATTAGACACAACATAGGTTGACACACAATATCTTATCATCCAACGTCAACCACGGCCAGGATATGTTTTTCAAATGACATATCCCAATAACATCTCGAAGACATTTCGTTCTGCTGAATAATCAATTCGCGCAGAATCCCCGAGCCCGAGCACCCGTCGTTATGCCAAGCCTGCAGGAAGAGCCTCCCACGGTCTTGGCATGCGCGGCAAGGGGGTTCGGCCACGCAGTTACGGATTTCCCAACAGAGATTCCCCTTCTGGTGAGTGAACAGCGCATCGAAATGGGAATATCATCTGATTCCCATCATTTAATAAGCCTTGTTTCAATCGCATGTGACCATTTGATGCAGTCGAGGCTCTGTCTCTACCGGACAAGGTGCAACGTGGTGGGTGGTGCTGACAGGGGAGCTCCACCAAAAAGAGATCGTGATGGGCAATCTGATTCCCGCGATGCGGAACGACCCAGCCGGTCAACCGGGCCGCGAGTCCTTTAGCCTGAAGTCCGGCTCCGAGAGTCAGGAGACGGGAATAACTTTCGATCAATAACTCGCCTTTTCAATCCCCTTTTCCTGACTCTACTTTTTCTAGCCATGCCTCTCCCACCAATGTTCTCCAAGTCGCGCTTTGAAGCACCGCCTTGAGTCATTTTAATACCACGAAGGCCTCCCGCTCACCCCAAAAGTAGCGATAATCACTAGAAGACCACCCCGGTTATCGCTTCCATTTGCGACTGTGGGAAAAACCTCGCAACGGGAACAGCAAGCCGCAGTTATGGCGCCCCCTCTGCTAGGCCCCACCGCGGACGGCAGCCGGTACGAGCTGTACAGCCCGACGGCGCTGCCCAAGGCGGGCGGGTTCTTGTGGAACCAGCGGATGATGATCCAGATGACGTGCCGGGGCTACGCCGTCAGCCAGTTCATGCAGCCCGAGCCGGCCAAGTACGCCCACGCCCCCAACCTCGAGGCCAAGACCTTTATGCAGCCCGAGCAGGCCTACTACGCCCACCACCCGGGCCGCTTCGTCTACATCAAGGACGAGGAGAACGGGGACTTGTTCTCGGCGCCGTACGAGCCCGTTCGCGCCCCCCCTGGACGACTATGTGTTTTCGGTGGGGAAGGCGGACCTCACCTGGAAGGCCGAGTACCGCGGCATCCGCGTCGAGATGACCTTGGTGATCCCCACGCACGACGTGGCCGAGCTCTGGAGCGTGCGGGTCATCAACACCTCCGGACGGCCCCGCAAGGTCAGCGTCTACCCCTACTTCACCATCGGCTACATGTCGTGGATGAACCAGGGCGCCGTCTACCGCGAGGACCTGGTCGGCATCGTGGGCACCAGCATCACCCCTTACCAGAAGGCGACCGACTACTTCAAGAACAAGCTGCTCAAGGACAAGACGTACTTCCTGTGCGAGACGCCGCCCGACGCCTGGGAGGCCCGGCAGGAGGCCTTTGAGGGCGAGGGCGGCCTGCACAGCCCCAGCGCCATCCAGGAGCCGCTGCTCAAGAAGAGCGACGCCCTGTACGAGACCCCCACGGCCGCGGTGCAGTACCGCGGCGTCGAGCTGGCCCCCGCCGAGCAGAAGGAGTACCGGTTCCTGTTCGGCCCCGCGCTCGACGACATCGAGATCCAGGCCATGAAGTCCCTGTACCTGAGCGCGGCCGGGTTCGCCAAAACCGCGGCCGACTACGCCGCCTACATCGAGGCCGGCAGCGGGTGCCTGCGCCTGGCCACGCCCGACCCGGCGCTCGACAACCTGGTCAACCACTGGCTCCCCCGCCAGAGCTACTACCACGGCGACGTGAACCGGCTGACGACGGACCCGCAGACGCGCAACTTCCTGCAGGACAACATGGGCATGAGCTACATCAAGCCCGCCGTGGCGCGGCAGGCCTTCCTGGCGGCCCTGTCCCAGCAGCAAAAGTCGGGCGCCATGCCCGACGGCATCATCCTGGTCGAGGGCGCCGAGCTCAAGTACATCAACCAGGTGCCCCACACGGACCACTGCGTCTGGCTGCCCGTCGCCCTCGAGATCTACCTGGGCGAGACGGGCGATTGGGCCCTGCTCGACGAGCCCGTCCGCGATCGGCAGGGGGATGTGTACACGGTGTTTGAGCGCTTCTCGCGCGCCATGGACTGGCTGCTCTCGGATTCCGCGCGCGACGAGCGGGGGCTGCACTACATCGCGCAGGGCGACTGGTGCGACCCGATGAACATGGCGGGCTGGAAGGGCAAGGGGGTTTCGGGGTGGCTGACGGTGGCAACGGGGTACGCCTTGAACCTGTGGGCCGACGTCTGCGCGCAGCACCGCGGCGCCTCCTCCTCCTCCGCTCCGGACCTGAACCTCGAGAAGCGCTACCGCGACGGCGCCGCCGACGTCAACAAGGCCGCCAACGCCCACTTCTGGGACGGCTCCTGGTTCGCGCGGGGCATCACCGACGACGGCGTCACCTTCGGCGTCCAAGACGACCAGGAGGGCCGGCTCTGGCTCAACCCGCAGGCCTGGGCGCTGCTGGGCGGGGCCGCGGGCAGCGCCGAACAGCGAGAGAGCATTCTAGAACAAGTGGAGGCCCAGCTGGGAACGCCCTACGGCCTCGTCATGTTCGCCCCGCCCTACACGGCGATGCGCGAGGACGTCGGGCGCGTGACGCAGAAGTACCCGGGCCAGGGCGAGAACGGGTCCGTCTACAACCACGCCGCCGTCTTCTACATCTACAGCCTGTACGCACTGGGCGAGCGCCTCAGCAACAACATCAACGCCACCACCCTGGACGATTCTTCCGCCGGCAACGGCAAGAAGGAGGAGAAGCAGGAGATCGCCGACCGGGCCTACCGCTACCTCCGCCAGATGATCCCGGGGCCCGACGAGGCCGACTACCGTCAGCGCGGGCAGCTGCCCGTCTACATCCCCAACTACTACCGGGGCGGCTGGAAAGAACTGCCGCGCACGGCGGGGCGGTCGAGCCAGCTGTTCAACACGGGCACCGTCTCGTGGGTGTACCGGTGCTTCATCGAGGGCCTCTGCGGGCTGCGCGGCGATCCCCAGGGTTTGCGCGTGCGTCCCCAGCTGCCCTCGCACTGGGACCACGTCACGGTCGAGCGCAAGTTCCGCGGCGCCGTGTTTCATGTAGATATCCGCCGGTCCGCCGACGTCCAGGAGGTCACGGTCGAGTACGAGGGCAAGGTGCTGCCCGAGGCCAGGTTCACCGGTATTGAGGCGGGCAAGACGTATCAGCTGTCGGTTACTGTGCCGTGAGAAGAGAGCGAGAGAGTGCAATTGGAGAGATTGTTTATATATTCTCATTGGATGGATTGAATCGCCGTATATGTTTCAAATCGTCATCAAGGTAGAGTTTCATAGATTAAATCCCCCTGGACTTGGGATCTGACATTGTTCACATAAGAAACCGAGACTTCAAAGTTGTCGCCGGTATCAGCGTCATTTTCCATTCACGTCACACACAATTAGTCGCCTAATATGAGAAAGCATGTTGCGTTTTGACTCATGCTAATGTCAACGTGATCGGTAGCTAATTACGTCGCAGCTGGCAATGCCACCTAGTGCGACGCTGCTTACCAGGTGCCGGCTGGAGGCGAGCGTCCCGAACCGCCTCAGTGACCATCTTCTCGCAGGGTTCGCGCAGGGACCAACTACGATCCAAGCCAACCACCAAGCAAGGATCACGACATTGGCTGTATCGTATATGATCCAAAAGTGACGTTTCTCTAGCCTGGATAGTCTTGCGCATATCCCTTTAACGCCCTTCACATGAGGTACACCTTCGCGTCACCATCCCTATCCCCCAAGAGGTCGTCGTCACCCTCATCTCACATCCCACCCACCCCGATATCCTAAATCAAATCCCAAAACTCCCCCGCACCGCCTGCCCGAACCGCTCAATCGCCACCGCCATCTGCTCCTCCGACGCCGCCGCGTACGTGGTCCGGAAGAAGAGCCCCGACTGCGGCCGGTCGGGCTCGGCGCTGAACCAGGACCCGCGGCACGCCAAAACCCCCTTGTCGATGCACGAGTCGAAGATCTCCTCCTCGAGCTCCAGCAGGCTCTTGCTCGACGCGTGCGGGTGGCGCGTGTGGTCGACCTTGAGCCACAACTAAAATGGTGTTGTCAGCAAAAAGTAGTTCTTTTTCTCTCAATCCAATACCCCCAGTTTTGTTTTTTTCCATTCCGGGGGCAGGGCAAATAATAAAGGCGATAACTCACAAACATCCCCGCCGCCGGCGGCGTCCACGAAACCACCTCCTGAGGCAAGAACTTCTCGCACGCCCCGAGGATCGCGTCCCGCCGCGCGCGGTACTCGTCCCTGAGGTGCATGAGCCAGCGCAGGTAGCCGTCGTGGCCCCACTCCTCGTCCAACAACTTGTAGAGGACCGCCTGCGAGAAGCCCGAGGGCCCCTGGCTGCAGCACTCGGCGTGCCGGATGTAGCGCTCAATGACCTGCTCGCTGGCCGTCACCCAGCCGACGCGCGAACCGGGCACCACCACTTTGCTGAAGGAGTCGTGGCGCATCACGCGGCCGTCCGTGTCCATGCTGAGCATGCTGGGGATGAGGGTCCGCATGAAGGCCTCCACGTCGGCGTCGCCGCTAGTACCGCTGATTTGGCCATTCGCCTTCGTAGCAGCAGCAGTTGACGTTGCGCTCCCATTGCTGCCCCCCTTCTGATACGGCTGCATCTGCAAGAAGTAGTACGGCTCGTCCTCGAAGACGAAGACATCATGCTTCTGGCAAACCTTGTACACCTCCCGCCTCCGCTCCTCACTCTGCGTAGCCCCCGTCGGGTTCTGTCCCGAGGGCACCGTATACAGCACCCTCGGCCTGCTGCCCCCGCCCCGCGCCTCCACATCCCAATTGCTCAGCATCTCGTCCATCTGGTCCGGCAGCAGTCCCTGCTCGTCCATGGGCACGCCGTACACCCGCAGCCCCAGCGGCGCCGCCGTCTCGAGCGCCGTGCTGAAGCTGTACTCCTCCGTAAGGATCCCATCTCCCCGCGTACGGTCGCCAAACATGCGATACGCCGCCTCGAGGCTCCCCGTGCTGCCAATCGTCAGGGCGCAGCGCCAGTCGGCGTACGGCGGGTCGTGCACGAGCTCCGTGTGCTCCGTGACCCAGCGCAGCAGCTGCGCGGACCCGATGGACTGGCCATAGTTGAGGGCGATGGACAGGTCCAGCACACCGTCCTCGGTGTCGCGCACGTCGTGCTTGCCGATCGTGACCTGCTTGAGGTTGTCCTTGTGGCTGAACCCGCCCGCCGGGGTGGGCACCTGCATGCTCAGCGACTCGAAGGGGAAGTTGTCCGCGGACGGCAGGCCGCCGCCCAGCGAGACCAGGCCGGGCTTCTTGAGGTGCTTGGCCGCCTGTTTGAGCACGCAGGGCCGCCTCGCGGCCGATTCAGTGCTCAAGAGGTCTGCATCACCCAGTCAGAGACGACAGCACACTCCAATCATGGAACAAGAAGAAGCATTGGCGGCTGAAATGCTCTTGCCAACTTACGATCCCATCGTTTCGCTTTAGGCTTGCTGGGCGATTGCTAGCAGGAGTTCGTAAGTCATCATGCATGAACCATCGTCTGAGATGTTTGCCCATAGGGGTGTAACTCACAGGCGCCTTGAACATATCACTGTCCGAGTAGGACGCCGTCGGCGCATCCAGCTTACCGGCCTTGGCCCGACGGGTCCTTATGCCCTCGAGCGTGAGCGGCTCCGGGGCCTGCTTGCCGATGTGGACATCATCGGCGACTAAACCAATACCTCCCACGTTCGTCGGCGCCATGTTTCTCAGCTGCGTGGAGAAAGGTTGAGTAGTCGTAGTATTCTTCAAAGTGTTTTGTCCCGTCTTCCTCCCATTCACAGCAGCAGAAGCAACAGCAGGTAGTCTTCTTATAAGTGTGGCGTTGGTAGCAGCAGCAGCAAATTTCCTCGTCGTTGGTGTGGTGGTTGCTGTTGGAATTCCAGGTGTCAGGGTCCAGGAATGACGGATCCGGCAACGGACGAGGGCCATGACTGGCAGCGTGTGGGCGGCCCACCCCCTTGATATATAATGGGGACCCAAGAGCCGAGCGAGAAGGAAAAGGCGTGAAAATGAGCGGTCTCGAACTCTAAACCCGAGCAAAGCGCCCGCCCGATGTTCCAAACTAGCGGCTTATCAAACGAAAAAGCAAACTGATCATGTATTCATTACCAAATCCCGACTGACTGACAGAGAGGGGGAGACGAGTAACTGGCCCAGAAGTGCAGGGTCACGAGTTGATGTCGACCTACGGACCCCATCCCGGGCTATGTCCAATGGGCGAATGGCATAAGCAAACCAATAAACCAAGCCAACCCCCGTACTGACGCGGAATGCGATAACGGGCAGGCGCCGCTCGAGGGATACCCTGGGATTGGCGAGGCACCCGCTGATAAGCGGCCCTAGCCAGTGACCCTCCGAATTGGCCGGTCCCGCCCCTCCAACACATCCTCGCGCCGTAAGCTTGCAGCAAATCCGGGGTAAAGGGCGTGGGTGGGTGACCTGAACAAAAGCCTCGCATGTCACAATTGAGCTTTGTCATTGGCCACAACTCTATCAGGGCGTCGGGTATTGATATCAGCAGGCTTCACCGACACGCAAGTCACGATTCCGACGCCGGCAGGGAGCTGTTGTAAGTTGCAGGGTTAGGCACCTTTGTGTGCCCAGTCTCGGAAGACCTCTTCGTATTATGTAAGTATGCTATGCTATTTAGTGATCCATCCATCTCCCATCGACATCAATCCAATGCTTAAGTATCCAATACAGCCGCATCTTGCCAGTTGAGGCACAGTATTCTATATGCTTTTTCCTGTCTATCTCATATCGTAGCATCTTATCGTTTCATTCGTCCGATTTGACGAGATTAAATCCAAACTCAAGCTCCAGTACGCCGTATGCCGCTTGTAAATGCAGTTAAATCAATCCATCACACTCTTCTTTCCTAGCTCTTGGGCAGGACCGAGAGGTTTGCCAGTACCGCCATGGTCGTCAAGGACCATTGGCCGTCAGGCATAGCCAAGAATTCAGTGCTACTAGCAGATTGAGCTGAAGGCGAGGGTGGCGACGCTGAAGGCAGCGGCGATAACAAGGGCGAAGTTGGGGCCTGAGAAAAGGGGAGGACGTTAGCATATAGTTCTTGGTTTATGGGGATTGCGAAGTTTTCAGACGTACTTGTTGTGGTCGAACCATTCGGAATGACCTTTCCAGAGGGAGTCATCCTCCAGCCCTCCGGCACATCGTAGGAACCAGTGTACACCGGGGAAGCGGTGCCCCGACCGATACCACCAGCCGGCACCGTGGGGGAGCCACCGGTGGGCGCGGCAGCGATGGCATTAGTAGCCAGAGCTCCGGCACCCCCGGGTTGCCGTACACCTTGCCGCCCTCGGCCTGGATGGTTTCCCACTTGCCCGAGGTGTCGCCGTACTTGTACGACTTGCCGGTGCTGTAGTCGGTGACCGAGATCCTCCGGACGTACATGCTGAACGGGCCCTTGGAGAAGTCGGTAGGTCCACGAGCCCAGCCCACAGTGCCCTCGGGGTTGATCGGATCACCACCGGCCCAGGCGCCGAACTTGATCTGCATGGGCGATTGAGGGTATTGGCCCGCTTCCGCCTCGTCGTATTTCATCTGGCGCACGACCGTGCTGCCGACCGTCCACACGATGCGGTTGGGGTCCCAATCGATCACGTACTTGATGAACTCGGCCTGGTTGTTCTTGGCCGGGTTGAACTGGCCGCGGTTGTAGGAGCCCGTTATGCCCTTTCCAAAGTAGTTGGTCTGCACCTCGTAGTCGTCCGAGCCCAGCCACTCCATGTCGATTTCGTCGAGGTCGTCGGACTGCAGAACCATGGAGGACACGATACCGGCGCCCGGCGCGGCCTTCATTTCGAACTCCACGCGTCCAAACATGATGTAGAAGATCGACTTCAACTGGGGCGCGTCGCCGGATTTCGCTACGGTAAACTTGGCGCCTTGCGAGTCATACTCGGGGTTGCCGCCGGAGGGGACAAAGGCGTCGACTTTGCCCTGCGTGAAATCAACATTGATTTTCATGCCAAGGGCCGGGTTGGGCTTGCATGCTGAGACAAATCTGTCAGTACAGGAGGTCTGTGTGTGTGCATTCGTGGGGTAACAATAGGGTTGCGACAACTTACTCTGCTGGGTGGGATTGCATGCCGTATATGTCTGAGCTGTCGCTTGGCTTGTAAACAGAGCCGCAGCCGTCAGGGCTGTTACTGCCTTTTGTGTCGTGAAGAACATGCTGGCGAAAAGTGGTATATGTCCAAGAAGAAAATCAAATAGATACAGAGAATAAATGGCAGCCCAAGAAAGACGGTGTGTCTGCAGAACCAACTCGCTTCTGCCAAAAAGCAAGATGGGGGGTTATGGTATGCACACCGGAGTCTGCCGTACACGATAATGGATCAAGTTCCCTTGGATCAACAAACGCCTGGGATGTATGTACGTGGATTATCGAGCAACAGTAGGTTTTGTCTAGCAATGAGGGAGTACAAAAAACGAAAATGGAAAGAGAAATGGTCTATCGAGTCCGACAAGTCTATTAAAAGACCATTGTGGATGGAGATTGGACGAAGGGCAAGGAAAAATAGGGTGCCCAGCGATGCCAGCCACCGGAATTCATGAGGCATCATCGTCATTCGGGTCCCACGGCGCCCAAGCTCTTGGACGGAACTTGGACGGAAGCTACCCCTACCTTACCTGTCAGATCAAGAAAAAACGCGACCGGTACAAGTTGCAAGGGGTCCTATCAGCTGTGCATGGTTTGGTCTTGGTGTGTGTCTTGGTGTCAAAATTCTAAAATTGCCCATCCAAGTCTCACCACGTATCGATCGTAATCGACGCAGTGATGCAATGCAAAATAGTTGTAGTTAGCGGTGCTTTTTTGTTTGTCCAAGAAAGTCGGTGGTTGGCAAGTCAATTGGCGTCCCATCCTGGGGGGTCGAGTGGAGTCGAAAGCACCAGAAGCTCTTGTTACTGGTGGCTGGAAGGCGGGCTGTACAGGGATAAAGGCGGGCGCAGGAAGCGCTAACGTCCCTGGGTTGCCGTTCCCCGAGAACAGGAATTGCCCTGCCCCTAGGAGAAGCCAAACTCACCCGTGGCTGGCTGTTTTGGCTGGCGTTTTACTACGTCGTTGCATTAGGTACACTGTTGCACCTGTCGAGCTGTAAGCACAACGAACTCGATGCCGCTTGCCGTTTTTCCCTGTGGGCTTCCCGTCCAACGCATATGCATATGCACGATGCCGCGGCGGGTATAATTAAAAGTAAGGGACTCGAAAGCGCCTTTTCCTGCCAGATCACATGTCGATCATGGCTGGATCTACGACTTATAGCGTCGTTCCTGGCCACCTGGTAGCTAACCCCCGGTCATCGCTCGATAGTATAAGTAGTATCTGAGTAGCTCTTGAGTAAACCTGAAAGACGGCCCCTGTCAGCTTATGTCATGACACGGCTGAACTAGTAGACAGGAAGGTTCCATGTCCTTGGCCAGGCAACGGCTCGAATCAAGTCGTACATGTGTGTGTGTTCATGTCTCGGTACGTCAACTCGGTGGCTGTCTACTCTCGTCGCACAAGGACAGTACCGGGCTGACCACAGCCGGCGGCACGATAGCACATGCCTCGGAGCGCCGTGTGCTACGTACTACGACGGCCACGTTTGTTTGCTTGTACCAGAGCAATCATCTTCCAGGACTAACTAGCCGCGATCGACTGTCTGCGGACATGCTATCCACAAAGCACGGTGGTCCCGCGCACTCATGTTAGTCTTTGGTGACATACTCGAATCGTAACGGGCGGGCAAAGCCAAGAGTCGTCTTTTTCCTCCCCTTGCCATACCTTTGGTGGGCGTTGAGGCCGATATCCGCCGATGTCAGAGCGGCCATTGAGAATACCCGTACACACACTTGCCGGGTTGGAAACGGTTACCAGTCTAAGTTAGCAGCGCAATGTGATGTAGATCCGTGGGGAGTAGTGGAGGCCATCGAGATAGCCGTATGCAAGACCTTAAGCACAACCCGGAAGTTGATCTGAATGGACCCCCGTGGGGTAGACGTCATGAACACGCGGGGGTGGTTGTGTTCTCTTGATCGACCAAGCGTGACAGGGGCAGAGCAGGATATCCCTTTAAACTACTATGCCAGGTGCGGTTTACGAGACTATCGGCCATATCAAGATGATGGTATCACAAGTGGAAAAGCGCAGACAGAATCAAGTAAGTAAGATGGGAAATCAAGGTGACCTCAATTTTATCATTTATCAGCAAAATACGATGTGCTTTTCGTTCGGCGTTACTCCGATGGGTATAGACCATGACAGGACGACAGACATTATCAAAGGTAAAGAAGTACAGCAGAAAAACACAACCAGCCAAATCCGTCCGTCCCTCATCATAAAAAAAACGGGAAAAAGAAAAACAGGAAAACCAATTGCTAGATCAAATCTCCATGCAGATTGTCATGATGCATAATCATCTAGTCGTACGTGAGGGGCGGTGGAGGTGGGTGAGTGAGTGACAGAGGGGGCGAGAGAGTGTGAGGGTATAAGATGATGGGGGAAGGAGGAGAGTCGTTAAGTTCGTCGGACATGATCATTACGCGGTAGCCTCAACTACAGCGGGCGCGGCCTCGTTCTTGTGCTCGGGCTCGTTGGTGGGCGCCGGCGAGGCGGATGCCTTCTCCTTGAGGGACTTGAGCTCCCTGCTCAAGCTCTCGATCTTCTCCAGGGCTTCCCTCTTCTCTGCCTCGACCTTCTCTACGGCCTCCCGCTTGTCAGCCTCAGCCTGCTCCTTCTCGGCCTTGGCCTTCTGGGCGGCGTTCTTCTGGTTGGCAACGGCCTTCTCGACCATCTCCTTCTTGTCGGAGAAAGCCTTGTCGGTGAGCTCCTTCTTCTCAGCCTCGAGCTTCTCGACAGTCTCCTTCTGCTCAGCAGCAGCCTTCTCAAGGGCGGCGGCCTTCTCGGACTCGACCTTGGCAACAGCCTCGGCCTTCTCGGCCTCAGCGTTGGCGAGGGCCTCCTTATGCTCGGCGGCGGCCTTCTGGGCCTCTTGTTTCTCGGCAGCGGCCTTCTCCAAGCTGGCCTCAGCCTCCTTCAGCTTAGCGCTGAGCTCGGAAGTAGCCTCCTCCTTGTTGTCGTTGGCGGCCTCAAGCTCGGCGAGCCTGGCCTCGAGACCCTTCTTCTCTGCGACTTGCACCTCGAGATCGGCAACCTTGGACTCGGCGTGCTTCTTCTCAGCCTCAAGCTTCTCAAGGGTCGACTCCGACTCCTGCAGCTTGGCCTTAAGGGCAGACTGGGCCTCGTCCTTGTTGGAGCTCTCTGACTCGAGCTCAGCAATCTTGGACTCGACAGCCTTCTTCTCGGCCTCGAGCTTCTCCAAGGAAGACTCAGACTCCTGAAGCTTGGCCTTCAGGGCAGACTCGGCCTCGCCCTTGTTGGCGCTCTCTGATTGGTATTCAGCGAGCTTGGCCTCGAGGTCAGAGACCTTGGAAGCCTCCGACTCGAGCTCGGCAATCTTGGACCCGACAGCCTTCTTCTCGGCCTCGAGCTTCTCTAAGGAAGACTCAGACTCCTGAAGCTTGGCCTTCAGGGCAGACTCGGCCTCGCCCTTGTTGGCGCTCTCTGACTGGTATTCAGCGAGCTTGGCCTCGAGGTCAGAGACCTTGGAAGCCTCCGACTCGAGCTCGGCAATCTTAGCCTCAATAGCCTTCTTCTCCTGAAAATGCTGTTAGTGAAAATAAATGTCAAATAAGAATCACGTATGCTTACAGTCTCGGCAGTTGCCAGTTGCTCCTTGGTCTCAGCAGTCTCGCTCTTGGCCTCGTCAACCAGCTTCTGAAGCTCGGCAGTCTTGGCATCGAGAGACGCCTGAAGAGTCTTTACCTCTCCTTGAGTGGACTTGATCTTGTCCTCGGCGATAGACTTGAGTCTCTGGATTTCCTCAGCGTTGTCGGACTCAGCCTCGGCCAACTCCTCCTTGACCTTGGCCAATTCGCTTTGAGACTCCTCAGAGCGCTTCTGGAGATCCTGGAGCTGCTTGCGCAGGGTCTCGGTCTCGCCGTGGGCAGCCTCGCTGGTGTTTTGGGACTCGGCAATCTCAGCCTTGACCTTCTCCAGCTCGGCCTTGGCGGCGTCTTGTGCGGACTGGGAAGCCTCAATGTCCTTCTGGTACTTGGCCAGGTCGGCGCGAAGCTTCTCGAGCTCCTCCTCGAGAGATTCGCTCTTGTCGTGGGCGGCAGCGGCGTCCTTCTTGGCAGCCTCAACTTCCTGGGCGAGAGCCTCGTGCTTCTGTTGCCACTCCGCGACAGCCTTCTGGGCAGCCTCGGACTCGGACTTCAGCTCATCGTGTTCCTCTTGCAAGCTGCTGAGCTTCTCCCGGGCCTCGGCGAGGTCCTTCTTGGCCGTGGTCAAAGCCTCCTCAGACTGCTTTGATGTCTCATCGGTAGCTCCCTCCAGAGATGCGATCTTCTCATGGGACTCGGCGACGTTCTTCTTCTGCTCCTCCAAAGCAGACTCTAAGGACGCAAGCTGTTCGGCGAGCTTGCTGTTCTCCTGCTGGAGGGTCTGGAACTTCTCCTCGGAAGCGGAGAACTTCTGGTTCACGGCGGAGAGCTCCTCGTTCAGAGAAGCCTCGAGAGACTGGCGCTGCTCCTTGGCTTCGGCGAGCTCCTTCTTGGTGGTCTCGAGCTCGGCGGCGGCAGTCTCCTTGGCGGATGAGAGGCTGCTAAGCTTCTCCTCGAGCTCGGCGATCTGGGCCTTGGTGGTGACCAGCTCCTGGGCGCGGGAAGCGTTGGCCTCCTCGTTGTCGTTGCTGCCGCTCGAGTTGCTCAGCTCGGACTGTAGCTTCTCGATCTGCTGTTTGCTCTCGGACTCGAGGGTCTCGATCTTCTTTTGTAAAGACTCGATTTGCTCTGAAAGGGTTTCGCATTCATCTTCCTTGGCGGTGAGGGCCTTCTTACGGGCATTGATAGCCTCATCGCGTTCGGTGATGCCCTTCAGAAGAGCAGCCTTCTCCTGCTCGGTCAGGCCACCCTTGGCGAAACTGGAGAGCACGTTACCCATTGTATTGGAGTGAAGTGGGGTGTGCAACTATTACTGGGAAAATTGCTGAGGGGGGAGGGGTAGTGAGTGAGGGAGAGACAGGAAGCAACAACTCCAGATAAGAAGATGATGCACGAAGAAAGACGAGGGATCTAAGACAAATCCCTTCCTTCGACGATTTTGGTTTTGGGGTAGGATCACAGAAGAGGTGTGAGGGAAAAGTAGGTGAAGGACCTGAAGCTGTTTGCAAGGTGACCGACTTCCTTCAGTTTATTACTTTTAGGTAGCTGTACCCTGGAGGGGGAGCATGGAAAAGAAAAAATGATTCCTACCCCCGTTTAATTGGGTCGCTGTGGTGATAAAATGAGGGACCGTGCAGGGGAGGGGGAACTTTTTTCGTAGAGGGGGACAACCTAACGATGAGCTTGGAGGGGTAGTGCCTGCTTGGCTTGAACGCTGACAGTAACTGACAGTGTGTGACAGGGCTCAAGGGCTGATGGCTGTGTGTGAGTTGAATTGATTACCAGTTGCCTCACCGTGCAATTCATAGGTTCTGCCGGCCCAGTCGGTGACAGTTGATGACAGCCAGTGAGGGGATGGAGGGGACAGAGGCGATAGAGGGGAGATAGAGGGGTGAATGGAATGTTGAGAGGGCAGGATGGTGACGGCCCTGGATGTGGCAGCTTCTTACTCGCTGGCTTCACGTCCTCACGTACGAGTATAAAATTTTCACAGCATGCCCAATCTTTGTGCCGGCCGTCTCTGCCTTGTCATGTCCATCTACGGTCTACTGCCCATCCATCTGCATTGCATGAAAGATTCATAGAAAATCTAGGTGAATGGGGAAAGGCTCGTCGCCGATTGGGAAGAGCGGTGGGACATGCGGTGGGCGAGGACGGGCAGCGCGACGATGCTTTTCCAGGACTTGATATGCAGAATATGTGGGCTGATATGCTCTAGCGCCAGCGAAAAGTCAGGTAGGGCCATGCAGCGACGCGATGGCTGGTTGGAGCAAGGGTGGCCGATGGGGAACTATTCCCAATGCCAATCCACTATCACAAGCTGCACAAGCAGACAAGCGCTCACGCTGAATGTTGCCCATCCCTGCCGATGCAAGGAACATAGCTTTATCGCGCATTTCCGTCCTCATCAATTATCCCAGTGCTTGATAGATGAACCTTGTGGTGTTTATGCCTCCCAAGACAGAAACAAACAAACAATCTGTTTGACCTACTGAATCCTAAGTCTTCCTAGTTTGAGATCTATTTGCTCAGGTTAGCGGAGGCGCACACCCAAGAGATAAACATCGAAGAATTCGGCAAGCGGAAGTGATTGCATGAACGACGCCTGTATTTGCGAGGGGTCCCTGAACGGACGTAATAGCCAGCCAATCAGCAAGCTCCGGATCTGCATCTGCTCGCCATTGCAATAACTGCCAAAGGTAAAACACAGGCCAGAACACAGGCGCTGCCCCCACGTTTGTGGTGGTTGTGCTATGGTCCATAGTTCGTTTGTGCGACTCCGCCGCCATGCAGCTGCCCATGCCCATGCTCGTGTACGTGCTTCGATTGCTTGCCGCCAACGATATTAGCATGTAAGTAAGACATGAGAAGCAGAGAAGGTGGGTTAGTTGATGGCAGAGGGGTGTTGAGAGTTGATGGGGTTTCAATCTAAGAGAAAATGCAGCTCGTACAGCCTGTGCTTCTTCTTTTGATGCTGCTGGGGCCACCTCTGCTACGTCATGCTCTCAACAGAGACCCGAGTGAACGGTGTTCTGAACGGTGGTGAATGGGGCTTGGGAGTCGGGACCGGAGAGCGGTCTGATATTCTTCAGACGAGGTCTCCAAGGTCTCCCACTCCTTGAGAGCTGGGGACGGACCACAATCCAATCCCATGCCTGCCAGGTAGCCCAGCCATTCGGAACCTCTGGAAACCGTGACGTTGAGTGGTGGAGTTTGTTTATGGTGGCATATTGGCATCTGAAAGCTGTCTGTTCCTGCGACTAGATCCAAACTCAGTTTGACCTCAATGCCCAAAAACGCCTTTTCTTTTGCCTAATTGAGTTGAGGGCATCACTAATATGAAATAAACGCATGTGGATTCCTATCAGACTCTCAAGAGTGAATGCGACAATACCCAGTATCGAGGGCTCCAGCTGCCGGACTGCCTCCCTCACGCGGCAGATGCCGGCCAAAGCTGATTTCAATGGGTTGATCTCGACGATCCTGATTTACGATTCCCAGCTTCCTGGGTAGCTGTCTCGAGGAACTCCCAGCTTCTAAACACCCAAAACCGCCCTTTCTACCCTATCTATGTGATTGCGGCGTGGCTGAGCAGCCCATTCCGCACGTCAGGCCTCGAGATAGCGCGTGTTTTAGAGTAGATCTCTCCCGTGCCGGTGGTTTGGCTAGACTCGGAACCGGGCATGATCACCGCGAAACGAGATGCAGGCTAGAAAACTAAATCTTAAAAAATTCTAGTCTGGAGATTCAAAGCAAGCAATCAACCGGGCGGCGGCCTCATGGATGGGGAAACAAACAGAAACACGAGATAGGAAATAAAATAAAACCATTCGCGACCATACATTTACATCGTCATCCCATCTGCCAATCTTATTGTTCGTATGAATATCTTGTTTTTGATCGATCCCTATTTCCTTAGGCCTTGATGTCTGGTTCAGGAGAAGCTACTACCCACTGCCACCACCACTCTCATACGCAGCCCCGGTGAAACAAATATGTACATAACCCGACGAGACATCCACGATCCTGATACTCGACATTGTAAGTCAAGTCTCAATCCATTTCCCCATACTCACCCTCTTTTTACTCCATTTAACACACACTTACTTTACATGCTTTATCAGATTTAAAAACTGGACAAATCGTCGGTATTGTCGTCGGCTCTATCACTTTTATCGTCATGGTCTGCCTGGGTATCACCGTTCTCCGGAAACACATGCACCACAAGAAGAAGCGGGCGGCCTTGAATGAGGAGGCCATGCAGAGCGACTCGTCGTGCGAGATGCCGGGTGCAAAGGATCTTGAACACAGCCCCATGCGGTCGATCGAGCCTAGGCCGCTGACGTGCGGTGGCGGCAACGACGACTATTTCTCCAGGAGGCTTCCAAGCGAGCAGCAGAAATTGGAAGTTCTCCAGGGGGCGGCCGACACCATTGTCAATGTGAAGGCCACCGATCTACTCGAGTCTTCGTCGGGGCAGTTACGGGAGTTTGCGCCGGCGTCTCGACCCGACGGCAACGAGCCCCCTCGGATACATGTCGCCACGGGACTACCTGAAGCAGCCACCCGCAATCTGCTGCAGCATATCGAGCTCGAAAGCGCCGCTGTGGGGTACGAGCAAAAGCCACCGCAAAGCTCACACAGTAATTACAGGGACGTGTTCGTCGACGCCCCCGAGAAGTTGACCCCGCGAAACAGCACTGATGCTGGACGACGGCTGGCTGAATTGGCGACATGAGAGACGTCCAACAATACGCATGGCATAGTATGGGTGACACGACTCTCTCTCCCTCCCTTCCGAAGACCGGCGATTTGACTGCTTTGGGATACTGAGTCATGTCTCGCGTGAGCGGGGGAAACACGTAATGGCTTATGTCCATTCGTCCTCTCATACTGGCTGACTGCAATCTTGGATCTGCGGAAGGACTCACAAGAGACAGGGACCAACTCGACGTTCTCACCTTCCATGGCGATAATGCTTCATCCTGCCCTTTCACATCAGGAGAAGACGATGCGGGTTATCGGGATATTGATAACGTAATATCCGTCGCGACGGTTCTGGGAAGGCTCGACACCGCTGGTTATATCGTGCGGAGAAGAAGCCACCGAATGGGGGATGATCAACATCTACGACGAGCTGCTTCGAGAGCTGAGCCACAACACGGCGCGCCCATGAGGACTTGGCCACGACGTTGATGGGTAGAAGGGATGCACACCTGGCAGGAGTCTGACGAAGAGTCGAGCCAGTGGTCAGCGGTCGCAGCGGTAGGCGAGCAACTTGAGCATTGGACCATCGATGACTCGGTCGGGTACGTAGTACTCGACAACGAAGTCTTGCGATTATGGCATCTAAAGTCAATCTGAGGGGAGCCGGAGCTGGTTCGAGGGTCCTACTAGGTACTCGCGAGGTTGAAGCATGCGCTGTAATGGGGATTCTATTCGGCTGGCGGTCTTTCGGTCGCCCCCTTACTCTGTCGTATAAGTATATATGTAAATAACATAGATAGCCCTGAGATCGATGCAGTAGCTGAGAACAAAATCCAATTAACAATCATAAGTTAGATTGTAATCTCTGCAACCGACGGGTTCCCGAACCCTTGCTAACCTTGACTCCCGAAAAGAAGGACCAGTGATGAAGTGCCGACGGCATTTCGCACGGACACATTAGTTGTCAACCTTTACAGCGATGTGAACATTTGATTGATAGCTTTCATCCATACACCTGATAGTGATTGTGTTACTTCGTCCCGAAACTTGGCAGTATGGGGCCTTTTCAGGGCGGTGAGATATCCCGGCGGCAACGTCTCCATCGCCTGCTCCGTCAGCATGTCCAGAATCTCCTCCTCATCGGCCGGAGCACCTCTACAGCGTGATCTGAGACACTGTCGCACGGTCCCGCGCACGAAGCCCTCGACGTCCTGGAGGCCGCTAATACTTTCTCCCTTGTCTGTGCCACCAGAGCCCTCCTTGAGGAAAGGCTTGATGACCTTGCCCATATCTTTCATCAATATGCTCGTCATCTTCTCACGAACTTCGGGAGTCCGGGCGTTTTGAAAATCGTCGAGAATAGTCTGCGGCATGCTTTGCATCACTTTGGTCATGAGATGGTCAAGGGCATGCTGCTCCATCTCAAGTCCTTCAGACTGGACATACTGAGTCACGAGCCCACGTATGTATCCCTCGACGCTGAATGAGCTAGACTGTTGACCGCCACCACTACTCTCTCCCTCGCTGTTGTTCTTTTGCCGTAGACCCTCCTCCAAGAGATCCGCGAGGGAGTCAGCCATGCCTGGCATCAGCTTAGCCGTCCATTCTTCGCGAGCCTCAGCAGTTGGAGCTCTTTGAATGGCGCGGATAGTTCTCTGCGGCAATGACTGCATCACCCCATCCATGAACATGTCGTCGATATGCTGCGGCATCACAACTCCGCCAGCCGATTGGAGATGCTGAGTCACGAGCCCGCGTATGAACCCCCTGACGTCCAAGGAGCCAGACTCTCGTCGATCGCCGCTATTCTCTTCCGTTTCGTCTTCATCTTCTTCGTCATCTTCTTCGTCATCTTCTTCGTCATCTCCTTCGTCACCCCACTCGTCTATTCCCGCATCAACCTCGTCCCATTCCTCGTCGAGACCATCCTCCGGAACCGTGTTGTCGTGCACAGCACGGGCTCTCAGTATTGTGTAGCTGCGCTCGAGGTCCTCGGCCGGCCAGTTCTGATACAGACGGTCTCGCACAAACTGCTCCCCGGACGTCAGGAACGACATGGGGGCGAAGTCGTACCGACGAATCACGGAGGCAATACCACGATCCATGGTCCACCAGACAGCCTCCTGCTTTCCGTTTTTAGTGTAGATTCGCCTTTTATCGCGAGGCCCACTGGTCAAGCCCTTGGCTTGTAGTGCATCACAAATCTCTTTGAGTGCAGGCGGGGCGATTTCAGAGAGTGAAGCTGACTTGCGACCTTTGCTGCTGGCCTGTCTTTCTGCAGCCTCGGCCTCGACCACCAGCTCCATCAGCATAGAGCAGAATAACCCGCTGTAATCCTTATGTAGGTCAGGGTAGTAGCGCCCCAGAATGGACGATATATGCGTGGCCATCTCGTTGACAGTGTACATGAACTCGACCCAGTCGAAGTTGAGAGTATCGCGTTCACCCTGCATGAAGATGTCGGAAAATTCGATGTTGTCCGTGATGCTAGGATGAGGAAACTGGAAGTTCTCGCGCAAGTATCGCTTCTCTTCTTCTGCTGTCGCGAATATATCGTCTCGCCTCTCTAAGGCTTGTGCAGAAGGCCGCGGCTGTAGGTCCAGAAGAGAGTCGGCAATCTCCAATGTTCTGGGGTCGTTTAGCCATCGCAGAAGCTCTAAAAGTACCAAGTCATCGTCCTTGGCATATCCTCCGAGTGCAGAGGCCAAAATGCTGCCAATTGGGCAGGTATTCTGGGCGAAACGTATCCTATCGAAGTTTGGAGAGTTCATTTTCCCGGTGCGCTTCATCCTGGATAGGGCCGTGGCCGATGTGCCCATCGCAAGGGTGTACTTGGATGACGTCTCCTTGAGTGAGGCTGGCATGCCGCCGAAAAATAGACGATTCACATCTTGGTGCAGCAGGAAGAACTCCATGTCGGGCCAAGCCCGCATCTCAGGGTATACAAGCCGGCACATCTTGTAAAGATGAATCATGGGTGTCAAGACGAGAAGTCCCGTGTCGATGGCCAACGCGCGCTCGTAAAGCTGCAGGCGGAGATTGTAATGCATAAGTCCACACCGTATAGGGTTAGACTCCAGGAAGTAGTCGGGATTTGTAAGGTAGAACGGCAATAGGGGTGAAGGATTTCTAGCGACCTGTTCGGTCAAAGCCCCGTTCATCACCTGATCCTCCATGTCGTCAACCAATCGAATCAAATAATCAACGTGAGGAGGGGTTGGTCCAACTGGTGGTTTGAGACGCTTGTAATCGATGTCGTGGAGATTCTTTGCAGCCATTGAAACATGCCTCTGAAGATCGAAAAGTGGCGCACCGAACATGCTAGAGCCATCAGTCTTGAGGAAATCGTTGATATCAAGAAGACATTGAAACCCGAAGATGGCCCATGTTGGCACTGTCTTTGTCTCAGTGGCCACTCGGACGCCTTTGGTTACTTCATCCTCTGCATGGCCGCCATTGGTTATGAGGGCAACGGTCTCGATACGGTTGAAAGTTTCGAACATCTCGAGCTTCTCCCCATCATGACACCATAGGTGAACGTCCAGCGCCCCAGGTGAAATACCTCCGTTCATGTGCTTGGATCTGTGAATGGCATAGTGGAAAACGATGAACGGCCTGGCAAAGCAAAGGTCGTCCCAATCCCCAGTGATTTCGAAGTTTATGCCTTTCATGGTCATATCACTGAAGTCCGGTTTGGTGATATTATCTAGCCGGGCCTTTCGAGGGAGTTGTGCGATTGCCGATGGTTCCAGAAGCCCGTTTTGTTTGAATAGCAGAATGAACGGGAAGGTCCAGGTCGGATATGTTGAAGCAGGAAATCTCTTTGGACGCTCAAGAAAGTTCTCAAGGCTCATCTCTGCTCGGCGCACCAGTTGAATAATAAGGTTGCTCTGCAGTGCTACCAGGGGGTTCTCCTTGGGTCTTTTGCCACGTCTTCCCAAGCAGTTTCGATATAACTCCGAGCACCATCAAGCTCGGACAAGAAAGTGTATATGCCGAGGATGAAGTCCCTTTCGACATCATCCTCGTCTCTCTGGATTTGGACGTTGATGCTGGTGGGCAATCTGTAAGATTCGTTGTCGGGAGATGATGGGATAGAGGTAGCATGGCTGTCGGACGATTCCTTTGGTGTTTCAACATGGAGATTTGCAAACCGATTCTCCAGAGGGAACAGCAAGCCGTCTCTAATTTTGTTTTCATCCGCGGCCTTTGGTGATGGTCTGGACGTCTTCCGGGCCTCCTCAAAGGGCACGAGAACCTCCCAGGTAGCCTGCAGTACGTCGACGAAATGAGTGTGTCGTTCATCGCTAGCCTTGGATCCAGGTGCGCTCATGTCGGCATACCAGCTGCCAAACTGACGCCGGGCTTCGATTACGCGATCGAACAGGCGACTAAGCGCCGGGGGGACGTTGGGCTTAGGCGTGTACGAGGCAATAGCCTTAGCCATGGGCACAAACTGGGAGACCTGAATGATATACTGAGGCCCCGAGGGAGCGGCCGCTGACGAGGGTTTTGTTGCAGCCTCCTTTGCTTTCTTGCGGTCCTTGCCCTTCAGTCGTCCACCCCCGACTTTGGCCGTATTGGGGGTGGCAGCCGGGGCCTTGATGTCGAACCCGCATTTGAGAGCATTCTCGGCCAGCCATGACGATATGCTGAGGGTATCATCCTTGTATTGACGATACTTTGCGATGAAGTCGCCCAGCGGCGGTTTGCTTACTTTGTTTTCTGCCATGGATAGATGCACTTAGACAGATCACGGACCAAATGCAGAAAGTTGGGATTTGTGACCATATGGGCAAGCGGCTTATCGATAGTCATGCCGTTGCAACCATGCATGCACATCATGATTGGATCATTCATACCCAGTCGCATCACCACATCCCTGGGAAAAGGTAATGACAACTCATGAGGCTTGGTTTCACTCTTGCATGAAAAAGAAAGTTGATCATTGCTCGGATATTCCTTTCCGGTAGGTGGTCAGTGTTTTGTCAAAGCTCACGATACGACTTTGAACAACCAATCAACTAACTCACTAGCAAATGAATTCACAGGCAGCAGGCTCGGGGTGTTCAGGTTTGAAGGTATTAGCGGAGCGCGGGGAGCCCCACGTCTAAAGCAGTAACTGCCGGACTGGGCTGGAATGGATGACGAAGCTCACTTTCACTTTCATCAATAGGAAAGGAAACCACAATGCAGATGTATCGAGAGCAAATCTATCTAACATGAACACAATCCAAGATTCGGCTTCTTATGGTTCTCCACTTGAACGGAATCATTGATCTGATTAATGTGCCATTGCATCAATCATCCAAGCGGCCTCGCCCAGGATCTCTTCCACCATATTACCCGCATACCGGTTGGGTTTGGTACCGCTCGAATCATCACTCGCATACAAAACGCGTGATGTGCATCTCATCACTTGGATTCCTCTAAGCAGCCGCGTATCGCGCTGCCGACCTCTCCACCACTCCGCTCCCCTCATCTGCCCAGGTTGCATCGATGCAACGAGGCCCTCACGGAGAATTACTTGGATTGGTGGCTTCTTATTGGGCCGCTGACCTTATAGCCTTATTGTGATCTCGCTCCGGCCGGAGATTTCTCACCGATCCCGGGTAGGCAGAAGCTCTGTGAGAAGATGGTTTTGCTCCGGGGTGAATTCGAAAAGGTTGCAGTATGACCCCGCCGTGTCAATCAGGCGACAAATAGTATGAGCATCGGCGGGCAACTCTGCCCACATGTGAACGAACGGTCATAGCCAGAGATGGTTGATCATCTATAAAATCCAAAGCGAAGCCCAGCCTGTGGATCTACAATATCCTTAGACATTCGTCAACAACATTCTTGTTGCGACCTGATCCTGGACATATCAAGATGAAGTTCGGTCTTCTTGCCGGGTCGCTCCTGGCCAGCATTGTATTTGCTACGGACTTCTACCTGTCCCCGGACGGCTCAGACAGCAATGGAGGAACCTCAGCTAGCCAGGCCTTCAAGACCCTGACGAAGGCCAAGGAGGTCGTTCGTGCCCAGATCGGCAAGTCCCTGACGGAAGACGTCAATGTCCACGTTGCAGCTGGGATCTATACTCTCACGGCCCCCCTCAATTTCACCAGCGCCGACTCGGGCAGAGATGGGCACAATGTGAACTGGCTCGGAGAGAAGGGATCCGTCATCTCCGGTGGCCTGAAGGTTACGGGGTGGACGGCTGGGAGCAATGGCATCTACTCGGCATCGGTCCCAGTGGGAACGCAGTCACGCAATCTGTTCGTCGGTGGCAAAGCCGCCAATTATGCGCGGAGGAAGATTGCCAACCGTAAGGACTTCAGTTACACGAGCACTTCGATGAAATGGAATTCTGGCAACTACGACTGGCTCATGAACACCAAGGGAATTGCCGGCGCCGAGGTCCGCTTCATTTCGTCCTTCACCGACCGATATGCCCCGATAGTGTCTGTCGGGAACCGAGAGCTCGTGATGAAGCAAAACAGCTGGTCCAACCAAATCATCGGCTGGGACACCGTTTCCAACCCCTTTGCTGACTTCGGGGTCTGGGTACAGAACTCTTTGGCCCTCTTGACCGAGGGTGGCCAGTTCTTCCTGGACTCTCCAGCCGGGAAGGTCTACTACAAGCCGCTCGGCGGGGAGGACTTGAGCAAAGTGGATACCTACCTTGGGGTACAGGAGGTGCTGATCTCTATCAGCGGCACTTACGACGATCCAGCGCACGACATCAACTTTGAGGGGCTCACCTTCTCTCATTCGACCTGGCTTCGGCCCGGTAAACTTGGGTTCGCCGACCAGCAGACAGGTGGCTACATTGGCGAAGACAAGACCTACCCGGAACACGAGGCGACTCGTCCTTTCTGGTGGCAAATGCCCAGTGCGTTCCAGATCAGCGCCGCGACCAAGGTGAACTTGACAGGCTGCAGCTTCACCGAGATTGGCAATGGCGGCATCGGAGTCGGCAATGACCCCAACGCTCACTTGTCCAAAGTCGGCCTCGGTGCCAGCGACATCTCCATCACGGATGGGTACTTCACCCAAGTGATGGGCAACAGTATCAGCGTGGGCGGCATCCAGGCCGAGGCCCACCACCCGTCCAACGCGCGCCAGACCGTCACGCGCATCAACATCTCGGGCAATATCTTCACCAACACCTCGGCCCTCTTCAGCTCCACGGTGCCCATCTTCCTGTCGTACCTGCAATACTCGACCGTTTCCCACAACGACATCTTCACGGTCCCCTACTCGGGCATCTGCCACGGCTACGGCTGGGGCTCCAACGACGCCGGCGGCAGCCAGGAGTACGTGAACCGGGGCCTATACAAGTACCAGCCCAAGTACAGCACGCCGACGACGCTCAAGAACAACGTCATCGACGGCAACCTCGTGCACAGCTACGGCCAGAGCCACACGGACCTCGGCGGCGTGTACACGCTGTCGACGAGCCCCTCGACGTACGTGACCAACAACTACGTGTACGACTCCGGGTACTGGGGCCTGTACAATGACGAAGGGTCCAACAGCTACATTCAGCTCAACAACATCTTCTTCGGCAACCAAGGCTGGTACGTGGCGAATCGCAACGGGCCGATGCACACGGGCAACAACACCCTCGTCGACAACTACGGCAAATCCGGCCAGGGGCTCGACGGCAAGCCCAACGGGTCGGGGACCCAGGGCGACACCTACTTGCGGAACTACATCGTGTCTGACATCACCAAGACCTCGGCCGAGGCGCAGAAGAACGCGTACCGCTCGGGCGTGCTACCGGGCCGTCGCGCGGGTCGCCCCGTGACCAACGATGCCCGCCTGGCCGACGGGTGGGTTTCCCTGGTTTCTACGTCTGGTGGCGGTGGCAGTGGAGGGCGGCTGCTCGCCGTCAATGTCAGCAACTTCGACGATGTCGCGTACAAGGGCGCTTCGTTCCAGGTCAGCACGAAGAACGGCGGGACGCTCCAGCCTGTCAACGTGCCGACGGCGATCCCGGCGAACACGTTCGTGCTGGCTACGTACAGCGTCTCTGGCAATACGAATCCCAGTGTTTCGGCTACGGTCAAGTACACGAATCCGCGTCTCGGGGCGAGCAGGACGCTGACGGCGAGCGGGCAGGTGAGGTTGGGGTGAGTGTGTTGGTATGGGGTGGTGAGGCGCAATGTATGTCCGGGGGAAACGAACACAACTCATGTACTGCTCCAGGTAGTGTTTGACCGAGGGCTAGATGTTAAATGTACTTGCGCCTATGTTAACCGGATACAATACCGATTGCGACCGCAGCATGCATGAAGATCGCGCGGTACGCTGAAATTCACTGCAATTTTAGCGTCAACAGGCTGGATGGAAGTGGTGCACGGAACTGCCACGAATGTAAAGCGATACCGTCTTTGGAACCGTCTGTAATGTTCGACAACTGTCACTGCATGTAATCTCGTATCCAGTACTTCATTTGATGTATCTCTTCAATTTCTTGAGTTCTAACACTTATGTTCAGCAACTGACCAATCTTACGCGAAATGATCTTACATCCAGGCGGCCGGCCACTCAGAAACGATGACAACGGAGAAACCCCTCGGCCCACAGGCGCAGTAGTACCGTAGTATGCCACGTGCTATTTAGTTAGCGGATCCCGTCTTGTTTTCTCGCTCATTCCACTCCTCAATCAGTCGCTGGAGCTCGTCGGTGTCGCAGACCGTCCATTCCCCGCCGCGCCGAACGACGTCGAGGATGCGCCGGGCAAAGACGAGGTCCGTGTTGTAGGCGGCGGCCTGGAAGCGCTCGCCGGCTGCCGCGTCGAAGGCGCGCTTGATCTCGGCGCCGGCGGGGTCGGTCGGCTGGATTGGATCCAGTGGCTCGGGGTCCGGGTAGTCTGCACAGCTGCCGTCGCAACCGACGCTGCCGTCGCCATCGTTGCCGTCTTTGTCCTCCTCGTCTTTTTCATTGTCTTTGCCGTCGCTGCTCTCCTCCTTGGGGGGCCAGAGCCAGTCGGGGGCGCGGCAGCCTAGGACCCAGGGTTTGAAGGTGGCCTCGTCCCAGCCCAACAGTCCCGTGATCGTAGGCTTGTTGTTGTTGTTGTTGTTGTTGTCGCCCTTGCCGGCATCCTGCCCGCCCGCCGCGAAGGCGAAGTCGACCAGGATGTTGTCCGGCTTCACCAGCATGGACATGTTGGACAGACAGATAGCGTCTTTGCCTTCCCGGTTGATCGAGTCCGACTCGTTCCCGAACAGGTCCCCGTTCCTCTCCACGATAGTCTCGATTATGGCCAGCGCGGGCTTCAGCAGCTTCTCATTCTCCTCCAGCCGCTCCTCCCGCGTCTCCTTCTCCCGGTAGTACTGGTTGCGGTGGATCCGGCGCTTGAACATTAGGAACAGGATGTCGCGCGCGGGCAGGTCACGTGGCTCGGCGCAGAGGTTGTCCTTGGTCAGGAGCTTCTCGTCCCCGTTGACGTCTTCGGCGAGCGCGGCGTGCATGGCGTCCCAGTCCACCTCGGGCCGGTAGTCCCTCTCTTCGGGCATACCGAAGGGCCGGAGATCGATAGCGAATCCGGACCCATTTAGTCCCTCGTCCTCCCACCCATCATCGGACTCGCTGCCGCTATCCTCCTCCGATCCATTGGACTCGCTGCCGCTATCTTGTCCGTACTCTCTGGCGACGATGGCTTCGTAGGTGTCGCTCGAGCCATCACGGTCTAGGACCATCTTGAAGGTACCGCTCGACCAGTGTGTCCTGCTGCGTATCTTCTGGTAGACGCGGCCCAGCTCTTGGGCGACCGCGACCTTTTGCGCCTGGGTCATACCGTCGTACGTGTCCTTCAATGACCGTCCACGGCTCCACTCCTGCACCATGCAGGGGATCTTGAGGGGGTTTCGCCCGTGTGGTCGGTATAGACGACTCTCGGGACGAGGTCCGCGACCTCGGGTAGGAGGGGCGCGGTCCCCAGGATCAGGGAATGCTCGAGAATCGCGCCTCCGCACCAGTACATATGGACCCGGAACTCGTCAAACGAAGCCCCCTCATCGCGGGTGACTTGGACGGGGTAGAAGGGGACGTCGGCGAGCTCCAGGGCGGGCTCGATGCGGCTCAGCGCGTGGTTCGCGTCGGGCCAGACGGTGCGACAGAGGTCGAGGAGCTTGGGGCGAAGCTCTTCGAAGCTCATCTCGGATTCGTCGGTATTCTCGCTAATGTGTATGCTGAGGGCTGCCATATCATCGACCATGGTGTCGTCGTTACTAGTGCATGTACGGAGGTTTGATTTCTCATCAACAATGGGGGTACGGTTGCTGGTGTTGGTCGGTGTGTGGCCAGACATCTTGGGTTAGCGGTTCGCAACTCCTATAGGACTATGTGAGTGCTGAGTGCTGAAGTGCTGAAGTGCTTGAGTGATTGAGTGCTTGTATGATTGTATGCTTGCGAATGCTGTATTGAATTAATGACTCAAGATGGGTTTGATTTCCCCTTATATACCTATGGACATGATAGAATGGTTTCTATTATTAACGTATCCGCAAACGGATTTGCCAAGGGGGTTGCTGGTGTTGCCATGTAGTTGCAGGGGAGAAGAATGACGAAGATAGGGAGCCAAATGGAGGTGTTTCCATCCCTGACATACATCACTCTCGATTGCGATTGGAACACACACATTCAGACGTTCACATCACTGCAATTCCAGCGCTGACAGGCCGTAATTGGTGCGCGGAACTAGACGGACCTGAAACGATATCGTCTTTGGAAGCGGTTGGGGGGCCGAGGTAGCGGAAGCATCACAGCAAGACTGTCTGTCATCTGGTCATTGGTTGACACTGGTCCGGGGATCTTCAGGTTACTTGATGTGAGGTACTCTTGAACTATTTTTTGACTTCGTCTAGGTCATTAGTCTATATATAGCTCCTTGCCCTCATCTCCATGGTTTGTTTCCTGCCCTTCCTGTATCCTACAGCCCCTCTCACCACATCTAACCTCGCAACTGTCGCCTAGGGGCACACATTCTAGCCACACCAAACACGGACCTAACATTCATCCTTCTTCTTCTCCTCCCGCCTGTCTTTGTCTCCTCCCTCCACCTTCACCTCTCCCGCCGGCGGCCGGCGGCAGCTGAAACGAGAGCACCTGAACAGGCTCTTGCGGCACAGCCTGCACACCGGTAGGTGTGAGTATCAATTCGCTCACGCCCGACCGCAGGTACACCGTGCCTTGCGCCCCGCCCACTCGCGAGCCAGGTACTCGAGCTCCTTCCCGTCGCAGATCTGCCACTGCTGTTGGCACGCGACGGCGAAGTACCGGCGCGCGAACACGACATCCGGGTTGTAGGCGTCGGTCTGGAAGCACTCTCCCGCCGCGTCATCGAACGCGCGCTTGACCGTGAACCCGGCGTCGTCGACGGGCATAACGAGGTCGAGCGGCTCCGTCTTGGGCTTGTAGTTTCCCTCCTCGTCCTTAGGGTAGTCCTTGGTCTCGGGCTTGGGGTTCTCGCTGTCGTGGACGGCGCCCGGGGTCCAGAGCCAGGTCGGGGGGAAGGAGGCCGCGTTGCATTCCTTGTTCACGATGTCGCGGACGATTTCCAGCGCGGGCTCGAGGTCGGCGTTCTCATACTTCCGGAGGGCCCAGTGCCGGTTCCGCTGGATGCGGCGCTCGAAAGTCAGGAGCAGGATCTTGCGCGCCGTCATGGCCGGCTCGTCCTCGAGCAGATTGAAGCGGTGCAGGACCTGGTCCTTGTCCTTGTCCTTGTCCTCGCCCTGTGTGGTAATGGAGTCTCGGATCTGGTCCCAGTCCAGCTTGTCCTTGTACTGGTCCTCGACCAAGCCAAACGGCCTGATCTTCATCATCGACTTGAACTGCGGGGCGAATTCGTCGTCTTCGTCGACCTTCTCGCCCTCCTTGGCGGGGACGGGGTACCCGCTGTACAGGCCGCAAACTTCCTCAAGTCTAAGCCACGTCCGGCCCAGCTCGGCGGCGACCAAGACCTTCTGCTCCTGGGTCATCTTGTTGTAGAGCTCGGTCAGGGGCTTCCCGGGAACCCAGCTCCGCACCAGATAAGGGCGGCGGAGGGGGTTGTCCCGCGTGGCGTCAAACTGCAAGACCTTGGGGACGAGGTCCCGGATCTCGGGAAACTTGTCGAGGTACTGCAGGTTCTGGGCGTACTTCTCGACACTCTGGTCATCGTACGGAATCTGGATGACCACACGCTTAGGTTCCTCCTCTTGGCCCTCGTAGGTGAGTCGGACAGGGTAGTGGAGGTTCAAGTCATGATCGATCTCGGGCTCGAAGACGGTCTTGTCGTGCATTGCATGAGGCCAAAGAGTGCGGCAGAGCTCGCGGAGCTGGGGCACACGCTTCTCGAAGCTCACAGGCCAATCAGCGAGGCATGTACACTTGTCGAGGCAGACGCAGAACCGATCAAGTGCATCAACAGCGGCCTTGCTGTCAGCGTGGGATGGTGCTTGGTCAGACATTTTGGGTTATTGCTTGGTGATTCTGTGAATAAATATGCGAGTAATGTTATGTGTTTGTGTGTGTGTGTGCTTTTGAGTAGGGAATTGATTGGAGAACTGTAGGTAGAATCTAGTTCCCTCTTATATAGCTATGGCTACGACATAGCTGTCTATGATTGACATGTCCTCTTACGGACCTGAAAACGGGCTCTTGGTGCTTCATAGTTGCAAGGGAGGACAGTGATAAAAATAGGATTGGGTACTCGGGCGGCAAGCACTTTTGTTCTCTGCTCTCAATGAACCCCAAAAGACGTATCCCCATCCCTGACATGCATAGTTTAGCATGCGGTAATACCCCTTCGCTGTGAGAAATGTGAATGCCAATCCCTGTTGCCGTCTTTGGAAGTGTCCGAAGGGCTGAGATAAGAATAGCCCAACACAGACCAAAGACCTGAAGTCTGGTATACACTGAAACTCCATTCTAATTCCTCATGAAAGAAGCATGTCGTACCTCCACTCCTCCTGCGGCACGTCCCGGTACTTGATGCTGGTAGGGTGCTTCTTGCGCGCCGGGAGGATACGACGGATATACAAGTCCCCCACGTTGATAGCATCGTACTTCTTCGGGTTCCCTTGATTGGCATCACCATCGTCATAGCAACACGGGAGCACCTCGAGATCGACCTCGGGCCCGGGGGTCAGGAAGAACGGCAAAGAGTACCGTTCCTGCCCCGTCTTGTTGCGCACCCGGTGCACCGTCGCGGGGTATTGCCCGTTGCTCTGCCGCTCCAGGTACTGGCCTACGTTGCAGACGAACGTGCCCGGCACGGGTGGGGCGTCGACCCAGTGGCCGTCTTGGTTTAGCACCTGGAGGGCGGGGACGTCGTCTTGGAGGACCAAAGTAAGCCCTGTCGCCCGACTGTTAGTATTCATGCTCGTTTAGGAGAGGAGGTCCGATAGAAAACATGTACTCCTATGAGGAAGGTCGCAATTGGAAACGTACAGGAGAAATCGGCATGGGCACCTAGTCCCACAGCCTCGGTAGAATCGGCTGCGGCCGGCGTTGGCGGGTAGTGCAAGGGTCGCATCCCGGTGATGGGGAAGCGGAACATGGGGTCGAAAGCGGTCTCGTCCAATCCAAATCCCAGGGCAAAGACGCGCACAAGCTTGAGCGACAAGGGCAAGATCTGCGCGTAGTAGTCGTACAGTCCCTCGCGCCACCAGGTGGCCTGCGGAGGCCAGATGTTTTGCGGCCGGGTCACGTTTGGCGGCGGTCCTGATTGCCCCGTCTTGCCCGTGTAGTCTTGCTCGGGCTCGAGGTAGCAGTCGCCCATGGTGAAGGCCTCTTTGATGTCTGCGGCCGGTAAGTCAGAATTCGCTGCTTTCTAAAATGGGACGAGAGAGATGTAAAAGAAGACTCACCTCCTTTAGTCCGGGGATCCAAGTTCGTCTCCAGCATGGGCTCGTACCCCCGAATGGCCGGGTTCTTCTGGACGTGGGCCTCCATCTTGACCTCGTGGTCGAGGGCAAAGAAGCGCCGGAGCAGCGCGAAGGCCTGCTGGATGACGTCCTCGGGCACGCCGTGGTTCTTGATGTAGAAAAAGCCGCATTTCCGGCAGGCGTCGCTGATCTCGCGGGCGATCCGCTGCCGCGCCTCGGGAGAGCCGCTGTCCAGATCCGCGAGGTCCACGGTCGGTATCGACGTGAACGACTGTGAAGGCGTGTCTGAGACCTCGCGATACGTCGCTTTGGACCCGGAGTGGAAGTAGACATACTTCTTGTCCTGTTGGAGTTGTTAATACCTTCTAATTCTAGCAACTCTGCATGGTCTTGAAGCATATTGATGCCTACTAAACTAACCTGGTCGGGCACGGCAGGGGGCTGGGTAGCCGATGACACTGGGGCGAGAACTTCTGCCATTTCAATGCATATTCTTATTTACTCTGATATCAGTTTCGTATGAACGTTACGGCATCTCTTATTCATTTTGCTCCAATTCCTCTCGTGTGCCAATATGCGCAACACTGCTTTGAATGGAGAGCCACCCCAAATACCGGAGGGTTCCCCGCAATCCCCACCCCTCACAGGGTGCTGCACACGATAGCCGGGTACCGCTAGTGTCGCAAACTGGCCGACGGAGTTCCCCTATCTGACTGATCAACACTCTTGGGTTCCGATAGCCACGCATTCGGGGGATGCTACCTATAAATCTAGGTATGACTTGGGTTACAGCGATAACGCCCAGTCGACATTGAAATGAGAGCATCGGGAGCACTTGCCGAAGCAGGATTCCCAGCCGCAGTGAGCGGACACGGTACGTCCCTAGTAGATCTTCCAATTGATAGCCATACATTAGCATAATACTGGCATCTCTAGTTCTCATAGTAGTGATATAATCCTTCGACGCTTGGTGAATTTCTCGCCGTGTCTGCATCGCGGGCGACGAGTTACTTTCCAGCCTACTTAGCGGGCGATATTAACGGTGACCGGGAGAAGCTGGCATTGAAGTGCAACCTCACCAAAACGCCGGGCACCTTTAATACCGGACATCTCGCGATGGCTCTCTCCCTATCCTACTACGCGAAAAACATCTTCGCCTCCTCCTACACCAAAGAAAACCGCCCCGGCTTCTTCATTTGGCACCCAAAAGGAACGTCACACGCCGAGAAGAAGCTCTTATTCAAGATCGACTTCTTCATCCTGACCTACGGCTGCCTGGCCTACTTCACCAAATGGCTCGACCAGTCCAACCTGAGCAACGCCTACGTCAGCGGCATGCGCGAGGACCTGGGCATGTACGGCACCGAGTTCAACCTCGCGCAGACCTGCTTCGCCGTCGGCCAGATCCTGGGGCCCATCCCGGCGAACCTGCTGCTGACCTGGGTCCCGCCGCGGTATCTGCTGCCGGGGATGGAGCTCGTGTGGGGGGTCTTGACGATTGCGACGTACGCGGTCACCAGTGTGAACCAGCTGTATCCTATCCGGTTCATTGTCGGCTTCTTGGAGGGCTCCTGTTTCGTCGGGATTCAGTATGTCTTGGGGTCCTGGTATAAACGCACAGAACTGGGAAAGCGCGCGGCCATTTTTGCTTGTGCCGCGTATGTCGGCACCATGATATCGGGGTACCTCCAGAGCGCCGTCCTGGCCAGCCTGGACGGAAGACATGGGGTTTCGGCATGGAGATGGTTAGAGATGCCTGATCCCATCCTCACCCGTAAGAACTGGTACTAACTCAAACTGATATAGGGTCTTTATAGTTGATGGCATTATCACAATCGTGATCGCCGCTTACGGTGTCATATTCTTCCCGGATACGCCCTACACCACCAAGGCCTTCTACCTGAGCGCCGAGGATAAGGCTCGCTGCATCGAGCGACTCGCCGAAGACGGACGGCAGGAGACGTCCAATTTCACCTGGGACCTGTTTCTGAGGAGTGTGAAGTCATGGCAACTCTACGTTTTGACCGTTTTGTGGATGTAAGTGATGCATCCTAGCGTGTAGAACCCCTGATCCGACTCGAGTATGCTCACGCGCGTTTGACAGGTTTTGGAACACGACCGTCGGCAAGGTCGCCAACACGGTAATGCAGCTCTACCTAAAGAACGACCCGGAGCACAAGTGGACCCTGTACGAAATCAACAACATCCCCACGGCCATCAACGGCTGGAACATCGTCATGGTCCTGCTCCTCAACATCTACGTCGACACGACAGGCCGCCGCATGGCCGCCGTGATGCTCAACCTCGCCATCCTCTTGTTCGGCACCGTCTGCCTGGTCGTGTGGCGGATCCCGCTCGGCCTGCGCGTCGTCGCGTACATGTTCGCGGGCCTCGACGGCCCCTTGTCACCCATCTATTACAGCTGGGCCAACCTGCTGACGGGCGGCGACAGCCAGGTCCGCGCCCTGACGTTGGCCATCATGAACTCGTGGGGCGGCGCCGTCTCGGCCGTCATGCAGCAGTTCCTGTACCCCGTCACCGACGCCCCCGCGTTCGGCAAGGGGTTCAAGGCCAGCTTGGCGTTCGTCGCGGGCATGTGCGTCTGGGTGGTGTTGGTGCGGGTGTTGGAGCTGCGAGCTGAGCACCACGGCAAAAAGGGCGGCAGCGGCGTGCAGCGGTTGGACGGCGTAGAGTCGCAATCGGCAGCTGTTTCTACAGAAGGGGAGACGACAGTGGTGGTTCCGGTTGAACAGAAGGGTCTTCGCTAAAGACTTGGCGGGCATTAGTGGGACGTTAGCGGCATCTGGGGATGTCAAGCGGGGGGGTGTTCCAGTGGATCCATGGCGCTGATAAAGGCGGGATAGACTCGCCGTCGGCAGGGTCCGATACCTCTGACTCGATTGAATGGGAAGTAACGCAACTACAACTGACTATCATACTTTGAGGGGACACGAAGCCAATGAATCATTGCGATAGGTCGGCGCGCCATATGAGGGCACAAGAAACGTGATTGATCCAACATCTCCAGCACTATAGAAATGTCCCTGCTGTATTGCCTAGATACAGCTGTAGTATAAGACCTCTAGTACATTGCGAAACAGAAACATCAAACATGGCCACCGGCGACATCCCCACCACGCAGCTCCTAATCTCCTCCGGGAACGGCCCAGTAGCCCGCACCGTCCTGCAAACCCCGCTCCGCGACGCCGAGCCGTCCGAGATCCCCGTGATCGACGTCTCGGGCCTCTTCAGCCCCTCGCTGGCCCACCGGCAGGCCGTCGCGCGTCATATCCGCGATGCGGCGACCAACACGGGATTCTTCTACATCGCGCAGCACGGGATCCCCGCGCAGACCACCGCGGCGGCCCACGCGGCCTGCCTCGACTTCTTCCGACAGCCGGCCGAGGTCAAGCAGCGCGCCAGCATCGACCGCTCGCGCCGGTTCAACGGGTACAAGCCGGCGGCCACGCAGCGCATCAACCCCTTTGAGTCGGTCGACGTCCGCGAGAGTTTCTCGTGGGTCTACGACCCGCGCTTCGACCCGGCCGTGGCCGACGTGAGCCAGATCCCGCCCGAGGCCGCGGCACATCTGTGCCCGGAGGATTTTCCCTGGGAGGCCACGGCCAACCTGCCGCAGTTCAAGGTCGCCATCGTGGATTACTGGCGCTCCTGTCTGGGGCTGGCCCGCGCCCTGATCCGCGCTTTTGCCTTGGCCCTTGACCTGGACGAGCACTTCTTCGATTCCAAGGTGACCTACCCGGACGCCGTGTTGGCCATGAACTACTACCCGCCCATCCCCAAACCCAAGGGGTCCGAAGCGGCAGCCCGGCCCCAGTCAGAGCAGGAAGTCTCGATCGGCTCGCACACCGACTTCCAGCTCTTCACGATCCTGTGGCAGGACGACAACGGGGGGCTGCAGGTCCTGAACCGGCAGGGCCAGTGGATCAACGCGAAGCCCATCGCGGGCACGCTCGTCGTCAACATCGCCGACTACCTGCAGCGCATCACCAACGACCGCTACGTCAGCACGGTGCACCGCGCCCAGAACTGGAGCGGGCGCGAGCGCGTCAGCCTGCCCTTCTTCGTCGGCTTCAACTGGGACGAGAGCTGCGGCGTCCTGGACAATTGTGTGGCCGAGGGCGAAAGCAAGCGCTACGACGAGATCAGCTGCGCTGAGTGGGTCACGCGACGGGCCAGGGCCATGTATCGGACGGATGGGTTTGAGGGTAAGGGGGCAAGGCAGCGGTGTCTTGATCTTCTGCTTGATTGATTGTACGGGAACGCGTAAAGCTGGGGGGAAATTCGTGACTCAATATATGGCAGACCATCCCTAACTAGATAGTAGAGATCTACTTATAAGTACCAAAGTTTCAGGGTTAAAAGTCACAGTGGAACGATGCCATGTTGTTCACACACACAGGCCTAGGTCGCCGTTCTTCTTCACGGTGCAATAACTCCCGGCCCCCGGGCCCTTCTCGATTCTGGGATAGCAACTGCAGCCCCCTCCGCCACTTACCTTCCAGGATCCCGCATTTTTCTGCCAGTACTGTTCATTTCACGATCAGACCTTGCCTTCCTTGAGCAGTCGATGGCATGGGGGAGCCTGTAAACTTATCGGGTCCGGGAGGACCTCGTCAATTTTGGGGTGACAGCCAGTATGACACTTTCCCATGAGCTCGAACCCGTCACAGATCTTGACGGTGCAGCAAGCCCGAGCGTCCAACTCTGGATATGTGGTCAGCATCTCCTGCTGACTTTGACAGGTCACCCTCGCGCGTCTTGTCCTTACCATTAGGTGAGTTGTTGGGGGCCTCAATGACTGCAGACACAGCCAGACTCAGGAGGTAGAAGGCTTTCATCGTGAATGTCCGTGAGATGACTGGGGTGACTGATAGGTGGAGAAGGTCGAGCTCTGCTACACTATCCAAGTAGGTAGGGAGTGATATTTCGAGATAGGAACTGGATAATGGTACAGAGAGGCCCGAGGCTTGTATATTTGTTTCTCCTAGGGACGGTTGGTATCATCCGAAAGAAAAGAAAAAAGGAGTCCTAATAATTTGTCTGTTTCTAATCCCTGCCACACTAGAATGCATCAGTAATAAGAGTAGATACGGCGTATCTAGAGTATATACAGACCCATCATCACGCAGGCGGCGAATCATAGTGTAAGTTATATCCGCTGCGTATAGCCCTCCCATCAGCTGACCGCTTAGCCAAGAGTAAACACCATTACGGTTACGTGACGGTTAAGTGAACGCTATACAGCATACGGCGTACTCCCTTTACGTGTCGTTACTACTTGCATGGAAAATCAGACTCCGTAAGGTCCAAGCCCGAGGTTGCTTTTTCCCCGTCACAGAAGCGATATATTCATTCAAATTCTTCGCTGTTATGCCATAAGAAACTGCGCTCCCGTACTTATTAACTTACATATCTAGGTAGGTACGGGCCCTGGACAGCGCCTTCTCTCTTTCGGGCGCAATTTGATAGATTCTTATCAGCCCTGCTAGCGTTCCTTCCCGCAAAAGAGCACTTTCACTTTCTCCCTCATTTTGTCGCAGGTTTTACATGTTGTGGGAGGGTGAGGTCTTGTCAATCAACGGCGCCCTCGCGGTGCCGTCTGAAGCAAACGGAAACTCCTCGTTGCGTTTCTTTACTTTTCTCTGCCTACTTGCCTCACACTCCATGCAGCCAAGACCTCAGAACTGCTAATGGGAGGGAGGCGTGGGGCTGTTAATCAATAACTGACAGACAGCCCAAAACAGCCCTTTAGAAGGAAGCTGAAGGGGGGTAAGCACTGCCACGGATAGCAACTTGGAAAATGCCTATTGGGCTAACTCGCATGCACTGTACGCCATTTACCATGTCGCCAGCCCTCCGCAGCTGCGGTGAGATTGTGAATTCTTCTGCACTGCCTCCCTCTCAGTGAAACAAGCTACGAACAAGTCTCAATTCCATTTAAGATACAACCCCATCGCCAACCTTTCCCGTCTTCAGCTCTGGGTTGCCTCTTACTAAGAAGGTTTCTTGTTTCGACTTAGCCTATGACTTTGGTTCTGGAGTGATGGCAGCAGAGAGCGTAGGGCTGGCTGCCTCAATAGCCGGCCTCGTATCATTAGGCCTTCAGATCACAGGCGGCATCGCGAATTACCTTGATGCACTGGAGAGCCGAGAAGAGGAGCTGGCGTCTGTCAGGCGACAGAACGATGCGCTTGCCGCCGCTCTCGACACGATCAAGGCCGCCACTTCCCACAACTCCGTCCATGGCCAGCAACACGACTCTGCAATCGAGAAGAATATCCAGTGCTGCAAGGCCGAGCTCCAGGCCGTCGAAGAGTTGCTGGCCGCATTGGCGGACTGTAATACTACGACCTGGCGACAGCGATTGAAGAACGAGAGAAGGAAACTCACCTACTCGTTTAACCGCCCCAAGGTCCAACGAATCGTCCAGCGGTTACAGAATGCGAATGGCATTCTACAGCTGACTCTGTGCGGATTGGGGCTGTAAGTTACCTCTATACGATTTAAACATCAACAGCTTCGAGTTAACCCGTGAAAAGAGACATATCAAACTCTCACAGCGAAAGTCTCGCTGCGATCGAAGCGGGCTCCCGCAACCACGCTTCTGAGCTTCTTCTTCTGCGCTCGGAAGTGACGACGGCGTTGACTCCGGTCTACGAGATTCGTGACCAGATGCCGCATTTTGAGCGCAAACTCGATAGTACGGCCGATCTGATATTGTCACACTCCGCGGGAACCAGTGCTCAAATGCGAGAGAGCGACAGGGCGGCCCAGGAGGACTTCAGGCGCTCACACGACTTACTGCAACTAACTATGGAACGACAGCTGGAGAAGCTCCAGGTAATCGAAAGGCTTCAGCGCGAAACTCTTCTAGCCTCTAGAGCGGCGAGTAGGCCTGCAGCGCTGAGACAACTCTGCGATAGTATCACGGGAGCGAATCAAGCCCCTCGCCAGCATCGATTGCTGAATGGTCCTTACCGTCAATCAAAACAGCTTTCCTCGAACGCTACCCGGATCTCGCCATTTGACTCCATTGTGGGAAGAATCCGTTGCACTTGTACTCGCCCTTACCGGTCGACGATGATCAAAGGGGCGCGGTTGGGTCATCTTCTTTTGTCGCAGCAGTCAGAAACCCAAGGCCATTGGCCAGCTTGTCCCCCTTTCAAACACGGCAAACAAGAGCTGGCGATCGATAGGCATCAAATACACAGGGTTCGCTTCTATCCTCCAAGCTGCTGTCGACTTCTCCTTCACGATGACATCGGGAGCGGGGGGTTTCAGCATCAGTCCGAATCTTACCTACTACACGACCGTTACCGTTAACCACCAAACTGACCCTGCTTTTCGTACCCTGGGACTGCTGAGGGATTGTACACTATTTTGCAATGGGAGTATCGACCACTTTGCTATTGCTTGCTTCAGTAAGCTCGTCAGGCTTTTTGATGATAAGAAAGCTTGCCCTGCTGCGGTTACTCTCGGAAATCGAAGCTTGTTGCATAGTGTGGCCGCGGCGGTGCGTGATAAATCCTATGTACATAATTGTGGCGACGACTAATCATTAATCAGCTCGAATGGGAAGTGCAACGTGATGATCGGGGTCCCAGGGACATGAGCGTCTTTTCCCAGCTGGTAAACATGCTACACGGATTTGGTGTACCTGAATTTACCTATAACAGCCTAAGTTGGTCCATCTGTTGTCACTGTAGAGCGATTACTGATTATAAGGTGTAGGCGCAACTGACTTACTCGTGTTGGGCAACTACGATGGGGAACGTACCAGGGAAGCTATCAATATCTTGCTCCAGGCAAAATTGGAGAACCAACCACCTGTCTTAAAAACCTCAAACACCATTAGTAGAAGCAAGGGTGGAGACCATTGGCATATCACCTTTGGAATTCTAGACTTATACGAGATATGCCCTGGATATGCGGAAGGTATGCTGAGTCCAAACCGAACCCTTAGTTTCGTCAGCTAACTATAACGAGCTTGCAACTGTGGATTTCTAAGCATGGCGGTGATCCGTAACGATACTGAAGAGGTAGTCCGTACTCTGAGTCACTATCCTGACTCGGTGTTCGAAGTTGACATCCATGGCAACACCGTTCTTCATCTAGCAGGAGCTAAACCTCAGGTACTACCTATTCTACTGAAAGCTGTCGACTTGAGTCTTTTAGACAAAAGGAACAAATACGGCAACACTGCACTCACAGTCGCGATGCACTATACCGGTCGTCAGTGTATCTACGGTGCAAGCTCGGAAAGATGTCGACGTTGCGGCTGTACACAATGTGTTGAAATCCTCCTTAAGGCTGGCTGTACCACACGAACGAGTAGCAGTGATAAGGGCCATGATATTCGCGACCATGAATTTGCTGAACTCTTCCACCCGGCATCCGAGCTCGCAAGACGCCGCTACGTCGTTCACATGAGCGCAGAACGCATCTCACGGATGCGATTACGTTCGACCTCGCAATGCCTCTCAAAGTCTGATCGGCCGATTTCAAAATGCATCAACATGAGGCAAGCTTACTGTCAACTGCGGAGAAGCCAGCCCTTACACTTTGATACTGAGGAAGTGGAAAGTGACGATGACTGGATCTTCCGGCAAATTGAGGAGACAGGTGTGGCCGATCTATTTTACCGTTACGGATTCCGCCCAAGCCCTTCTTTCTTTTGCCATATACGGTATTACCACTATTGCTCAAAACCTGATGATTTCTACTTTCGCTGGTTAGTGGAACACGGGGCCGACCTGTTCTTCCGGTCGCCAATGCAGCCTCCCAATGTCCACAGGGATTCAGAGATCGGACTGTATGCTGCACATTTCGCCGGTTTTGTTTTTCGGGAAGAGATATTGATAAACAGCGGCTCAGATCCCTCGGGCGAGCTCGGTGCGACTCTAGTGCAGAAAAATCTCAAAGACGGATGTGAATGTCAATGCTCAAATGGGCATTGCGATCCTTTCATATGGATGATGAAAAGGATGACGCAAAGACGGATGGAAGGCGAGTGGCACATTGATTCTACGCGATCAAGCATGGAGTCGCTCTATACCAGATGCGGCATTGAGCTGACGTTACTTACGTATAAGGCCTCAATCAGGTTCGCTACATTTGAGGCCCTGGAGCTTACCCATACATGTTGCGATCCAGCCTCGGTGATGCTGGCCTTAGATGGGGACCTTACAGCCCAGGATAGGGATCCATGGCTGGAACGTGACGACATAGTCGTCGTCAACCAGGAGCAACATGATCTTCTAAAGTTGCACGGGCAGCTAGTGGAGGAACTCACAGAGGCAGCTCTCGGATTCATCAAGACTGACTCGGGGGATCGCTCGCTGTTCCCGGATTTCTGGGGTCAATATTGGATCCCGCGAATGGAGGAGGAATTGGACAAAATCTCCGGTTCCAGCTTGACAGAAGATGAGCGGAGAGGAGCAGAAGAAATCGGGGTTAGGTGGTGCGAACCGGCTGTGGAAACTGTTAAGGAAAACCCATACGACGAGGAATCATTGGAGCACTGGTTCTACGAGCTGGATATGGTTTGTCCCGAGTACAAGGAACCATGGCCTGAAGGGCTTTGCCGGGTGAAGGAGTTGTCTTGAGACGCGATACCTTGTTTATCTTGCCGTCAAGCGACTGCTGCAACAAGGGAACTCCTCTACGGAAAGTGAAAGATGTATCACGGAGAATTGGCGCAAGATGATTGATTTTGTTTCGGTTATAGCCAATTTTGTTGCGACTGTAACTGCACATGATCCTTTTCCAGCTTTGTATCATATGACACTGCATTACCAGTCGGGATAAGACAGCCCTCCAGGCGATGTTCCACGGTTTAGTGGCTAACACGCAGGGCCGAGACAGCTGCCGCCCCTTTCGTTACACATCGGATGTACTTTTTCTTTTGGAATACAACAAAGACTGAAGTAAATTGACACAGGGAACGCGGAAAACACGGATAAGCTCCCAACGAGGCACCAAATATGTGCAATTTTGTATCAACATGAGCCTGAACAGAAACCATGCATCTGTGTGCTGTATATGGACGCGTGGCAAGTCTTATCGCTGGCCAGGAGGTAATAACGGCACTGCGACATGCCGAGTGCAGCAAAAGTCCCGAACTAATGTGTGTTTCCATACGATGAGAATAACCCAGCTTGTGACATGTTTCCTTACGACGGGCTCCGCCCAGACACTACTAGATAATATTACTCAAGGGGCACTTCTACAGTCACCCTGCCATGTGAAAAGAAATATCCAGGGACATCCTGTATACACGTAATGTTTATCTTACCACCTGGACTCCGCTGTTTGTTCGATTCCGAGATACAAATCCATCGGCTTCGCAGAACTTCCCCTTTTGGAAGACTGGGCTGGGAGACTCGCTCTTGGCCCCGAGGCTGGCACATCGTCTCACATGTCGGCGATGTAACTGACCAAGAAAGACGGTACATATCCAACACCATAAGGGGATTGAAAGCACACTCTCATACTCGCAACTGTGTAATTAGACCATGTAACCACGAACGCTGTTTTCAAACTCGTACTTTCAGGTGTCTCCTATGATTGCGCCCTGGGGTTTCTGGATGCTTACGAATAACCAGCCCGCTCCCAAAGAAGCGATATTGTAGTAGTTCCATGCCTTATGGAGCCGACGTCATTTCCATCATCCCGCAACTCATGACTCGCTCGGCTCTGTTTCGGCGGCATCTTGTTCCACGAACGACCCTACTATGATATTTCTAAACCGACACCGGTTCTTATTGACGCCCACGAACGCCATGTATGACTAAGTATAGATGGGGGTTCCTATATGAATCACTCGACAAGTACTGTATACACCTCTTGAAACCCCTCCTGGGCATGGGCCAGCAAGACCCCTAGTCGTCCCGAACGGGGGCACTCCTGCCATACCGGTGCTCAAGATCGTGATCGTCGGTAACACCGGTCCAGCGACGACGCCTGTATCTCCATCGCAACGCAGGATCGGTTAGAGAAGAGACAGACGACCCCGATGAACACGTAGTATGGAGACGGGCCGTATATTGACGCACGCAAAAGGACCCTCGCCGATAGTGCCTCCCGCTATACCCTGGGGGATGGAGCCCACAGTACAGGGCGCGTTTTATACTATGATCTCCCGGTATTGCTGCGAACAACCTCGAAGCTTTGTTCTGATATCATATAGCCTTCGATACTCACCTGGAACCGTCTACGAGCTATACCGAAACCAACGAATGGTGGTCGACCACGCGATCATGGACCAGCCGAGAGCGGAGCAACGAAGTCAATGTATTGATGCCCTGTCAACCGACCATGTCATATACCTGGTAAAGGTGGTAATCAAGACCCTGGATCAAGAGTTGACTATTCCTTCTCGAATCAGGGAACGTGTAGCATCTGCTCTGGGGAAGAGGAGCCCGCGTGGGTCTGCGCGCTTACCCTGATATTGGCAAGCGCCGTGGCCAATGAGGGGGCTGGTCGGGAATCCGTAGACGCCTCTTGCTCCGCTCCCGTTCTTTCTTTGCATAGATCCCATCGACTATCATTTCCTCTCTTTGATCCCGTATCGTATGTTGATCGATTCAATGTTGATCGATTGATTAGTTGATCAATGCTTCCAAACCTGGAGATCACAACGAGAGTAGCAGGATTTCTGGGTGCTGCCATACACATCGCTTCGAGATCGTGGAGACTCGATCTGTATCTAGACTAGCCCCTTTTTCTAAATCAACAACTCTCACCGTACTATAGCGACGTGTGTATACTGTTCCCTACCGTACAGCGCATACCCATGGGTGAATATATGTAAGAGTGGGTTGATCCTTGCCTATGTCGGAAGAGTATAGGATAGGAACTAAAATGAACTTAATCTCTCCTACATTAAAGAAGAGACGTAATCAAACTGTAAGTAAATATAGCAATGCCCTTTAAAATGAGCATCTCGACAATGCCGTAACGCGACTAAACGCCTATGTGGCAGTGATGAATCTAAGTGCTCGTCATGGGCAGAGCCTCCATCTCTGCCTGCCCGCCCGCGGTGAACCAGCCGCATGATCCGTTGCGAAGATTCAAAAGCAACCAGGTCGGTCACCTGTGGTTGCTATCCGCTGCCAACTACCGGCACACCACGTCGTCAAGCGAAGAAACGAGCTATCGTGCCATCGCCAGCCAGACCGCCCATTTGCTATGCTAGTAGACCTCTGGATGTGACCGTACGTGACAATGTCATGTCACGTCCCGGGGCAACTGCAGACGCCGGGTGAAGCACGCGAGTGGCATCCCGTGTGGCCATTCCCGGTTCGCCCTCCCGGCAGTCACCGTCTCGTCCAGAGAAAGCAGCGACGACGGCGTCGACGACCTCCCACCTCCTCCTCCTCCTCATCATTGGTCGCCTGTGGAGAGGCACGAGAGCGGGGACACGTCATCTTCCTGATACCTTCGAGAACGTTTCGAAACCCCCTCACTGTAACGCTTCCATGCCGACTTTGATACCGGCTTCCAACGCCATGTTACCCCCCTCCTTGGTTGCTCCTCCTCTCCGCCCGGGCAGGGAACGGAAATACAGGAATTACCTCGCTCCCCCGGTCCGTCCTCTCGGCAAGACTTACTGGGTGGTTTGCGAACCCCCGACCACAGACACATACACATATCTCTCTCACCTATTGTGCCCGGGCCGTTTCGTATTAGGACCGACCGAGGATGATGATCACCGCCTCTTGGGGTGCTGCCCACCGAAATAAATATAGCATGACACGAGAAAAAGAAAAGGGCTTACGAATCCCTCCCCCAACCTGAAGCACCACCACCCCCCCGGTGAAAGTGACTTCCTTTCGGGCCACGATACCGAGCGCCAACGCCGATCACTGCCTTGACTCGGCGAGAACACCGATAGGCTACTGGAGAACCTCTCCAGCAACTGCAACAGAAAATTCTCCTTATGAGGGGGGAGGTGATCGAGTGGAAGTGGGTAGGTGTGGGCATGAAGATGGGATGGGATGGGATGGGCATGGTATGGGTCATGCTTGGTTCTTGGGAAATGTATCGTTTGCTTGTGTGTACGTAGGTGATAGGCAAGGACGGTATACCATCGTGAGAATTCATCGCTTCACCCCCCTCCTCCACTTTGTGTCTGGGTCATCCACCTACACATACAGTCGACATGCATATGCCGCTCGGCACTTATTTGCCTTGACTCGGTCGCATTCACCGCCGTCTATTGGTCGTCTATTGGATTATTTCTCAGGCTTCCATGCGTCCTTCCTGCCGCGGCTGATCCATTGATCTACAGTCGCAGTCGCAATGGCAGGTTGAGCGCAGGAACACGGTACGGATGGTTTGATTGGGGAACGGAATAAGAAATCTTCCAACACGAGCTCGATGGCGACAATGTGCCCTGGCAGCGCTGCAACAAACGCGGGGATCTGCACAACAAGTGCCGGGAGCAGCTGGCGAGCGGCGCCTGAAATGCGTGGCTCGCAAGGGGCATTGACGTGCGAAGCGTGGTAGTATTGGCATTGATGTGGTAGCCAAATGCATTGCTAACTATAGCAACACGGGACTACAACATAACTTACATATTTGCCACTCCGAGGAAGGCCCCGTTTGGTGGTCAGTTCAGCGCCTATGTTAGTCGATCGTCGAGCGCCGAGGAGGGATTTAGTTGGTACGTATGTGGTAATAAGGGTTCAGGGGTCCTTTGCTGCTGCAAGTCCGTCCCCCATCTCCGGGATTTGGGACAGACAGGTCAAAGTCCCTGGCAAGAAACGGAAATGGGGGACTGACGGGGAGGAGGGGTTGTAGGGATGCGATGCATGTCGGGCGTGTGGTCAGAGTGTGGTAGTGGTGTGTGTCGTGTGCGCTTGCTCGCTTGCTGCTTGCTGCTTGCATATGCTGATATGCTGCAGCACGCCGGAACGGGGTTCGAAAATAGAACGAATGAGTAATAAAAAAAAGATGGAAAGATTTCTGCAAAACGCATACGTCACCTCAGGGTCGTGGGTGGTGCGTAATATCTGGGGCGTGCCTGTTTTGCCTGCATCAGCGGGCGTAGCGCAGCGCCGATCTCTGCCACCTGTTCGGTTTTATTTTCCGAATCTAGATATTTGCATTGCGATTGGGAAATTCGGCGGCGCAGCGCTACCAGCAGCAGAAAAGAACCGGAGCCGACAGTCGGGTTTGGATGGGATATGGGCTTTGTTTTTTGCCCGTATGTTAAAGTTGGCTGTCGCTGTCGTGACTCGCCAAGCGCCCGTCAGGGTCGCAATGCATGCGGGATGATGGATGGCTTCCAGGCGGCTTCTCGAAGGACAGGCCAGGGTCGAAGATTCAATAGATTCATGCTTGGACCCTTCTTTGGGGGAAGGACCCTGAGAGGGTTTCGGCGCGGGTCAATCAATTGGCTTTTGGGTTTGGCTGTTCCCGGGAGCGGATATGGCGAAAGGAAAGGGAAGTGATCAGCGGAACGGAGAGGCTGTGCTGCGTGCTTGATCGTGGCATTATGATGTAATTCCCGACAAAATCCTACATAGCGACATGGAAGTCACCGAACACGAACGATGGCCGCGTGCTCAAAAGCTGGCTCACCGTTGTTGTCGTCGTCGTCGTCCAGGAAAATGCCCACTCGGGTAGCAAATCTGGTACTGGCCAATTTGCTATAGTGACACCGATATAACCTGTCCTGTCGGAGCTCATCAGGACTTCGGTCGGCGTTGGAGGACGGCCGTGGGTTGAGACGACACACGGGCGCCGGTGCTGGAAGGCTCGCAGGCTGGGGGTCCTGCGAGCCTGTGGCGCGGATCCGCCCTGAAACATCGAAATGATGGAAACCAAAGTCTATACCGGCACATCATACCAGTCGTCGTCAGCGTCAGTTAGGGGTTGGGGGCCCGCGGTGGTCATCCCGTCGACTAAAGATAGGCGAGACCGTGAGGGTTTGCCAAGAGCAGGTCAAGATATCATCTACTGCTACTACTGAGGTGGGAAAGAGAGCGACGTGACGCGACGGGCTTTGACCGTGTTTGCGGCTGAGGGAGTCTCCCTGCATCTGTATGCCCGGGTGGCTCGTTCTGGCATCTCTAAGGCCGTGATTTCAGGTCGGCGCGCGAACTGCATACCCCCATTGATCGTCGATGCAGGAGTGTGCCTCTTAGTCAGTGGTTGGCAATATTCAATATGAGTCTCGTCACGGTAAGACAGCGTCGCAACTGCTACGCAGATGGGTCAATAAAAAGACACCGACATGGTATGAATCCGAGATAGTGTCAAGTGGGTAGGCGGATATGTAGATATGTTCACTGATATCCGACTAATCGGCGCATGGGATGCTGGCAAGGAAGCATGTCCTCCCCACAAACAGCAGACAGCAGCAGTCCGCCACAGGGTTGCCGGCCAGTGCAAGCCCTACCTTGCGCTTGACCTGAGCCTTAAGAGGGGACATGAAGCCTCTTTCTAATGCCGCCATGCAACCCTACGATGCAAGTATTCAATACTTCGCAAGTAGTAGCCCGACTAAGAATGGATGCCGGAGTGGGCGCCGACCGACTGCTACCCTCTAAGTTTTTGCGGCAATTAGCGCAACGGCCATTGGTCGGCTATGCAGTGCACGGTTCTGCCAACGGGGCCTGCTGTAAGCAGCGCCGACAGGACGACGACGACGACGACGACGACATCTCTTTTGATGAATGCAAATGTAGAGATGTGAACCGGGCTTTGGCGGAATGCTTCCATGGGTATCAGACCCTTGCACAGCTGTCACTGCCACCCTTTTTCAGGAACAGGTAAGGTCGAGATGAGAGTGTAGCAGTCAAGAAACAACCCCTTAGGAGACCTGTCGCGCCCTCAGCGCAGAGCCATGGTTGTTCGAAACTGTAGCCCTCATCGGCGGACCAGATGTCTCCAGATGTCTCATCAAACTCTCTCGCCAAGTGGGTTCTGCCAGAACGTGAGCCCCCAAACAAACCAAGCACCCCCTGTATGTGGGTTGGGTGTTTTACAACAGAGGGAAAACCAACTTCCCGGGAGAGCCCTGCCACGATGCCGACGACAGTAAACGTCTCTCCCAGATCGTTGATTTCAGTTGGATCGTACCGACTTGGCGTCCACGAGGGCTCTCGGCTTTACAGATGAATGGGGCCAGAGGGCTAGAAGGTGCCGGCGTTGGCACATGCATACTTATCAGAGGGCGATATTGACAATCTCGGGGCATCGAGCATGTTAGTGCCCCCATCCCGACGTGAGACCAAGGGCGATTTCGCGGCACTAACGAACAAGAGATGCTACTTGCGGTGCGGACGGCCGTTCCATAGATCTGTTCCAGGGGCTTGCTTGCTTTACCATCTCAGGTGGCTTTGTGACCTGGCATAATCGGTGTGATCTCCCCAAAGTTTGTTGGCTGAAAAAAATAAAATACAAAAAGAGTTGGCAGGTAGACCCAGTCAGCCTTAGGAGGTTGCATTGCGAACCCTTGGCGACCGAGTGCACAGAGGGCATATGAAAATTTCGATGGAGGTGCTCCGAGTGATAGCCCGTGCTGGGCCGGTCCTTTGCTGACTTGGCCCGTAAGGCACAAGTCGAGTCAACGACATCACGGCAAATCGAAGCACTCGCGCGGGCGGGTGAGCTTGTTGTTCCCAGCTCCCACGCAGTGAAAGAGCCAGTACTTTTAACTGGGTGGTTCGTTGGGGCCGTCGCCGCGCACACCCATGCTTTAATCTCCCCCGTGTGGATTCGGGTGGTATTGACCAGGACGAAAAGGGCGCTGGCTGTACGGGGGGTCTGTGAGCGAAGCGAGACCTTTGGTGACTGGTCCGCATCCCCGGAAACATGTCAGTTTTATCGGCCGATATGTGATACCTACCAGTTGCAGTAAGGCGGTAGCCTCATTTGGTGTGTCCCTAATAGGTTGGTAGCCAAGGCCATATGCATCAATGTAAGAAAGCTCGATGGCAGCATCGGATCGCACAATCCGCGGCACTGTCAGCACCGAAAGCAGACTAGGTTTGCAGAGTCATCGAGCCACCTTTCTCCTACATCTCTACCAGCCTGAGAATGCACACGTGGACGGGGGAAGCTGGGATGGTGGGCAGGGCCTTTTCTCTGCTCTGTGGCTGGGGAGTATGGTTCTCCAAGCAGAACACCAAGACAAGAGAGTCGCGGTCGCAGTCGTACGTGGGAGGTAGCGGCATTTCGAATGCACATGACCGACCTTAGTGCAGTCAGTTTCAGACGGGTATGCCGGTCTCATGGAGTCTTGACGGCATTCCATTGGATCTGACGGTGTGGTAGGTGATTGTTTCAAGTCGAGCCCAACGAATGCGAACTGCAGTTGCCAGCCTGCCACGTAGTGTGACCCCGCCAAATCGTGCAGGTCACAAGTCGCCAGCGCTCAGCACCTTCCAGAGCGCGCACCACACCACCACCCACCGCCTGGTACAATGGGAGCCTGGTGCCTGGGCTCGAAGTCCTAGAGGGCCTAGGCAGCCTAGGCAGTTCAGCAGGCCGCCGTCCTAGGCGAATTGCCGGCAGATGATATCTCTCTAAGGGCGCTGCGATGGATGTTTCTTTTTCCACATCCCATTAATTAGACCAACCAAAAAAAAAGTTCAAAACAATCTTTCAATACAATGGATGTGTCGACGAGCTCCATGCCTAAACAGCGATACACTGCATAGATATCGTTGTCGATCTTTGCAATTACTGACTCGCGATACCCATACGCGCTGCACATACAGTCATCAGAATGACATCATCCGACCAAAAGCGGTGGAGAGGCATTGAGAAAGTCAACGGCAACAGCCGCGATATTCAGAACTTCGGCGCATGCGCGCATTTACTAGCGAACAGCGATATTTACATATCTGACTGTCTTCTTTTTTCCCCTAACTCCCCTTCCATATTTTCACCTTCTATTCGCGGTCACGATGTATGCCTGTTCCTTGCTTATTACCTATACAGGGAATTTCCGTCACAGTGGAGAGTACTCTTGACACCTTCGCTCTTTTTCTTGATATCCCTGCTTTGGCTCCATCAGATAGGGGACAGCGGTGCTGGTCGCGACAAGAGATTGAGCGAGAGCCGGGCTCTGTAGGCTCTCCCGGCTGGCTTGATGCCCGTTTCTGGCCCTGGACAAAGAGTCGATTCGGAACCCTCGTGTCGTTGATCAAGTATTGAGGCACTGCATCCATGTCCATTCGCGTGTCTATGTATGTACTTACAAATCTGCGATGGCCAGAGCCGGATGCCCATGTGAGGGAGGGTCTATTGCATTTCCTGAGATGTATCGTGTGCACGTGGAAAATCCACCCCATCCTCAGGTTTGATAGGTGCAAAATATGCAGGAGGACGGATCGTCCAGCCTTATTCCTCGTTCGTCCCATGTGACACTGTTTTTTCGAGCTCGTTGACGCGGCAGGAGTTGTGGTTTAATTTTCTGATCCATTATTGAATTGAATTGGCTCGCGCGAGCTCCCCATGCCACGCAGCTGGGGGTTACGGCAGTAGGGACGGTACCCGCGACGACCAGCCTTGTCCTATGCATGGGTGGTGTGCGTGCGGCTGTGTCGTTCGTCCTGATGCGATGCGACGAAACAACCTTGAAGCTTTTTGATACGGGGTAATGCTCGTCAACTGAGTCAGCATCTTGCATCCATTGACACACACACACCGAAAATGACGTAGGCAGACAATGGAAGACGGGCACCAGAGGCAGTTTGTCAGTCTCTTAGACGACCCGTCCGTTCGGGTCTAATGTCGGAAGCTTACCCTGACTTGAGTTTCAGACGGTGTGACACAGATTGGGTTTATGCTTGGCATTGTTTATCGGTGACGGAGGGAATTGGCTGCAGTCGACTTTGTCGCACAACTACATACATTGAGGCATGTAGATGCATAACAGCAACCGTGACCTCTCATAAGCTGGGCGATCGAATCTAAGTCGGGAATTATAGCATGATTGGACTGGACTGCACTGGTTACCCCGCCGAGCGGGCAGAAGCAGAGCAGAGACTTCGTTCGCCCCAGATATGCGAGAACTAGCGACCAGAACTAGGACTCTTGCTCAAGTCACTTATGCCGGCAGTGGGAGCGGTGCACTCGGCAGTCAATGGGGTGGTGAGATGCATTGACACCTGACCTTACAAGCGGTCGGCCGTGCTGGAGACGTGGTAGTTGCGTGGCTGTAGTAACCTCAATAAATCCGAGTCGTTTTGTATACTACTACTACGCAGAAGTCGATCCCATCGGCCCAGGAGGGCTCCAGCATCGGGGGCCGTGTTGCTTCCATGGGCCTTTAAGCCCTTAGGCTTCCTCTAATTGACGATCATTTCGGGAGTTCTGCGGAATGCGACGACAATTTCCGTTCTCTCACGGTCGAATATGACTGTTGGTTGAAGGTTCTCCTCAAAATACGCCCGGTACTCCGTCTGCGTGTGCATCTCTAATGCGCGGGAATTGGGATTATGGCCTGCGTTTTCCGATATAATCCACCACGGCTCTTGTGCCGCTAGCAGCCTGGAATTATCGGCTCGCAACCGGGTTTGGGGAGTTGTGTTTAATGGCCCCGTCGGACATTGGAAGGATTTGCAATATCGAGAACATTAATTTGATTGTTTGTCGTCCGACCTCTGAACGATAGCGACCGGGCAAATTCCCAAATCGGTGTTTGGCTCCTGGCGCGGTCGCAATGAACTAAATATCGGACTGGGGGCGCTGCTGACTTTCGCGCCTAGGCGAGCTGTCGCGGGTCCGCGGGTCAATTCATTTGCGACAGTTTATGCGGTTTCATTGATTGCTGGACTGATTGATTAACTGGTTGCCGGCTGCTGGTTGAGTGGCTGAGGTAGTGATAACAATCGCTATCGATGGAATCGATGCCTTTACCAGCCACATGCCCTAAAGTCAGGGACCTTGGAGGGATTTGGTGGGATTGGTGTTTCTGCCACAATGTTGCGGTAGATCGCTGGATCTCAAATGATCAACGATCACTCACCTGAGATGCAGATAAAAATAACAAAGTCGACATCACTAGAGCCGATCTGTGCATAATGGCTTCTGGGTTCCCAGAAACGACCTTCTTTTGGTCCAACTTCATCTGAACGACGTCTCTTTTCCACTACAATATCGAATCTAATTGCTTTTTTTTCTCAATTGGCAATTTGGTATCTCGGCACGGTCGTCTTTTTTCCATCGTCCTGGGTAGTTCCGTCTCACGCGTTGGAGGTACCCTCTCCAAAATCAAATAAAATCAAACGGTTATTGAGCCCGGCCAGGTCTGGCGGTCGCTCTTCCTACCCCCTGTATTTGCAGCCCGCAGTTTGCTAAAGTACCAGGCGCCCACGCGCCGCCAAGCTAGGATACTCACTAGGGTCAACTCCAATTTCATCGCCTGGTCGAGTCCAAACGGTCTTATTCCTCGCGCTGCACACTTCTCCCAGCAAAACAACGCTATACCCACGTGCCGCACTCACTGAGGTTAAACATCGTTCGACAGTTTCAACGGTGGTAAGGCTAACTGGCCGCTAAAGAGTCTCACTGCCCATCCAGAGACCCAGAAGAGTCACGGCCACTGGTAGGCCCCCGCCCGACCAGCTTGAAGGAAGCTAGCTGCATTCTCGTCGCGGGCAAAATAAATAAAAGGGCTCGATGAGGTCAGTCTTGATGATGGGATCAAATGCAGTACAATCTTAAACCGGCCTGCTGACCCAATCCCGGCTATGGCTGGTTTAAACCGGGGGGGGGAGGGGGACAAATATCACAAAGGCCATGACCCAACAGACAACAACCCCACGTAGTGCCGCATTGATTGACCCGGTCCGGTATCCACGGAAAAGGTTCAGATGGCAGCTACTGCTTGCCTATGACGTAGCTCAGACCACTGATACGCCTGTACGGAGTACTCGGAAGCGATTCCCAGAGAATTGTTTCGCAGACATGGACGAGCCTCGAGGAGAATGCCGTTGCCGGGTTCGAGTCGGAGGACACCCGTCCGGCGCGAGAGAACAATATCTCACGATGGTGGCAAATCCCTGCTTGCCAGCCCGCTCTTGCATTTCCCGGTGCCAGATACGGCCGAGCTTGACCCCAGATCCGCCTAACCTGCTCGGCTATTGCAACTCTGGCAGGGGAGACCTCTGTTGTCGAGCAAGTCAAAATCCGCAAGTGACTCCTGTGCGAGTGCACTCATTCGCGGAACTGACACCGGGCTACGAAAGGAAGATCTTTCGCCGGCCCGTTTTAATGGTTGCCGTGATGCGACACTGCGAGTCATGGCCGACCTGTGCCGGCTAGTAAATACGGCCTCAAGCTCGGGAGGCTGAGCATGAGGTGCGAGGGTGCAACTAGATAGGCACACAGCGTGCCATAGTTACTATCTGCTCCCTCGAAACGGGAAAGAACGCCGCTACATCTCTAGATTAGTAGGCGAGCTACTGCTTTAGCATTGCTATGCGTAAAAAGTAAAAGGGGTTAACCCGCCACTCTGTGCCGTACTAATACTAGGTGAGCAGGTAGGGAGGGTTAGCCGCCCAGCAGAAGTAGAAAGGCAATTCGGAGCATCCGCACCCGATGATACGGCGCCGATTCTTTGGACGAAAAGACGCATCAAACCGCCACGAGAGGGAGTATGACGTCGATGCTATCATTATGATTGACGACGACCGAAACGGCCAAAAGGCCATGGCAATCAGCAAAGCAAGTAATCAAGTCGCGGTGAGCACAACAACGTACGTCGCCCTCCCTGATCGGCTCGATCCGACGTCTCGACTGTGCGAAATATCCAGGGAGTCCTGGCTAGCCGCCCTTTCTGCCTGGGCTGGTCACGTTTTGACATCGGGCCCGGGCTTCTTTATGGCTTCAACGTCCGATTAGCAGGGGTGTTTTGAGAGGGGTGATAAGTCAGAACACATATGACTATATGAATCAGCAAATCCGGTTGGCATCAAGGATGGGAAATCTCTATGTCTTCTGCATGTGTATGTGCAGCAATCCCTATGTAGACATGCTAATGTCGGTTATGGTGAAATTCGTGGCTAGCGAGTGAAGGACGAACAGCCTAAAAGTGCGCCGGATGCCGCCACAGCCATGCACGTTCTGGCGTGACCCAAGTCGGCGATTGGTGGTGGCGCACTTGCCCTTGAGCTCACCACTTCATCTTGCGGCTAGGCGGCACCGCTTCGGTATCAAGGACTAAGCGGCTAGTCTATTCGTGGTGAATGGCTTGACGCTGGGCACCGCTCTTTTCACATCTCGGTCTCGTTCGTCTTGCTGCTGGGTTTCTGGCGCTTCTAGCTGTACTGTGCCGCTATGTACATACACAACTTTTATGACCGCCAGCCCTCCATGGGAAGGTGGATGGATGGACGACCTATCTATCGGTGAATCCATCCGCGGCGTAGGAGATAGCATGAGGGAAGAGTCTCGTCCCCTTCGTTCGGCGCAATAAAGGCAGCCGGGCTAGCAACGGAGGCAGACAAAAAAAATGAAAAGCCGAATCCCGCACCCACTCTTGTAGTCGCATCACCTGCCACTATTCACTGTGTAACTGTAATAAGCCGAGAGAGAAGCTATATCAAACAGCCTCGATGTGTCTTTTTCGGTGATCCCATAGAACGGTAGCGACTACGCACTTTGGCTTCGCAGGCCGAGATGCCAAGGAATGTCGCACACACCATAGTAGTAAACGACGGAAGACCCAGTAATACAGAAAGAGGGGGCCAGTTCAGCGGAAATGGGTGTTGTTCTCGGAGGACAGTGGACAGGGGCCCAAGGGAAAGAGGGTCTAACATGGGCATGGAAATAGAGGGTCAGTCAGGTAGGTACTGAGAGGGGTACGTACCTGGCCTTGCTGCCGATGCGGTGCGCTCGCAACTCGACTCTCAACTCTGTGACTGCCCAGCACACTACTCACTCGGTCGGGACCCAGATGCATGGATGGATCATTGGGGGAAAAAGGAAAGCGCTGGGTACGTACCGCGCCTTTGAAATGCGCGACGGTCGAAAGTAGTCCAGTACCTTCTCTGCGTGGCTAGAGGCCAGGCCCATCAACTGTCGAAGACGGTACCAGCTACCACGGCCGGCCTTAATGTTCGGTTCTACTGTACATACTTCTTCTCGCCCTGGCCGACAGCTGGGTGGGCAATGGAGGGATGGGATGGCCTGAATTTGACGGATTGGTCAATCGTTCAACTGTGTAATTGATGGGATGGTAGGCAGGCAAAAACGCCCACCACCTGCACTCACACACATCGTGTACTGAATAACTTTGGCCCTAACAGTACTACGCCTAAAGGTGAACGAAGAACAACAACAGTATGGGAACTAGAACCCCATGATCCATGAACGCCGCTTTGCGCCAGCTCATGCGCACAACATTTTTCTTTTCTTTCCTCTCTTCTTTTCCTCTTTCTGTTCTCGTCCCCATTGACGCGTAGCAGTGCTCCTCTTCGGCTGGACTTCACCTACTTAGATGTGTACAAGAACCCTGTACCTTTTACCCTCTGGTCAATCATCTACACCCCCACCCTGTTTCTAGATCCACCCCCTTAGGTTCTTCGCTAAGTACCTGTCTACATGTACTTCCAATACCACTCTACTTTGATCTTACCTTACCGGCCTTATCCTTACATGGCCCCCCCAGTCAGTAGCTGGGCGGAAAGATGAAGCCAAGTCAAGCTGCTGCTGCTGCTGCTGATGCGACTACTACTACTACTGGCAAATGTCCACCGGCGATGACAGAAGACACTCCTCACTGCGCATCCAGCTACTCCATACTACCTACGACATATACCTGACTGCCTACTTTGACGAGAGGGCATGCGACTGTGTCTGCTCTCGACCAGGTAGCTCCCCACTCGGCTGGTATCATCTTATGTGAAGAGCGTACCCACCCTTCAACCCATCGGGGCAGTCTTAGTGTGCTATATACATTGGCCCTTCATCTAAGCACCCTTTGCCTAACTGCCTGCCCTCACTACTCATATAATCTTTTGCTCTTGCGTTTTACCGCTTGTTTCCATTGAGGACTCTAATACTTTCCAATTCCTCTCTTGACGCAAGCCGACCTGTGCCGTTCTCAACTGGCATCACTCTGTCTCTCGCTTGCATCACTGGTCTTGGATAACATAACCATATGTCTATGCCGCATCAACCCACGACACCACAATCGTTTTTCCACGACATCGACACCAACTACACCAGCTACCACCACTACTATTACTATTACCACCGCCGCGCTTACTACTGTACAGCCAGCCGCCATCTCCTCTCTCCCCCACCCACCTTGGCCCAGCCTGCCGCACTCAGCAACGACTTAATCAACTCCTCCAGCTGCCCACTACCACGGAGGGATTTATTCGGACCTGGTTGAGACCTGTTGCATCAACGTCAATAACTTTTATTGACAGCTTCTGGCTACTTACTACCTTGTTGAAGACCCTTCGGTTTCGCTGTCCGTAGACAGTGCATAGCAACTTCACCCCCGATGTTTCGTCAAAGGTGAGCATTCCATTTTCACCACTCTTATTTTGACTCTTGGAAGGAAGGGGCACAAGCCACAAGTACATACAATCTGGCGAACCGGCACCACCACCACCATCTTTTTGGATGGGGGAAGTCCGAACCAGAAAAGAACAACGCTACCTTGTTTTGTAGTTGCGGCGCACAACCAAACCTGTCGTTGCTTCAAACTGCGCGATCTCGCTTTTCCTTGCATGTGGGAATGGACCTGCTGACCCCTTATGCGCCTGCTACAGAACCAGCTCACAGAAGCCTGGCGATGATCTTCTCGCCAACTTCCGACAACAGTTCCCAGAGGTGTCTGTCCCAGCCCCGGGGACGACTACAGCGGCACCATCGCAAGGCACAACCACTACCACATTGCCTGGCGGCCTTCACCAACATGTAGACAGGTATGTTCTTTTTGTTTATTTTCCCCTTCCCACTGCGCCAACTCTCGTACTCTCGTCCGTGGCTGTCGGTTTTGCCAATGCCTGTCGCATTTTGTGTGAGGCGGTGCAGGCACCACCCACGATGCGCGCGACGTGGGGTACTTTGGGGGGGTTTCGGCCGACGACGCATGCATGCACTTTGGCATTCTACCCTACAAATCGTCGCAGAAGTTGAGTGGCCAAGGACGGGCAGATGCCGCAACTGTCATCTCATGTTTCAACACCAGATGCCTTCGAGTTTTTTTTTAGTTTTTTTTCCTTTTTTTTGGATTTCGTGTTTTTGGCAGTTTCCTTCTTTTGTGCCTAAACTAACGTCGAGTTCGTCTTCTGCAGCCACACCTTAGCACATGAAGCCTTCCGAGACCAAGACCCGACTCCACGGGCAACGGCTGAACAATGGAGATTCACACCGTCGCTTCTAGATCCCGGTTCGTTCTCGTTCGCGACCTTCGCAAACCAACCCCCAGGCTACTATACGCCGACGCCTGGCGGCACCAACACCATCTACCACCCCCAGGCTGGTGACTTGCACACGCCTACCCTCGGCCTGGGGATGGGCCTGGGTACTCCGTTGTCATTGCCCACAAGCGAAGGAGGCATGCACTCGGGTGCGCCCATGATGGATATGAGCCATTTCCACCATGGAATCCAACCCCACCAGTTCCAGCCTTTCAACCCCTTTATCCAACCTGCGCCGCAACAGTCTTCGTTTGCGCCGTCCTCGTTTGTGCACCAGGACACTGGATACGAGACCATGGACCACGATGGTTCACCTCTTGATTCCGACAAGGCGGACGATCGCATGGGCTCCTTGGATGCGAACTTCGACTCTCAGTCCCCACCTATGATGGGTTTCCAGCCAAGACATTTCGGCATGCCCATGTCACATGCCCTCCCAGCGTCTGCTGAGAAGTTCAGATTCCACGCCACTCTCAATGCGCCTACTGCAATGATCAAACACGCGGATGAGATTCCCGTTACCTACCTCAACAAAGGACAGGCTTACTCACTATCGGTGGCGGACACCGCCTCGACACTTCCCATTATTCCTGGCACGCGGTACAGGACGTTTGTGCGCATCTCATTCGAAGACGAGCAACAACGACAGAAGCCTGGGGTTTGCTGGAGTCTCTGGAAGGAGGGACGCGGCACTAATGAAGCCCATCAACGCGGCGGCAAACTGCAGGCAGTTGAGTACGTCGAAGCCGGTCAGCCAGCCGAGGGAGACGACAAACGGACTCGGGTGGAGCTTGACACTGCATCGTTTGACGGGTTTTCCGTTGTCTGGACACCAGGCGTTAATGGTACTGCGGAATGCAATGTTGCCGTCCGGTTTAACTTCCTTTCCACCGACTTCAGTCACTCCAAGGGCGTGAAAGGCATCCCCGTTCGGCTCTGCGCCAAGACCGTGATGTTGGGCCCCGATGGAACCTCGCCAACGTCGGACGCAGACAAGGAAATATGCTTCTGCAAAGTCAAACTTTTCCGCGACCATGGTGCGGAGCGGAAGCTATCGAATGACGTCGCCCATGTCAAGAAGAGCATTGACAAGATGAAGCAACAAATTGCCCAGGCCGAAAGCGGAATGAAGGACTTCGGCAAGCGGAAGCGTGGCGGTGCAGGTCAAGCCAAGGCACAAGACACCTCACGCCCCGGCAAGGCACCAAAGCATAAGCGAACGTGGTCGATGTCGTCCACAAGCTCAGCAGGCGGTGGAGGCGGTGGCCGACCAGCGCTCGAAGAGGATCTCCATTTCAAGCTTCAGACGTTGCAGGACATGTTCACCAGCACGCGGCCGGTTAGTGTTTTATACCTACGCGGAGAGGAGACGGATGACCCAGATCTTCACCCGGTAAGCCTCGCCGGAGAGCCAACGGATCTCACCAAGGTCGAGGCGAAGGATAGCTGGCAGGTCAGAAGCGGCAGGAGCTCGGTCGCCAATTCGTTACTCGTGTCGCCTTCGCCGAGTTCCATGTCGCTCCATTCACAGGCTTCCGCAGCCGGAGGCCCTACGTCATGGAACGACTTCCAGGGAACAGGATCCCGATCACCTGGGAGACGGTTGTCCGACCAACCCACAAAGGTTAGCAAGGTCGACCAGTCCGGGAACCTCACCGGCTGGATCGATGCGATTGGAGTGGACCCTACCTACAAGGCGCCCCCGGAGCGACAGGTCAAGCCCGTCGCATGCTTCTATGTGGCACGAAACGATACCTCGAGCGGCGGACAGAAGAAGATGCACCGAGCCGTATACCTCACGAAGAGGAGTCTGGAAGAGTTCGTTGCCAGAGTGGCGGCGAAGTGGGAGATCGATGCCAACAAGGTTGTTCGCATCGTGCACGTTCTGGGCAGTGGGCTTCCAATCGAAATGGACGACGATGTTATTCGGGAGATGTCCGAGGGACAAGACATGGTTTTGGACGTTGCTGAGGTGGAAGCAAGCGTGCCGCAGCCAAAGCGAGAGTGGGAGATGGCCGTCGACAGCGCCGACGAAGGCGAGACGTCTTCGGCCCACAGTGTACTACGCACGACACAAGGCTACGAACTACGACTTACATTCTAATTTCCCGGTTACGACACAACACGAATGAACATATAGACATTTTTTGGAGGGGAAACCTCGCATTACGGCAACGATATACCTTGCTCGGGTGAGCATATAAAAAGGATCGCACACGATGACGCAGCGGAGGGCGTTTTTGCTTTGACAGCATTGGGCGTTGAGGGCTTTTTCTAAAGATACCACTCCCTTTCATGGGCAGCTTTTTCGATACGCTTCTTGAATTCAGCCACCTTTCCGGCTATCCTTATTGGGTTACTATTAGAATGAAGTGGTTATTGGATGGAGATGAACGCTGCCGCGACACTCCTTGGAACACATACCCCCCGGTCTTCTGCACTGATGGATGGTAGTTCGACTGGACACTTAAGAGAAGAGGTTGATACATACGCCGAGCACACGCGGGGAGCCACACACCAAAGAAGAGCCCCCCAGAGGATGATTTGATACATATGGACCCCCTTTGTTGGGTCAAAATATCTACTTCGGTACCAACATTTTACTATACTAGTCTTAACACTCTAATACCCGTCCCCAAAATCTTATTATTATGTGACAGCAATTCTCTGAATGGGCGGTAAGTATGTATGGGATGAAGGCGGCTGGCAGACGGTGAGCAATTGTGGTGCCCCACCCCTCTGCAGCCCTGCCATTTCTGCAGCCCTCTGGACAGGGCAGCTTTGATCAGCAGATTGTCCGGGGAAACAACGTGCTGTAGAAACAAGATGAGCCGGTCTGCTCGCTACCGTGGCATTTGCTTGATTGCATGGAATGCGTGGGCTGGCTCGAGGAGAGGCCACGCTAATCTAACGGAATTATTACCCGAGCCGCCCAGCTGACTCGATCCAGGTCGCAGGGAAAATGCAAGGCCGGAGATTAGAGAGAGCAATAGCCAACGACACGACACATTCAATCATCAATAATATCATGAGGGTGTTAACAGCAGTACGCATGAGAGAGAGAAACACTCTTCTATCTCCGTGGCAATTTCGGTTGCTACTGGCGTCAGTGCGACGGGTTTCTAACTGCCAGAGTCGCTTCCGGGGGTTCTCCGAGCGACGCACTCATGCATACAAACACATGATAAGTCAGTTCCCATTCGGAAATGGCAAATAGGAGGGACAGGAGATCTGATTGAATCAACTCGCGCCGCACTGCCATTGCATGCACAAAAGTCTGTCTGTTCTGCATATCGTCCCATGAGATCCCTGAATCCGTGAGCGGGACTGTGCAGCCGTCAAAGATGCTCGTCAGGGTTATGTCGTGGATATACAGTTGGCGGTCTGGTCCGACGGCATGTGTTCAATAAGGAGGCATCAATGAATGTACAGTGCCAGTAAAAAGTACACTCCTCCGCCCCTTGTCTACTACATAACACGCCAAAAACCTAACATACTTAGTGCCCAAAGCCATTCTAGAAGGGACGATGGAGCTTCCATTGCCGTCGTCACTCCGATCGACATATTTGAAGGGCATCGAGCATTTGGCATCTTTATTTTTATTTGCTTGGTCGAGAAGGGGTGATGGATGGTATGAAATGGATGGGTGTGGACATTTTGGCATTGAGAGAGCGCGCCAATGGACCGTTCGACCCCTTCAAACGTCCTCAATCAGCAAGGGCAATCCCCCGAACTGGATATAGCAGAACTCTAATTAGGGTCCAAAGGTAACAGGGGTTGGGGAGACTTTTAGAGACTGGGCTGTCTGGGAGTGGATGGGGCTCGAATGTGGACTGGTTACCCCGTTACTTGTGACCGGTCGGGTTAGGCGCTCGTCGCCTGCTGGAGAATAGCAGAGAAAGCCTGAGCGGGGTGGTGTTTTTGTGGGTTGCGCTGGCTGCTGTGGTGCTGCATCATGGCTGGTGCATTCTTAGCGCGCTAACAGAAAGTAACAGACAGGCCACTATTTCTTACTAATGAGACGAAAACATGCCCCAGAAGTGGCTTGACCCCCTCTGGTTACTGATGGCCAGGTGCTGACTGCTCTGGTGTCTCCGTGTCCCCTGCCAGCCTGCCTCGTCAATATGCAGAGGCTGGTATTGCATTGTACAGCTCAGCACAAGGTGAGCCTTCTGCCGACAGACAGGCTACACGGTAGACGGACAGGCGCCTATCAATCAATCTGGAAATACGAAAGAACGACTAGGTGCCAGCCCTCTCGGCCTCACTCGTGTGGCTTTTGCGCCACGGCGCTCTGCCAGTGAATGAGAACGGCCGCCTATCTGATCATACATCATACCTCATCTTGAGATATTGTAGTTGTGCTACCTCAACGATCTCCCTGCATCCGGAAGACGGCCGTCCGCACCAGCATGTCCTTGTATCGTCTCTGCAAGGAAGAGATATCTGTTCAGCTTACTGGACGCTTACATAGGCGATCGTAGACGATAATTGGCCTCCACTCAGCAGATGCGAGTGGACGAGCATGGTGGTGAAGTGAAACTTCAAACATTTTGAAATCTCATCTTAGATATGAGAATGTACATACAAGTATGGGCTGGGCTATTGTTACTGCGTCCGTCTTCTATCGACACCCCACCCCTGCATCGAAACTGCCGCACAGGCTGGCTGTTCTTCGCTGTTTCTCCCGACCAAGCCAGCCCTGTCTGTGGTTGGTAAGGTACATACGGAGTAATCAAACGTCTTTTTCTTCACTTCACTTTTCTCTTACGAGACGGAAGAAATTGAGGAGCCTGCGCGGGCGTCAGGGTTGCTGTCTTGTGAAATCACGCATGAACCGTAAGAATGGAAGAAGCAAAGAAAAAGAGACCGCCAACCTGGTCCAATTACGCAAATAAGGGTTGTTTCACACTTCGGCCCAGGCCCTGGCCGGGATGTGGTGTGTTGGTGTGTGTGGTAGTTTGGGCTTGTCTTGGGTATCTTTGTAAGTAATCCGCGCAACCGATCGAGCGCATCGGGAGAGCATCGACGGCCACCTATCTGCGCGCCGCGCGCAAACCGCACCGGCAACGACGGAGAGCAGAGGGGTCACATAACGTGGTATCAGAAAAAAGGAACAACTCACCAGCGTCACAGCCAGGAATAACCCATGTGGCCGATTCGAGGTAGTATCGCACTACTTCAAATCGGCAGACAATGTTACCATGGTTTGGTGTCCGACCAGAGTCCCGTAGTGGTCCGTAGTGGTCTGTCAGGGCCTAGAGTCTTCTCTGGGCGTGTCCCTGGGTCTTCTGGGTTCTGTTCTGGGCCTGGGTCACACGGACGGGACGGCAACAGCAGTAACGCACGTTTTTTTTCCTTTCCCTTCCTTTGTTAGTAGTCTCACACCACCCCGGTTACCCCGCCGCTCAGGAACATCCTCGTCTCGTTCTCTCCAACTATACCTGCAAACTCCCTTACTTAGCAGCCTACACCCACACCCTTGAATTATTGTTCTTCCTATGATCGTTCCCGGGGCCCTTGCATAGGTATTTTACGCGTGCCTGCTATCAGGTGCTGTTACGCCGATTTTGAATAATGCATGACTTTCGCAGCTGTTAATGTAGTATTTGGATGTTCCGATCGGATGCTCGATGTACTTCATCCAGGGTACGAAACGGTATCCAAAGAATAACAATAATTTAAGGGTGCGGGTGTATGGCCTCTCATTCGCGAGAAGTGCCCGGTGCCGTCCGGCCGAGAAACGAGCCTGGAGTGAATGAGAGAATGGGGCCGAATTGGTGGGCAAGGGAAATGAGAATGACACAGAAAAAGAGGTCAAGCCACATGCGATCGAGCCAATAACCTCATTCCATTGGCTCGTTCGGGTTCCGAGTGCACCGCCCTCCTTCTAGCCCGTCGAAAACCTCTGCTTTTGTGACATCGCAGAACACTTGTGGCGAACTCGACGAGTGGCTTGCGCGTCTTGCATAGTCCGTCCGCTGGGCGGCTGCACAACTACTGTGGCTAAACGGCACCCGGCACAGCTCCATCGACACTACCTAACACACACCACATACCTGAAGAAGATCAGTCGATTATCCAACGCCTAGAACCCCGACTGGAACCCCCGAACTACTAATCTCATCGAACATCGAAGTAGAGAAGGACCCAAAGCTACTTGCGACCCTGAACCAGAAGTCGTCGATACTTCGCTCCCCAAGTCCGAGGTACTTGGGCGTGGCTGTGTCCCCTTCTACCGTGCTGCAGAGGAAAGGTTAGCTGCAGAAACTTGTAGATCCCTCATTTGTACGATAACCCTCTTCTCTCCCAATCAGTGGTGAGAGATGACCTATCTCGGTCTACCTGCTAACCTCATGTACTACGAACTACGACCAGCAATGTCACCTGCCAGCACGAAAAGGTGAATCCCGCAGCTACCAGACAAACTCACCGGTCTGCCCGCCCGCCTCCCTCGGTTCTTTCATTTTAATAAAGCCTTCTAAGGTCAGGCTTGCGAGTCTTGCTACTAGTGCCCGAAGGTGAGAAACGACGGAGTCCCGACTGGCAGCTCGCTAATATGGGCCGTTAGAGGCTTCCTCCCAGCTAGCTTGCTTCCATCGAAGTACACATCCAACGGCGTCATGGTAAGTACCAGTAGCGTTTGAGGCGTTCAGAAACCGTCTTCCGTCTTTTTTTCTTTCTGGCCCGGAGATCAGCCCCTTCCCAAGCCTCTGGACCCTTCTTCTGCCTAGCGATTGGACCGGCATCGGATTATGTACTGGACTGTGGCAGCAGCAAGCATCGCAGCAGCGCTGTGCGCGGGTGGTCGTGTTCTATTTCCGTCCGCTTCTCGAAATCCCGCTGCCCGCCTTTCTGTCCGCCTCCCCAACCGAGGGACATTGGCTTCCACCACTTGACCAGCTAGCCAAGCCAGTAAGACCATCAACCAGAAACGTCGGGTATTACTGCTTCTTACTCGAAGCGCTTGTTCGAGTGTCTATCTATTGAATGCACAACTGTTTGTGCCTTTTAAAAGTACTAGTAATTACGTATACTTAGATCATATCGATTTGTATAGCTTACAATACTAGATTGGGTTAGTCCGGAGTGTGGTTAGAGACTGGACGCTTCAATACATACCTCTTCTGCCCCTCCCTCTCTAGACTACCTAATCATAGACCCCTATGTGCAGCAAGCGGCCGCATCACACATGGGAAGTTGCAGCCGAGTTGCTTCTTTATTTTGAACTCGAGTCATTCTATATTGGCTACAATGCACGATGATTCAAACACTTTTCTTCGGGATGCAGAGTGGTTTTGAAAAGATATACCAAGAAGGATGTGACGTAACCGCATGACGTCGAGGGGTTTAAAGCTCGCCTGCTACTCGCCAGGCAATGCTATCAACGAATGCAATTGGCTTTGATGGCGGCTGTCCGTTTGACACTGGGTAAGCATTTTCATAGTTGACTACAGACGGTTCGAAAGCCTGGGTGCAGCACTTTCAGCAGCCGGGCCCCTGATCCCAAGTGCTACTGTGCGCTGGAATGGCGCGAAATTACAGGCGTTAATAAGGTGACTTTCTGCTAGCAGCAGTGGCAGCAGCAGCACCTGTAGGCTGTCGATGGCCGCCTGCCATCTAGCCTTGGCGCTGCTGCACAGAGGGTGGGTAGGAGTTGCGCTGATTAGGGTCCGTTACAGCGCGTCCTTAGGGCACACCTTAGGTCCCTTGCTGCGTGCATCATGCAAGCGTGACGCGCTGCAGCGGTTGGTCATGGGGGGTGTAGTGGGCAATTTATTAGTGTTTTAAGGTCCTGGCCTCCCCCCAAACCAATTGAAGAAAGACTCCCAAGAAGAAAATCACCGATTAAGCGACCGAAAGTACAGGTACTTGGGGTGTAGCCGGGCCTGCTGTCCACCAACCAGCCCAGGCCTCACTGCAAGTGCAAGAAGCACCGCACGCAGGGTTCTGGGGTCGTTCACTCGCCACAATCTAGTAGCACGTTTGACGCTTTCTACCGTGGATTGCGAGTGACCGTCCACTGCTAAGCCTCCTAGGTCGAACATTCGGGAGGCTTGACCCCCTCCTCTCTTCCGTAGCGCGCGGTCGCAGGATGGAGCCCCCGCGCGGTGGGTCCCGAAGTGGAAGAGGCCGGTGGCGATCAGTCGGGACACTGGACGCTTTGAGAGAGGCGCATAGCCTGGCTCTTCTTGTTGTTTCTCTTGTCTACTAGACGCCGGGGATTTCTGGCGCTTGGGGCCTGGGAGCGCCCTCCCACTACCACTACCACTACCACTACCACTGCATAGGGGTCCTCGGGGTTACGGGTTTAGAGGGGGAGGGGGCAGATATTACTGTTCTGCAAGTGAGGGAATTCGTAGAATGGGTGCCGGGCCCAGACGGGAGGCGCAGTCACGCGGTCGCTTGCAGAAGCACTACTATACCGCCAGGCCAGAGGGGCATACTGACGTGGTTTCAAACAAACATACCGATATTCGCCTTCATGATACCAGGACGAAGACGGCCATGGATGGCAGCAGTCTAGAACGTCGGGAGAGGCCTCCTCGTCCCATTAGTGATTCCGTCCGGGGGGGAATATGAGTTGGCGTGCAGAAGCGTACGTCGTCCACTGACTCACAGTTGACAGGCGAGCGCCCTTTTCCTTCTTTCCCCGCGGGGCGGGCTTGTTGGGAGGAGGGTTCGAAGCCCAATCATCAACCATGTCCGGGAACGCGGCTTTTGGGGTTCAGCTGGTCCGGGGTTGGTGTTGCGTGTTTTCTGTGCGACAAACACGCGACATTGACTTTTTCTGCGAAACCTTACCGTTGGCCATTGATTGTCATCAATCTAAGTTGTGGCTCTCCCGTGCACGCGAGCCACACATGCCACTCGCCACTCGCTTTCTCTCTTTTCCTGCAGTTGCATTGGGCTGGTGTGCTTGGGCTGGTGTTGTTGATCGTTCTTATCCAATGGTGGTGGGACGAAAGCCTTGAGCCTTTCCATCAGTACAACGCTTAGGGTCTCTCAGGTCCCCTTCGCCACAGATGCAATTGGGGGGGGCGCCCGGCAGATCGAGTTTGGTGCCACACTTTTACCAACACGCCCCGGGTAGGGGTTCGGTTGGAGTTGGCCTGATGTACCGCTCTCTTCGCATCTTGTACAGTCTATATTTGGGGTGATGATACGCTGGGATGGTCTACTAGCCACACAAGGCGGGCGGGGGACGAGGGAATGTCGTACATGCATTGAGGCAATGATATCAGATGAGAGGCTTGAACGCGACGAGGCGTGGCGGCGGGAGACGGATTGGACGGAGGGTGAGGATCTTTGCTGCTTGAGGTTATCGACATTCGCCACGGAGGGAAAGTTGAGAGGTTAAGCGAGCGGAAAGCCACAGTGACTTTCGGAGACGGCCACGAGGCGGCGTTGGGCCAATGAAGGGCCGGGACCCCCGTCCAAATTGCCGTATGCGGCAACCTTCAGGTCATCCGCCACAGCCTGCCCTTGTAGTTGCAGCAGTGGCATTTTTTTCTCCCTCTTGGGCTTGGCTAGTCCCAAACTCTACAGTGAAGTCATGTAACTTATGTAACTGTATGGGGACAAGCGAATGCTACCAAGGGTAGATCATCAAACTGTGGCTAAGTAAAAGCGGCCAGCCGGGCTATCATTCTCCCAATGAGGGAGGAGCACCGACCCGGACATGACACCAAGAGGTAGTCAAACGAGGGTTTTGGCAATAGTACTATACATGGTAGGCATCTGGGCAACGCCGGCAGATACCGCGCTGGGGGAGACGGATAGACGGCCAGCGGATCGTCGCTTCATCCGACTCAGATGCCGTCAGGCATGGTGGACAGATGAGTCAAGGATTTGTGTGTAGCAGCCCAGATTATCTCTGCCATTGGCGAGATTGGAAGAAAAGCCACGCTGGTTGTCACGAGCCACTTGTTGCACTTGGTGGATGGAGGGGTGAATGAAAAAAACGAGGTGAAAAGAGGAGGTGAAGATCGGCGGGCTGCAAGTGACGCAAGAATGGCGGTGCGGGCACGGGATGGAGTGCTGAACCACACCTCGCTGATCGGCACCCGCGCTGTCCACTTTCGGAAGCAGGCGAGGGCATTTCGGCACGGTCTAACCGTCTCTGGAGTAAAGGGGGGGGTTGTTCAGCTCCAGCTCGGAGTGGGCATTTCAGGCCCTGTATCAATTAAAAGAAATATCCCTTTGCGCCCAGAAGATTGATCTGCGAACACTAAATCAAAGTACCTGGCCCTCTCCGAGCGAGCCTAACACGACCGTCAATCTCTCGCAAGCCTGCCCTGCACTTCTACTTACTAGTTGGTGACTAACAAAGGCGTGATACCGTGCTACTATTTTCAGCTTTCGCATTTCATACGTACCTACGTACCTACGTACGTATGTCCATCTCTATCTGCCGGTCCTTTTTTTGGTCGGCATATCATCACCTATCGCCTATGGATTATCGGCAATAAACATTGAAGGCGTGCAGTGGATCGAGCCTATGAGATGAGAGTGTGTGCGTTCGCTGCGCATGGCGGTTTGTGTCTGCTCTGCCTGGGGGAACCGAAACCATTAGTCATGACGACGTGGTTCGGCGTTTCACCCAGAGTGGTCTTCTCCCCAATCTTATTCTTTTTTGTCCGTTTTCTTTCCTTTTTCAGCCTTTTTGTGTGTGCTGTCATTTGCGTGTCAGTCGTTCCTTTTGGGGGGGTGGGGGGCTGTCTAGTAGGTATCATAGCCGGTCGGTACCTGGATTTGATATTGACACACACAGCTTGAGCTCCGCTTCCTAAGGGCGGGAAAAAAAGACCATGACGTCATGTGGTCGCCCGGGCGCTTGTGTGCAACGCGACGCCGCAGGGCTTTGAGTGAATCGATGTGGGGGGCCGTGTGTGGCTGCCCACTGTCAAACTGCTGAACTGCCTGTCGCCAATCAATCATATCCATTGCGTATGTAAGCAACACGTAAGGTCGGCAGGGAGAGAAGAGAGAGATTCTCGGAGGATTGATTTCGAGCGATCTGGCGGACCTTGCATCCGACGCTTTCAAGGCCCCCTGCCAGCTAGGTAGGTACATGGGCTGCTGGCCACGTTGCAGCCGTAAAATGATGCGACCGTGATGATCGTCGTCGCGCCGTGGATCGTGTCCGTTTTTGGCACGACTTGACGTCTGAGATCTAGATGCGCAAGATCGAATATCAATGGTAGGTTGCAAGCAAACAACGACTCAATGTACATTCTGATTCGGCTCGCGCACGATTGACGTCGGCGTTTAGGGGTGTAAAGAAAGGAGAGCTCTTCATGGCCAGATCAAGAAGTGGTAACAAGATAAGATACATATATACCAATACTGTACTCAGCCTTGTGTGAACATGTCATCTGGTCCGATCCAACGTGCTGCTGAAAGTGGCCGCTTCCTTTGAGAATCGATAAACGAGCGTCCAGTAGGTCACGGTGGTCATCGTCCAAACTACAACTACTACAAGTGATTTCTTACTTTTCCAATCAGACCTTGGGGTAAGCAGTGCATCGTAGATCGTAGACAATGAGCACCCAGCTTTTCTGTGCTGAGAGTGCTGAACATGATGAGTTCCCCCTATTTCTCGGGGCGCAGACAAGAATCTACGAGTCACCCCCTATTTGGCCTGACACATCACTAACCCTCTCCTGAGCGGTCCTCGAAAATGCAACGTAGTATCTAAGTTTGTGATGAATAACTCTGATACTGACGACGGACGACCGAGTCTCACGGGGTATCAGTGTCGTTAACACCCACTACAGCGTACTATACGGTTTCGTAGCCTACGTTCACAGTGACATGGCACAGGTGGCTAGTCAGCTTAAATGATCTTCCAGCTCAACTTCAGCTATATTATCGTTTAGCTGTGACGACTGACACAAACTCTACTAGTGTTGATTTTGACTGGCGTTGACATTTCACCCTTTGCCCCCTGGGACAGGCTGGTATCGTTATCTAGGGTAATTGTATAGATAATCCGTATTAAAGAGAGGAACAGAGAAAGTGCATACGCCTCCGTATATCAATGCAACTATTTGAGCATTGTGAAAACTCAATACCGGAACGATTTTCTAATTGTGCTTCGGGTCCGGCCACATGTACGTCGCTGATGAAGCCTCGACGATTGTTTCAACACGACATTTCAAACTGTGCGATTTCAGCCTACCAGATTCGATGCAGCTTGCAGGTTGCTGCATCATATAACGCCTAAGATGCTTGCCGCCTAAACAACAGTACATTGTCGTGGTCCGTTTACCTTGTCGTGACTGCTTGTAGCAGCCCTAGAAGTTTAATATCAATCTCAGGAAGAAGCGAGACTAGGAATCAGAACTTGGTTATTGTGACTTAGAAGAATGCCAGGGGTCGGCAGGAGACCACCTAAAGAGCCGCGAAAGTGATAAAGAGGCCGACGGGCACTGTCTGCTTCCTTTTCAGGGGGTTCAGAGAGGCTTTGCAAGATATGCTTTTCTACAAACGAATTAGAGCGCTACATATTAGGGGCAATCAGGAATAAAGAAGAATCCATAGCTGACATCTGTGTATCAGTCTACTCTGGTAGCTATGGGGATGGTCAATAGTGGTTACTCAGGCCTTCTCTTATCCAGGTATCACCGAAAGCTTGTCCGAGGCTCTCTGGCTTCTTACCCAGCTTGTAATGACTTGCCCTTGTACTTGATTGGAGGCCAATGACGCTATCCACCTATCGGCTCTATCCATTTTCTACATTTACCTCTGAGCATCACAAATGTGTTATGCTTTGGTTGAGGATATCGCAGCGACTGTGACTTGCTTCACTGCTCTTTTGGTTATGACAGCACGTTCCCTTATAAGTAAGACCTATAAGTTGTTGCTGCAACTCTGCAACTGAAAGTAATGCTTGCACCAAGCAAAATTCTAACGCTGGGTGAAGTCATAAGAAAATACATCTTATTTGACTCCTCTGATAAGAAAGCAGATGTCTCGTCGGGGCCTGGAGCTTTACTAATGCCATCTGGTAGGTGATTGAGTTATGAGGCCGGTGTGATTAATAGTAGGCGTAATTGGGTCGTCACTCGACATAAATGCACCTCGTCATACGGTGCTCAAAGCTGTACGCTTGTTCTCTAAGAGAATCATGATGGTATGCAAAGGCCCAAGAAAACCAGATCGTAAGAGGCCGACACAAGCGTAGCGATCAGAAGACGCACTTTTTCAGTTGGGGAAGCCCATAAGCTCAGAGCTGGTTTCTCTGCAATATACTGGTCCAGCTCGAAAAAGCATGGGTGATTTGAATCATGTGAGAGAGCTTAGGCATTGACTAGGATTCTTCAGCGATCGATAGGACCTCAAGGCAGGAATATAAACGATTGCCTGCCCATGATTCAACTGCATATACTGCCAGGTAATTGTGGAAATGTGATATCAAGCGCCTGGCGGTGTCGAGATGACACCACCTGTGCCCGATGTGTTATGCCCCTGACACGTGAGAGTGCGTTGAAGCCTCCAGGCCAAAGTAACTTTTCCCCATGACCATAGACTCGCATATCCATCCTGGGAAACAAAGCTGTTTATGAGGATGAGCGAGGCATGATATACTGGACGTCTCTAGATGCAATCAACACCATGGCTTTGAGAAAATGGTCAGCGCTGATGCCTAGAACAGCTAATTGGCCCGGTCACTGGTATGTGCTTCTAGATGCTTGAGAACAGGTAGAAAAGCCTACAATGAGATCCCGCAGCGTCATGGGAAGGTTTGTCGAATTTCGAAAACTCGAGCAAGAGCGAGCAGTGACCCTTGTTCACCACTACTGCAATGGCTGCGTTACTATGTTATTCGCCACGGGGCGGCACTGCAAAATTTACCCTGGAGAGTTCCAGGCAATGCCTCACCACTGAGCCTGTGGCGGAGAGAGAGAGAGAGAGGCTTCGACCTAGTCCACTAGCCATTTGGGTTGTTAGTTTCGGGTTCAAATCTAGGCAGCTACACCCGTGGTCACATACGTCGATTTGGACAATTATCCCGTGAGGAGCCACCCAATTCTGCTTGGCTAATAGACTGGATTACGCAAGCAGCAACGATAAACAAGGTACAGCCCCAAGCTGGCCACAATTGGCAAAAACAATCTCCGAGACAAGGTGGTCCCAAGTAAGTCGCTTTTGTCCCCTCTCCGGTCTAACATCTTCGGTTGGCTTTGGAGCCCGAGCTAATCATTGTCTCAATTTTCACTCACTGGCGTAAACCACGGAATCGGACTGGGACTCGCCGGGGTGTGCCTGGTCAACGGAGCAGACATGCTAGCAGAAGCCCTCTCGTTACGTACATAAGAGTTGCAGGGCAAAATTGGAACCGCTGTCGTCTATATCTTCCATGTTGCACGCGTTTCTGAATCTAGACAGCAGCAGAAACAGTACAAATTATACAGGGTTATAATTGCAAATGAACGTTTTGGTTACGGATCGGAGAGTTCGACAAAAAAAACCATTGTGAGTAAAGACATCACTGATTTTTAGAACGCGTCTTGGCCGCAGATGGAAGGTAAAAAGGAAAGCAGTATCTGACGACGCATGTTATTCTTCCCAATGTGACAATAGCCATTCTTGCCAATCCAAAACCATTCTGCGTCTCGTAGACTACCCCTATTCTTGGAAAAGTGTAATATATAAACAAACATCTATATGGTTCGGGCTCATCCGTGGCGGTGATATTAAGCCCACTTCAAGTATGCTTGCTTGTCATCCCCTGAGTCGTTATACGAGGAATGACCTATGGACAACCACAACCTCCATCTTAGGGATAGGGGCTATCCAAGATATCGTAAAGCTAGAGACGAGGCAGACAGCACTCATTCCCCGCCTCCCAGTAGAGATGAAGCAAACGTATACTGTCCTGAACCAGAAGAAATTAAGAAGAGGATGAACATCCAAATTATACCACCCCCTTCCCCTTGAGACTAGTGATTACCCCCATCGTATCTCTATCCCGCAACACTCCTCCAGGGGGGTAGTACCCAACAACCTTCATATGGCGTAGAATTTGAACAAAGTACTAGATTTGGCGGGCTTGAAAATAGATTCAACTAGTCATTCAAAGCGCAGGCTCGCCTTCGTGGTTGAGTGGGAGCTGCCTGATATCAGGGGCTTAGCCTCCCTCCCCTATCTGAACCAAACCTCTTCCCCGCTTCCAATATGAAAACCCAAGGTCGCGAGGACTGTAAACAAACACACTCAGTCAGGTATACGTATTACTGTAGTAGTAATTATATCAAACAAACAGCTGCGTTCTCCTACCTCGGATTTCAACCGTCTAAGTCCCCAAGCTCCTCTCTATATGCCTGGCCACAAAATTCAAACGCCAATCAATCAGCTCAATCTGCTACCAGCTACCGGCCAGCCACAGTAAATAAGATGCAAAATGACCATATGTCCCCTTTCAAGACCACAGATAATAGAAGAAAAAGAAGAGATACCAAACGAAAGGTCGCCATAGCTTTGTAGTGCGTGCGGCTCGATGTAAGGTTACGTCTTCGTTGCGCGGTTGCTGTCGTGGTTGCGTGTGCGTTGTGTATCTCTCTTCCATCCATGTAGTCCTTCAATTCCCGAGCCTGCCGCCATCTAAGATCCCGCATCTACGTAAGTCCTTCTGTCTTTGTCTGAAACACTTCTAATCCAACACGCGATCGATTTCTACTTACCGTACCATTCATTTGATTAGTCGGTTACGAGATACCATCCAAGCTCCAGTCGCCCTTCTGTATCCTTTCGAGGACCTGTCGGCCCTTCTCGCTGAGTTCGGGCTTGCCACCCTTATCCGTGACTTGGCTGAAGTAGACTGGCTGCCACGTCACCTGGTTCTTCTCCCGCTCTCTCGCCTTCTCTCTCTGCTTCTCCTCCAACTCTTGTTTGACAGTCGTCGCCTTAGAGAATTGTTTGGACATGATGGCTTGGGTCACGCCATCCCACATAGTCAACGACTCATTCTCGGCCTGCTTGTCCATCGGCGGCAGGGTCTTGGGTGCCATCTCGAGCGGGTTCAAATCGATAATAACTGTCTGCTTCTCCGGTGGGTGCGAGTCCTAAACGGTAGGTTAGTGATGGGGAGCCCGGGAACGCAGCAACCGTAAATGGGGGCACATACCACAGACTTCGGGCCATGTGTGAACAAGACCTTCTCTTTCCAATTGCCAGCAAGTCGCACCAAGATATCCTTGTCCGGAACGTCCTTGATACGCATCTTGTCATCCTTCTCGGGGTCGTACTTAAAGATAACACCCTCAACCTTGTTCTGCGCACGGCCGAGCCATCCATCTTCGACGTATTGCAGGATGACCTTCAACTTGGTCTTGGGGCAGGTCACATAGCATGTCTCGCCAACGCTGACGCTGAGCGAGCCGCGGAGAATGCCTCCCAGATGGGCCGCAGGATGTGTAAGCTGATACGTCTCGTTGTCGCGCTTCTCGAGGGTAATAAATATGCCAAGGTTGTGCTCGCCAGGGGCAACCTTGATTGTAGTACCAGTGAACTTGGCGGAAATCTGATCGTAGCCGCGGGCGTGGACGCCCTTATCGGGGCAGCTGATGTAAAAAGCACTGACGGGAGGGTGGTGCGAAGTCTGCTCGGTCAGGTACGCGATGCGTGTCGTTGCCGAGGACGGGCTCTCCGACATGGGGGGAACAGATACTGTGGAAGCAGCAGACGAGATGACTCCCTTGCCTGACTTTACCGACGATGCGCTACTAAGGTTACCGGCCGCGGCATTGGAAGTCTTGATAGCGGGAGCATTGTTCTCTGCGTCCCAGGTGCACCTGAAGAACTCTCCAAGGCATGAGTTGTATGGCTTGCAGGGTTTTCCCTTGACGTATTTTAAGTCCTTGGTGAACCAGAATCGCAACACCTCCAGCATACGATCGACGGGTTCGTCGGCGGTGCCTATCGCGGCAAAGGCATTGGGGACATCGAGGTAAGTCCAATATTCAAGGTTCGGTCTTGGTTCGAGAAGTTGAGAGGGTAGGGAGAACCGGACAGCTGCCAGGTCGGCAACACCGATAAACCTGCGACATCGGAAAGCGTTAGATTCGGATTTGACAGGCTTGTACCGCTTGCCATGCCGACATGACTCTGGTTTTGAACAGTATCATGATGTTGGAAGGCTGTCTGTGAATAGTGTCCGTCATCGGGCTCCGCACCCCCGCGCAAAGACGTTGGTTTGCTGGGGCTGCCGGGCGGTGAAGCTATTCGGGACATACTTGCGGTCGCACAAGTGCAAAAGGGGCGGGCAGCTGGGTTAAAGAAGAGCGTGAGCTCACCTTCTCAAGATGCCGATAAAGGTTCTCAGCTTCCCGCTGTCATTTTGAGGAATATCCTCGTTGAGGGTTTCGGGCGGTGCTGCTGACGCCATGATAAATCAACCCGGTAGCAGAGTGGATGGGGTTCTTGGCGGTTCTGATTCGACAGCTGTTCGATAGGGCAGAAACACAGAACGTTCGTTGAAATAGTATAGACGTGACACGGAAATGAATCGGTGGCCGGTCGGCGTTTGCCTGTCGTCTTGATGCAATCAAAGTAGCCGTGGTAGTCTTTGATTGACGGCAAATGAAGGAGAAAAGGCAGGGTTGACAGCTCGACTCGCGGATAGCGGAGATACTTGAAAGAAGATGTGACGTTAGCGCCTGCCCCTCGATAAGCATCAATTCTTTCCTCTCCAGTCAATCCCCAGTACCTAGTGCTAGTACGGTGCAGGCACCTTAGGCTTCAATAGGACTGGTAGTGTTTCGTGGGCTGCCAAGCCCTGACCAACATGACATTCAAGCTCACCTTTTTTTGGTCTGGTCCCCTACAGTTCCTGTTCCTCAACAGCCGAATATCCGCCGTGCATCAAATGCAACTGCAACACAGCGCAAGCAACGCTACACGCTATAGTCGAGAGAAAAGGAGAAGTAAGTTGGGGAAGTGGTTTTCTTTGTCTTCTTCTGGTCTGGCGGGGGAAGTAAGTATATGAGAAGTAGAAAAAAGGAGGGAAGATAAGAACGCCTGGTGATCGGTGATCAATCAATCAATGGCCGAGTAATGGGTGGATGGATGGATGGCTGATCAACTGACCTTATGCCTTATCGTCCGCCCGTCTGCCCGCCTGCCTGCCGTCTGAAAGTTCTATAGTTCGTTTCAGTCACAGTGTGCAGTTGCCCCCAAGAAACTTGAGGACGTCGCTGCAGAATTTGGCATTTGGCCGTTTGTCGCTGCCCCATCCCGCCGCCACCGCCCGACTTATACAGTACGAGGTTTTTAGTTTTTTGGGGGGTGGTTACGGGAAGCAGGAACCCTGCAGATCTCATCTGGCCTGGAGTTAGGGGACAAGACACTCCCGTCTTTTCCCTCCCTTCCCCCTGTTGCCTCCCCCAAACCCAAACAATCCGCCACTACGACGTTTCTCAACCCGGAAGCCAATCAATGCTCAACGTGGGTCCGCCCGTTTGACAACAGCATTTCAAATATCGACTTTTGCAAAACTTCCATATCGCTCGTATTCAACTCACAACGCTGCGCCATTTCGCTGCACTGCATTTGCACATGTCGACTGACTGACAGTCTGTTCAACGTGACCCTCTCCGATGGCGGTTGCACCTGCCAATGTCATGTACGACCCCTCCGTCCTTGGACACGGCAAGGGAAAGGTGTGCAGGTGACTGTCGAGATGTTGCCGTCCGACAGCCACCGTGATGGATGGATGCATGGATTGACCCTATTCAGCATCTATGCGCCGCTCGCATATTCTTGCTGCAATGCATCCACACCACCACGTTGTTGTCGCCCAGACCAATGAGAGCACGGCTAACACTAACAAGTTGGCCAACCACTCTTGGGACGTTAGGTCCACCTATGATCGACACGCTACCTGCTCGCATTTTTCAGATGTCAATAGTCGCGCCACAGCCTCACAGGACTTACCAGGTAACGGTTGAATACTGCCATTTCCCTGCCAAAATGAGCAATCTGCGGTTCCTCGACGATATCCTAGAATTCTCGTAATTAGGGAATTCCTACTTCGGGGAAGCATGGTCCCGTCGGAACTTTCTGATAAAGACTGAGGACAACTCATCATTTTGTTTCGAGCGAGCTGGATGTGGATGGTGCATCAAAGTTCGGCTGAAGGAGACCAAACAGCGGCTGTTCAGCTTTTTCTTTCCGTCCACTCTGATGAAGCAATTTCAATTTTCAACTGATTAGAGACGGAGTTGACCGCGAAATAGTTCATCGCATCTTACATTGCCCTCCCCGAAGAGGGTGCCATGAGCTTTGCGACATGTGTCGGCATCTGGGGAACGCAGCGCTTTGACAAGGGTCCTAGCTGTCTGATACGAAATGTGAAGCTGGAAGTGCGCCACGAAACACCGAAAACACTTCCATTTTGCATACCGACCGAGACTCGCAACAAGCCACCAGCAGCGAACAGGGGTCGTTTGAGAGCATGTCTCCAGCCCCGTAATAGCTTCCCTTTACAAGTTCGTCGGGAAAGCGACCTCAACCTGCATTGTTCATGATTGACTGATCTGGACAGCGCTGTATTCCGGAGGCGCGTATGCCTTGCGATGCACTTGCTTGTCATATGTTTAGGGCAACAGCCGCCCAATGCTTCATCAAACCACGCCAGGAAATAACTTGCATAATACAAGTAAGTGAAGGCCATCACGAAACATGTATGGTCATACTGGAAACGGGAGCATTTTGCACCGCCGCCGCCGGTTACACGAACGTCGGCCGAGGGTTCATCTGACGGCAACAACGTACTGTGCTCAAGATGCATATCACGGGTCTCACCTCCATGCTGTACGATTTTCCATCGTTGATTTCAGGAACAAGTCATTTGGTCTGGACACCATCAATGACCACTCAGATCCCGTCCGTTTCGGTTCGCTCTTGAGTACAGTATGTTATTATGACATTACGTCGCATACTACCCATTTCATGTTCCCGCTCGACATGCCCAATTGGCTCAGCACCATCCTCTCCTTGCTAGGCATCCTCACCGTCCTTGCGGCGATGCTCGTGAGGAGCTATTGAGTGCAATCCCTCGTCAACTACTTGCACCATCTTAGCTTGGCGCCCTCTGACCTCGCGCTCTACTCTGTCTTGGTGATCTTCCACGTCTTTCACAATTGCCTTTTCGAAGCCGCGTATCTCATCCTCCATCCGTTTCTCATGTTCGTGGATGTTCTCAGTTATCCCATGCGCGCGGCCCTGCGCCAGGAAATTGCGTTAGCACTAGATAATTCGTACCATGGGAAGTTGGATAACCGGTTACTGACCTCGACACGTTCTTTCAGACCCTTGATGGTGCCATCCAAGCCCGTCAGCTTGTTCGCAATCCCTTCCAGCTTGGACGTGTCGAAACCGCCAACCTTTCCGACGTTGGCCTGCTCCACCCTTCTCGAGGTTGTCACCGATGTGTAGCCGTCGGGGGTGTTGACTTCGATTTCCTCCTTGACGTGCGTGTACATCTTCTCGATGGCGTTCACTACCTCGTGTACATCCAGCGTGCAACCCTCGCGCGAGAAGTCTCGCTCACGTTGCTCGATGTATTCGCGAATCTTCTTCCACTAGAGAGCCGCGACCCAGGACTGTTAGCCTTCATGAAAATGGTGCCATGCCCGGTGCCATTGCGCAAAGATGGAAACCGAGAGAGCTACGAACCTCGTTTCCATAGTACTTGAGTCGACCGGGAAGACCTGACCCCTTGAGGAAGGTCAGAAAGCCCGCTATTACAGTGTTGATGGCGCCAAACGCGGTGACGGCTTGGCTACCCGTGCCAGCGGCACCCATGGCCGTCAATGCAGCGGCGACGATAATCTGTAAGAAATAACAGCCATTGATGACAGTCGAAAACACCTAGCGGCGCAAAGGCGAACGTCGAGGGTCAGCTTTATACGCCAGGGAATGACTGGGTCCGGATCACTTGGCTAACCTTGAAGCTGTCTTTGGACTTTTGCTCCGAATGGACAACGCGCGCGTAGATGCCGATGTTGGATGCCGGCCGTGTGCCTACCGGGTTCTTCTCAGCGAACCCTAGTCTCGGCGCGTCCGTGATCCCCAACATGATCCGGAACATGGTGAGGGGGTCGTCGCTCGGGATCACGGCGCTCTGGTGATGGCTGCCACCATCCCCGTGTCCTCCCCACATACCCCGCGGATGTAGATGGGCAGAGCTCGCTCCTACGGTCGACGAGAGCGTGGCTGAGGTTCGGGGTGGCGCTCCGGATGCGGATGCTGTGGATGGGGCCGGTGCTGCCGTTCCGCTCTCTTCGTCTGACTTCATGGCGCCATTCTGCGGCTTACGCTTGAAGATCAGGCGCAGTGAGGCTCGTATAAACGAAGACATGGTGGATAATATTGGACCTCCGAGCTCACTTGTCTCTTCGAGGCTTTGCAGTTCAACAATGAGTTGAAATTCCTATCCGATGATGGAGAAAGAGGGAGTGCGACGGCTATTTGCAGCGAAGATTCCACGATATCTTAAGAGATAAGGGGAGCGCGTCACCCGAAATAAGCATCTTGCCTGCCCAAGTAGGTGTGCAGCTTTTCTTATGCAAACACGAGGCAGTGCCGTGTCTGACTATCTGTTGGTGTAATGAACTGGGCGACGATCATTGTCGTTATTGGCATCTTTTGGGTGGCCGAGGGTGGTGGTTCAGCTGAACGAACCCCGGCTGGGCCACCCATCCCTTGCATCCAATAGTAGTAAGTCGCCCCTCCCGCAGCCACGGCCGCGGGATCGACGTTCGAACGGCTAGCGCGCCAAGAATATCATATGCACAGATATGCAGGCCCGACCACTGCCATTGTTTCCTTCTCGAGTTGCCGGCACATATATTGACAAACGTGACGGGGGTGGGACTTGATAAGGAAAGGCCCGGTCTGTGCAACCGAGAGCGGGCTGCCTGCTGGAAATGGGTGGTCGATCGCATGCCAAGTGATATTGGGTATTATGCATACGGCTGCCGCGAACGGTTTAGATGGGACTCTTCAGACAAGCTGAAAAATTGCCATGGCTGACCGAGGTCCATGAGCTGCGCCGATGAGGGCGGCTAGTTTGGGGTGTTGGAAGAAGTGACGTAATAACTGCAAGTTGGCTTTTTTGAGAATCTCCCGATCGGGACATGGACGAAAGGAGGGCAGTGCGCGCATGCCACCAGCCGTGTTTGCGGATAAGAAAAGCAACGATAGTGAGATTAGCCATGTGGGCAAACCAATGAGCATCGAGATGGGCACGTTTATCACCTGTTCGTGGCAGTCTATTCTGGTGCGTTGCCTCTCTATGATGCTAATTGTAACTCCGTGCCGAGTAAAATAGCCTGCACCAATAAGCATCGGACAATACCAACTGCCATGCTATAATACCACATGCAAAACAGTGTACTCATTATCTACATAATTTCATGTGCCCCATGGGTTGGGTATTGGTGAAGCTATAGCTGTAGTTTCAGGGGAAAAAGGGGTGTTGTTAAAGCTACCGCAACCCCTTACCCAAACAACCCTTATGGTATAAATCTATACCTCACCAAAGACGGGTATAGTTCGATACTGTATACATCGCCAACTGGATTGCTCAAACAATTGTATCTAGTGCCTGTACGAGAAATATGTCCCCCAATAAGTTGGATGAGGTCCAATTAGAGTTTTACGTATCGTTGGTCGTAACCAACTAGACTGACATCTGTAAACCATATTAGCTCAGAGCATGCCAAAGAACGCCCTAGACTTATATCCTACCTACTGGAGAAAACGAAAGTGACAAATAAATGTAGCGACTCAACTGACCATCAAGATGAATTCCCCTTTTGTTCCGCGTCGAGCTATTAGGTGCGCCATATCTCCACGAGCCCATCAATCATCATGAGCGAACTAAAGAACATCTGGGACGAGCTGGAGCGCAGCAAGGCCAACAAGAACCGCAACGGCAAATGGGGCTTCACGGTCTACCGCACCGACTACGAGGACCAGCGGCTCTGGCGGGAGTACGTGCGATACCTGCGCAGCACCATCGAGTCCGCGGTCGACCCTGATAAGGATAAGCCTCCTCCCGTCGACGCCAACCCTGCCACTCAGAAGACGGAAGAAGACCAAAAGACCAAGTCCAAGAAGAAGATCAGGACGAGGATCAGAGCCAACTTTGAGCTCGTCGTGGTCCAGGACCCTGCGCTGAATGGGTGCACTACGGCACAAGTACGGCACTATCACAGGCAGCAGATCGAGGCGTACCTCGACGGCGACAGTCCTCGTACAACAACTCCGCATAAGCACAGTAACGATGATACCACCAAAAAAGGGGACGATGGCCCCCACGCCGAAAACGCCAAATTGAAAAAGGAGATGCGTACGAAACCGCATCCATCACACCCACCACCACCACCACCACCAATAGAAGAACAAGCCGAAGAAGAAGAAGAAGAAGGCCAAGACCACAACGACGAAGAAGAGAACCACCATGACGAAAACGAAGAAGGAGAAAACAACAAACCCAAGAAACAAAAGCGTCCACCCCGAGAGGAGAAACGCGTGGGGCACGTCTGGCAAGACTACTTTCTCCACGTCAACGGCGAGGTCCTGAAGAAATACGCGCAGGCCTCCCACCAGGAGAAATTGCCCAGAAACTGGAGCGACCACTGCCACGTACCCTTCGTTGCCATCGTGGCCGAGGCCGAGCGTTCGGACTACCGGGTGCGGCGCTTCGGGGCCTGGGCCGGGGACGGAAGCGTGCCGGAACTAATGATGGAGTGGCAGTATATCGAGATTACGAGCATCCCGGCGCTGTATGATCATCTTAGTCGGCTGCCGCTCGGCAGGGCGCAGCTGTTGGCGGACGTGGCGGGGTGTGGTGGGCGGCACCATGCCGACGGCGCTGGTGTGGGGAGTAGGGTTCGTGTTCCGGGGGTAAGGCCGGGGTTTGTGCAGAAGTTGTTGTATGGGATTGCTTTTAAGGCGATCGAGGTGGAGGATCATGGGCCTTGGTATGAGGGGTTTTGTTTCCCGCCTATGGTGAATAGTATGTAGGAGTTGCCGGGTATGAGGGAGGGCAGTTGTTTCGCTCTCCAAATGCCGAGGGGATAGGCAGGCTCGAGACAATATGCTTTTATTGGAGTCTTTCTTGATTAGTTATCGACTTCTTCTTAGGCAATTTCAGCTCCAAGTTTGAAAATGCTTTCAAAGATTGATGTTGATCAGTTACCAAGTTGCTTCTATCTACAGACGATGACCGAATGCCAAACTCTCCAGCAGCCTCTTGATGACGGAATCAATTCAGGCGATCCCTATGTGAGCTTGTCCACGCACTCCCCGTAGTACAAGGCTTTGGTTCAGCTTGTAGCATTGATCCTAGCCGCCAGTCCTCATGCGGTTGATGGTTACTTAAATCTTAGTGGGGCTCAAATCAGGGGGCGATCGTGAAATCTCACGTAAGCCGGTTCATTTGACGAACCCCAACGACGATTTCTCATTCGACACCTGAGGGGCCAGGGTGACTATGGTAGCCCCATCCTGATTAATCCTTGTAAGGTCCGACTGTAGGAAGTTGGAGACATTGTGGTAACATAGACAATGCTCTGCGTGTCGGAGAAGCAGGTTAGTCTTGGAGATTCGTGTAACTGCACCGGCACTGCCGCACACGAGGCAGAGGGGGCTTGGTTTTCAATCGTGGTCGCGAGGCCTCTCTGTTGCAACCACTACGATCGATATGCCGTCAGCCTGCTTATCCGCTGCGTGAGATTGCAGATAATGTGCATAAACGAATTTCCCTCTTTTTCAATTGGGTGAGGCATGCCGTAACGTTGTACAGATGGGGTGGCAGGCAAATACCATGGCCCCCTCGAGGAACAATACATCCGCAGAACCCGTGCCATGGATCCGCCGCCTTAGTTCTAGCATTAAGCATTCATCACCCGCTTTTCTATCTATTTTCCGATTACTCTCACTGATCGCATCGATATCTGAGCAGCAGTGCCTTGAGCTTCAACCCCATAACGGCATTCACTAGGTCCATATAGCCACAAGGAGATGCACAAGAGCAGAAATTCAGAACGTATCTCCAATAGGACAATGATTTCCCGGGCAAAGTGGTCATCTTCTCCATGCGAAGACAATTCTGGGAGCAGCTCTACAGCAGATAACGACAGCGACAGAGAGATCCTCAAACTACTCCGAGCAATTCACCAAAACGGTGAGCGTCAGATAAAGCTTCTAGAAGCAGTTGTAGGTAGCGGAAGTGGTGTCAAAGCAAAGCAAGACGACATGAAGCAGCAGCAAACACTAGCCTCCGAGAAGAAACCGAATCTGGCCTATGGACGCTCGCTATCCTTTGAGCCCTGGATAGAGAGTCACGACGAAGCTGCTGCTCCGGATCTGTTCACCAGTTCCGACGAGGACAGAAAGCTTTCCATGGTTATCATTCTTGGTATTTTGCGGGTGGCGCCATCCTTGATGGACAGGTTAAACGTGGCGGAAAAGACATGGGAATTTTTGCTGCACCACCAGCACGCCATTGCCATATGGACACCCAAGCCGGCCACTGAACCGTATGAGACAGCAAAAGGGAACCGGATACGGCGGCTGGCAGAGTTCATCCGAGAGTTCCGATCTTCGCTCACACGGCGAGGCCTGCCCGAGGTCGTGCTCAAGCGCAATGGGACTTCGATACGACTGAGGTTTCCTGAAAACGAATCACAAACAAGCGAGATGGGCCCCGATCTGGCCCAGTACATCATCCTAAGGTGGCTCAAGAGGCCCGAATTCAGCCTTTTGCCCTATGTGGAAAACCACAAGACAATTTCTCTTGGGGTATTCAAACGCATGTGCAGGATTGGAACCGGGCCAGTCCGCATGACCGACAATCTTTTCCACTTCCAACAAATGGCTTTGGTCATGGAGTTCATGGCCATCCAAGCACCCAGGGGCCCTGTGGTTTTCAATATCCAGGCCGCATGGGACTTTACTTTGGACTTTGTGGCTCCCTGGAAGTCGAGAGGGCAACTTCCTTGCTCAAGGCAGAATGCATTTTGGGTCTCCCCCAAAGACCCCACCCAGAGGGTTCGTCTGGAGACTCTCACGCTGCAGCACTTTATGCGGGTCTTTTCTACGGTTCGAGAAGTTTCCGTCAATGCTGATGCAGTGAGTCGTCTGGAACTGGGTGGTATTCAAATGTCTCGTACCGCGGGGGGCCTGGAGAGGACGCGCGTGAACAAAGCCAACCAACCGCTGTTCCGACGCTTGGAACTGACGGAGAAGAGGCTCGGGCAGATGATGGTAGTCAGCATCAATTACGAAGTCCCCGTGTACAAGATGATCCGTCTTGCCGACTCGGCCGTTGGCATTTCGACCCCGGAGCCCGAGGTGGTCCGGGCAGATACCGAGTATGGCCCTCATAGGTGGCAAGGCGCGATCACCATCTTCCAGGAGGCCATTTTGGCAAACTTTGCGACTTGGTACCAGGAATGGGAGGAAACGCTGTACCACATTGATGCTGTGCTGAAAGTGCAAGTTGAGTCTGCCCCCTGCTTTTTCTTTTCCCTGTACCAAAAGTCATACTGTTTCTGACGATGGCCAAATTCATTTCCCCCCTCGTACAGCTTGAGGATATCTTCGACCCTACGACCAGGATGCACCTGATGTTCGAGTCAAGCTCCAACAGCAAGTTCGAGCAATCGGAGACGTACTTTTTCGTCATCGAACTGCTACGTATCGCTTCGGACTGGATCACCGAGGCGATGACGGACCTAGATACCTTATGGGCGTGGACCACGCGGTTGGTCTCTGGACCGGAGGATATCACTGCGTTGATCGAAGCCAAGTGGGAAGAGGTATTCGACGTGGCCAAGAAGCACGAAGCCAACCTTCTGGCTAGGATCGAAAAGCAACGATTGGAGGTCTACAGTTTGCGGGACGGAGTAAGTTGTCACTAGAACCATACCAGCGGAGCAATTCCCAGTGCGCCGTTTAATACCGAGATACTCACTAACGCGACTTGCTAGCTCTTCAACGCCACATCCGTGCGCGAGTCCACCAAAGGCACCCACATCAACGAGTACATACTCGTCTTTACCGTTATGACGGTCCTATACCTCCCCTTGGGGTTCATGGCGGTAAGTTAGTCGTAGACCTGCAGTTCTCTGACGTGAAATCCGGCTGATCGGGCGGACGGCTATCAGACACTCTACGGCATCGACATGTTCGATTTCAAGGTGCCCGGCCAAACAAGGCAGTTCGCCATCACCACAGGTCTCGTAGCGGGGGCAACCTACCTCGCCGCTTTGGGGCTCCTGTACGGAGTGCGACACCGGCGCAAGAAAGGCAGCTACCGCGAACTATGGGCAGGACTCCTACAAGATACGGCCACGTCACTCGGCCTGGCGCTGTTCCGGTTCAGGGAAGCCCTGGGTGCAAAGCAGACCGAGTCGTCGAAGGCGGAGGAAGAAGTTCTTGTTCAGGATGGGATTCCCGAGCATCTGAAGAGGTCTTTCTTCGCCGACTACGGGCAGGAACTTGGGAGCGCGGGGGAAGAAGAACAAGTAGTAGATGAGCGACACAAGCATCACGTATGGCTTGGGGACTTGAACAGGCGTAACACTGATAATCGTACTGGCGTGTAAGAAGGTTTGTGAAGGAAGCGACTTATCCAAAATACCGAACCATGCTGTGTTTGCCTGTCAACTCGATTGGGTATAGAAGCGGGATTGGTATAACGGGACGAAGCACAACTTGTACTTATTACGGCGTGCGGCGCCGGCGTAAGAAAGGGCAACTACCGGGCAGCGTGGGGATCTGGACCATGAAAGTGATTGGCGCGTCGCTCGGCTGCGCGGGAAAGCTTTTTACGACGGGCAAAGAGTCGGCTTGGCAGAACCGGCGGGGGGGCCGGCAGAGCTCGAGATACTGAACGCCATTCCGGAGTGGATACTCGCAAGCGGCCACAATCGTGGCTCGGGGGTGATTCTGGCAGGCGGGGATCGCCTGAGGTCCTTCCAAGCATGGAGCCAAGAGCATGAAGCAGTGGGGAGGATGCTGAAAGTAGCCAATTACTTAATCCGAACCGGACTGCTCGCGGATAACATGACCCGTGCCTTATTAATATTGCCTGTATATTTTCTCGGTCTAGTCCACGATAGGATTTCAGTATCTAAGGAAACTTGCTCTAAGGAATGTTTGCTATGGGCCAATACTCTTGGGCCGCGTGAAATCTGACAATTACGGCCCGTCTACTTCATTCACGCCTATTGAATGCATATTAAGTTAATTCCTGGGCGTCGGCCCCTGACAGGCATTTGGGCTTCAGCCCCGAACACAGCCAGCCCCCACACAACAAATACACCAATCGGGCGATTGTATAGTTGCAATGAGAGAAGATACTGCAACACGACCCCACCCCCCGAGGCCTATAAGACCCCAACTGTAGAGCATGCACCTGAAAAGCTACTGCTGGGTATGCACCCCTCTGGCCGCCACCCACTTGGCTTTCTGACTCACCCACATTATTACCTACTTGGCGAACTCTGTATTTACGATCTCGGAAAGCCAAGAAATCGGGCAGGACGTTCGATTAAGATTATCTATCCGCTGAACCATTCCATTCTGGCAGCACTGATCCAATCGTGGCACAAGTGTGGTAAAAGGCCGGGATGTAGGGTCAGGGATCCATCCAACTTATTCACTTTCGCTTTCACTCCTAATTCACCCACCGATTTCCCATCCACAAAATCGCAATGGAGCCGTTCACAAAATGCGACAACCACGTCTTCATAGAGGAAAGGCGGACAGCGTCGGAGCCCAAAGTCCCTCGCGCCCGCTCCTGCTATAAGACGGACTGGTGGCAGGAGATCGGGAGCTCGATCCTTTCCGTGCTGTGCATCCTCGGCATGGTGATATTACTCTCGCACATCCAGAACCAACCGCTCGCGTCCTGGGCCCTGCCTGTCTCGCCCAATGCCTTTATATCCGTCTTGTCTACCGCCTCCAAGGCTTTTCTCATCTTGCCGGTGTCGGAGTGTATCAGCCAGCTAAAATGGATGTATCTCCTTGAATCCAGAAAGGAAGACAGGTATGCGACCTCGATACGATCGACTAATTAAAATAGCCGGGAGCTAATGGCAAACTATAGGTTAACACATCTCCAGAATTACGATAATGCGAGCAGAGGGCCCCTGGGATCCTTTCGGTTCTTCTTCTACGTGCCAACCAAATCCTGGTTGCCGTACATCGCCTGTGTCATAACGTTGGCCGCCATCGCCACGGACGCGTTCGCGCAACAGATCCTCGCCTTCGAGACGCAACTCGTCGAGTTGAGCGGAGTCTATTCCGAGCTCCGAACGTCCCAGGACGTGTACATGTGGGACTATGACGCGCTGTACCGCATACAAGAGTCCGTGAGACTATCCCTCTACGACGAACCGCAACTTCCAGATTTACACTGTCCGGGGTCCGTTTGCACCTATCCTTCGTTTGCCTCGATAGGGGTTTCCAGCGAATGCCAAGATGTAACCGCAGGGTCTCAAGCGAACTGTACCATAAGGACATCGCCGCCAACGCAGTCTCAGTATGAAACTTGCAATGTTACCACGCCGGGTGGGTTTCAACTCCCAGGGCTCCAGGTGCACACCGACAACGAAGCGCCACTTGGTATGACGGGAAGCTCTTCTAGCACAAAGGAGACCGTCTCTCCTGGACGCGTGGGAGTCGACGTCTTGCTCGAGTTCGGAGTACTCCAGTACCCAGACGAGTCCGGCGACTTCAAAGCCCACATGCAGGTCCACGAGTGCACGATGAGGATGTGCGCGGCCGAGTACACCGGCTGGTCCAGCACGTCCGAGACGGTGCACCCGGGACTCTTGAAGACGTACGCCGTGACCAACAGCACCCCGCTGGAAGAAATGGGACAGGGCGACCCGCGTCCCCGTGTCGGACTACGAGGTCGTCATCGTCGTGCGCTGGGCCTGGATCGCCCTGCCCGCCGCCCTCGTGCTCGCGGCGGGCCTCTTGCTGCTCGCCGTCGTGGGCCGGACCCGCCGCGCCGAGCAGCTGGTCTGGAAGTCCTCGCTGACCCCGCTGCTGCTGGCGCCCGAGTCCTACCCCGTGGCGAGGGCCGGGCAGAAGCCGCATCGGACGCCGACGTACTTGAAGGCGAGGACGGCGGCGATCGTGAATCACCTCACCAAGTGAGAGAGTGAGAGAAAGAGAAAGCAGGCGGGTGCTGTGGTGCACTGCGGACACTGGTGGCTGGGCTTGTACACGTTAATGACGGAGTATGTATGGGTCAAACTCACATATGACGGCCTAGTTAAACGTTTGCTATTTCGCTGCGTACTTAAGATTAATGTTCATTCTAACAAGGCGGCGCTGGAGGAGACAGACGGTGAGCAAGTCCATCAACTTTGATGGAACGGAGTTGACATTCCTTGGGGTCCCATCATCGTTCGCGGTGAGGCATGGACTGAACATAAATCAGGGTGTTGTTAACTTACCGCAGTATACGGTAGCTAGCTTCCCCGTGGATAAACATTCCATGGCGGGTTATCACGATAAACACGTCACCCCATGCTTTCTTCGTATATTCTACCGTACGATTGACTGCGCCTCAACCGTCGAGCTGAACTTCATCCATCTCCACATCGATATCCAGATCCGCTGCCCCATAACATCCTGTCCACCTTCCCGAATTGGAGCGCCAAGGCTGGCCTCGACTCCCGATCTGTCCTGGCGGCGCATTCTAGCTCGCTTTGCTGTTTCCATATATGGGCTTACACTCACAGGTCCAGACACGGCTTCAAATGAGAAGCAAAAAAGAGCTGCGCCCCCATGGAGCAGAGCAAATAGAAAGATTCAATCTTCTAAACAGACAATGTATAAAATCCAGACTGGTGCCGCCACAAGAACGAAAGCATCACTTCATCATACCGTCAAAAACTCATTCACCAGACAGGGCATAATTAATACTTGAGCCATCCACAACTACTACTCCATTCCATCATCATGGCCACCAGCACCAAAACCCTGAGCTTTGTCTCCTCCACCACCATAGGGACATGTGTGCAGCCCACCCCGGTCTGTCAACCCAGCTATACGCCAGCTTGCACTTCGATCGGCAGCAGCATACATGGCGCTTCATCTACCATGACCGGGACGGCGGCCCTTAAAACTCATGTCTTGTGCTGTCCGGAGACACGGGCGTACCCGTGGAATAACGGAACACCTATCTCTGTGTAAGCTTCTTATGATTCATATTTCGGTTTCTCCGTCCCAACCAGTAAGTAGGCTGCTTGCTAAACCTGGAACACGAAAAGACACTTCACCTGCGCCGCTATAGCTGGAAAAGAAGAGGGGCCAGCCACCACGCGCTGCCACTCCGTAGTAGACGGCACCAGGGTGGTTACCTTTACCGATTCGGAGGCGGCGGCTGGTGCGGCGACTCCCTCGGCGCAGACGTTGACGCTCACACCGGGCGACGACGAATATGCCCATGCCCCGACGGCCTTTGTTACGGGGCCCACCGCGACTGGGAATGCCTGCCAAGCCCCGTCCAAGTCCTCAGTCTTGCAGGATGCGCCCACTACTACTACAACTCCATCGTCGACGACAACTTCTGGTCTTGGTGTATCGGCAGTGCCGACGACAGTTCCGTCGTCGTCGTCGTCGGGGGCGAAAGACGCGGGGGTTCAGGCTCGCTGGTTGGTGGTGCCGGTGGTTTGGGCAGTGGCCTGCGGTCTGTTATCAATCTAGGCATAGTGTTCATCAAACCAGTACTCTAATTTCTTTTTTATGGTTCGTTATACAGATCGGACCCATATAGGACCTTTGAATACTCGCCCTATTGCCTGTATTTTGTGACCGTGTACTACGTTCTGCCGAATCCTAGACGTATGTGAGCTGCGCAAGTGGGCTCGGCTTATCTGGGCGAAACTTTCTCCCAAGTAGTCGACGCTGTCACACCACTCAAGCTTAGTCCCTTTTTGTGGCCGGTATTAAGATATACGAAATCGGATGATAACTCTCTATGTCGATTTAATCGTCAACTTGACTTGGCCCATAGGCAACTGTGTCCCTTGGTGTGTTTGTCTTTGAAGCAAATGATTTGGCATTGTTGCAACACAATAATGTTATGTGCTAGGAGGACATCCTATGACATAGACATAAGGCTTTGACTATTCTCACTATGAGTCCTGCTTTCAACATGGATAGATATACTTGTCGACTACTCCTGAGTGCCCAAGAGGGACCCGTGTTTGGTAACTAACCATTGAACCTGCTAAGGCAAGTAAAGCTATATAGACTAAAGCTAGAAATAATTAAATATAATTAGTATTTAATAAGCTAGAGTAACTTATAAGGTAATTTATCTTTTTAAGTAGAGAATTAGTTCTTAATTACTATTACTTTATTTATTAATAAAAGTTTAAATATTAAACTTAATATAATAATAATTAAGTTAGTTATTTAAATCCTAAAAGCTAAGATTTATACTCTTTAAACTTAAATGTTATTAATTATAATTTATCCCTTCCTTTTATAAACTAAAGAATTAATTCCTAGTCCCTTAATTATTACCGTGATATTTACTAGCTATATTTAATAATATCTTTTAATATAGTTAATATTAATTAAAATAACCTTAATATTATTATTGTTATATACTCGCTTATATATACGTTATAAGGAAACGGATAACTATAGTATTAAAAGATTATTAAAATTAAGTAAGGCTTCTTAAAAATATTAAGAATCTTAATTAAGAGTTACCTACCGAACGCTAAGCCTATTCCGAAGCAGAGGCGGAAAGTATAGAGTTGTCTCGCAAAGCCACTAAGTGCGAGCAGTCGGCCACAGTGGCGGAGGATTCCATTTAAAAATTACTTAATTATATCCCGGGGCTTAAATATTAATAAATTATATATATTATTTTATTTTCAACTAAGAGGGTTTTATAACCATTTAAATATATAAATATATTTATTTGTACCTTAATAATAGTGCTTTTAAATAAAAGCCTAGCTTATAAATATAATTAGAAGTATTTATAAACTACTTATAATACCTTATACGTTTATTAAATTTAAAATCTCGATTATATTCACTCCTTTTTAAAATATATAAAGTTAGATCTTTTTTCTAATTCTTTATACTTTTTATTTACTTTATATTAAATATTTAAAAATTGTTCTAAACATTCTTTAAGAAGTAATCTCATTAATAAAACAGAATAAACCGGCATTCGATACCTTTATTCGCTATAGTACAGCTAACCCCCAATCTTGCAATCCCTAAATTATTCTAACCTGTTTTCATACATATAGAAGGAAACTTCTTCACTCTCGCTACCCTCCGAGAGCAGCCACTGCCGCCGTCCGTGTTCTCATGGGAATTGAGTTCCAAGGTCGCGCTCACCATCTTCACGACGGTCCTGGCGAGCCCCTGTTGACTCTCCCTAACGGCGCACCGGCAATCCCATGAATCCCGATAAGCATGGCAACCTTGGGTGGTTTCGACAGCGTGGACAAGCCGCTCGCCGCCTGGCTGGACAGCAACGGCGTTAAGCCATTTAAGGAGGAGTTCATCCGTGATCACCTAAGCGCCGACCCCACCGTCAATGACGCCGACCGACTATGCGAAGGTCACCAGCCTTCTCGGCGTCAATTGGCTCATGAACTTCGCCGTCCTTACTCATAGATCGAAACTGCTAGGCAAAATTATCTATTACCTGATATATCTTCCAGCAAGAAATATCGGTATTCTTATATAATTATGTCGTGATCATATCGTGATCATGTCGTGAACTCTTCCGTTACCTTTTAAGAGATTGGTACCGATAAGGTAAGCACGTGGTTCAGACTAATAGAACCTGCCGGTTCAATTTGCGACAGTAGCGCCAACATTAATCCTCCCGGATGCTACGTCCCTCGTGCTGACGGTTCCTCCACCTCTGAAAACGATAAGAAAAATGGTCCCTCCGTCCTTTACTACCCGTCTCCCGAGCCTTTCCCCAGCAGAATAACTTCATCGACGGAAATACTGCATCAAAGCTACCACCGTCGTCAGTATGGGCGGGGCTGCATCGGTCCCTACGGACCCTTCCAAGAAGGTCCGGGTGATTTCCGCAGGCTACTCCGGAACATGAACCGTCTCCATGTCTCTAGCCCTGGAAAAGCTACTCGGCGGCCCGGTCTGCCACGGAGGCACCCAGATTCTAGTGCGAGACGACGGCAAGTTGAACCCCAATACGAACCGTTTCTCATTCCCATTAATCGACTGACATCTTCTCAGACTACTGCGAAACCTGGATCAAAGCCTACGAGGCCCGCGAATCCGGCAACAAGGAAGAGACCCTCAAACTGGTCCGCAAAGCCACGGCCGACCTGCCGCCGGCCGACTTCATGGCGGAGATGATGGAGCTGTACCCGGACGCCAAGGTCGTGCACGTGCGGCGGGATCCTCCGCAGCGGTGGTGGGACAGCATCCAGGCCGTCACGGCCCGGACGGCGCCGTGGTGGTTCGGCGTCGTGCTCGCGCCCATTCCGGGGTGGCGGCACCTCGCGACCTTTGCGAGCGTGCAAAGTCGTTCGACGTTGCGGCTCGCGGGCCTGGACCCGGCCACGGCTACTCCGTCTGATTTGATCCGACATGGAGGTCCTCGAGAGTCTGGAATTTCTCGTCGACAGACATGTGAACTATTTATTAGGTATCACCATATAACCAACGTGTGGGGCGGCCCCATCCCCAGACATCTTGGAGGCTTACCACAAGAAAGTGGCTTCGCTGGTACCTGAGCGACAGTTGCTGGAGATGGAACTCGACGACGGATGGGGCCCTCTGTGTCGGTTCTTGGATGCAACCGTGCCCAATACGCCGTTCCCACGAGTAAACGACGCGAAGGCGGCGGACAAGTATGCCACTGGAGTCTTACCGAAAGCCCTCGGAGTTTAGGTTGGCATCTTCTCTGCTGTTACTGCGCCGTTATATCTCGCCATCCCACGGCAGTAGTAATTACATGATTAATGTCCAGTATCCCAGTTTGGTTATAAAAAGTGTAATATGCTAGCTGGGTAGAATAAGCTTCTTCGTTCCTTTTTTTTCTTCTTTTCCTTCTTTCCCGGATACTACTAGTATATCCAACGTTAGACCGCAGTCATTTTAAACACCAGCCCGATTTATGATGATCCTTTCCCGGTCTTAACCTAGAGTTAAACTTCTGACAAACGGATGCTTTCTAGGGCGGGATGGAATAAACTCTAGCGGTCCGTCCCGTAACGCATGCGGCAGAATACAGACCAACTCAAAAGCAAATGCATGTAGGTCGCACGCCTAGGAACAGTATCCAATTGTGAGTGATTACGACTAGGTATTATTTAGAGTTTCTACTCTTTCATGTATTTAGGTAAGTAGGTACTTCATGTAAGCGAATGAGGACCTAATGTGACGCAATTCTTTATGCCATCTTGAACCCACCCGTCCGGGTCGCGAACATCTTCTCGGGATCCAACTCATCCCGCACCTTGCGAGCCAACGCCTTGCTCTCCGGCTTGAGGCGCCCGAAGTAGTCCTGGCGGTAGTACCCGTCGTTCATGAAGATGGGCAGGTAGGCGTCCTTGGGCAGCTTGTCCTGGGCCTGGAACTCCCGGACGCGCGACGCGAGCCCGTTATACGTGTCCTGCATGGCCCGGTCGACCTTCGGGGTGTCGCCGTTGATCCAGTAGCTGTAGTCGTACTCGAAGATGATGCGATCAATCGAATCGTCGAGAGACAGCAGGTCGCCGCCCATGGACTTGGCCTTGGCGGTGAGGCGGCGGGGTATGGGCTGGAAGGCGACGCTGGCGACGAGGCCCGTCACGGGCAGGACGCCGGAGCTGACGTTGCGCCACGAGTCGAGGTAGGCGCCCATGATCTCCGGGCCGTGCTCCTTGTCGGGGAGGGGGTCGACTCGGTGCCGATGGTGTAGACGCTGCCGCGCAGGACGGCCCAGTTGTTGCCGGTGAGGAGGTTGGCGTAGCTCTGCGTCTTGACGCTCTTGAGCAGGGGGCCGACGTCGGTGAAGTTCTTGAAGATGTTGGCGGGGGGCTCGGGGCCGTTGTAGTACACGAACAAGATCCAGATGTCCAGAAGCCCACCGACGGTGGTCTCGGCCGTTAGGATGACGCCGGCCTTCTCGTCCGGGTAGTACTCGGTGAAGTCGCGGACGGCGGCCAGGAGCTTCTTGTTGTTGTTGTCGTTGGCGGTGAAGGTGTAGTGGCCACCCCAGACGTCGCCCATGGGGTAGGTCTGCAGGGTGTAGGCCGTCACGATGCCGAACGAGTTGCCGGATCCCTTGAGGGCCATGTGGATGTCCGGGTGGGACTCGGCCGTGACCGTGATCATGGTCGCGTTGGGCAGCACCAGCTCGTAGGCGACGACGCTGTTGGCCGCCCATCCGTATTGGGCACTCATGAAGCTAAGGCCGCCTAGAGGTCATACAGTTAGCAACGGAATCCATCGAGACGTAAGCAGTCAGTTAGAACATACCTCCGAGCAGATAACCACCAACGCCGACATTGCCAATGCGTCCTCCGACGGCGGAGTAGCCGGTCCCGTCGAGCTTCTTGGCGACGTCGTCCCAGCGGTTGCCGGGCCCGACGCGCACCGTCTTGGTAGCCTCATCAAAGATGACCTCGTTGAGGTGCTTGGTGGAGATGAGGGGACCCCCGTCGACGCTGGCGAAGTAGTTGTTGGGGTTGTGCCCGCCCGACTTGACGGCGAAAGTCTCGTTGTTGTCGCGCAGGATGGAGACGACGGCCTGGACCTCGGCCGGGCTCTTGGGGAACAGGATGCACGACGGCTGGAGGTTGTTGGTGCAGGCGGCGGACCAGTACTCCTGCTGCTCCATGCTGAAGTCGATGGACCAGCGCTTGTTCATCTGGATGCTGGTCGTGTCCTTGACCGCGTCGCACGTGTTGGCGGCCAGGGTGAGCCCCGCCGTGGCGAGCAGACCCAGCAAGACCTTGGAAGCCATGGTGGGAAAAGAGGGGAAGGGTTAGGGGGAAAGCTGAAGAGCAGAGGATGGTGTTAAGGAGTGACAGCCGATGCAGCAGATCTAGGGAAGACCTGGGTCGACGAATATATAGAGCTGATCAGCCTGGGGAAGATGGGTGACCGAAAGGAACTACATCCGAGAGACCCCGCGACAGGTACCGAGTATATAAACAGAGAGCACGTGTGTGACAGCAAGAGACATAGGGGGTCCGCGGTTTCAACGAGGCGCATTTACAATACCTAGGGTTATGAAGGGGCTTGGTGTCTCTCGAGACCCCCGTCGAGGAGCCACCTTTTAGTTCGTCATGACCCATAGTCTATGTGACGTCGGGAAAATCAGCGATGCTACCGAAAACATGTCAAGTTCTCCCAGATACCGTAGATTGCTACCACAGGGCATGTCTTTCTTCTGCGACACACGTTCTTGATCACATGAGTTACCCTCGCTTCCCTTGGCCAAGCACTGTATTCCCCCCATTGGCATTCGGGTTCTCCTTTTCTGCAGCTGCCTCGGCACTTCTGGTGCGACGTCTTAGACAGGCGAGCGAGGGGGTCGAACCGCGGGATCCTGAGTAGCTAGCTCGCCTGATAGAACATGCGGCCAGAGTCGTAGAAGATGCCATGACCGTCCTCGTGTGGTTTGCTTATTCCTCGTACCTTGGCAATAGCTGAGCTGGGTAAAAGAGAAAAGTAAAGTGGCCACTGCACGCACCCCTGTACATAATTGATTTTAAGTAAGTAGCCCCCCCCTCCATGCGGATCGAACCCCGAACCCGAATGCAGCCCCGCAATTGGGCTGGCTGCAGGCAGAGACCACTGTCCAGGTCAGAGGTTTCCGGGGGGTGGTAATGCATCGGCTCAATCGTCCCATTGTAGAAAAGGGCCCTGTTGCTCCCTTTCGACAGCCCTCATTCGATTTAGCTGCATCTTGACAGTGTGTTGCACTCGCACCTCTTTTCATCTAGATCCCCTGTTTTGTGTTGTTTTTGCGTTAGCCTCGGGCCCGAATTGCCAGTTTCCTCCGACTCTGCGTGACTCCTCTCTCTTGTTTGTGCTGATTCTGCCAACCCGCCAACGCGAATGTCGCAACGTTTCTGGGCCCTCAATTTCTTTGCCGAAAAATGCAACAGCGAAGAGATGACAGTGACAGTGACAGAAACAAAACGCCGGCATCTGGAAGGATACAGTAAGATTACCGAGACGGCTCGCAGTCATTGCGACTTCATGGATATGCCGGGTTCTTGCCAAGAAACAGAGCTCCATTGATGTGCACTCAGCCGAAGGCATAGCCGTTGCAGCCGATATGCGTGCACGCACGCATGCAGAAACCATCGCGACTCGCAAGCGAACTCTTTCCAAGAAACGACACCAATTGGGCTGCATTATATATCGTGATACTCGACTGATCTAATATGATAGACAAATACCAAGAGAAAAAGAAAACCAAAATATACTCTTCTTAATCTCTTGTTTCTTTTCTTTTGGTAACCTTTTTGATTGCCATTTCGTGCAGCGGCAAATGTCAATTGGACGGGCTGTTAACAACGGCGCAGTTTCCGTCGGAATTATCCCCGAATGCTCTAGTTGGTGCATGAATTCTGCGCCGGGGCCGCCAGCAGGGGTCTGACTCGTTCTACATATAGACCATTTATAGCCCATCGGCATTATCCCAATCTGTTTGCGGCTTACATTGGTTTCAGGGTCTGGCTAGCGAGCCGCACTGTCATTGTCACTAGCAGTATGGCATCGGCCGAGTCGCCTGTCATCGGTGCCGCCGGCGGCGCATCTGCCACAATCCCAGTATCCTTCTTAGTGGAGCAGAACTAAGCCAGCTTGAAAGTTGTTCTAATTTCAATATTGAGACTCAACGATGTCAACTCGAATCAGGGAAGATCTAGATGTGTATTTTTTTATACAAATCTGCTAGCGAGCGAAGTAACCATATCAAAGGAGAAGAATCATGCAGCAACGGAAAGGACTGGCTGAAGGAAAGCATCTCACCCCTTTTACATCGCCGGCGACGCGTCACTGGGATGCAAACAGGTTTGCCATTGACAAGTTTTCGATTCGAAGTGAGAGCAAGGAAACAGAAACCCAATCCAGCTAAAAGAAAGTGTGTGCAGAGGGCAGGTAAAGCAATCATCGGGGATCGTCCTCCCTTCTAGGGAAGCCAGACTCCCTCGGCGCGCTGCGGCGGAACTGCTGCTCTGGGGTTTGCGGAAGCCGCTCTGGTCCAGCCGCAAACCTCTCGGGCCCCCGCGCATACGAGTCCGCATACCGGTCTTGTGGTGGTGGTTGCGCGTAGGAATCTGGCGCCGGCATGTGCCGTGGCCTTTGATCTTGGTAGTCGTAGCGCTCCGGATAGTACTGCTGCTGCGATGGGGGTGGCGGCTGTGGCTGGTAGTATGTCGACGGCTGCGGTTCCCTGTAACCGTACCCAGCTTGGGATGGTGGGCCGGTCGATGGCCATTGCTGCCGAGGTCCGGGGGAAGCTCGCGGCGGCGACATTACCGGCGGCCCTGGATCGGCCACCTTGAGTCGCGTAGTCAAGGCGTTCGGGATCTTGGGCATGCCAAATGCATCGTAGCGCCAGAGGTTCTCGCGGGCCCGACGGGCAGTGTCAGCGCCGTAGACCTGCTTCAGATAGTTTAAGAAGCCCTTGTAGGCGTGCGCGACGGTTTCGAAGTTCTTCTTGCCTAGGACCACGGTCCGGCCGTGGTCCGATTCGTCCAGGAGGTCGTCGGTGCCCAAAGCATCCAGCTCCGCCAGAGCGAGGGCGGACTGGAAGGCATTACGGATTTGCCGGCCGTTCCAGCGCCCGTCCTTGTTGGCGTCAAAGTAGTCCATAGCGAACTGGGTGATCTCGGGCTGGTCGATCTCGAGCTTCCGGTTATTCTTCTCATACCGTGACTGGATCCTTTCCCAATTCTTCTGGAAGACCTGTCGCGTCGCATCCCGTTCCAGGGGAGGGTAATACAGACTAATGTGTATACGTGAGGTGAATGCTTCCTATAGCGGCGCGCGTCAGTACGACCACTTGCAAGGCAGCCCAGAGAAGGCGCACTGGGGATCGGATCACCACTCTACGGGCCTAGTCTTCTGTACTAGGGTGAAGAGATACAAGATCGCAAGGTTTGCTTACATCGAAGACACCCACACGATTGGTGGTCAAGAAAAGGACGCCGGTGTAGTACTCCATCATTCGAAGGAAGACTGCGAACGTTAGTGGGCTGAGGAGTTGAAACATTCTCTCATCAGAACGTACCTGCGACTAGGCTGTTTCTTATGAAGTCCTCTCTGGTTCTTTCTCCCAGGAATATATCGGCCTCATCGATGAGAAGGATCGAGTTCCATCGATTTGCTAGGTTGAAGTTCTCTTCCAGTGCTTCCTCGACTTCTTCCGCCGTTGTGCCAAGGTCGCCTATGAAGTATTAGTTTTGAAAATAGGTTCAAGCGTGAAAGAGTCTTACCACTGGTTATCTGGAACAAGGGTCTGCGGAACGAGTCGGCGACGCATTCTTCGAGAGATTATTAGCTGTGCCCACCCATTTAGTTATAAAGAACTCACCCGCTGTCGACGTCTTCCCCACACCAGGAACGCCGTGCAAGAGCATGATAAGCCCTCTGCCTGTGTTGAACAGTTAGCACCACGCAAAAGCGCATACATCAGGGTATATCGGATCATGCCTTTCCCGCGAACAACATCCAGTTTGTCACCGTGTGCCGAGGCGAGCTTCTTGTCCCGGAAATGCTGCCTGATCATAGACTTTACCATATCCACGTGACCAGGCGGAAGGACCAACTGGTCTAAACCCTCGCCGTCCCCAAGAATGGCGACTTCGGACATGTTTGTCAAGTCCAGTTCGTCTAATAGTTCCAACATCAGATGAGTCTTCTCTTGACAGATAGTAAGGGGCAGGCTCTGTCTGTACTTACACCACTTTCGACTGCGTAGAGCAAACCCAAAGACACGAAAAGCCATAATCAGGAAGTCTTCGTCTGCCACATCTGTGTGTCTGTCAATATCTTTTAAGGGCTTCGTGGTGAAAGCTAACGAAGCCGCTTCCATTTGCCTGACGATGAACTCCTCCATCACTTGGTTCTCCAAGTTTTCGTCGTTGTGAATCTTCTCGTCTAAGCAGCATTCTTTGCCGCATTGGCTTGTACGGGACTTCCGGTGTGTTGCGACCGCTTCGACCAAGTCCTTGTCGTCAGAAGGATCGTTCTCCCAGGTGGTCAGCCTGTGTAAAGCTTCGTCCGCAGCTCGCCTAAAGTGAGGCCTCCACTTGGGATGACGTTCGAAGGCTTCCTCGAAGTCAATCACCACCTGACTGTCGATGTCTTCTTTCGTGCCTAGAGCCAACCCTGAATAGTGCATATGTTTGACACGAGCCACTTCTAAAAACATCTTGCCCCGTTCAATCAGGGCATCTCGAAGCCCAATATCTTCAGAGCATCGCAAGGGATAAATCGGCAACGATGTTATTTTCTCCCTGCCATCAACCTTACGGTCAAAGTAGGACCTCAATAACGTGAACATTTTCGATGCTGATCCCATCGATGTTCCGTTGAAGTCCACATAGTTGACGAAGACGAAAACCGGGTTATCGTCGAATTCCGCTATCCTGTCGTCCTTCCAGAAGTCCAAGCCGCCCTCATCACGGTTCTTGACCCGATGTCGCGTGTTGGCAACTTTGGTGACTCGGGCTGCTTGCTTGCCATCATTTGTGATCACTATGTCTCCTGGGATGTAAAGAAAGGCCAGATCAGTAAACGCGACTGATTTGCAACGATCGCTTGCTATGTAGTGCTGCTTCTTTTTGATGTAGTTGTCGATGAATGATATAAAACATTGGAGCAATCGCTGCATCTGGGGCATGAGCAAGTCTAAGTAACCTGCATGCAGAAGTCCATGTCAGTACGTGTCAAAAGTGGAACGAGACTATATCTCGGTTGGTTACCAGTTCCCGAGGGCTTCTCCCATTTAGCTAGGTGGTCCCTAAATTCTTGCTCGTAGTAAACCAAGGACCTGAAGGGTCGGAACATCAGGAACTCCGAAGAAGGCTCGACCTTCGTAAGATATGAAATTATTCGGGTGAGGAATATCGAATTGATCCGGATTCTTTCCGGTAGCGGTGCTTCACCAGCATCCTCATAACGCGTCATATCCTCATAACGCGTCGTATCGGTGGAATTTTCAGTGGCGTAAAATGCTTTATTGCGTCTTCGTTGCCCGTTGCCATAGGTTTCCATTTCGATCATGGGCTCTCCGACGAGAACATCAATAGCGTAGTACTCCTTTTGTCGAAACAACTCCTTGGTGTCGCCAGCCGCTCGGAATGCATCCCATCCTACGAAATTGAGACTTGGGATGCATAAATTTCCATCTCGGTGTTTTGCCTCGGGTTGCAATGGCTCTGGACCTTCAGTACTGGGCGCTCGGCTCAGATCCTTCTTCCCCGAAATAGAGGCCAGCATGTCTGAGTTCGACTGAGTCTGGCTACTTGGTCTCGCATGTGAACTGTTAGCGCTCGCATTTGCGTCTTTGTTTAACAACGATGTGGACTCTGCCGGATTCTCTGAGCGGCGCAAGTTGTCGAGGTCTTCGTCATTCCCTTGAGGCTTCGTTGATGACGGTTGGAGAGGGCCAATAAAGGGAACACGGCTTGGTCCAGGTAAAAATGTTGGGCTTTTTCTCGCAACCTCGGATTCAAGATCGTCGTTTCGATAATACCACTTCCGAGCCCCCGCCTCCTCGTCGCCGGCCTTGGGAGGCATAGATTGACGAAATTCGTAGATCATATTGATAGCTTCTTTGAAATGCTCGGCATTTACTGTGATGGTGTGGCTGTCGTCGATTTTCTGTTGAGTAGGTACCGAGTTTGCCAATGCTATCGCTGTTTTGAAACAGTAGCCCATCTCGTGACCGTTCATGTCGACCTCTGACACAGATTGCACCAAAAGCTCAGTTGCATTCTGGCTCACGGCAATGCTCTTATCTTGGGTGTAAAACTGCTCCTCCAACCCTAGCCATATCTCACGGCGCCTTTCGCTGTCAAGCCTTTTAAAATGAATGACTAAACTGACAAAAGAGGAGATACAGTTGTCCGTGTCATTTATTCTGCTTGTTATCAGAAACAAGAGTCCGTTGAACAGTTTCAACGCGCTGGTCAGTGCTAACTCCATGTGTTAGTATCACTGTGAACCCGGCACTGGAATTTGATTTCTTTGGGCGTCTCGTACCTTGCTTCAGTGCGACCTGGCATCTATCTGTCGTCCCTGAATTGAATATCTCGTCACAATTGTCGATGAGAAAGATGGCATTCCATTTCTCGCCGAACGAGAACCAGCTTTCCAGAGCTTGGAGCACATCTTCATGGCTTCTGTTTAGCTCTGGCGCACTGAGGACTATCAGTGGCCGACGGGCCTTCATTGAAGCATACTCTAGTCATGCCTTAGCTGGGTTCTTTGCATTGAAATCAAATATTTTCTCGGCACTCACCAACCGTATAACTTTTCCCAACACCAGAGGATCCTGAAAACAGTTAGTCTTAATTGATAACAGTAACTGCTGATTACCTTTGATAATACACACCATGGAGTAATATAGTCATCCCTTTACCCCGGTTTCCCGATGGCTTCAAAGGACTTGGCGCATTGCCACGAGACTTGGAGTTAACTATTGCATTGATTGCATTGAACTTCATCTGGTCAATCAATGGGGCTGGCATTGACGCAGGTAAGTCCAGTGGCCGAGTATGTTCGGCATTGATAGCCACTTCATCAATGTCAGTAATGTATTAATGCAGGACTGGAATTGGCAACATACTCCAGGTTTTGGTTGACAAAACAAATGCACATATGTATGGCGACATGATGAACATGTGATCGGCTTTCGGTGCCCTTGAATGGTTTCCCATACATTCAATTGCACCCAAAGGATCGTTGGGTAGGACGATGTCATCAGGCGAAGCCCAAGGGAAACTCCAACAGTTTGCCGATATCAACGCTTCTATCCCATTTGCGCCACCGACTATTACATGCTCCGAAATCTGCAGGGTTGTATGAGAAACAGCGAGCATAACAAAATGGGCTATAGAATGAACACTCACATGCTGTCTCGACCGTGTTAAGCACTCGCCCGAGTAGGACATGTATCGTGAATCATCCCAAAGAATCTCGCAAGTCTTTTGACCTCTCTCTGTAATCTGTCGCTTTCTTTGGCCATCATCTTGAACGTCGTGAAATTCAGCCGGGTAAAGAGGCAATGAAGTGACAAGCTTTTCTCCCTCAAATTGGTCGATGACAGCAGAGTTTGTGACAAATTTTATCTGGTCCGAAGACCAGTGAACTTGGAGAAACCAATATTCAACTGACCAACATTGTGTGTAGTCATCGGCTGGCTTCGGTGGAAGCTTGGTAGACTTTCCAATGACACAGCCAAGCCACTGACCATCCCACTTGGTGTAGGCCAAGGAGCCAGGCTTCATCAGAACCCATATGTCCTCAAACCTCACTGTGGGCTGACTCAAAGACAGCCTGTTCCCTGCTGGAACAAACTGTTGCTGATATCGTGGTCGCAGAAACTTCAAGAGTACCTCGAGATGCTTCACTTTCACAGTGTTCTCTTCAGACTCGATTACATGCTCGAACGCACGCATGTGGTGCATTAGGCATGCATATGGCTCATGTATGACCAAACACGTTCCGCTCAGTATTTGACTGGCATAATGTCTATCAGCAAGTAGTGAGGTCCGAAACGGGGTGTGTGCTAACCTACCCGGGATAGAACTGCACTACATCTCTGATCGTCTGCGACAGGGTCTCGGAATGTACAATCATATGGCGACCTCTGAATCTGGCACTCGTGGTAAATTCCGCTGCGCTCGAGGGCTTTCCGGAATTTCCCCTCGCCATATCAGCATTGGCAGTACTGACAACGGTGACGATCTCGACAATGGGCTTGGGGCTTCCCTCAAGATTGACAGGCTGTACGACCGATGAAGACTCACTTCTTGAACAGCTTAGAATTGCATGTTCACAAAGTGCTGTCTCTATTCTCGGATCGAAGCATTTAGTCGTAAACAGGATCTCAGCCGGCTCAGACTCTTCCATGGGGGAAGTCATCTTCTTAGCGGAAGCTGACCGTACTGAAGCGAAAGTTCTACAGTGAAGCTTGGAAGCTGAATTTCTTCTAGCAAGAAAGATTGCGAGCTGAGAATTGAAGATGGCGAGTTTTTTCGTTGGGCAGCCATTGGAAACTGCCAGCCCTGGACGTTACGTTACCCCTCTTCGAGGTTGCACTTCATAACCAACAGACCCGACAACGCGGCTACCCGTACGCCAATTGCCAATCACAAAGCGTTCCGCGGGGAATCTCCTGCAGGACCTTCTGCATGAACGAATAGTGTCTCGCATATATTTGGGGCCTGCAATGGGCCAAGGCCGACATCTTCAATTGTTGGCGATTTCTTGCCCACCACATCAACACCCGTTTCATGTTCTGCAACTGCCTGGCTATCCACCCATCGATCGCATCGGTCGAGTTATCCTCATCCTCGGCTATTGTGATTCTGAGTTACGTAGTGGCACAGGCTGAGCTGGGCAATTAGGCCAACCTGAGCGGAAGAGTGGGAGAAATATGTGGAACTGTTGCCTCAGTCCCCAGTACAGCCCCCATTGAAAGCCGTTGACCATTTCATAGGACTCATTGCCAAAAATGGCGTCAACTACAGCCCTCAGCATAAACGAAAGCACCCCACAGCTGATGGTCTCTGGGTCAGAAGCACCGCCTCGGCTTGAGGTTACACGACCGGGAAACTCTCCGGCCAGCCAAGTCAAAGAGTTCACCCAGATCATGACCGAGTTCAAGGAGAAACACCCAAACGAACCGACAGCACGAATTGAGAAGGGATACAGCATCCGCTCAAAAACGGGTTGGGAAGAGGTACTGAAAGTGCTGGAGGATGCAGCGAAGGAGTATGATGGGACCAAGGGGCTCAAGGGAGCATTCAAAAAGACCAAGGGGTTCATCGAGAGCAAGGCGGATACTGTCCAGCGAGTGTCAAGTGTCGTACCAGATGTTGACTACGCGAAACCGATTCTCGGTACTTTGAACTTTTTGCTTGAAGTTCGTTAATACCCAACACTTCCTCACTGTCCCCACTGTCCCCAGTGCTAATCAAGGACAACAATAGACATTTAAACAAACCTGCAAAGTTCGCGAGGATGTTGAAGGCGGTATAGAGAAGTTAAAGAAGAACTTTGGCCTCGTCGAAGACTACATTGCCATGTACTCCGGGAAGAGGAAGGTCGTGGAGGCCGTGGTGACTCTTTACGTCACGATATTGAAAGCAATTGAAGAAGTCATTGGTTACTATACCCAGCACATAGGTAAGCTCCCATTTCCTCCGGCTACGGTTGAATACTGCTGAGATGTGCCCCAGCCATAAAGGGGTTTAAGGCTATATGGGATGGCAAGAACTACCAGAAGTCGCTCCTCGAATGTTTGGAGAACATTAGCAGAGATGGCAACGAGCTCATTCACGAAGCCGACACCGCCCACAAACAAGTCACCAACAAAGTGGCGGAGGACGTGGGCTCCATCGATAGAAGGACTGAGAACATCGAAGTGCTGTTCAAAGATTTTAACTCGGGTATCAGAATCATGGTTAAGGATCACTTGTTGGCAATGGAGGCCAGACATGAGCGAGATAAGCGGTTCCTCCAGTGTCAGATTGAACGACAAGATGGTGAGAGATCAATCATATCGCAAGCCAACCAGTACTGACAAGAAGCAGCGGAGAATATGGAGTTGAAGAAGCTCATCTACCGAACCATCACACCTGAACCGATACCCGTCGCAGCACCAGCTATCGTCACGCAGCAAGACCTACTTGAATTTCTAGACTCGGCCAACATTGAGACAACAGATATCGAGTATATACTATCACAGCGGCAGCTCATCATTTCCGGGTGCCAGGACCGCACTGAGCAGATCATGAAGTCGCCGCAACTCAAGAAGTGGATGGTTCAAGCCGAGTCTAAGGAGCTCCTGGTCCACGGCAACTCGGAACCTGAGCCCATCTCCCCCATCTCGTTCTTTTGTGCCCTACTTATGCGGAACCTGCGCGATGTGGACCAATTCAAGTCCCTGGCCTTCTTTTGCGGTATTCATTCGTACGAGGAGTTCGGCGGCGCCCGGCCAATGATCATGAGCCTGCTGGCCCAACTGTTGGAGCAACAACACTTCGATCTCGGGTTCGTCGACCACGAGCTGGCCTATAGTATGGATAGTGGGAACATCGAGACGTTCTGTTACGTCTTCAGGCAGCTCGTGCGCCAGGTGAGAAGTACAGAGAGCGTGTTCTGTGTGATTGACGGTATCAACTTCTACGAGGGTATGGGAGAGGAGTCGCTGCAGGAGACGGCCTACGTACTTCGTTCCCTGCTCGACCTGACCAGAGAAAGGGGCAACGTCTTCAAGATCCTAGTGACCAGCCCGTCGATCACCGAGGACACGCGGCAGGCCATAGAGGACGAGGATTACCTTGCACTACCTGAACAGACTACGAACACTCTTGGATTCAGCGATTTGCGGTTTGAGCGGCAATGGCAAGAGGGACTGGCAGCCGAGTATGACTAGATGTGGTTGTAGCAACGACTCGTTGCAAGAAAGACGGCATGTTATTTGTATTTTCAGAAATCAGGTACAGTCCGGTAACAAGTTACTCTATGATTCACCGCAAAGAACACTTCAATATTGTCCCATGATCAGGCGAATCAACCAACAGCCATTCGATTGGCTCCATTTTATCCCTTTCCGGGATGCTTATCAAGAATGTAAAGATACATATGACGATTATGACGAAATATGCGCACATACATGCACGCATAATCATGACACGGCCGAGATCTTGAATCCACCAGGGCACAACTGCTGGAAGACACCCCCTGGATCATACCTAGACGCCGCATCCCGCATCCTCTGCACGTTCTCGGGCCCGTAGCTCTGCAGCACCTTCTGGCTGGGATGCGCATAGTTGAGGTAGATCCAGGGGAGCAGGCCGCCGTCGATGGAGCTGGCGAAGCTCTTGACTCCTTCCAGTAGTGCAGCGACCTTGGGATCCACCCACTTGGCCAACTCGGAGGTGCGAACGCTGACGCCGGCTTGCATGAGGATGGCATCTCCCGGGTTTTGTTCCAGACCCAGAATATTGCCGCTTTCGTTGGTAGCATGGGACTGTTTCACGAATAGCCATGGTAGCGGTTGGAAGGCGACGTGCGAGGTGAAGTCGCCGTCAGTGACCTTGCTCTTCAGATCTTTTACGAGCTTGCCGTGCAGCTCGGCCGCTTTCAGGATGATGGAGGCGTCGTTCTTGAACGTCACAGTGTACCAAATGTTGCTAAGTGGCACAAATCAGCCTGAGGGGATGTGATATGAGAAGCGTAACTCCGACTTACTAGTAGTTAGTGGGCAGAGATGCCAAAGGGAGCACTTTCTGAAGCGTAGTGGTCTCAAAATTCCCCATCTTCATTTCCATTGCCAGGAACTCCCGTAGCGATTCTGGTTTCTCCACCGTGGCCATGTTGTTGCAGATGTGAATGACGACATCCGGATCGTCGCCGACTTGGGGCTGATGTCCAACGACGAGCTGGAAGTTGCTGTCTGGGTCCTTGGAGATGTTGGCCGTGAACTTGACCGTTGCGTCAGCCGAAGCCGCCAGAGTGCTCATGGGTCGGACGGCCATGCCGCCCCACATCGGGCCGGCGGGGAAGGTTCGCATAGTGAAGCGGGTGACGATGCCAAAGTTGTTGCTCCCGCCCTTGAGGACGCGAAAGAGGTCTGTAAGATAAGTTAGCAAACAGCGGAGTATTGTATTGGTAAGGAAATGGCAGAACGGGTGCCAGTAGGAAATAATTACCCGCATGATCGCCTTTAGCATCAGCAACGACGATGCTTCCATCCGCAAGCACAACCTCATACTCCACAACACTATCGCACGCCAACCCGTAGCTCGCCGACTGAAACGCCACACCGCCCCCCAACAGGTACCCGCCCACGCCGACCTCGGCCTCGCGCCCGCCCGCTACGATTCGGCCGTGCTTCTCGAGCTCGGTGTAGACGTCCTTCCACTTGGCGCCCGGCTCCAGGTCGGCCAACTGGGTGTCCGCGTGGTAGCGGGTCCTGTTGAGGTAGGCGCCCAGGTCGATAGTTACGCCGCCGGCGATGTTGTTGCTGCCGGCCCAGTTGGTGTGCCCGCCGCCGCGGACGGCGAAAGGCAGGCTAGCATCGGCAAGGACCTTGACGGCCTTGCCAACCTCTGCCGCGGACCTTGGCTGGAGGATGTACGCCGGACGCAGCTTGGCGCTGTTGCACCAGTAGGACTCGATGCGAGCTGCGTACTCGGGGTCGTCCGGCGTGAGAACACGAGAGCCGAGGGCGGCTTCGAGTGCCTGCCGAGGCTGAATTTCAGCAGAAGATGAATTGAACTGCTCGTTTGATGCCATTTCGGTTTGTTGTACGGATGTTGCAATGAAATGTGTGTAGTATGGGACGAAGGGTTACGAGGTCATTGGATGGTTGCTGGGAGCGATGACTTGACGACGAAGCGGGACAAGGGGGCCAAACCAATATTGATGGCCTTCTTATTCTCTCGGCAAACCGAATCGACTGACCGCCTAACTGCCATGCAGGAGGGCCGCGTTGTCAGTTATATGCGAGGAGTTCACGTTCTGCGTGCCTTACATGGAGTAGGGTGGGATTCCCGACCCAACGGAACCAACCAACGTCTTTAAACTCAACCAACACCGGTAAGATCAACAAAAGACCGCATGATCCGCCAATATGGTTACATTAATGATGCCATAAGGTGTATTCGGGCGGGGCTATTCTGCTTGGAAAGCAGCCGATACCAGACCGACCCAGAATACCAAGTTTCCCCGCGTAAGACTTGGAACGAAGCTGCTGAGGCCTTTTTCGGGGGTATTTGTAGAGACTAAACATTCTCATTTCGTCCTACCCATCTACTTTCTGGCTTCAACAATATTCAAACACGATCAAGACCGTCGTCATGTCGCGACAGCCTACTACCGTCTTCATCACCGGTGCCAGCCGCGGTAAGTTCAGCCTTGGCGCTTTTCGAGTAATCATTTCCAATTCTTTTATGCGCTGACCAAAGAGCATTTTCACACCAGGCATCGGGCGCGCACTGGTAGAGGCCTACCTGAAGCGGGCCAACCACACCGTCATCGCCAGTGTTCGCGACCCCGATAGAACGCCTCTCAAGGGTCTTGACACCGCCGAAGGGAGCCGTCTCATGGTCGTCAAGATCGAGGCCAAGTCTGCCGGCGACGCTGACGCGGCCGTCGAGCAGATCAAAGCCGAGGGCATCACCGCCCTCGACGTCGTCATCGCCGTCGCGGGGACCAACCCCTCTGATGCCTGGGCCGAGGTCCAAGACCTCGACCCGGCGCAGACGGAAGACATCTTCCAGGTCAACACCTTCTCGTTCCTGAAGCTGCTCCACGCCGTCTACCCACTGCTCAAGGCCACCGCCGACAAAGCGGGGGCGACCACACCACCCAAGCTACTGGCCCTGAGCTCCAACGCGGGCCAAATCGGGGACATGGCCGTGAAAATCGAAATCCCCGGCATGGATCCGATCCCGCTCCGGGTCGGCGCGTATGGCGCCAGCAAGGCCGCGCTCAACTACTTCGTCCGCCGCGCCCACTTGGAGCACCCGTGGCTGGCCTGCTGGATGATGAACCCGGGCTTCGTCCAGACGGACACGGGCAACGCGCACGCGGAGAAATGGGGCATTGGGAAGGCGCTGCATGAGCTGGGCCCCACCGCGGACAAGCTGATGGGCAAGGTCGACGAGGCGACGCTGGAGGAGACGGCGGGCAAGTTCCTCAACTTTGACGGAGCGGAGATGAGCTTTTGAGCGGAGATTCAAATGAATAACAGGTCAAGGTCCACGGACAGTCGTGTGTAGCTAGTCTTCTCAGCATTGGGAATTTCTTTTTCGAAGCGCGCAACGAGGGGGTTTATATGCCCAAGCATGTTTCACGGTGCCAAGTTTAACCCTTACAACTTGGGGAACAGAGTGCTCAATTCGGCTTGATTATGGGTGATTAGTTACTTAGGTTTTCCCGGAGCCATCAACAGCTAGGTAGTCTGCCCTATTGTTGGTCTTGTCCGCATCACGGACTGTATCTAGACTCAAGAGCCACGCTCAAGTTCCTGGTCGTTCGTGTACTCGGCCTTGATTAAGCGAACCACCTCGTACGCATGCCAAAACCACACCTCCATGTCCTCGTCCCGAGGAGCCTTCCATGCGGTCTCATGGCCCTTCGCATATTGTCCCGTCTGCCAGATGAAGCGTACCCAGTGCTTTTCGGTGGACCATCCAGTTTTATCAGGAGTGTTGCTGCTGTTGTACGAAGCGAAGTTCATGAGGGTATTAGCGCCGAGCAAGTTGGTGACCTGGCTATAACTGGCCTCGTCGTTGGCGTAGTTGTTGGTTAGGTAGGCGCGGACGAATTCGTCTTTGAAGGGCTTCACGCCCGGGCTATCCAGCCAGGTGTTGAGCTCATCGACGGAGCTGAAGCCCACGGTCTTTCTGAGCTCTTCGCGGAGCGATGTGAGAGTATAGAACGTCTCCATTTATAAAATGAAAGATTAGTAACAGAGATTTCTTTACGATATAAGGGCTTGACATACCTTAGCAACTTGCCGAGTTGGACAAGGAAGCAAATTCTCGTGGTGTTTAGTGAGGAGTAAGGAAGACTGTCTAAAACATGTGGGAGAAGGGTGTGCTTTTATCGGGTTTTCTATAAGGTGAATACAGGCATGAGATTGAATCTGAGGAAGATGTTGAATTGTTCAAGCATCCTATAAGTGTAATGGCTGTATTCAAAATCCAGATGGTTTTCTTAGGACATGGTCGCAAATTGGCATGCCCATCTTCTTAACTGTTGAGATCACGATCAGCTCCATTGTACGTGGAATGAGTTAAGATTTTCCACGAGTGAGTGAAGAGATGGTAAGCAGTGGCTGAATCTCAATTTAATGTAAGATAATATGGCTGATCAGATGTCAATTATATGTGATTATTCTTAATCTCTGTTTGTTTTTCTTAGTCTATCTAAATCTAATGGTTGGATATTGTAGTATACAACTTCTAGAACTACCTGGGGGCGGTTGGCCAGGTTTGTAGTCTAATTGCTGCCATCTATTCCGGAAGCTGTGACTATGGTGACAAGGTGAAACCTTTGTATTCATGTCTGGGTGTGTCTTTGCGGGTGACAATAACGTATTACAGCAAACCCGGAACATTTGCTACGAGCACAATCAGTTGAGGGACTCAGTCAACTGGCCATATCCCCTCTGCTGGCCGAACCAGTCAATTGAAAATGCAGCTGACATAAAGGGTTTGTCTACATTGTTTTAGCTAGATTGCTCTTCAACGCATTTACTTGTTTCCCGCCCCAGCCTCGCTCATTACAATGTCTGTGTCGTTACCAGTGGCACTCACCGGGTCTTCATCGGACGCATTATAGCTAATCCAGCTTCATTATTTATGAACTGATATCTCAAGTGATGGGATATGATGGAATCCAAAACCATATGTCGACTGTCCCTATGCTCTGCATCGACCCCTCGACGTTATGAACCAAACTGCTCATGAACTCAAGGCGTACGAAATGGTCGGTAAGAGAGAACAAGAGGTACAGCTTGGGCCCCTCCTCTTTATCAACAATTTATATAAGACCAGCGTAGTCAGAATCCGGATCATCCCAGTTCCAGCTGGTTCGGGCTTATCAACATAGGACCTTTACCGTATTCAAAATTGCACATTGTTTGGAATTGCTCGAGTCAACTTCTCATGTAACCAGCCGCTCAGCAACCCAGCGAGATCTAAGAAACAAGTGCTGACAATGTATGTAACAGTTAAATTTTGACAACCAGGAGACAGAAAGGTGTTGCCGGCTAGAGCCAAAATGATGAGTTATGTCCTAGATTCAGTAAGCGTCTCAATAAGGTGTTTTGCAGCACCTCATCGAGGAGGTGAAAGATGCAATGAGTCTTCAAAATTACTAAGAAAAAGAAACTACCAAACCCATGAAAGCCACATGTTATTTAGCATAACGCAGTACGTAGTGAGCGTGTTTAGGTAATAAAGAGCAGGAACAGTAAATCAAGATGATGGAAGTATGTTGAATACCCATTTCGTGCTGAACAGCAAATCAAACCCTAGAGAATCCCTAGATCACTAGTACCAAGGCCAGCGGTTGCAAACTGTTACATTTCGACCTCACAATATTGGTCTCTGTTGCCCCTCCGGTGAAGACCTACGCAGCCCATGGGCCAACCGCCGAAAACAAGACTTGGCGAAACGACTGCAAGGGAAGGGATGTTGAGCTAATACCCAGGGGAGGCAAGTTTGGGAGCCTGTTTGAATCTTTTGCCGCCAGCGGTGGTTTCCGTCCCGTCATCCGGTACTTCGCCCCCGTAAGCCAAAGTTTCTTCATCGTCGGAATCCGATGCTTATGACCAGATGGGTAAGTAATCAGTATGATTCGTCTAATACTAGAACTGCGAAGCGGTATTATGCGATGATAAGGCAAACAAGAAACGGTGGTCACACTTACCTCTTTCGAAACGGACTTCGAATCCCTTTGTAAACTCTTCGAGTGTCTCTGCAGGGGCCAGGTCACTTTTACCCAGTTCTGCCTTGAGATCTTCCATGTCTTTCGTAAATGTGGTTGTAGTCTGCTTGTTTTTCTGTTTGGCATAGAGGGTGATCTGCGGCTTCTTGTCCGCAGCGGATCGGCCGACCTCGATCTCTTCCGTCATCCCTTGCTTCAGAGCGGCATGCGGGGCTCTGTATATGGCGTCGTCGATGGCACCGTAGACGGCAGCGCGATACTGGTCACGTGCTGACATGTTTCTCTTTGTATGGAGGGTGAGCGGCTGTAATGGACAGCAGGGGATAATTAGAATATGGCTCAGATGGGTGTTGTGGACTTGGAACTTGGTCTCTCACGGGATATTGAAAGCCAGGCTCAGAAGGCGTATTTATACACGGGAGTAGAAGTTCGTCCTGTTACTTTTCTTTGCAACCAATCCTCATCCAGGCTGTTCCATCCATAATGATTGTGTGGTCTTACGCAAAAGGCTTCCCAGGCATCTCCTAGTACGACCGGGGACATCCCTGAACCTCGAGGTCACATTCAGCGTGTGTCGCATCAGCAATCTTCCGGATTTGGCATGATGCTATTCTTCCAGGCAAGGGAGATATCAATACACAGATCACGATATTGTTTTTCCCTCAGTCTCTCTGTTAGAGGAATGCTGTATGTGTGCACTTTATCCAACATCAATGTCCAACAAAATGGACGCCAGATACCAAGAACTTTTTATCATGTGCTTGCTAACTTAAAAGAGATGTAACCAGGTCGACCCCATATTGGTCCATTATATTTCGGGGAGCCCTCACGCATGTTATGTTCAGTTGTAAGCAGCCAAACCATCCGATTGTATTAGACGCACACCTATACTCCAACATATCTATCCTTTCGCTGTAAATGTCTCTCAGACAGACGAACCATCCCTATGTATGATTCCATCAGGCCCTGATTCCAACCAAGCCTGCTCCTCCTCAACCCAACTTATTCACCATCCGCTCCAACAACACCCTAAACGTCTTCTTCAGCGCCGTCTTCTTCCAGTCGCCGCTGTTATCACCATCCTTCTCCTTATCGCTGTGCTTGCCGCGCTTCTCCTTCTTCTTGCTCGCCGCCCGCTCGAACCCCTGGACCACCACCCCCGCGACCAGCTCCTCCAGGTACTCGACGAGCAGCCTCTCGAGCAGGCCGGCCCGGAGCTCGGCCACGAGCCGGTCCAGCAGGGCGCCCTCGATCAGGCCGCCCAGGTCGTCGGCCAGCTTCTTCATCTCGGGCTCGGTGGGGCCCCGGGCGCCGCGGCCGAAGACGCCTTGGAGGATGTCTTGGAGGCCGGCGTGGAAGGGCGAGGCGGCGGCGTTGCTGATGCCGGGGGAGGGGCCGGCTTCGGCAAGAGCGGGGGCAGGTACGGGCGCTGCTCTGGGGCTGTGGGGTCTCGGTGCTCTGCTGCTTCTGCTGTGGGGCCGGTGGTGGCGACGGTGCCTGTGGCGGTCACCGTGGTTGCTGTTGCGATGGCGTGGCGATACCGATAAGGTTGAGTCGCTGCGTTGTGGCATGGTGGGTGGCTGGACGTTGATCTCAGGGACGTTGCGGCGCGAAGTGGACGGCGGGGGTGAAGCTTGGCGAAACGACAAGGGAGGCAGTAGTACTGCTGCTGGTAGTAGAGGCGATGGTCGACTTGTGTGTTGTTGCTGTGGCGGGGCCGCTGCCCGATGAGCTTTGAGAGTGGATTTACCACCTCCATTCCGATGGCCTGAAGCCGAGGCTACGGATGATGAAGATGTCGAAGCAGGGCGACGATGATCTTGTTGCTTACTGCTCGAGTGGCGTGCGCGATGTGAGGATCGGTGCTGTGACTTTTGATCATGTCGTCGAGCAGTACTAGCAATTGATTGCTGGTCTGTCTCGGTATCCGTCGCCATCTTGTCTTGCTCTCTCATTGCCGTTGGTGGGAAATTGGGGGAGAGGTATGGTGATCGCTTCCTTACTGTCCCGGTGGTGATGTCTCGCGATGCAACGGGGAAAGAGGCGATGGTTTCGTTAGCTGGGGTGAGACGTGGAAATTCACTGCGCTGCCGCGTCTTGGGTAAGACGATGTTGTCATGTTGCGATTGCATCGTTGCACTGCTACGCCGTAGCACATGAGGGTGAAGAAACGGTTGACTCGATCGAAGTCACTGTGATACAAGTACCGCCACGCGAAGTTTTTCTGTCGAGGCTGGGTGGACAGAAGTGGTGGTACAGTGACTGTGGTGAAGAGGTGAAGGTTCTGTGAGTCGAGCGGCAGGTAAAAGTTGCTGGCTTCGCCAGCTACTTATTCTGAAAACGTTCCTTCTAGCTTATTCGTGTCACATTTTAAAAGCGAAGGCCGTCACTTTCACTTCACATTCATATTAAAACTTTGGTGATATTTATTGCCAGTAAGCGCCGGTTTGTCGATCTGTAATCGCCATCTCGTTTGCTACTTGGATTTAAGGCTACAACCTGAAGCGAAGTTAGTGACTAGAGCATATCTCAACACATGCCTCCACTCCCAGCTTCGTAGCATTGTCGCCTATGGACAGGATCGGAGACACCTCATCCTCACCCGCGGCTGCCCCAGTGCCGCCGACGCGAGCGACCCGGACCCTTTCGAGAAGGGGAAAGCCTTCAAAGTCGGCGGGCGTCAGCGGCTCGCCTTGTTCGTGACCAAGACAATCTGTCGTCAAATCTATGTCGATCTCCTTGACCGTCATCTTGGCAACCTGCAGGGTCTCGAAGATCTGCCTGGCCGTGACCCGGTAACCCGCCACATTTGTCGTGGGCCACCGGGGAATCCGGAGGGGCTCACAGCCGCCCGAGTGGTACACGAACCGCTCGAGGTTCGGGCACGACTGGAGCAGGAACCGGATCGTCGAGTCGTCGAAGAGACAGGCGTGCATCTCGAGCGCCTTGATGTTCCGCGGGAAGCCCGGCAGCCCGGCCTGCTCGATGAAGTACGCGTTCGGTTTCATGGCGTGGCATCGCCAGAGCTGCAGCGTCTGGACGTTGGGGGTCGAAGCCAACAAGGGTCCGAAGGGAAATAGATCATAGCGCCCCATTTCGCCGTCCCAGCCCAGCTTCAAATCGACGACGGAGTCGAAGGGCTTCACGGCACCGGCTTCCCTCATGCGCCCGAGCGTGTCGAACCAGAGCGGTACGTCGTCGGTCGACGTGATCGCGGTGACATTTAGAGACTTGAGGTTGGGGAAGAGAGCGATCGCCAACAGCAGCATAATATCCCGCTCCACCGGCTGCCGTCCGGTTCTCTCGGTGTCGGCGAATATAGCTTCCGGAGCATCGCGCAGAGGGAAGGTGGTGGGATCAAACCCAAGTCGCTTGGCGAGGCGTCCGTATGTCTCGACTGCACGAGACCACATTGCATCAGATGGGCCGTTCAGAGACACCTCCTTCACATACGACAGGAGGTGTGGGCGGTCCAAGAAGGTCCGGAGGAAGCGAAGATGCCTTCGGAAGCCGGATCCATCGTCCATCATACCTGAACATCCATATGTACCGAGCCGTCTCATGTCATAGGATCTGAACAATGTACGCTCCGCCTCCGGGAAAATCCCCTTCGAAACGCGGCATAGGGCCTTCAGGTCTGATGAAGGGCCTCGCCGAGTATAGTGCAGGCGGGGGTCATGGGAGATTTCATCGGCGAGCTTTTCGCATACGAGCATCCAGATCTCGAGGGGGAACGGCCCCAAGGTGGTGCTCTGGCTGGACATGATAGCAGTTGAGATATGGGGTCAAACAGGTAGGTGATGTTACAAGTATTGAAAAGAAAAGTAGAATAAAACACGGCTGGGTAAGAAAAATCTATAAATTCCGATTGCTTGCCGAGTCACTGCAATTGTGGTGCTGTCTATAAAATGCCCACCGAACCTGGCACGGCTGAAAGTCTATCATGGGGGGGTATATGTTGCTCTCTAAGAGTCTTCTGGGTCTTCTTGGGTCCGCGTCCAAAGCTTAAGTATTTATAACCTTCTTTAGCAAAACGTTGTCCGTGTCGTGTCGCGTAGCCTAGTCCTAGGAAGAGCTGCTGCTGTTCGTCTTCTGCTTCTGCCCAAAGGCCCGCAGAATGGCGTCGCTCACGACGGGATACGACATGATGCGGTCGTGCACGCCGTACTTGACGATCTGCTCGCGCAGGACGCCCGCCGGCGAGGTCGACGTGACGGCCCACCCGCCGTCGCCGAGCTCGACCCGCGTGTCCTCCTTCTCGCGCTCGAGCTCCTCGCGCGTGATGGCCGCCGGGCTCGACGCGTTGACGCCGTACCAGTACAGCATGTCGCTGTGCACCCAGGGGATGTCGACGTCGTCCTGCGCGTGGATCATGGTCACGTCGTACTTGGGGCCCTCGCCGGGGATCCGCTGGCACGCCCGCACAAAGTCGGCCAGCCGCTCCTTGGTCGGCCACTTGCTCACAATGTACTTGTTGAGCCACTCGAGCACCTTGGGGAAGCGCGCGACAGGGCCCAGGATGGGGATCGTCTGGCCCACGCGGTACGTCGCCGTGAGCATGGCCACGTCGGCAAAGGGCGCCACGACCACGATCCCCGAGAACAGCACGGGATCCACTTCGCGCACTGCCAGGGACTGCGCCAGCGAGATGCTCACGGCCGTGCCGAGCGACTGCCCGAACAAGACGATGCGCGACGGCGGGATGCCGGCCACGTTGACGGCCCAGGCCGCCAGCGTTTGCGCGTCCATCAGGAGGCCCGCTTCCGAGGGCGAGCCGGTGCTGGTGCCCCAGCCGCGGTAGTCGATGGCGACGACGTGGATCTTGTCGGGGGCGGCGGCGGACATGGCGCGATAACTCTGGGGCCGCCAGCCGGAGGCCATGCTGCCGCCCGCGCCGTGGAAGTAGAGCACGAGGAGGGCCTCCGGGTCGTCGCGCAACAGCTGGAATCCGAGGCGCTGAGTGATGTCGGGGACCAGGGCCGAGGCCGGCTCCCGCACCAGCCGCTCCTCGTGCCGCTGGTACAGGCCCAGGGGCAGGACATGCCAAGCGTGCAGGGTCTCGCCGTCTGGGGTGCGCAGATTAAAGGGCGTGACCTGGTTCCGGGAGAAGCCCCAGTGCTCCGGGATGTTGAGGTCGAGCGTGCCCGTCTGCACGACGCCGTGCAGGTAGATGGCGTGGTTCTGGAAGTAGGGGACGCTGAGCAGCGCGATGAAGGCGGCGTACAGCAGCGTCGGAGCCGCGACGGCCCAGGCTACCGACTTGATGGGGGAAAACATGGTGTGGGGGCCCCGGACTCTATTTGGCGATGCGATGCGATGGAAAAAAGCTTGGCGTTCCTTGGCTTGGCTTGGCTTGGACTCCGATCCGATATGTCCAGGTATAAATGAGTGTGATGACCGTCTGATTGAAGCGACGACGGGGACGCGGGCGCGTTGGAAAGAGTGAGTGAAATACGGAATTACTTACTTGAAACAGGCGGTCGGTTGGTTCTGTACCCGGCAAAAGTTGGATCCACTGCGGAAGAAGATACTTCAGGCGACGTGGCTGCTAAAAGCCACTGCCCTGTGCAGATCCCCACAGCGCCTGACCCCTATTGCGCGGGCGCTAAATCTACATGTACCTGGTTGCGCTCACTGTGATACAAGACATCACATGCAAGACATTTTCAGAGTAGGCACCAATTGCCGGCTCCCCCATGGGGCAGCGATTTGTTCGATAAGCGACGCGCTTGCCCTTTCAGCAAGAAACGTTGATCAAATACATTGGTAGGTAGGTAAGCGATTTTATTGGCCACTATGCTCATAACTCGCTACATGGTACGCATTCCACAACATACATGCTGCTAGAACGTCAGCAGCCCCAACTCTGGTAAATCCGCGTCCGCGGAGAAGAGCCAAAACCCGAACGCCGCCTCGACCTCGGCCGGCGACCGTGTGAGATCCGGCTTGGGGTGGGAACTGAACACCCACTCCAGCTCCCCCTGCCATTCCTCGCTCTCGTACGAGATCGTCGATATACTGCCGTTGTCGCCGCCGTCACCCCCTGCATGCCACTCACGGACGGCCCAGAGCTCGACGAGGGGCTCGTGGCGGGCGACTAGCTGCTGCTGTTCCCGGCTCGGAGCCACGCCGGCCTTGACGAGGACCTGGGACCATTGGGCGCCGAACTGGATGCGGTGCGACCGGATGGCGGTCCGCAGGGCCTTCCGCTTGTCTTCGTCAAAGAGACCCCGGCGACCGTGCCAGTACTGGGCACCCGTGCCCAATTCCTCCAGCGCCATGAAGGAGCGAAATGACCGGATCTCGAAGCACAAGACCTTTTGCAGCTGCGACAGGGTTTCCAGGTAGGCGGCCCGCGCGGACGGCGGATCGATTTCCTGGGGGCGCAGGAACCGGTCCCAAGCGTCCAGAGTTCGGTAGTCAATGGCGAGGTTGAGGAGTCCGACGCCTTTTGGGTCGTACGTTTTCAGGTCACAGAAGAGGTCCACCAGAGTATCGCGTACGGGACCCCTGCCGGTGTTGTGGAGGTGCAGGAAGTCGCGCTCGGGGCTGAAGTAGAGGACGGCTTCCTTGGCCGTCTCCCAGCTGGTCCAGACGAGGCAGGGGAGGCGGACGCGGTAGGTTCGCAATGCTTCTGACCGGGACTCGTGGCTGACGCCGAGCAAACTGCTGTAGAGGTGGGTGCGTGGTACCACCGGACGATAAGCGATTCCGATGGTATTTTTCCCTAGCCTGTTCTCCCCCGCATGAATACATGCAAGTCCTCCGTCGGTCCTCTTCTTGGTGGGCCGAAAATCGACCATGATGAACCGATTCTGCGGCAATGTCTGGCGTCATATTTCCTTGCGAATCTCTGCGGGAAACAAGCCAAACTTGTGGAATACATCGCGGTGGGATGACGGGCCGTTGAGAGGGGACATGTTGTGGGTGGTATGATTCGTGGGTGAAGGCATCGTATTGATCGGCAAGATCTCCGCCGTTGGGATCCTCAAGAAATCGACTAGAGTTGCGACGACGAAAAGGAACGGGTATTCGCTGAAGGTCCGAGATGGAAGTCCTGATTTATGTATATGACTAATCAAAGCTGATGCCTGAAAGACCGAGACAATACGTCGAAAGATCCTCCGAGGCAGACTCTTAGGCACCGTACATACACCGCGTAGACCGGAGAGAAATCTAGCTCAATCACAATGAAGAGCAACTCACTGGAAATCATGTAAGGCAGTGATTGGTGGGCCACACCCTTGGTCGTTTCTTAGCACCTGCCGAGTGTCGTGTCAGCTCCTGAGCACTCCCCTATTCTAGAAACAGCAATCGATCAAAACACCATGGCGAAGATAACACTACTTATCGGCGCAGTCAACGTTAATAACATGGCGTGGTTATCGGCTGTCAAGAGTTTTCAAAGGGTGCATCGAATTTAAGTACTTTCAAAGTGGCTGTGGGAGCGTGGGAAAGTACCGTTAGAAGAGCACACTTTCGTACGCAATTGGCAGCCAGCAGGGCATGTGCACTCCTGAGCTTCTGCAACGCGTACCGCCAAGCCAAGATTAGGAATATCGAATCTAATGGTTTCCTTTCTCATAGAAGGATGTATCAAATACACGAAAAGCCGGGGTTCCTGGGCTAACCTCTCTCTTCCTCGTGGGTAGCCCGATGGGTGCCCTCGGCGAACACAATCCAAGCAGCAACATCAACTAAGAAAACCAAGCTCAAAAGCCTAGAGATATACAGTGTCGTCATCTGGGTCAGGATTTTTGAACGATAGCATTGCGAAGACTAATGTAAGAGGCTCGAATCATCATCCATGGGGATTTCCAATGCCGCCCCCCTCTTTACTTACTTAGCTACCCTCTTCATTCTTGTACCGATCGCTAGCCGTCTTGGTCTCCGAGTCACGAAGCGCTATCCGGGGCCGGGCAGGACATCCTGGAGGGCGTACGAAAATGCTCGGAGAGTTGCCCCTGCCGATGACCCGGGCCTGGAGATTGGGATCGCTGCGAGGCCCGGTGCGATCTCGATATTATGGGGGAGGCGTGACCGCTGCGGCATGGGTCTCCATGATGGTGACGGCGGCGATGTCAACACAGCTTCCGGCGACGCAGTGGCTGACACTCCTACCCTTTACAGCGCAGGAAGAGACCAGGCCCCTGTGGTGTTGACCAATAGCGACAAGGGCCGCGCCCACTATTGCTGCCGCTACCACCGGGACACGGCCGCCCACTCACTGTATGACGGACCACCGGCCATTGAGAAAGTGGTCGGTCTGTAAGAGATCATTGTGCGGGACTGGGCCTAGATGCAGCGAGGTCGCAGCGATATCGTTCGGGTTTCCGCGGAGCCAAACCAGCAAACATGAAGCAGGCACAAGACACTCAGAGCAAGACTTGCGCGAAAGGAATCTACTCTATCCATGGGCTTATGTACGTACGTACGCATCCAACCGCCATGAGCCCAAGCGCTTTCCTGGACGCGGGCACCACATTGAATGCAAGGGGCGCATGCGTGGTTCGGAAGTCTCCCAGTGAGATTCGGTATCAACTTGTACCTCGACCCCGTAGTATCGAGATGAGTAGTGATCGACCCATTCCGAGTCAAGACTGCCAATCCCGCGACGGACAGGGCCTCTTATAAGTCATACTTTCAACAGAAATCTGCCTCGCTCTTGTGGGGGCGAGGGGTGAAACGAAATTGTTTCCTTTGTTGGCTTCATCTTCAGCTGCGTACCAGGGTTGGTGGTGTTCGGTTTCCTTCCACACCCCACCCACTCTCTCCGCGACTTGTTACTCTCCATCTCCCCGAACCTCGAGCAAAAACCAACCCGATCAAATGACCTTCAAATTACAGCCCACGACTACAGCAAAAAGAAGAATCAACTATGTACTCGAAAGATGGCCCAACAGGCGCCTATGTCTCTTTTTCTCCTCATGCAATTCTTGACCGCCTAGCTGCATAGGTACATGTAGCTGCTACCCGGTGCGCGCCGCGCACCCCGAAGGTACCGAACAACCGGCACACGATGCCCACGCGAAACCTTAATCCAGGACCCCTGCCAAGAAACGGACGCGGGACCCGTAACAGGTTACAAGCCAGCCCAGCCAGCGCCAGCTCCGAGGGGGGGGATGTGAGCCATAAGTACGCCCTCATTCCCGCTACCCCCCGGGAAACAAACAGTTGTAGTTTGTTCCAGTCCACTTTTGCTGTCATCCCCAGGTCTTGGCTTCTTCTTCTCTTCTCTTTCCTTTAAATCCTCTCCCCGAGGTCTCCAAAGCGACAATCGAATCACCGACAAATACATCGCGGCCATGGCATACCATATCCACCTCATATACGGCGTTACACCACCACACCATGACCTAAGAACGCACGTGGTCCAGTTGATTCGGTACAGCGATGACACATCAACTTCCTGACTGTTCACATTATCTCGTTGGTAGCAACCCAGGTGTCACGAATATCCAACCAAGTACAAAAGCAAGGTCACTCAAAGAAAGAAAGGTCAAGCGGCGTGTGTTTAAAAGCGGTGTATTTGTTATTGGTATCATTTGCGTGGTAACGCTATCATCGAGATATCTTATGTGGTCAGTCAGTCCCAACAGGACTGAAGCTGGACCATTCTAGGATCGGTGAGTCCCTTATATGCAGGTAACATAAACCCCCCATCCACCCCCTTCTCGTCGTCTTATTCCGACTCTTTCTCATGCTAATCAGGTTTCGTATATGATTATGACTTATAAGCCCGTACTGTCGTTATCCTTTCATGGCTGCAAACAGCGTTATTTTCCAAATCAGCCATTCGAAGTGTCGGTAATGTAACCTCTCTCCCCTATGTTGGGTTGAACCCCCACACATCTATCCAGTCGAGGCCTTAGTATGCGCCCGACTGCAGAAAATATAAACAAAAAAACGCCGCGCTTAATGCTGATCCAAAATGCTGATGCCGTTATTACGATGGAATAGTGCAAAAAATAAGTTCCAAACGAGATCATCGTATCGAAACGCCGTTGAGCTGGCTGACCGGTGAACCCGGGGTGGTCCTGGAGAAGGAAGACTCTCCACTGCGTCGGTCCTCCGTGGGAGAGGCGGGACCCGAATCGCTTCCGATCACGGTAGAGCTGTAGGCCGAGCCACTGCTCAAGGACCACTCGTCGCTATCGCCGGTTCCGCGACGCTCCAACAAGCCCAGACCGTATCCGTACTCCTCATCGGCCGCCTTCTTCATCTCGCCGACCTCGACGAAGTCGTATTCCCAGCGGTGCGCCTTCTCCAATTGCTGGTGGGGCAACCACCGGGTGCGGGCAGTGAAGAAGATGGCAGCGGCAGCCAAACTTCCACCAACGAGATCGACGGCGTAGTGGTGGCTCAGGTACATGGTCGCCCACCAGAGCCAGCCAACGTAGAAGATGAAGAAGGGTCGGAATCGCGGGAAGCAGTAGCTCATGAAGAGCGCCTCGAGGGTGGCGTCGGCGGCGTGCAGACTCGGGAAGGCGCCGAAAGGCACGGGCGCAGTCGAGAAACTGGTGGTGTACATGTCCGCCCCGAAGATTTTATCGATGCGTGCAAGACCAGCGGGAGAGCCTGGCATTCCGTAGTGCGCCGGGGCGAGGCCATATTTGGCCTCGTACCAGGGCGGCGTGCAGGGGAATACCAGTGCCATGGTGACACCGAAAATGCTCAACCAACCGAACGACTTGGCGAAGACGGGCAGGGTCTTGGGCGCGGCGAAGAGGAAGATTAAGATCGAGCAGATGAGCGGGTTCGCAAAGTGGCCAATACCGTAAGGGATCCATGCGAAGATATCGAGGACTGGGTGAGTGTGCTTGGACAGGATGTTGGAGAGGTTGGCGCCGTAAAGCACGTTTTCGAGGGCAGGCAACACCTTGACCCAGATATGCGGTCGAACTTCAGTCGGGATGTATCTGTGGTGGGGGTGGCTGGTCAGTTTGGGCGCAAGGTGGGCACGGGTGACGTAATTGAGGCTAGCTGGGATTGATTTCCGAGATGCGCTCGTCAATCGCCCCAAATGGGGCTCTGATGGGGGTTGCGACTTACCGACTGGAAAAGAAGTATAGTAAATACGTCCAAATGGGCCAAGACGGGAGGAAAAACTGCCTCGTCGCCGGCATAAGCAAGAGCAGGACGTAACCCAGCGCGGCGGCCATCTTGATCAGAGGTGCATGCACACCAATGATGAACAGCGAAGCGCTGCACAGACAGGCCAGGAAAACATGTTGGAGGTCGAACCAGGTCCACTTATGCCTCTGCAGTGCTCGAATGGATTGCGAGACGGAAAAGGACGTCTGCAGGGCGGCCACGCTCTCGACGCCCGGGGTACGGGCCTTTCCTTTGGAATTGCTTCGTTTCCGACCTTGCCTAATACCAGCTATGGGGTTGAGGGCGGCGAGGTCCAGAGGGACGGGCCATTTGAAGTGCAGCTTGCTGGGCGACTGCATGATGTATTTGAGGGTTCCCGGGAGGGACAACTCTTAGGTCGCACAGTTGTTTTATTCTCTTTCCGCTGCTCTCGTGCTTATCGCGGATCCAACACCAACAACGACCAGCCTAGATGGGGGTGCGTAACGACTACCAACGGGGCGCCGGAGGCTCAGGTGGCTTGAGTATTGCTGAGCTTTCGGATCGAGCGGCAGGGTGCACTGGTCGAGGAAAGTGTTCCACGGGTATTAGAAGCCACCAACAAAGAGATACCGTCCAGCTAACCGTTAACGCAAGGCACGAAAATAGAGAGGTCAAGAAAGCAGCAAGAGAGAGGATGCAGATATTGGGAATGGGCAAGGCTTTACATATTCAGTAAGTTTGGGGGTGGATGGGTGGGTTGGCAAAAGAAGCAGAAGCAGAAGCATGCGACTGGAACCCGGGCCCCATAAGCGGATCGCCTGGGAGCAGGGATTGTGTGGGTGTGGATGTGGAATAAAATCCCATCATCGACTGAACGAACCCCGGCACCTCCAGTAATTCAAGTACTACTAACCAAGTCACTGACTGGGAATACTCGACCCAATACCCAATACCCGCCCCCTTCGCCCTCTCTTTTTCTCGCCTTTATTCCTTCGTTGCATGTTCTAACACGGCCCAAGGTGGAGTTGGATCAGTGTTGCTTGGCAGAACAGCTCACATACTCCGTTTCCTGCGAATGCGAACAAACTTGAGGGTCAAAGCAGCAGCAACTCAGTGTCACTCGCGCGCATTCACAATTACCCTGCAAGACAGACCTGTAATTAACAATACTCCGTACGGGTTGCTTATTCTGGCGCAGTCACCAAGAAGTGTAAGTACCATATCAGGCACACAGCGCGACAAACAAACCTATCAGAATGCAATCATCCTATCAAATGAATCAGTCCTGACCCCTCATCCTCGTGACTACCTAATCCGTCTCGCCTCTTGCTGCATGTACCGAGTCAAAAAGTAAACCCCGAGAGTCCGAGGTCAGGTAAGCAATTGCTTATTAGTTAGTCTCCGGCTCCAGGGCTGGGAAAGTCTGTTGGTATGTAACTGAGAAATAACAGTAAAGGGACCGGTAATTGATGGTATTATTCATTGCCTCTTTCATAATCCGAACCCGAGTCCCCAACAGCAAATGGGAAGCATGGAAGGGGTTCCGCCTTTTGGTGTCTCAACCATTTAACCTACTTCTGCTTGTAACTCGTAGGCGCGCTGACTTGGTCTTGGCCCCTCCCTCCGTCACCCAGAAATCTCAGCCGCCTCTTCCAGGATCGGGATTCGGCACATGAACGGGCTGCGAGCGAGAGAGCCACTTCTTTCAACCAAGCCCATTCACCGTTATTCAACATCGGTACGTATCCTTCTTATTCGCATCCATCGTGGGATGATCGGTCAACTTTTGTGCAACACCACCCACAAAGATGCAGCGTCTGAGACAGTCCAGACATCTGCAAGCTGCACTGCACACACCAAGACACGATACACCAATACCACACACTAGGGAAACCATGCTCTCATGAGTCCATCATTCAGGGACCATCTCAACACCAAGTAACTAGCACCAACTCTTTCGATAAAGGGCACACTCATCTACATACTAAGTGATCCCAAGGGACGTGGCATCGGCTTGGAGTTCGTCATCGTCAAGCTCCACCCCCCAGGGCTAACCAGCAAGCGCTCGTAAGTGGCGCCTGCACAGGCAAAACGGGCTCGGATTGAGCTGCACACCGACGTTTGCAGGGATGAGACAAGACGGCGTTTGCATAAAACAAACCCGAACTTAACGGGAAACCCGACACGCAAAATCCGAACACCAGACGGCGTAGATACGTAGCGGGAGATCTCTGGGCGGTCATCACCTGCTCCAGGATTGCGGAAAGGGCTTATCAGCTTACGGCGGGTTGCGGGCAGAAACCCGAACGACGACTGACTGAGTCACGACGTAAGGACAGGCATCATCCATCTTCGTTCCAACGTAAGATAAGAGAGAAGAGCTTATGCAAAGGCTGCTTCCAAGCGAGAGCTCCCTCCCAGATGCCAGGCGCCCGCATCCTGCCCTACTGCTGCAGCTCGCATCCCCAATCACCAACCAAAGGCGACCCTGGGTTTCCCTGGTTGAAATGGTCGGTTGCATCCCACTCGTCTGATCTGCGAAACGGAAATGCACGGGGTACCCGCAGGTTCAGGGAACAGAATTGCTTGCTGCCAGCACCTATGCTTCACGATCAATTACCGATTGAAATGGCCGCTGTAACTCGCTGGTATCCACCCAGCATACCATGATCGTTCGAACACTCTGCTCGCAAGTCACAATAATTCCGAGGTTGGACGTGCAGTTCGCGCCTCTGAAACATTATTGGCATTACTCGCGAGCTCTGCATGTTGCAGGTCGCGTGCGCGCGTGGGCTTTCATTGGGTTCCTCCAGAGAATCCAGGCTTTCGCTCCAGTTGCTCCAGTTTCCATCTTGCCAAGAGGCAATGGTTGGGTCGAAAAGTCCGTTTGATCCGGTCAGCCTTGGCATTGGATCGGAAAAAGCACGATCTTGCCCTGTGGTTTGTCAGACACCTTCCTTTGCCTTCTTTCTTGGTCAGCCAACGGGATGCTGAGTGCGTCCGGGACACCGCAGCAGCAGCATAAGCATAAGCTGTGTTCCATTCCACCGCCCGGCCATGTGAAAGCATGAGGGTACTACAGCAGAAGCGGTTGGTGGACAGGTAATCGCCCGTCTCGAATAGATATGAAAATGCCAACAACCAACTGCCAACTGCCAACGTGCAGTGCAACATGGGCATTGCTAAGGCGTTGTCGCATTGGCACTGCGTTGGACGGACACCACAGGATTCGAGATGAATTGCTTGCCTTACCTCTCTCAACCATGCACACCTTACAATGCGGATCGATACATGGGAAGCTCCAACCCACATAATACCGCCCATCACAATGCCTGGCATCCTGCCTTATAGCCGAGTTGGAATCGCAGACGATCGGTCATCGAGTACGGAGCTTCTGTACGGAGCAACAAATCTACTAATGTCGAATTACTTTTCCATTTGTTCTCTGGCATTCATTACATTGGGTTCGGGGGTTCGGCAGGCGAATTAAGATGAGATCTTGGCACAATTTCGTTAGCCATAATGCAGTTCGTTATGCTCTCCTTGCTCCCTACCGAAGCGGGCCCTGCGTACTGCTAGGGACCGCCTAATGGCTGCCGAGGCCACAGCAGCACGGGCGACGCGGGCTCGGGTACGCCCACCTTAGCCTGGTGATGGAGCTTATCGGAGATGACAGGCCAGTTCGACTAGGGAAATTGATCGTGTGGTGTGTTGTCCCCAACCCGGAATAGAGATGGCCTTTTCGGCATCTAACTTGTCAAAAGCCCGGCTGGCCCGCCGCAATGTCGCTGTCGCTGAGTCGGCTGCAGAAATTTTCTGTCAAAAAGCTGCTAACGAGTCGCCAAGCCGGCGTCACTGTCACCCTAATCATGTGCGTACAGAGCTATGCAGTCGCTTGACTCGAAAAAGCTAACCGAGGGCGCGTGTTTGTCTCACAGCTCGAGGTTTGTATTGCTTTAGTCATCCCACACAGAAACATCGTGAGTTTTGCGGCAGCATCAACTTTGATGGGTATTTACACATGCAGCCGGATGGCGACGACCCTGTGCTTTGCATGTTCATGCGAATACAGTTGTGGACATCAAGATGGAGGATGCACGGCGGGATCTCGGAAGGACAAGTAGTCCAAGCTGATTCCACCTCGACTGCCCCTTCTCCTATTTCCTATTCCCTACTGTAGGGCATTTGCTGTGATATACTAATACCTAGGGAGAGAAGGACTTGGTGGCTCGTGATTGGGTAGCTTGCATTGATGAGGCTCTATCGAACAGGAGCTCGTTGGCAGCCCAACTTGATTCTGGACATGCGACCACGCGCGCTAGGCCATCATCTCGACCGGGAATCACCGTCGGGGTTTTTTGGGGGTTTTGGCTTTTTTCGATCACGATCATCTTTTGTTCGCGATCCATAAAACATGTCTCGAAGAGGAGCTGCTGCACTAGAACAAGCCGCTAGACAGGAAACGGTTACCGTATCACCCTTCAACTCAACCCATCTTTCGGTCGACTTATTAAGCCTAAAAGCCAAAAACCCTTGTGACGTCAGTGTGTTTTGTTTCCTCTTTCAGACGATGCATCATTTCATCGCATTGTGCATACCGACTAGTAAACACGACTAGTCGTTAGAATAAGAAGGTTCCCGTTCATGGGCGGTACGGTGTTGGATTGATGTTTCGGTCTGACGCTAGCATGCGAAATAGATGCCCGACGTCAATGGCTCTCTCGCCCAGAACGTATTATCGTACATGATGACCGCTTCTTTCTCAGTCGTGGTCTCACTCACCGCTGCGCGCTGGCCAGCCAGCCAACCATTGAAGGATGCTTACTTCCTGCAGTTGGCTTGACTACTTGGCTCTTGAGAAAGGACCCCTCCATCTGATCTGATCAGATAGCTGGAGAAACAAAGTTGCTTGGGGTTTTTCTGAATAAGCCGCCTCATGCGACAATCGTGAAGGGCTGAGGCTGACATCTCGGTCAGCACCTGAAAAACGGTTCTGCATGTCTAAGTAGGCAAGTGGTGTGAATAAAAATTGGCACCTTTCTGGTTCTAACAGCTATACCCCAGCATAAGTAAAGTTTCTTTTAAAAATTTAAATATAAAGAAAAGAAAGCTTATAAAAAGATATAAGAAATAATCTGAATTTTTAGAAATATTTAATAACTTTTTCCTATTTTCTTATTCTGTTCGTTAATTTCTATAAATTTTGAAAAATTAAAGAGTATCGAGGTAGGTACGAAAACCCGGTCTATTCTTCCTTACACCACTTGGTAGGTAATCATTTGAAATCAAACATGTAACCACGAATCTCTTGTCAGATCACTCGGCGATAAGCTTTTCCTGACAGCGTCGAAAAAGAGGCGCGCGCGCTCCTTCGACAGGTGACGTTCGGGCACACCCGCTTGCGATCCCTAGTGATTCATGATCCCCCGAGCTAGAACAATATTGTGCGATTTCCTTCTAGCCTGCCGATTCCCTCAAATACTCGACGTGAAGTATACGTATCCACCCAGCCACCTTATCGGTCCTCTTGGCGCCGCAGCGATCAAAAAGATAACGAATCGAATCCTTCCTGTGCACGCCGCCTGCGCCGCATGCCGTCGTATGGAGCTCGGGCCCGTCGATGGGCCTTCTGGAAAACAAGTACGGACTTTTCGCAGGATGCCGGATTTGGTAATGCATGTCTTATTACTAAACCAGAGTCGTCAGATCTCTAAAGATAGACTTTTTTCCTTGGGGTCATCCATTCTCTCCCCGGTACGACCCGTTCCTTCGGCGTCTCCATCATCAATCCAGCCTGGGGACCATTCGGCGCGGGATGATCCACCTTATCTGTGACCAGATTTGTCCGTTGGTGATGACTCCGGCGCCCTTACGGCACTGTTTCTCTAAGAGTATCAATGGTGCTCGTAACGCTTCGCTTCGATCGCGGACCTGAGGCTGGTGAACATCATTGCGCCGTTTTGAAACAGCACTGCTAGTTATCCATTTTCTAAGCTAATTCCGTGTACCTTAGTAACATCATATTGAGATACACAGCTACACTCTGAGATATCGTTACGAGTCGAAACTCTGATAAGTCTTCGTGTAACTAGATTTCACATCATTAACACGGTTCTTCATATTCGTATTTTCGTATTCTTTCCGAACTAGACTCAGCCGCCCTTGTAGATACTTGCTGTCTTATATACGATATATATCACGAGGTTTTATATGCAATAGGGACCAGTTCGGGCAACTGTATTATAGAGGGTATTAATAGAAACTTTTAATAGAAGAAGTATAGAGAGCAGCTTTCATGCACTATACAAACTCAGACATTATAATATAAACTCACGCATACTACTGGAAAGCTTGATATATATGAACCCGATTCAATTATCCACTAATTAACAATTATATCTCACAGTATAAATACCTAGGAAAAACCTCTTAGGGTGACAAAACCTAGGATGAATATCGTGTAGATGTGGAAGAAATTACACCACTATATGGAAAGCATGATTGGGGAGAATCTCAACTAAAGAAACCGATGACAGGGTGAAGATGAATGTAACATGCAGCACGTGAGAGTTGCAGTGAAGGACATTTGAAACCTAACGCAGACAATCACCGACCTCTGAAAACGCCCTGATCCAACCACAAACAGACCCGTCACTAGCTTAAGGGAAAGGGTTAGAAATACGGAAAGTTGCATGGCGTGTAGAATGAGGGAAAGGGGCGAGAAGTACAGAGGTGCGCAAGGGGAGTAAAAGAAAAAAGAAGAAAAAAGAAGGAAAAAGAAAAAAAAAAAAAAGAAAAAAAGAACCACAATACTCGTATCCGACAATAACTGCACTGACACGCACAATGGATCCTATCTTCGTTCTGAGTCCAAATAATTGAACTTTTGAATCAGTCGGGCTAGATACCACCGAAACGATTGTCATTCCTCCCAGTCTCCCGCATCAAGCTCCCGGCGGTTTGATTTGGGATAGAGCTATGGCATATCTGGCGATGGATATCAAGCAACGATCTGGAAAGTAATATTTTGTCGCATCCAGGCTCCCCACATGGGGTATCCTGCGCTTTCTGCGATCCCAGTTGAGGCAGGGAACGTGATACCTTCGACAAAATCTCTGGCTCTTCAATATCTGGATGTTGTTGTTGATAATGCTTCTGTAGAGCTTTGAGGCTGAAATATCCATTCTTGCCCCTTTTATCACACGAAGCGACAGTGCAGGGGTAGGGCGACCAATCGTGGTCAATTTTCATGTGTCTGGTGTAGTCGGATTGTTTGGCGAAAGGCTTGTTTGCCTCTCGAAATTCGTTGGAGCGTCTCTCGAAGTCTTCACCTCGGTGATCCGGACATGATGAAAAGGGACAGACAGGTATAGTGTTCCTGATAACTTGGCGATGGTTGGGGAACTTTGCGCGCAACTCCGTATCCGAGAAATGATGCGTGTGGCTCATGTGCTGTACAAGATGATCCTTTCTCTTGAAGCCCTTGCGGCATCCACGTTCCTGGCAAGGGAATTTAGGACCGGATTCCAGGAATCCCTGGATATGGCGTTCGAGTGAGTGTAGTTTGGTAGACGTCTTTCCACATTTACATTTGAATGGTGACTCGCTAACCACCCAATGACGTAGGGCATGGAAGCGCTGATGTCTCGCCAACAGGTCCTCCGACAGGGAGATAAATTGACAGCCGTGCAGTCCACAGTGGAAAACATCTGTGGAGGGCGATGGGGCTGGTACGATCTGTGCAGTTTCACAGCCAGCCCTGAGCTGGACCTCTCCGTGGTAATTGCCGGTGGCTTGCCCTAGCTGACGAGGAGCTCCATGATCGTAATGGGTGACAGGGGTACCGGGTTCTTCGCTAGAGCTTGCCACGATAGGAAAATGGAGGGTGATATCCGAAAATGTGCGACCGTCGGTTTCTGTACGGGGAGTCACCATGCTTTACACCTTACGAGTTAGCTCATCTAAAAAAAAGCTCACGGATGCCATTGGGTGTTATTGGGTGCCAAGAGTTCTGGTGCATAATTTTCGAGACTGGTTAGAGGATCCTGCATATGTGGCATGTGGTCTGTGTAGCCGGGCACTGGGTCGGATGTTCTCTCCAGCACACCTGGATCGCTGACTGTCGGCTCAGCAGCAGCGCGTGAGAAGTCGAAGAAAGAATCCAAACGCTCCTGGTCTTCGTGAAGTAGAAATTCGTCCTGGAATTCTTCATTCAGGAAAGAGCTCCAGCTCGTTGAATGGCCGCTATCCATGATGGACACGTTACGCGTATGCTTGGAGAGAGGGGTCTTGAATAGGTTTGAATGCGGATGAGAGAAATGAGTAGAATGGCGAGGAAGATCTGCCAGCAAGAACACAATATGAAGTCGAAGTGGGTTTGTCGAGTGTGGAAGATACTGTGACAGAGGGATGTGCATAGAAAAAGTTGGACTACAGTTGGGAAGACGAGACTGAGGTTGAACGCCGAAAAGGAGACAATCTAAGAAATTCAGAGCAGGACGATGTGGAGTGTGGTCTTCAAGGCTGTGTCTTCATAGGGTGCTCGATGATAAAGTGCATTTACTGTGGCTGCGGGCGGCCGACGTCCCACTCAGTCGATGCTAGCAATAACAAGATGAACCAATGAGGCCTACCACATTATTCTGCCCTTGTCAGGCTGTTCTTTTGCGCATCGTATAATGGGCCAATATATAGATGGGGTTGGCCTAGCCCTTGGCCGCAAAGCTTCAACGGATATATAGCTAAAAGTGGACGAGACCTGCACTTTTCAGCAGTCGAATTCTATTGAGAAGAGACCCTAATTTCATTCGAATTCTGAGAATTATAGAACAGATACGACGGGCAAGAGGGGTACTGGTTCTTTGCTCACTAAGAATGGCGAGAGCCAGTGACGAACCTTGGCGAGGCTGCAGCAATTGCAACCATGACCCTGTAAAACCTTTTGAGTATCTCTGTTACCATTAGAAAAGACGTCTTCGCTTCCTACTTAAAAGACACCAAAGTGTTTGGACCGTATAGAGAACTGAAACTGCTAATCAGTGCTGAATACTGGATACAGTACATCGATCATGGAATTTCATTTCGATCTCAACGCTCATTATTACATCCAAAACAGCCATAGCTAGGTTATGTAAGTAAATACACAAGAGAACGCAGCTTGCTTGCTCTATGCTCTTAATCCCGCTCGCGACAAATGCGATATGTTCGTCTTGCCTCGTCTCCGTAGCCATAAGGAAAACAGTCGGAAGTAACTCGCTGCACTGATAAACAATTATGCCTGCTAAACGCAACATCATCACCGTCCGCCATGGTTTTGTACACAGAAGGTAAAGGACTGTACGCAGTGTGAAGTCGGGGTTGCCGTGAACCGTTCTCCATTTGAAATACCCCCAAGCATTGATTTGTGTTATCGCGTTCCAAAATGAAGCTTTTCTCGTTTTCCCACATGATCCAGAAAAATCGCCCGTCATTTGCTTGGCGCGGGTATATAGGAAGATGCGCTCTCTGACTGTTGTGCCGTAGCCCGCCCCACTAGGGGCAATATCTGAATGACAAGGCCAGTGGTTGGTCAATGGCGGTTGTTATACATCGCTTTCGGCTCGATCCGTATGGTAGGTAGAGAGCCACGTACAGCGCTCCTGAATGTACCATTTCAATTCCTCCATTTGATTCTGTTGCCAGGTGGGTTCAGAGGCAGCCACTTCTACTTCGTGCCCCTTCACATGCCTATCCGAGCACATGATCAGGCTCATCGCCTGCTGCTGGCGTGACCAGCACTCCAAAGTCCCTTTGATGTCTCCACAACCTTATTGGCGACCGCGCCGGGTCGCAAACTCGCCGGGATGTTGCTCGAGGCACCTGTGCCGCCCATCTCCGTGTCCCCGTCGGCCTTGCTTCCATATCCCGAATCCGACACGCTCACGCCGCTATCGTTCGTTTTCGCCGGCTGCTGGCTGGCCAGCGGGGGCGCGCCCCGGGTGGGCTCGTTGCTGCGCGAGCCATCCATCATCTGCGACTGCATCTGGCCCTCGCGGAGCTTGTTAATGGCCCGCACGGTGTCGATGGCGGCGTGCAGGGTGCGGCGGGCGTTGAAGTTCTTCTTGACCGTCGGCAGCAGGTTCTGGCCCTTGTCGCCGTCGGGCGACAGGTTGAAGCCGGCCACGAAGGCGTGGCTGAGGGCCTCGTGCGCCGTCATGCGGCGGTTCGGGTCGACCGTCAGGCACTTGCGGATGAAGTCCTTGGCGTGCTCGCTGACGCCGCGCCAGTACTCGGTCGGCTGGAAGCTGTAGTCCGCGTTCAGGATGGCCTGCATCTCCTCGAAGTCGCTGTCGCGGTCGAAGGGCGTGTAGCCGCACAGCAGGAAGTAGGTGATGACGCCCATGGCCCAGATGTCGACGGGCTTGCCGTGGCCCGTCTTCTTGAAGATTTCGGGCGCCATGTAGCCGGGCGTGCCGCACGTTGTGGTGAGCACGTGGAATTGCTCCTCGTCCATGATGCGCGACAGGCCAAAATCAGCGATCAGCAACTCGGCATTGTCCTCGGGTGTGCGGAATAGTAAGTTTTCGGGCTTCAGATCTCGGTGCACAATGCCGTGGTCGTGCAGGTATGCGACGGCGGAAAGGGTTGCCCGGATCAAATCGGCAGCGTCCGATTCGTAGTAAGAGCCTTTTCGGCAGATGCGGTCGAAGAGTTCGCCTCCCAATGCCAGATCCGTAACCAGATATAGGTTGTTCATCGTTTCGAAGTAGTCGACCAGAGTCAGAATATTTTGGTGTCCCATGGACACCTTCTTAAGAACGGCGATTTCATTGCGAACCTATACTCGGCGAAGTTGGTCAGCTTGCGGAGGTTCTCAATTGCACGCAGGTCGCATACGGGATTGACGAAGACATCGCCATAGGGAAACAAACGTACCATGTGTTCGCGACCCGCCATCAATCGCTTGTTAATAACTTTGGCGGCATAATAACGGCCGGTATCGATGTGTACGCACTCCTTCACGACCGAGTAGGAGCCGGCCCCTAACGTCTTTCCGACCTTGTATCTACAAGGTTGTATTTGGGGGTTCGGTTTGCCGCCGACGCCATTGTTCTGGAGCTCTGGAGTGGTGTTCATTTTGGCGATGGAATAGTTGGGATGAAAAAGAGCGGTGTTGTCGAGTCAAGACTCGAGAATATCTTTTGGGCGGGCGAATGGGGAAATCGTCAGCTGCAAAAGGTGGTGCGGGTTGTCGGTGTGATGTAGTAAGTTTCGGAGGTCCCGTCGGAAAAGTGTGACCCTCTCTGTGGTTGGTCGAACCAGACGACAGGGACAGGCGAGAGATGCCGTTGCTTTTGGCCCAGCTCCCGTTTTGTTACTTCAAAATGACCGAATGGATGCGAAAAAGGGTATCTCGATAGGCAATGCGACGTGAAGCGATGTGTTGCTGCTGGCTGATCGAATGACCGAGGGAGGAGAGATATCAAAATGAGGGGCGATCGTCCACAACTTGACGTAGCAGTGGTAAGGCACAATAAGCTGCTGGGCTGCTGGTTTCTGGCTGCTGGACTGATGATCGCTAATATGCACTCGGCATTGGTCCGCCGATATATCCTACTTTTTAGTTGATGCGACGGTAGGTGTTACCGGACAGGTTTATTTTCTGTTTTCTTGGAGCCAACGCTGATTGTCGATATATCGGATGAAAATAGAAATCCAAATCTACGACAAGCAACCAACGTGCTAGAGCCTAACGTAAAGGGCGGAAAATTAAGGACTTGTCGATCGCCTATGGGGTCCTGTCATGTCTTGGTCTTGTCGGTAGATTTGCTTGGCTAGAGACAGCAGCGTCGAAACATTTGATCTCCAGTTTTGATGTATCACCCCCTCCCCTCTCGTGTCTACTTCGAGAAATTTCAGGGTACCCCCCTCTTTCCCAGTTTGGTCAGAATGTCGGATGGGCAGAGAGTCAGTGATGGGCACGGTGCCGTGACAGCTAGCATGACCCTTCGCCGTCCCCGTTTCAGCCCAATTGCCAGTCAATCTATCCTGGGCGACCTGGCCGTTTCCCCTGGTGGATCCAGAGTAGGCCAGGCCCGGGCTAGCAGCGCATGCCACCACCGCATAGCAATCAATGGCCTAATTTCGTGGGGAAACCATTTGCCATTTGGCTCTGGTCTTTTGATCCTTTGAAATCCTCCAAACTACTAAGTAAGTATACATAGGCAAACGAACAATGTACGCCAAGTTTGTTGTAATACTTTATTTGGTTCTATCTTTCGACACTGTTTATCAGCATTCTTTGATTTCGCTGTGGTCTTCCCGTGTATCATTAAGGCAGATTAGTCGTTTGCTAATCTGAAATACCATCTGACAGTACCCTATTTCCGCCTCAGTCACTAAACGACGCCTTCCTAGAAGCTTTCTTCGCGCCCTCGTACTTCTTGGTCTTTAGCCTTTTCGCGTCGAACTCCTTCGCGCTATTGATTTGGCTGTAAGTAATGGTGGGAACTCAAAAGCAGCTTGGGGATATGATTTCCCCATGGGGAGGGAATAATAAGCACTCACAGGGCCTCGTATTTCTTTCTCTTCTTGTCGCTTGTTTCGCCCGGGACACTGTCGCGGTATGCCTTCTGCACCTCTTCGGCCAGCTTCTGGTGATTCTCATCCGTGTTGGCCGTCCGGCTTCTCTGTGTCTGAGCCTGGATGCTGATGGAGTCGTTCCTGACTGTGTAGTATCTGGACGCACGCAGGGCCGGGTGAATTATCTTGGGCAGGACCTTGGCCAGGTCATTAAACGGCCACACCGTCGTCGCTTTTGTTTCCGTCCTTTACATCCAGGCATCAGAAGGGTCACATTGGACAGAAGAGAAGGGAAACCACGTACTTGTTCACATGCTGACCTCCTGGCCCGCTCGAACGGGAGTAGCTGGTTTGGCCTTTGGGTAAGCTACTTGGGTTGAAGGAGGCATACCAATTCCTGGCCTCTTCAAGCTCGTCCTGGTCAAAATTGGCATCGAATGCTTGATGCCGAACGGATCGATAAGGTACCCTGCCAGTCAGATTGAGCGAGAAACCTAGCGATGGCAGGACACGTAGAGGTCGCGGGAACATGGTTGTTGATTCCTTTCAGTTCCTGACTGACCAACAGACGACTTTCACTGACTGGGTTACTGTCCCTATCCCGAATGCCAGTCTCGAAAGCTCCCCATCTCCTGCAAGCTTTATAAACAGGGAAGCCTGAGAACAGATAGTCAAAGCCAATAAACACAGGAAAACAAGTTAGGATCGATTCTATGAGCGCTTGAGTGATCTATCGTGGCGAGGCAGGCATTAGGTAGATGAATGCGCATTACCATTACCTCTACATGCCTCGGGCCTGGGTCGGGAGAAGTTCGGCCGAGGGAGAAGCTGTCTTCCTTATCTATCAGGTCACTTATCAGTGTCGTCAATTGACAGGGTTCAACTGACCCAAGGTAAGGTCGGCGACGGGCGTGTCTGAACCCAGCCTAGGTATCCTCGCATGTGAGGAATGTACGGCGCATTTCTGGAAGAAAAAATTCCTGTGCCTGACTCTTTGAATGCAGCCTTATGTTGATGGAGTTGCTTCTCCTCCCACTCCCATCACCGCTCTACCCCCTCACTCTCTCCCTCCTCCAGTTCACTGCACGAGACCACCAGTACACGGTTGAATTGCAGTGTCCACATGAGCCTGTGCTTTCTGCTCTTCTCTTCGGTCGCAAACTCAGGCTAAGCTTACGTCACGTCGTGGTCGTGCAGCTCGATAGCCGGCCGTTTTGCGCACCGTTCCCTCTACGTCAACTATATTTCTCTGTCATCCCCAGAGCTATCCCGCAGCAGCCTCTTGCCAGCTTCTATCTATATCCCAGCCAACAAGGGCCAATCTGCCTTGCCCCAAGTCCCTGCATTCTGGAAAACTTTGATCCCAAGTTTTTCGATTGGAAAGAGAGAGCAAGAGGCAGAAGCTGGAGAGATTCTAACTTCGATAAGGGTCTTTTGCATGACTGGAGTAAATTGATACCTACCAAAATTCAATCACCCTTTCTACTACTACCGCTGGCAGCACGTCTTCATCCACCGCGTCTTCTCACGAGTGCAGTCAGTAGCGGAACCTGAATCATCAACAATCCGTGTGATTGTTCCCAGCAATCAGAAAACCCATTCCTTCTTGCCAATCCAGTATCAATCTCTCAATCATCAATACCCACCCAAAGACACGCACACGACCGTCTGTCAAACTGCCCCCCAAAGTAACGCTCAGTGATTTTCTCTCTCTGCGACTCAACCCACCCCTCTTCCCCCAATTCGGCGTTTTTACCTGTCAATCCATTTGATCCATCCCAACCCCACCGCGGGGTCCTAACCTCCAACCAAGCTCTCTCCCGCGCAACCTTCCATTGTTCGGAGCTTTGCGCCCAGAGTGACTGCTGCCAGCCAACAGTGATGATAGCTTCGGCCTCCATTATTCGAATATTACCTGCGCGACATTGACGCTTACGCAAGTAGACCCGCTCGGTTTCTCCAATTGTTGCGATTGTTTACAAGATCTCCGGCTTTGCCTTCGCATTGACTCCATTTTCGACACACCAACCGAGCCCACTTGTGCGGTCGACTTTGGGGGAGAAAAAGACCAATTGCCTTATACAGAACTACTACGTTCTTCCAATACCGAATCCCACTTGACTTTGCTCCCTCCTAGACTTGATGACAGAACACCATCAGCTAGAGCCCGGAGTGGTTGCTTCTGCTGATTTGGAGCCGTGTTCGCCGAAACCGATCAACCTATCTTCACCAGCCGCTGTCCCTGCTCTCCAAAACCAGGTCGATACCTACTATACCATGTCACAGCCACCCGCAACCGACTCGCTGAGTGCGGCTGCGGCTCTGGGTGCACCTGGTGTCGCGGCCAACAGCATTGACCACATCCAATCGTATCTGGCTGTCTCACCGATCCAACTGAATGGCGATGGGGTACATGGAGTCGCAGAAACAATTTCTGGGGGTTCGCAGGACCCAAAGGAGCACAAAGACTCCCAGACTGGGACAGCAGACACGGATGGCGACGATTACGCCAAGGCATTCGACTCTCCAGTTGCCGAGGTGGTCGACGGTCCTCAAGACGATGTACCACAGGGCAACGCATCCACTGCTAGCGCCGTCGATGTGAAAGGCCCTTCGATCGCCGAATCTTCGTCTGATGCCATATCGTCCCAAGCCGTATCTCCCACCGAGCACTCCACACAGCCAACCGACTCCAATCTACAGTCGTCCTCCAATCCGCCAGCTGCAGATGACCAGCCTCGTACAACCTTGCCCAGCCAGACGGATGCTGGAAGCCTGCCTGCCAAGACCGTAGAGGCACCTTCCATGTCGGAGCTGGATGCGCCTGGTGTACCTCAAGCTGGCGAACCCATCGACATCCAGGCGTTGGTGGATAATATTACAGCCAGAGCAGCTGCTTCCGATGCCAATCAAGCAAACAGTCCACCCAAACCAGATGATTCCCAAACGGGAGCAAATTCCCTGCATCTACAAGCACAAGCGTCAACGCAAGCTTCATCCTTACCTCCTAGACCCCCGTATCTCAACAGCCAACTTCGGCTTCCCTGCATGCTGAAGAGGCCAAGCGGTTCCCGCATGCCAATGCCCCAACCACCTTTCCCGTACCACCCTCTACGGGTATGTCATACCCTTATGGTACTGATGTGAGCTATCCACCGCCTCCCACCATGAATCAAACAACCAATCCTCCCATGCCCATAACCCAATATAGCCCTGCCCCAGGTCTACCCAATAATATACACGTCTCCGAACCGCAGCAGCAGCCGACATACGAGATTTTCCTTCAAGAAGAGCGCAAGTATGTATCCGAGGCGAAATGGGACCGGTTCCCCGAGGGATCGAGACTGTTCATTGGTAAGCAGGTCTCTGGCCAATTCTAGGAATGAGCTTTGCTGATCCCGATATAGGCAATCTGTCCAGTGAGAGAGTTTCGAAGCGCGAGGTTTTTGACATATTCTCGCGTTACGGTCGCATGGCCCAGATATCACTGAAGCAGGCTTACGGTTTCGTGCAATACCACGATGTTGCTGAAGGAAAAGCCGCGATGGACAACCTCCAAGGGGCTGAAGTTGGTGGTCGCAAGATTAGTGAGTGAACCTGTGACTTTTGACTCGTTATTGCGACTCGATGCTGACCATGGTGGTACAGATCTTGAACCTACCCGTGCACAAAAGAAGGAGAGCAATGATGGCGACCGACAACGTGGGAACCGAGGCAAAGGCACCAATGCCAACGAGCGAGGCCGTGCTGATGGACGCCGTAGGGATGATTACCGTCCCCGCTCCCCGTCTCCCACCCGTGCCAGCCACTCCAGACATGGCTCATTTGGCCGCGACCGAACCAATTGGGAGTCTTCATCGTATGGTGGCCGCAGCCGAGGCCGCTCACGATCACCAGTTTCTTACAACGGTGGATACAGGCGGCGCAGCCCTAGTCCGCACTACCGGGGCCCACCTACCACCGAAGCCGATCTCGACATTCCCCGGAGATATGCTGGCGAAGTCCCGGATGTTCAGCTACTGCTTCTGCAGGAGGTGGATAGGGATTTCGTCACTTGGGTGCAGCGATCGTTTGCCGAGCGTGGCCTCAAGGTTGATGTTATGTTCCTCAACCCTCGGTTCCCCCGCGATCTCGTGATCCAACGGCAGATCGTGGAAGGTGTACATGGTGTATCGGAGCTGGATTACAGGGCTCAATCGATAGCCAAGATTCCACTCCAGGTCTTTGACAGATCCGCTGGACGGCATAATGCCCGTTTTGACCAGTACCAGGACCTGGATCCTGTCATCGCCGCGGAACTTGTGGCGCGGGCCAAGTCCCTGTCTCAAATTGCATCACCTGCAGTCTACGGTGGCGGCATGTATACCCAAGGTGGCTATGCGCCCGGCCCTCCGGCGGCTCACAGTTATTCAGCGCAACAACCACCTGCACATACTGGCCTGGCAGGCCTCAACAACCTCGACAACGCCACTCTGGCAAAAGTTTTAGCCGTGATGCAACCTGGTGCACAAGGCGCGATGCCCGGCCAACCCATGATGCCCGATGCCGGAGTCGATGTTAATGCCATACTCGGCGCTTTGGGAGGCAATGGCGCGGCTCCACCAACAATGCCTCAACATGCTCCCCAGCACCACCAGCACGCTGCCAGCTATGCGCCACCACCCTATGGCAATATCCCCCCTCAGCACCCTCCACATGCGGGTGACAACGCTCAGCATGTACAGAACATTATGGCGCAACTTTCTAGGTACCGGCAGTGAGAAGTATTCTTCTTGGTTCTCTCTGCCAAATGTCGTGTTTCGCTCTTCGCACTTTAGCAGGGCTTCCAACTCAGGATTTGTATCGTTCAAAAACTGGAAGCAGGCGAGCGGGTAGGCCATGGTCGTTTGAACAGCAGCAGCATGGCATAGCATTGTGCTTCTAGCGGGGCGGGATCACGAGCGACGAATGAAGTCTTTATCGATTTCGAGATGATGATGATGCATTTTCAGGTTGTTATTGGCGTTTTGAGCTCTCGACGACGACACGAGAGGAAAAGAAGGGAAGAGCTTGATTCTGTTATTTCTGGGTGTGTTGTGGTTGTTGTTGTTGCCTCGCATATGAATACCCCCGGTCCTAGCTCAAGACCAATAAGTAGTAGATGATCTGAATTTCGAGATATCCAGCTTTGGCGAGTTTGACGTTCCATTGCATCTTACATGTGGGTATGATTATCGCTTTTGTACCGTAGTTATTACGTTTGGGGTGACATTCGGGGTCTTGGGTTACGTGTAAGATAGGGCACGGCAACGTGGCCGGGCCAACATCACACCGTATTACGCCGTATTTGACCCCTGAGCCCGGGTGGAGTTTGGTACCCGGATACCCAGTTCGGAAAAGGTCCTCGTTCCCCATCTGTGGATCCTCCGGGGAGTGACGGATGCCCCAGAGTAAGCTGACATGCACTGAATCCAACGTGTAATGGATCATTCTTCATGGGGGTATCATCCACTCCTCCGCTTGCCCCTGGGCGCCGTACTGGGAACTCAATCAACATACTTAGGTACGCCCGTTTCCGAAGGACTTACCTTTGCTATTTTCACTCTATAATTTTCAGGTCCTCTAAGCGGATACTTCATCACGGGGCGAATATATACTGGTTCATTATACGTCTAGCGTCCCTCGTTGGTCTGGGAGACTTGCCCGCCTAATCAGTCCTGCATTGCTCGGATTACTACTACGCAACTGAACTGTCAGTTACTATCCCACACGATATGAGACCCAGCCAGATTTTGCGCGATGAGCCTCCAGTAGGCAAGTATGGCAAGTATGTTGTAGCTCAATTCTCACCGCGTAACCAGGATGACTGACGAGAGCCTCTCAGATACCTTAATAAAGCTACTTGGGGAAATCTAGGTATGTTATCTCTCATCGCCCGCCGTCGCATGGTACCCGTCGCAAGAATAGCGAGGGATATGGTCTAGCTTTGGACGTGACAGAAACTTTGACGTTTTGCCCTTTGGTTTACCCCTGACCACCCCGTTCCACACCAACCCCCTACCCCCCTTTTTAGTTTCATTTACTTGATTCTCATGCTGATGTGATAACATGATAATAATAAAAACAGGCGTCGCCATACCCGAACGCGGCATCATCACCTACTCGCTCTCGTCGAACCGGCAGAACGTCCTCGCGGGCGCGGCCCACGCCGCCGTCTTCAACACCTGGCGCCGCTTTGCGGGCCAGGTCCTCTTTGGGCGCCGCCGCTTGTGGCGGCTTACTATGCTATGGAGTGGGCTAACAAGAGGTAAGCTATGAACATTCGCTTTCAACTTGAATAGTTATCCTTCTTTTTCTTTTGAAAGGTTGAAAAAGAAAACACCCATGGGAATAAAGAAAGAGGGAAAGCAAAAATCAAATGAAAATGTTGACTGTGTTCTCGGGAATTTCTGCTTGGTAGATATTGCGACTGACTGATGGTGTTTAGAAATGAGTATTTGAATTCTAAAGAGGGACGGGCCGCTAGGCACTAGGAGTAAGTCGAGGCTTTTTGGGAATACATAGGCTTGTATTGGTCAGTCGTTTGGCAAGAATACAACCCTGAATTGAGCATCGAACGTATAATATCTTCAAGCAATGCGCAACAGTGTCTCCCTCAGCCATTTTCGTTCGACCTGTGCTTCTATCTCAGATGTATCTGTGAGGGTACAATCTTCTAATGTGGGGTCGTGACAGTATCCTCTGAACCCGCATTTTAGATGCGCCCGGCATGCTTGATACGGAGGTGACACGGGGAAGGATGAAGAAAGAAGCATATAGGTTTGCTAATTTGGATAGTGCCACTGCATAAACCGGAAACTACCATGACTGAGAAAGGGGCTATAAAAAGGATGACGTACATTGTTTCATCCTCTCGTTCTCCTGTGACACACTGGTGCTGTATGGCCATGTAGCCTTGCGATCAGCCTAAGCACCTGAGCAACCATCACTCGTGAGTAGCCCCACCAAGTCCGCCCCTTCGGCGTTATCTCGTCCAATAAGGAAACGCTGCCCCTGCGCTGTGATATTGCGCCACCAAACCAGCAATGAAGATGGTGATCATGGGGCGGACGCGGTACAACATGGCCAACTCAACTCTTATTCGACCGCTGAGATGCGATATGTAGCGCTTGCATAACTAGCTAAGCCACGCTGCGAGGTGTCTCTGATTCTGTGCCCCAGCCTCGTATCTGCCGACTCCCATGCTTGCGAGTCGCCTGTGTGACGTCCGAGCTATCTAGCCCCGATTTCACATCATCATCTCATTCTAGTAAATAACTGTAGTTTGCACTCAAATCTTACTCCAACTTCCCCTCAACCAAACACCACCACACCACTCGCACAATGCCGCAGAGGCGACTCTCACAGCACAGCATCGAGCTGTCCGACATCTCAACGAGGCATTCATCCATGACGTACCACTCAAACACCTCCGTCTCCCAGAGTCAAGGCCTTCTCACCCAGCCTCCGGGGTGTGAGCCTATTCGCGATGCTTCCGTGAATGAGGTTGATGGTACAGCTGACCTGCACGGCACACCATCTGCCGCCCCAACGAACCGCCAAGGTCGACGGTTCTGGTGCAGGATTGGGAAAAGGGGACTTGTAATGATTATTCTTGGTTCTCTGCTGCTCCTTGTGTCAATTGCCTTTCTGCAATTCCTTTGGCTCCAAGCTCGCAAAGCCAAAGATGGGAAAGAGCCTCATAAGCTCTGGCAAACCATTGTTTTCCGGAGTTGGCTTGCGAGGACTGTGACTATCACAGCAGTGCTTATGCGAAGCGTAATCACTGTACAAGCCGCAATAGTTACATCTATGGTAGCAGCAGTGATTGTCGAGTCATCAGTCCATATCACCCAGTTGCCTATATTGTCAATTGCCCGAGCAATCCATGTGCCCCCCACCACTCTGGCAACGCCAATTTATGCCAATACTCGACTCACGTCAGAGTACCTTTCCTCGTTACTTGTTATTACGACGTGCCTCCTCGCCCTTGGAGGGCAGTTTATTTCCACACTTCTCTTATCGGATTTCCAAAACGCCAGCATAGCAAGTCCACCTAACTCCAGCATACATAGGATAGGAATAATTCCGGATATTTTGCAAATAGCACCTCAACCTTTTTGGGCGCAAGCCCCTCAGGCCTTTTGGCGATTTGCAGAATATCATGTCCCCAACCTAAAGACAACTCCAAACTTAGTAGATACTGGTGTCACCTTCCGCGCAGTTATCCCTTGGCCAGATGAGAAATCCGGGTTGGGTCTCAGCTTTTACACAGGCAAGACCCCGACTTGGGATGCTAGAGTCGTCTGTTTTAGCCCATCTTTGGAGAACGCAAGTTTTGCCGTAAACTTCGGGTCGATAAACATCCAAGGTTCATTCGCGTACGATTTAACGAATTCTCCTTTCACGTATTCTTCTTCTAGTCAAAGAGAAGATGATTACACGGCGTCGATTAACTGCACTATGGACATACTTGCCTCGATCTCTGTTTGCGTGGCTGGCACTGAATTCACCCTCGACTCATCTTTGGCCCAATCTTTGGGAATCAATCAAGAAGTCGTGCCTCCCGAGATCCTGCACTCGGACAACTATTTGGTTTTCATATCCATGCGCCACGCACATGGCGGGTTGGACTTGGACAGCTTCAATATATCTTTCGCTGGCGGTCAAAGCGATGGGGAATGGTCAATACGAAGAGACGGTCCATGGACCAAGGGGTTCCACTCGTCTGACCAAATCTTCGCGCTGAGCTACTGTTCTACGATGTCCACCACTTACAATTTGGACGTTGCCATGCACGGGACGTCGGGGGGCTCAGAGCCTCCTTTCTTTGAACTCTTGCCGCCTAGAGGGCCGCAAGCAGATGATAGTATTGTGGCTGACCGTGCCCAAGTTCGTCCACTGCGGAGGCAGCTAGGCACCACGCTGGACAATCTGACCCTCCAGGATCGTGGCCTACTTCCTCTCGACATTCCGCACCAAAGGCAGAATCCATGAAGGAATCAGGGAGTTCTTTCGGAGTTGCAGGATAGCGTTTCTCATACATTATATTTTGCAGGTTTTCTCAGTGGGATAGGTGGGACGGGAGGAGTCCACGACATCCACAGAGCTCTGTTTGAGGATATAATAAACGACACAGGGAATCCGGCTCTAGCTATCCAGGCTTTTTCAACAACTCTAAACCAAATGAAATATTACGAATCGAGTTACAGGTGGACGGACAACAACTCTATTACCTACATAACAGCAAAAGACATTTCTATACCAGTTGGACGGGCCGGATTCACCAGTGTGATCGCCATCGTCGCTGCCCATCTCGGTATTGTCGTCGTCGCTTCGGTTCTGTTCGTCCAACGCACAAAAGCTACCTTGATTGGGAATCCTTGGCAATCGATAGCCCAGGTGGTATCTGATGATACCCTGCCGATTCTGGCCCGAGTGGATGGCCTAGAAGACAAAAAGGACAAAGATATGCCCAATGTGACGGGTGTTATTCAGCGACAACCGAATGGCAGAATCGAGTTTGGTGAGAAACAGGAGTAGGTCGACTGCAGCGCTAGATGGCAACAAGTGGACTTCATGATGTGAGGAATGGGTGATTTACGAGATTAATGAGCGAACACGGTAGCGTCTTGATTTAATATTTTTGTTGGCTTTTTCGAGTCTAATGGGCCAGGCCATGGATGAAACGAGTTTAGTTGACCTGTCTGGGATATGAATGGGTAGTTTCTTTGCTCGTTTCGGGTACTGCATGTGGAGGAAGCCATTATCCGGCAGGGCATGATCTAGTCTAACGTAGAAGGGCTTTTAAACGCCGTTGGATTCAATAGCAGTTCTAGAGTCCGGGGGACTTGCAGGTCTATATACTTCACATTTGGCATGGAGCGTACCAGATGTACCGATTACTCTCGAGTCAATACAGAACGCGGCCGCAACTGAGCCACCAAGTTAACCGCCTTGCTTCGTGTTGGATACGTGCCTAGGTATCCAGAGCCACCTTCCGGGACGCATATTGTGAAGTCGAGCACTTGAACGATGCAAGCAAGGGCCTTCTTAAGAACCTGCTGAGAGAGTCTCCAGCCAAGTCAGCATATATTAGCATGCAAAATGAATATGACACTGGTCCAACTCACTCGTAGCCGAGGCATATTCTGTTGCCTACGCCGAACGTGACCAAGGCAGCTTTCAGTCTTTTGGCATGGGGGTTACTGTGCAGCCAGGGCTCGGGGACGAAGGATTCGGGGTCCGGGAAAATGGTCGGGTCTCGCTCCAGCATCCGTAGCGTAAAACTCATGCTGACCTTTTAGAAAGAAACCAGGACTAATCAGCACACAGATCCTCTTCCACGGGGAAAATAACGGAGACCAACCTTGGCGGGGATGACTTGTCCCTTGTACGTCACAGGCGTCGAGCCCTGTCGTGGTAGGCGATGCCACCAAGGGGCGCTGAGTCGGGTTGTCTCTCGAATGACGGCATCCTGTGGGTGAGTCCTTGTAGTTAGCAACTGTGGGGGAAAGCCTAACCTGTTGTATGATATGTCTTACCAGATACTCGAGGTGCAGAAGCCCGGCGTCTTTCCAAACCTGGCGACCATGGCAGCTGGTCCGCGAGAAATGATCCAGTTCAGCCCTCAAGGAATCCATGGTGCGAGGACTCTGCGCCACGTAGTGAACGAGGAAGATCAAATTGCTAAGCAGGCCCTCGGCGCCAGCAAGGATGATATCCGTCATTTCTTCGTGGGCAAGATGCTTGTCTCTCAGGCGTTCTGCAAGCTGCATGCCAAGATGATGATCCCGCGAGTCTTGGCGCTTCTCTTTCGACTCTCCTTGACCACAGCCCGTCAAGTATGTTGAAGCGAGCTATACAGGCCACATGGTTAGTAGCCACGTCCTATTCCTTGCTATACGCCAGGTTGATGATTTGCGCAATCTCACCTTATCTGCCCATGCAATTGCGGTCAGGCGTTTCAACGCTGGGAATGCATCTACGGCCTGCATCAGAAGGGGGGCGGAATGTGCTATCGCCGCCAGATGCACGATACCATAGGGCCGGGTCGCCTCGTGCGCAGCCACCAGTTCGTCTCCTTCGAGTTTCCCAAGACCCACCGCCTCGCCGGAGATGTAGGAGGACATGATGTCGGCCGAGAAGGCCCACATGATGTGCGTAAGGTTGGCGGGGTGGCCACGACTGGCCTCCGACAGAAGCCGGACCTGGAGCGCCTCGACCAGACTGTTCATCGTTCCCGACGCATACCGTGACAGTGTTTCGCCGCGAAACAGAGGCTTCATCAGAGCCTTTCGCCGACGGTACCTCTGGGGGTCGGTGATTCCGCCCAGGAGGTCACGTATGGGCCCGCAGTAAGTCGGGCATTTGAGCAGGCCGGGTCGGTTGTGCAGGCGAAGGCAGAACTCGTGGTCCACGAAGTGGACCTCATTGGGTCCTACACGGACGACAGGACCTATTCCAAGGCCTTGAGTAAGTGCTTATGCTTGGGGGGCGTCATGGAACACGGCAACGTAAGTCATTTCTCATCGACACATACCGTATCGGCCATGCAAAGCTTGCAAATGCTCGTACCAGTCGTCTTTGACGGGCCAATGGTAGAGTTCATACCACGCCGTCGCCGCGGCCATGGCTGGTCCAGGTATGTGTGACGCGGGCGATGCGTATATCCTCCAGACTGCCAAAACAGCTGCGGCTACCAGTGCCGAAACTGCAACATACAAGACAGGCCAAAAGATGGCTCTGAGTAACGGAAATATCCCCCACGGTACTACTACTGCTCCTGATAGGGGAAACGACCCCGTCATCGTTTCGAGAGAAGTAATTGGGTTATGATTGTCCAGGCGATTGATGCTTATGTTTGGAAGTTTTTGAGGACTAGTCGTACCGTGAGTCCTTTATACTGATGGTTTCCTAGATGGCCCCCGACACTGTCTTTTGCGCATTTGCCTTGGAATAATATCCCTTACCACCCCTCCCTCCAGAGGAAGTCAGAGCTGAATTCGCTTAATACCTGTCTCCGCTGGAATAGGATGATACGATCCGCCAAGGATTACGCGCTGGTATAGACTGCTGCAACTCAGGCGCTTCAGCGTGTAGCGAACCCACACTCTCGTAAGCAGAGCATGGAAACGGCCCCCACCAACCCTCTTGACGAACCAATCTTTTACTGCCTATTCACTCTATAGCGCTCTGTTAGGTATCGATACGGCGCATGCATCTGGAAAGTTTTGACAGCTATACTTGAAATAGGGTGGTGCTGATTAAGGGTGCGGAGCCGTGTGCGATGCCGGATTGGGAAGGAGGCCTGATTCGGGAGGTGCGAGGTGCGACACCGACTTCCTCGATCACAAGGTCAACATCGAATAGTTTTGGTCAAACACAAGAGGTCCAAGGCAGGTAACTGCACCCAGCAAAGTCAACCCTCGCCATATATAGTCAAAACGCAAGGCTGTCTGGCCAATCCCCGAATGCACCAGACTAGTCGGGATTATGATCTTACTAGCTTGACGACGGTTCCCTAGGTCCAAAACTCCCACAACAGCGCTTCTGGCAGACAGGGCAATGCAAGTTCAACTACCATGCCAACTGTATCCAATCGGATTAGACGCGCACGACGTATAATGTACTCATGGTAGCAAGTTTAAACTAAACCTAAATACCGGCATGATAACCGTCTCGAAGGATGTTGTATAATTTTCAAGATGTAACACTCAAGATGCCTTTAGTTTAACGAGCAGCAAGATTCAAAGGACCAAGAATCATGTGACCTAGATGAGAGTACCACAATGTATACAGTCCGAGCGACTATGAAGTTAAGCCACTCGGAAGGCTGTCACTGATATTTACCACCTCTTTTCGACAAAAGATGGACTGTTGAATGGGCTTCAGTACTATTGTACGCGGTAAGAGGTTCAAGTGATGTGTATTATGTTTCATGTTATTCCTACCTACTCGAATATCATCAGCACCCTTTGAGCGATGAGCTGGTGGCCCGTGTGTTTGTGTTGCGCGCACGTGACGCACTGCCCGTAGCCCCTGAGCTGGCTACAAAACAGAGACTATTTCCTGTCCCCATTCAACAAGTGAACTCTTCCTGGCAGAGGCCCTCGAGCCAGTTGTCGAAAGCTAGTTCGGAGGCGAGAGACACAATAGGACCCCACATGGAGGTCGATGTTGGTAAGATCAACAGTTACTAGGTACATCTAAGCCAATCTACCTACCAGACCCAATGGACAAAGAACTGGGCTCGGCTCGGAAAATCCTCAGACCGAAAGTCCTCAGTCACTTCCAAATTGAGAAATTCATGTCCCAGGTTGGTTGTGTTCGGTTAGTCTGCATACCAAACGGGTAACCGATGCTGATGGTGGGATGTGGCTATATCAAATCGTGATCTCAATCCGGGTGCCAAGTTGAGTGACAGTCAGGGTGCCAAGTTGAAATTCGCCCGTCCCGGTCCCGCTAGTGGCGTCGTCAAGTTGGTATTGCTGAGATTGACCATGCTGTCCCGCGTCCTCTAGCAAGGCGTCGGGTTCCTATTGCGCTGCCAAACCAGTTTAGCAAAGGCCTCATTCGTATCGGACTGACCGCTACAAGTGACTGGCTGTTGATGAAAGATGCAATTGTGCCTCCGAGAGCTGTGTCGTACATAAGCTCCAGCATCCGGCACTCCATGATGATGATTCCGTCAAAATATTTTCAACCAAGAGGTGCTTCCTTACAATCCTTGAACGAAAATGTTCTATCAGTGCTCTGACCTCGGGTGTGGCCCGAATGACGTCCAAGATGAGACTGTGTTTCTTTCCCAATTCTACAACCACCCCATGTCGTCTTGGATGATCTCGTCGCAGTATGGTTATCCGCCCATGGCCCCCTTTGGAGGCCCTCAAGCGGGAATGATGGACCCAGAGACCCAATACCGTCTCCAAGATCCCCGGGATTTCCATCTCGGAAACCCCATTTTCCCTCCTGACACCTCCCAATCGGCTGGTCCATATGCACCCATCCTTGCCGGCCCAGCAAACTGGGAGACGCCAGTCAACGCTGCACTAGACAGTTTCTCAGGCTTTCCCGACGCACCGCCCCCGGTTCCTGCAATTTCTGTTGTTCCTGCATATTACCATGGCCATGCATACCCTGTTGCTCCTGCTACTGCCGGCGCCAATCACTTGGACTACCGAGCCCCAAACAACGTCGATGGCATCAAGTCACCATCGCCTGTCGAGAGCTCATCCACCTTGCAAGTTGGATTACTAAAACCGCACGTATTCATAATCTAACTACAATTTTCATAGTTCACGAGCAAATTCTCACCTTTGCCCAGCCCCTGACTGTGACGTGGAAAAGAACAATGCAAAAGACTTACGTCGCCACTGTGTCGAGGCTCACGAGAAGCCAACTGACGGAAATTGGAAGGAAGGATGGTACCTCTGCCGATGTGGATCATTTACCTGCTATCAGCGCAAGTCCAATCATCTACGCCATCTCCCCAAGTGCAAAATTACTCAGTGGGAGGAGGGAGGTTACTTTATCTGTCACTGTGGCAGGGCTCAGGAAGAAAGGGGGTTGCATTCCAAGCACGTCAAAGACTGCAAACTTGGAAAGAGGAGACCTGGTCGCCCAAAGAGACTGGCCAAGTGACGGTTGGGTTATTTTGCGTGTGCCTCCCTTTCTCCTCACAACATTCCATCTATTCGCTGTGGTGGATTGTTAGTATGTACATTTACTTTAAGTACTTAGTGTAATGACGCGCCTCGTCCTTTTCCAACTTTTGTTGTTTTGATCCCGTTAGCAACAACTCCGCTTTGCTTTCTTTTCTGTCGTGTCGGAGGCCACTTAGAAAAAGGTGGGGGAGGTGGACAGCTGAGTACCGGATGCTCCTGCGTTCCGATATTAAGGCCCATATCTGGTTGCCCAGCAAGCTTACCTCAACAATTGATTATGGCTGTCAGTACTCAACACTCAGGGGCGAGCATCGATAAGGGGATTGAGGTGAGGGTGAATGGCAGTTAACAGCCTGCCAATTACTAAGGAATAGATGTAATGAAAGAAAGGGACAACGCAGTAAGCTCATGAGTGATAGATAGTCAACTTCCAGAATGATTCCCTCTTGCCGGACAACTAATATATATAGGGTATTCTCTACACATCAAGATTCCATATCATTCCAACCGAATAACAGTCTCCTGTATATTGTGTTTACGATGTGAGTCTCACAAAGCCTCGAGGATGCTGTCTCAGACAGTCCGAGTAGGGTCAAAACAGAAATTGGGAGGGAGACCGTCCCGTCGTCGCCTTGCTGCGCTGGATGAGGTCAATTTTCTGAATCAACTATTCGGTCTCGGATCCCTCAGAATATCAGCTGAAACTCTAAATTGCCCGAGTGACTGGTGCTCAACAGTTGAGCCTACTTCCACACCGACGGCATGATCGACATGTTGGCCGCAATGGGGCATGGAACCACCACGAGGATGCTCGTCCTGGTGTCCTTTCGACCTAGGGGTGTTTGAGACCTCTGCATGATCAAACCCAGTGACTATAGCAATCATGTATTTCACATATCTTGCACGATGTGCTCACATGGCTGAGAGTGACGTTGGGTTCAGTCAGCTATTTACTACATCAAGCTCCGTCACACATATATGCCTCGTCGTGAGCTGTGCCGGAATTGATCCCTTGTGAACTCGTAAGTGCCCACTATTGGGTGCTGCTATCCAGATAATACACTAAAGCATAAAGGTCCCTCCCCTTCGGTCGAAATTACTCTGAGACAGGAGGGCGGTCAAGGCACAGTCAGTGGCTTATGGGAGGAATGTTTCTCAGCCTAGTAGTCTTAGATACACCCCTTTCTATTTATTTTCCGTACATTCTCAGCGTGATGGGCAGTGACTACTTACCAATTTGCTACTCACGTCACTGAGAAATCAGTTTAGAGTACAACGGGATGTGCAGTTCAGCTCTCCGCCGAAATGTGCCTCACCCTGGTGGCGATTTATGTATTTGGTGGACTCTTGCAACCATAACTCCGAGATGGATCCAACCAGGTGCACGGCAAAGGTACTGATGACGGACACTGAATCGTGGTGTCCCATGGAGAGCCACAGGCTTTACCTTCCACCGTACACGGCCACCATGGTGTGCATTAGAGATAGTGTAAGGGTCGGCCGAGATTTATGTTGGCTTCTGTAGATTATGCTTGTGCTCATGTCTTGCAAGTCTGGCTGGAAGAGACACGACAGCGAGACTGGGTTTTGGATGCCGATCTTCAACTGAAGGGGGCGAAAACATTCCTGTTCGCGGCCGCGCTCAATATTAATATTTCCAACCAATAGTGGTAAAAGACTGAGACTTTCTGGGTTTGGCTCGAGCCATGTGCTCCACGTCCGTTTGAACCTTGGTGAGAACATCATGAAAGACGTATTCCGTATTTGAATGCCAAACGAACACGGGAGATGTCGTTTCCCGCAGCTCTATCAGCCATATGCAAAGCAGTGCAAACCGCTGGTTGGTATACCACCTGTCGACATCACCAAGCAACTTCAGACCAACGACGCATTTGGCAAAGCTTGGATTGAAAAGATTTGGATAAATATACGACAGTGCAAAGGCTAAAACGCAACAAATATACGTGACATAAACTTCGTGTTTCTCAAATCTCCGACCACAACTTCCTCCCCTCCTGGCTACTTGCCCCCCAGGATATCCTCCGACGCCTTCTCGCTCACCATGTAAACTGACACCACCGGGAACGCCCCCGGAATCCGCGGGAACACGCTCGCGTCCACCACCCTCAACCCCGACACCCCGCGGACGCGGAACTTGGAGTCCAGCACGGCGCGCTTGTCGGCGTCGGCCCCGATGGCGCAGGTCGAGGTGACGTGGTGTCCGAACATCTGGTTGCGGATGAACTCCTCGTCCGATTTTCCGGCGCTGTCGTTGCAGCGGCCGTCGGTCTTGTTGATGTCGCGGCAGGGCGGGCCGGTGATGTTGACGGGCCCCGCGCCGCCGGGGGAGTCGGCGGGAACGTTGAGGAAGGCGCGGCGGCCCCACGCGACGACGTCTTGCAGGGCGCCGAGGTCCGTCGCGGCGCCGTCGGTGAAGTAGTTGAAGTTGATCTCGGGCATGTCGGTCGGGTCGGCGGAGCGGAGCTTCACGGTGCCCGCGCGGTTCTGGGGGTGCATCTTCACGGCGTGCATGCCCCAGGTGTTGGGCGGTTCGGTGAAGTCCTGGCCGGGGGTCTTGGGCCAGAAGCCGCGGAAGGCAAAAGGGCCCGCAAAGATGAGGGCGTCGCGCTCGCCGTCTGGCGAGTGGGCCGTCTTGAGCATGAAGGCGTTGCTGTTGGGGCCGGCGCGGGTGTAGGGACCCTTGCCTTGCAGGAAGAGGGCGTAGCACGGGTCCGCGGCGTCGCCTTGGAAGGTGCAGACGGGGTCGGGGGATTGGCCGGGGGCCGTGGCGAAGGTGAAGTTCTCCTTGGCTAGGCCGAAGATGCCGATCTCCTCGTTGTCCTGCATGTTGGTGCCGACGCCGGGCAAATCGGCGACCACGGGGATCTTGAGCTTGGTCAGATCGGACGCGGCGCCGATGCCGCTGAGCATGAGCAGTTGGGGCGTGTTGAAGGACCCGCCGGCGAGGATGACCTCCTTCTTGGCGCAGACCTGCTTCTTGGGGGCGGGCTTCTTGCTGGCGTCGTGGCGCAGGTCGCCCTGGTAGACGCTCTTGCCCTCGAGATATTCAACGCCGATGGCACGCTGGGGTTGACCAGGTGGGCCCGGCTGGAAGAGGACGCGGGACGCCAAGGCGTTGAGCTTCAGGGTTAGGGGCTTGCCCTCCTTCATGGTGTCGAGGATGCGGTTGCGGGAGCTGTAGCGGCCCCACGTGGCGTTGACGTGGAAGGGGAGGGCAAAGGCGCCCGTGGTAGTGTCGCGCTTGGGGTCGAGCGAGTTGACGTCGGCGGTTAGGAGCTCCGGCAGCTTGGCGGGATCTTGACCAATCCCTTCCACCATACCACTGAGGACATCACGCGCCTGCGATGAGGCCAAGTACTGGTTGCCATCACCGATAGTGACCTCGAGGTACCCATCCTTGCCGTGACCCGGGGTACCAGCGGGCAGGTAGGTGTTCTTCTCCATCTTCTCGAAGAGCGACCGCATGTGGGCGGCGCTCCAGGAGTCGTCGCCAGTGATGTCCTTGATCAGATTCCAGTCGCTGTCACTCGGCAGGTGGACGCCACCGGCGTTGATGATAGAGGAACCTCCAAGCGTGGCGCCGCGGGGGTATTGCACGCCCAGGACCTCCGACCCCTTGGGCTCCGTTCCACCGGGGCCGACGAAGAGCTCACCATTAGGCTTCTTCCAGACCAGGTGGTCGTTCTTCAGTGTCCGTGCCATGTCGTCGTAGTGCTTGACATAGAAGCTCCTGTAGTCGAGTCAGTTATCGAAGTCATTGTCGGATTGTCAAGTTACAGGGGGTGTACTAACCAGTGCAGGCTCTCTTTGATGCCGGTGCTCTTGAAGAACGAGGCCACGTTGGTGTCCGGGTCGGCGCTCTCATCGTCACCGGCTTCGAGCAGCAGAGTCTTGTGGCCAGCGCGGGCGAGGTTGGCAGCGAGGGGGCCACCACCGGGGCCGCTACCGACGACAACGTAGTCGTACTCTGCCGTCTCCGGCCGGCATATCTCGCCGGGGGCAGGGCCACGAGGAGCTGGGGGAGCCGGGGGACCGAGGGGGGCGGGAGGACCGGGAAGGGCAGATGTCGCGCTTGCGGCTGCCAGAAGCAAGCCGCACAGGCTAGGGAAAGTTTGGCCTCGCATGATGATGATGTGAGGTACTACTGCAATGCGGCTGTAGAAGTAGAAACGAATGTCCAATGATTGCGCGTAGATCAGCAAAAAGCAAAACATCTGTAGGACGGGCGCATGCAGTCTTTAAGGAAACTCTCTAGCCCCGTCTCTAGTCGCAGCGGATAACGAGCTTGCGTTGCACCCTCGGACGAACCAGGCCGCCTGCGGCGTGGAGGCGTGGCATAGTTCCGGGAGATGAGTTCGTCCTGAAGAGGGAGATGCTCCATCTGCCGAGCGTCCATCGTGCATCGTTGGTGCCGGGCTTGGCAAAGGTAGGAAATGAAAATGGTAGCCGTCGAGGGTCGTATGCCGACGCTGTAGCGGCACGGCAGGAGGGTCGCATGTTGAAGCTAAAGAGGTTAACACCATATGCAGGTGCAACTGTGTCCGAGAAGGGTTTCTTGGCCCCGGGCAGCGGGGACAGGGGATAGACAAAGCGCAAGTGCCCCGGCCAATTCCCCGGGCTGGCGCAGTGATGTTCTCATGGGTATCTCGCTCCAGAAATCACTAATTCTTATTTCCTGTTCACTAGAACGCGGGTTGCGATCCCGGGCCAGGCTTCCCGGCCCCCATAGACCCTGTTGGTTCGTACGTGAGCAATAAACATGGTACAGCATCTTTACCCGCTAGCTGGCTAGCTGCGATCCCAAGAGTGGGTTTGTCGCGATTCCCCCTCGATATCGATCGATACAAAGTCCTCAGAAGGTTAAGGGCCCGTAGCGAGTGCGACACAACGTACACTTTAGGCATGGGATTCGCCCAAATCTCCGCGCTTTCCTGCACTTACTTGGTCTTTTTTTTTTTTTTGAACTTACGAAAATATTTGCCCATTTGTAATTCTTCTTTACCACCCATGTAGTCAGAATTGCGCTGGTATTCGCGACTGATTCAAAAACCCAGGGGAGGGGAGCGCGCCGTCGATCTTGGCTCTCACGCTCCACCCAATCCGAGACCCCGGTGGCTCCCTAGAAGTGGGCCACTCTTAGATTTGCCAATATGTAGGTGGTCTGCGCCGCCCGAGTCCTTTTTGTCCTCCGCCAAACATCATGGGCCCCATCTATCGGGCCTGTTCTCCTTCCCCGGGCTCGACGCCGCCGGTATCAGGTGTTGGACCATGAGGTATTCGTGCTAGCCATGCACACATGGCCCGACAAACGCGGTTGCATGATTCAGGTATCGCTATCGACTTAGGGGTTTAGAGGCATGCAGGGAGGGACTACATGGACCGTGTGCAGAGGTTCAAATAAACTCGAGGATCCGATGGCAGATGTGAGCGGCAGTTAAGATTGAAGCTACCGAGCCCTCTAGTCGCGGAATGGCTCCTAAGCTCAGCACCCTAACAACGCCCCCCCTAGCAACGCCCCCCCTCCTATTATTAAGGAGTCTTTTTAAAAGCTTTATAATTAAATAAATACAATAGATAAAAATAAGATTTAAAATATATGTTATAATTAAATAGAACAGTAATAAATGAATTATGAAATAAACTTTAAATTATCATTATTAAAGTTAAAAAGTTATATTTAATTTAAATATTATAATATTATATATTAAAGATAAATATTAAGATAATTTAAAATATTTATATGTTTATTTAATTTTTTAAGAAACATTTAAGGATTATAAGGTATAAATATTATTATAAAAAGTTTAAATTAAATTTAAAATTTATCTTTTTATTTTTAATCTTTTTTACTTTATTAAGGTTTATATATTAATAGAAACTATAATCGAATTACTTTTTATAAAATAGAATAAAATAATATTTAATATTTTATAAACTATAATATAAGTATTTTTAGTAAAATTAATATTTTAATTTATTAAACATTTAATTTATTACGTTATAAAACTATTATTAATTTTATTCCTATTTTATAATATATTTATTCAATATACAATTTTATATATTTTAGTTTTCATTATATTAACCTTAAAATAGTATTTAAATATAATCTATAGTATTTATTAATAGAATATTATATATAAGGTTTGATAGAAAAATATTTAAAATAGATTTAAAAACTTAATGATTTTATATAATGTATTTATATAAGAAGTATATTAATTAATTTATATTTATTTCAATAAAAAATATATTTAATACAAAGTCTTAAATAACGTTTGAATAGTATAAAAAGCGTATAAATTTAATGTTTTAAAGTAGATATTTAATTTATTTAATTAACTATTATTTTTAATATATATTAATTAAATATTAATTAATATATAATTAATATTAAATTTATAAAAGCTTTCTATTTAATATTATATTAATAATATTGTTTTTCATAAGTTTAATAATAACTTTTAAAAATCAAAACTTTAATAATTATTTTTATTATTTAACTATTAATTATATACTTTTATATAATATTATATATATTTTTAAATTTAATATAAAGTCTTTAACGATATATTTATTTAATTTATATTCTAAATTTAAATTCTATTTTAAAATTTTAACTTTATATCTTAAAAGAAATTTAAATATTAAAAGAGGTCTTAAATTAATATATTCTTTTAATAAATGTTAATTAAATCTATTAATAAACCTTAAATTAACTACATTTTATAATAAATTTAAAATATAATAGATTAGAATTATAAATCAATTAAGACTTTAATTTTAATATTTCTCTTCAATTAGATATTTAAATTCTAAAGTAAAAGGTTTTAGCTTTAAAAGGGGGGCGTTGTTAGGGGGGGCGTTGTCAGGGTGCTGAGCTTAATTCCGCCCTAAGCCCACGTGCAGTGCCCGTTCCGACTTACACGAATGTGCAACCATGATTGGACGACTGCGCTAGGGGACCAGTTGTGGATGTAACAAGTCAACTTCCATGGCTGTTTTCTCACAACTTTTACATCGATTATTCCCCCTCAATTCAACCCTTACCCAAACCAAACTCAAAATCCTGAGTCCATTTAAACAGCTACTTCCCCAGCATCTGACCCCAAGTCGTCTTGTTCGAACACTAAATAGGGCCAGGGCGGAATACTCCTTGACAGACTCTCGTCTTTGTGGTCCTAGTCCAGTCATCAAACCGGAGTCTAGTGCTAGACTGGATAATACGTTTCACGGGCGTCACGAGTGGTATCTCTAATCAGTCTACGCAAGGTTTGGTTTACTTTACTCATCCTTTTCATCATGAGCTGTGGTGCTTATATTTGTTCATGGGCATGACACCCCTGATGCTCCCAACGACATAACTCAAGTCCCGATGGAGTTTCTATCCTGCCTATTCCTCGGCAGCGGCCATTACCACTACGATTCCCACGGGTCCCCTTGAATGGCTATATATGTGCGGGTGATTACTGACTCAGTGTGCGCCTTAACCATATGACAGCCTATGGAGATGACCTCGCATTGTGTCTTTAATCAACCTACCAGAGGCCGCCGGGGCTCATATTCTGAATCTAAGCCACAACGAGATACTGCGGCGCGCCCGTTTAACACACCAAATTGTTCTGCTACTTAGAAATAAAAGGGGGAGCCTTGCCCATGGTGATGTTTGCAACCACCTTCGCAGTAGTATTGTACCAAGTCACGTGCCGCTACCCTTGGCTCCAGATGCAATGTGTTCGGTAAGGCTGTCCGGAGCCGGTATTAAAATTACAATGCATATAGCCCGCGATAGAGAGGGAATTATTGGTGCCGATGCGGAAGGAAAGAGGTAGGAGGTGCCAACAAGAAAAAGAAAAACTGGCATTGACGGGTGCAGCTGGCAACGGGTGTTGCTTGATTACGCAGCAACAGCCGGCTGCCCACAAGATTGGATTCATAATAACGCCCAGTTGGGACCTACTGATGCGTGCCATCATCCAAGCAGAGGAAGGCCAAATGGGGCTCATGCTATTGGGCCGGTAGGGGTAACAGAACCCAGACAGACACCATGTACCATGTCAAGCAGCCTGAGCTTCCCGCCGCCTTTTGGCCGAGGTCAATACGAAAGCCTCATAATGCCTAAGAGTGTGCCATTCCTGGTCCCATCCTTCGAGAAACTGTGACGTCAAATTAGCGCTGAAGATGAAAAAGTGCGATGCAAATTAAGAAAGCCTGGTAGACCAGGTTTAGCCTTGCCATAATATGCAGGCGATCGAACTTCAAAGCTCACCTTGTTGGGCATATGTCGCAAGATGACTAATTCCACATCTGATCTGAAGTTGAAAAATCAATCAGTGAATACCGAACCACTCGCAGAGCGAGACATACAGATGTTGCAAGCGATTTTGCCCAGGAGCACCGCTGGTCCGGCGTTCAGGGATGGGATGGATCAGTATCTCATGGGTGGTGGGTTGTAAATGCATGCTGCCCTTCTTGCCTTCTCTAGCATATTTACGGAGTCTTGTCAACACAAATGGGTTGATATCTTCGTAGACCCAAAGCAATGTCTTGATGCCGGGCATCCAATTGCCCCAAGCCTGTGCATGGTGACAGCCACCGCCGCAATCGACCCCTCTTACACGGCATGATAATGTCGGCCCACTTCCCCACCCCCCTTCTGGAATCCGAACCCAAAGTACATATGTAGTCAATGATTGGGTGCGGCATAAGGCACTGCCGAATTGCATCTGCAAGTCAGGCGAGGCACATTCGGGAGAAATAGGCCTCACGACCTTGGAAAATATGCCTCACCAGAGCCTTGTTGGTTCCCCAAGTCAAAAGCCTAGTAATCTGCATTGAGGCCCAATAGTTGTCTTATTAATTGGCCTCACTCGTCACAATGAGGCGCAATCGGGCGCATTCGGACGCCCTATGATTATGGGGTTTGTGAGGCCTCACATCAGTCCACACTCCAAGGCGTTCCATATGCTGTGCAGACCCAGTGCTTGGTGCCAGACAGGGCTCACGCCTATCGTCACTCGTTTCGACACTTTTCGGGGGCGTAGGACGACTAGTGTCGGAAGGACACTACTGAGTTCCCACGTGGTGTTTGAGGCCTAAGCTTGACAGACAAATGGACCTTTTCGCATGTGTAGGACCTTTGCCTGCATTAGCGCTTACATTGCTATGAACAAAAGTCCAGCTATGCAAGATCCCGGCTTTCGATTTCTATATGAGGCTCTTGTGTCCCGCATCAGTAGGACTTTTCTATTCCTAGTATTCAACAGCCTAGGACTTTTGTCACGTCGTCGATGCTAGACGGATGATTTGCTGTACGAGAACGGTTTGTTCCTCAACTCCATATCTTATATGAAGCCATCCAAGCCCTCAATACTCACTTGTTATTAATGCAGAGTGTTGTCAACAGTCTTTGCTTGATTTCAACTACAGAATCACATTCTATTTCTGCCGACTTGTACAACCGCCACCGGTGGTGTCTGATCTGGGGCAAAGTCAACATCTTTCAAAGACAAGCACTAGGAGACAAGCTCCGGGTCTAATCAGCTCGGAGACCTGGTATGGCGACCCCATTCCAAGTTGACACTATCATTCACTTTTACGAACTCAACATCTGCCAGTATCCATGCTCGCATTACATTACAGTACCTTTCAATTCTAGGAATTCATTACAGTAACCCAAGATAAGCAGTCAGTTAGCGCTTTACCTGCTTTAACATTCTCTATCATATCGCAATACTAAATCATCTACTGAACAGAAACGAGTGTATTCCATCAAGCGACGAGCCCGTCCCCTCGACCCAGAGTCCCATTACCAAGAAAGGAAACATGAGTACTAAGAAAAGAAGACCTCAGACATTTACTGGACGGCCTGCCATTTCAGTCAACAAAATGGCATGCAGTCCATACCGATTATATTGCACTTAGGTCAGATCTTGGGCGCCCAACGGGTCGCCTGCCAACCTTGCACTCCTCAACATGGGTGAGGTGATCATCTTTCTCCTCGTGGCTCTCCCCGCAGTGGCACAAGAAAGTGCTCAGACGCCATCTCAATGACTTGCAAGTTTCGAGATGGCGTTTGTGATTCGACTTGCGAGCGCCGCAGTCCAACTTTTCACACCGACAACGATACCAACCCAACCTTGCCTCTCCGCGACGGGGTTTCTCATGAGTCTCCACCACATGGCGCCGCAGGTCTTTACCGTGGCGCGTCTGGAAGCTGCAACGAGGGCATGTCTTCGCCCCTGCTTGAGTTCTGTTAACACAAAGTTAGACCAACAACAGAGAAAAGACAACTACAGCATTTACTTACGAACCCGAGGCTCTCCTAGGGCTCGGCGACGGCCCAGAGGTAGGAGAATCGTTCCAGTCTGGGCAATTAAAAATGTTCGGTGGCGCAAGAATAACATTGCCAGAAACAGCAGCCTCTGGGTAGAAATCACTGCAGCCACTGCCTATTAATGGAACATTCCAGTCCTGCGGCTGGAGAATTATAGGCAGAATTGGACTAGCTACGAAGGGCGCAGCAACGACCGAGGGACTAGCAAAGCTGATGTTCTGGAAAGCGTTTTTGGGGAACAGGAGCCCCAAAGTTCATCGTCCCCAGTTGACTGTCGATGAATGTTGGCTGTCCATCTGCGTAGACGAACCGATCCGGAGAATAGTCGTTATTGAACCCGGTGCTGGATCTGTTGCTGTATTTTCTGTTGAACAATGATATTGGGGGGTCTTCTTCGTCTAGACTGTCTCTGAAGCCACCCGCCAAATTCACCCATTGTTCGTCCATTGCCACAAGGAACCTTTGCACTATAGTGACTTATCGAAGGGATAACAATCGTTGACTCGACGTATACATGATGAGACATATCGCCAACGGAGGGAAGGACCAACCTCTTAAACAATGTCTCGGTGCAAGTGAAAAAGGCAGACTAGCACAGAACCATCGACAGTACGGCGTGGGATAGGCAATCATGCCCATTGAGTGAGGCCCAAATTGGCTAACATGATTGGGTGCATCTTCAGTTTGAGGCTCCCGCTCTCTCGAGGGCGAGGCTGATTTCGGGCGTATTTTAGGCGCATTTTCAGGGGGTTATGAAATGGACTCAAAATGAGATTTCACCCCAGCTTTCTCTTTGAGAAGGCTGTGAGGCCACAAAGGCAATGGACATGCAGATCCGATTGAACGAGTTACATGATGTTGTTTCTTGGCTGCCTAATAGTAGGTGGGTGAGGAAAAACTACCCCTGAGTTCGAGCTCTCTATCGTTGGGAGTAAATAATCAAGGTAAGCGAGAAGGATGATCACATGTGTCTTGTTGCTATGGATGCAATGGCTAAGAAGACAGAGAGATCGCAATATTGTTAGCGATATGTACTGTATGCACCAGAATAAGCACACGAGTTGAATCTCAGCCCTGCTACTTGGCAGTAGCAGTCGACCTGCGAGTTAAAGTGCCTTGGGTTCGATCGTGCATATCCAGACGTCCTATGAGAGGGCTGAATAGCGTCCTGGCAGATAGGATTCGTTGAGAAGCCCCGCTATCTCTACCGACACTATTCCCGCTTAGGGCGATTAGAGAGATAAAGAGAGGAGATTTCGGTGCGAGATTATAGTTTCCGGAAGCCCCTACTAATATTATATTTAAATAACGAAAAGATTTTTTATAGCGCAATTGATAGTTATAATCGAGAAAACCGGATTATCCATTATATAAGGAACTAAATTCTAGGAGGAGTAGAGATAAGAGTTTTTAAAATTCGATACGAGGGCCTGCCGCTTTGATCGATGTCTGAAAGATGTACCAGTATTAATTTGCTTGGGTGAGCGGGTAGCCAGGCGTCCTTGTGCGTTCGAGTATTTTGAAAACACTAACTTCCAACGTTTGACATTTCGGGTGCGCTAAGGGGAGCTAACAACGCTAAAGTAGTTTCACGTTAGAAGAAAGAGCGGCATACAACATGGACCGTTCAGACAGTTGGAAGTGGATTGCCAATTTGCGATTAAGTCGCAACCGAAGCGGCTCAATCAATGCAAATACATCGCTGTGACAATGATATGCAGCTGGTTAGGCGATAGGAGGGCTGGTCGAGGAAAAGACTGTTGAAGTAAGGTTAGAGTTGTGGCTGCAATTGAAGCTAAAGCTACGAGACAAATATGCCAACCTTCTGACCCTGTGACCCGGACCCGACGTTAGAAACGTTGAAACAGTTGAAGGGCTAGTCAAAGTCAATGAGTAAGTGCCAGCGCAAGCGTGACTCCAAATATCAATTTTCCAACGCTGCTGGGTGAGCCAGCCTCCAAGTTCGCAGTCCGGCCAGAAGGTCCGGCGCCCACAATACGAGCTGGCTGGTTTGTTGGACTGGAAGAATCCGGTTGGAAAATTTCAATGATGAAGAAGATGACGAGCCACATGGGGCGCCGTTGCCGGATCCTCCATGCGTTAATCCACCCAATCTAACGGCTCTAACGACCAAGCGGCGCAATGAAACATGAAGCTACTGATCAAGACGAAAAACCAGAGGCAGAAATGCCCGCTAGAGACGATGACATGTGGCTGAACGTGTTAATAGCTAGCAGTTGGCACCTCCGAAATGGAGATGACGCAAGAAGTGCCCGGGTACCCCTGGGAAACCGTTACAGTAATAAGCCGCTAGGGCCAGTTGCTGCCCGTTTTCAGTGGGCTTCTTGCGTGTCGTGCTGGCGTCAAGGCGTTTGCTGCATGCTGCCCCCCTACTGGGCCTGTGCTGGCCCCCGGGGGTCGAATAACCAGCCGCGCCGACGCGCACTAGCACCGCTTTTGGCACCCACCTCCCAAGAACTCCAGGATATGTCACTGGAAAATGATGTAACCTGGCCCCGCCCTCCATCTCGATCGCCCGCTACGGGAAGGACAATCAGCACCCCCTGCCAGCCTACCCTCGGCGCTAGGTCAAGCCCCCCCAGCCATGAATCGAGGTCAAAATCAAGATTTTGAACCCGGAAAGCTGTCAACAATAGCACACGAACAGACCTATCTGATAATGGGCTGTGACGTCTCCATCTGCTCCGTGACGCTACGTGACGCCACGGGTGTAAGCTACCACCACACTCAGCTCTAGAGTCTGGACCTCTGGTGGCTTGCTTTGCATTAACCGGTTTTTCGAAACGACGAAGGAGGCTTATAAAGAAGGTCCGGGTGCTCGCCGTTTGTTGAGTTCAGATCCAAACCAGAATATCATTCCTCTAAGACCTCAGTCCTTCAACCAGTTGTCTCTTGATCAACATCTCCTTTGACAACCGTCTATCTATCAACGACACCGTCTATCACACACATATCACAACATGTCTTCATCCGAAGCCGAGCAGAAGAAGGGTCCCCAGGTGGCCACCGCCAACGACGAGTCCGAGCAGGACCAGGGCCAGGAGTCGCAGCAGGAACAGGAGAAGCAAGTCGCCGCTCCCCGCAAGCGCCGCGGTCGCCGCCAGCCGCGCCGCAAGGCTCCCGTCCAGGAAGAGTCCGAGGAGGAGTCTGACGACGACGACAACCAGATGCAGCAGTGGCAGCAACAGCAAATGATGCAGCAACAGCAGCAACAACAACAACAAATGCAGCAGCAGCAGCAAGGCGGCGGCGGCGGCGGCAAGAGCGACACCCTCAAGCTCCGTCTCGATCTCAACCTCGAGGTCGAGGTCACTCTCAAGGCCCGTATCCACGGTGATCTTACTCTGGCACTACTGTAAGTCTACACTCCATACACACTACTCTCTAACTCCCTTTTCCTTGAATCAAACAAGTTGACCAGTGTGATACTAACTACGTAGACAGTGATGGTGCTTAAACAACCAATCTCTGCTATATCACACTTACACATCCGTGCCCCTGGCCTATAATACTAGTCCAATTCGACCAACGGTTTTGATCCCCAGTCTTTGGTGGACCAGCCACGAGTTCTATGGTCCCGAAAAGACATTTGGACCTGAACGCGAGTCACACACAACAACACTCGCACACAACTTTCTTCGCCTGACTTTTTTTGGGCGGCGTTAGCGAGTTACTACTTCATATGGGGGGCTTGAAGAAGAAGTTTTCACTTATGAACTTATGATACCTTACACGATGTTGGAATGCATCCTATTTCTCTGTATATACAACCACACTTTGTAATACTAGCGGCGTACCGAGATGAGACACAGAAACAATCATATTGGCGTTACTTAATTCAAAACATCATGCAGCATCACATTCGTCAAACCATCATAAAAGAATGCAAAAGTAAGCTGCTGTCAACGGAATCGACTACCTCACCTTGCAGGTTCTGACACAGGCCCGCTTGAATGAGAATCGCAGCGAACGCCTACGGATCGGAGGCATGGGAATGCTCCCAGTAAGCAGGGAACCTTACTCGTGGACTTTTCCGACTTAGTTAGCCCATTTTACTTAAAATAGGTACATACACCAAGTTCGGGTGCCCGGCAGTGGTTATTCCTTGTCGTGCCCGAAGAGCACGTTCACGACGCGCAGCTGGGCACTGGGTTTGTTTCGCAGCACGCTGGGACATCATGCCATTGGTGGAGTAGGGCTGGCTGGGTTATGACGTGACAAAAACTGGCGACGGACCGACTTTGGGAGGACGAGAATGAGGCACAGAGGCACGAGATCGTGAGAAAAGCCCAATATTCGAAATGAAAATGCCCAAAAAACCGGGTGACCAGAAATCAATAAATTCGGAGCATTCTCCCTGTCTTTTTCCCTCTTCCTCACGATGTCTACTCACTCTATGAGTGCTGTTGTGTCTGTTTCTGGAGATGCGATGGGGGATGACGGTGCTACCCGAGGTCGGTGACGCGGGCCAAGCTGACATTAGGACAAGACACCAAGAGTGGCTTTCGTTACTTATGCACCTGGAAGCGCTTGTTGTTGGTAAGCCATTATTATTTCATTCGATTTTACTTATTACTGATTCTTCTAGTTGTGTGACATACCAACCCAACCCAATGATGAAAACAATCCACGGTTTCCTTTTCATACAGTTTTTTGAATGATGAGCCGTGCAGATTCCCCCCACTGACAATTGGGCAACACAACATTTCCTCTGTTACACTACCAATTCGGACAGACACATATGGCTACGGTAAAACTAATGTCGTTGATCTTATATCCCCAGGTCTGATCACACGTTTGCTCCCTTGCTTCCTTCCCACTTCCTTGCACATCGATCCCGTTCGCGTGAAGGGCCAGAGAGGTAAGGGCGTTTGAACATAAACCCGTCGGCGATAAGCGACCGACCGCTGGCGGGGCGGAGCGCTGCCGACGCTTACTGACGGACGTTTCCTGCCCCTCATCCCTTATCTGCGAACGGGTTCGGGTTCGTCGGACAGCCGCTAGCTGGCAACTGCGATCTTGCACAGCTCTTTCCCTCGAGATACTGACGAAGGAGATATACTTATAATATTACCACATTATTACTTCCAACTATCACCTTGAATTCAATTTGTGATAATGTCTCCCACCGAGAAGGTTTTGACGGACAAGGCGCCGAAGCCTCTGCCCCAGTTCTCGCAGGCCGTCAAGTACAATGGCATGGTCTACTGCTCCGGCAGCATCGGTTTCGATCCAGCGACGTCCTCGCTAGTCGAGGGCGGGGTAAAGAACCAGACTGTAAGAAACTCCATATGGAATGGGGTATAGAGGTTATCTGATCAGATCTGACAACATTCCGCGTTGGCGCACGTGTAGAGACGAGCACTGCAAAACCTGACGGCTGTTCTGGAAGCTGCCGGTAGCAGCTTCGAGAACGTGCTTAAGGTGAACATTTTCCTCACGACCATGGAAAACTTCGCTGCCATGAACGAGGCATATGATGAGTTCTTCCAACAGGAAGTGAAGCCTGTGAGTAATTCTCGGCGGAGCGTACGACGGACTGTCTCATCTCAATGGTTGTTAACCTTTCAAATCTCGCTCAAAGTGTCGTACTTGTGTCGCGGTGTACCAGTTGCCGTTCCAGGCATCGGTTGAGATTGAGTGCACTGCATTCTTGAGTCCGGCATCCAAACTGTAGATAGGGACCTATTTTAATAGAGAACATATCGCATCTCAGCCATCATAAAACAACCCGTATAAAATCGTACATGCACGCAATTCCCGCGATCGAAATCTTGCGGTTTCACAGCAGCACGCTTAAGCTTCCAGCAGCGGGGTCGGGCCGCCGCCTATCAAGCATGAGACATTTCCCCGGACCAGCTTCCATTGGGGGCTCTCTGGAGAAAATGCAGCCGATCGCTGGAGCTTGGGCCGCTTTTTTCGTGCTGACATCGATGACCAGTCCATTGCAATTTCTCAATTGCCATGTCACCCTTGCCCAATGCAAAACTTTGGACAGCGTCTTCTTTGCCATTGTACCACAACATCGGACCAAAAAGCCTCTCCTTCTATTCTATCCATGTTCGCTTTGTAATAGCCGATCATCATGAACCAACAATCAGGACTGCGCTTGATGCGCGTCCCGCATTCGCTCGTTAGGAACTGCCATTCTTCGAGGCCGTCGCAAAGAATTGTACCGACCCGGACAAATCAGATCACTACATCCCTGTCGTGGCGCCGCCATGCCTCAAATAGCACCGCAGCGCATGCAGCCGCGACCGCAAAGACCTCGAAATCCGAGACAGAAGCCGTCATCACCCCTCTCGATGCCGCGACCGCCTCGACGCCCGAGGCCACGACCTTCGACCCGGACGTCGACATCACCACGACCCTCAACCCGCCCGCCAGCACGCGCCCCCCCGCCCCTCGACCTGCCGACGCGCGAGCCCGACTCCTCGGTGTTCAAGTACTACTTCAGCCTCGGCAAGGCGTACACGAACTTCTACAAGACGGGCCTCAAAGCCATCTTCACGAACCGCAAGCTGCTGTCGGAGCTGAACCACGTCTTCAAGGGCCCGCCGGGCCTCGAGAAACAACCCTCTTCGTCGTCGGCGGGCGCCTCGCCCATCAAACCTACCCGCGCCGCCGTCCTGCTGCGCGAGCGCACGTCGCACGACCTCGCGCGTCTGCCTGTCTTCGGCCTGCTGGTCGTCGTGTTTGGGGAGTTCACGCCGCTCATCGTGCTCATCTTCCCGAAGCTGACGCCGCTGACGTGCCGGATCCCGAAGCAGACGGAGAAGCTGCGGTCTAAGGCGCAGGAGCGGCGCGAGGCCTCGCGAAGGAACTTGCAGCACGTGAATAGCGAAGATACGCAAGCGCTCGAGAATCTTGCGCCAGGACATATCGTGCGCTCGCTGGGTATCGGGCTGAGTCTTTGGGATAAGATGGGCGTGGACCCGCCGTTCGTCAAGGTGCGCGCGAACCGGGCGGTACAGCGCATCGTCGCGGACGATTTCAGTATACGCGATGGAGGCGGTGTTGACGGGTTGGTCGAGGACGAGGTCGTAATGGCGTGCGAGGATCGTGGCATCGATGTTACGACCGCGGGCGATCAGAGCATCGCGGAGCTGCGGAAGAAGCTGGCGGAGTGGATTAAGGAGACGACGGCCAAGGACGAGGCGGAGGGCAAGGCGGCGGTCAGGCGGATTTTGATGCGGACGGGGCAGTAAAAGCATTCATCGGTCGGTGTTCGTGGAGTTGTAGGTATGCATACTGGGGAAAAAGTGAACATTGGAAGGCGTTCTTGTGCTCATGTAGAGGAGGATGTTCAAATTCTCGTTCCATTGTATAATAGACGAAGAACCTTACTCCTAGACCTGAAATCATGTATACTAGAGAACCAGCCATAATTCATTACTCCGCTCGCTGTTCGTTGAGCAGGGCAGAAGCAACACCCCCAGCACACTTATTCCCTAACAATCCAATCCCGCCACGGCATACCGCTCTTCGGATTAAAGCCAGGAGATGTGACCAATACGTGCCCGATTGTGTTGGTGCCTTACAGTCAACCTAAATTTGTGCTGGCCTTCCGGAAAGCTCGATGGGTAGCTTCCCCCTAGGCTCGATAACAGAGGTTCGACAGTTTCATAGGTTCGCTTGAGTTTAGTAAGTACTTATTATACACGTCTCCAGGGAGCTTCGATCGTCTTATGGCAATGGCAAGTAGCCATCTGGGTTATCGGTTCGCCGGATTGACGTTTATCATCGGAAAGGTATGTCAGTTAATTGAGCCTTGCTAGTCCGTTTCGCACAACACCTCTGGCATCCTTCGGTCGGATTACATTTGTTTTCCATTCTCATGGAATTTGCGCCCTCAGTTTGGAGGTGCATCCATCGAGGCGTGGCTCGCCAGTGCAGCTCCAAGATGTCATCGATTACTCTCTTGCACTCCTGCCTGAAGAGTAAGTAATAAGACGCTTGCGGTCACCTGTCCAAATGCATAGCGAATTGTCGTTTCGAAGGGGCCCAGCGGAACTAACTGGCGACACCCGTAGGTAGCTTGTGAAAGACCAAGCAAGCCTCCGGCGAAGACAGGCCCGAACGCGTGTGCTGAATGCCGCTTAAGCGGTGCAGCTCCGCCATGGTTATCGCGGAGAGGAGCTTTGATCTCAAATGCCCGCGGTCTCCGCGCATTTCCAATTTGTTCCATAGAACGGAATGCGCAGGTCTGAAATCGGCCCATTGCAACCGGTACAGTCGTGCCGAACCTGCCCTGAACTCTATTAGATGATGCCCGAAGCTAGCCCCCGGATTCTGGTCTTAGGGAGTTATCCACACTCCCCAGGGGGTGCTGGATCCGGGTGCGGGTTAGCTTGGGGGCATTTGCTGTCATTTTCGGCGGGGCTTCGGCGGTTCTTTCGAGATAGGGTGATCGCTGTGAGATGCTGTGGCCCTTCCATCTGGCGTTCTGCAAGTCCACCTGATGCTAAATTCAACAACAAACAGGCTCTTGAAACCAATTTCCATTGTCGCAATGGTCAACAGAGGCTCCCTCCCCCATATTTACGCTGGGTCGGAACAGCCTAGAAACCATGTGCAAACCGAGGTCGAGTTATCGCTCATAGTTTCTCGTCGCAGGAGGTCGTCGGTCCTCAGCGGAGTTCCAAAGCGGAGCTCTCAGTCGGTTCGCGGCAGATTCCGATAATACCTCAACCAAGGCATGCACAGGCGACAGGTTCCGTGGAGTTTAGCATGGGGTACCTGGGGTAGTCGCGCGCACTTGGGATGACCGGAAGGGTATTGTCGATTGTCAAGAGGACCCAGTTTGCAAGCGGCATGCCACGGAGCAACTGCTCTATCTCCTAACGAGGATCAGGCGCCCAAAATTTGAAGCACCTCAAAATGCTTTGATGACCAACATACTTATCAGTGTCTTGTCCATTCCCTAATGTGTCACATGTCCCTGCTGTGTTCGCGGTGTCATTCCGTTCGCAGGCAAAGGATATCTTGATTGGTCATCCCTCCTCCGGCAGCGCAGCCAAACGTACTCGCAACAAACTGTTAAGAACGACCCTTCAGGCTTCTATTTCTTTGGGGTCATGACTGGAGCAAATGATGCTACGTGGCAGATCTCGGGGGAGATCGCCTTTTCTGCCCTCTGCTGCCCCAAGGCCAGGGATGGACGAAGGTCATGGGAAAAGCGGACTGCGCCGGCCGGCTTGCGGATAACTGAGGCAACCCGCGCAAACGTCCCCAGTTGTCGTCTGTTGGGACAATACCTCATACTCCTATCAGTCACTGTTTAGCCGACCCGAGGTCTTGGTCAATTCCCTGAGATTGATTGATACGACTGCAAGATCCATAGATGTTTGCTCAGATGTTGGGCTGCCCATGTGGCCTGTGTTATTCCTCGCCAACGTTACTTCGAACAACTTGTGACATGTCACTGAAGAATTCTACGAGAGGCCAAGAGTTCTGGCTGCAGTGTAGGGCAGCTGGACAGGATAAGAATCAGACCACTTTCGGTGGGCCACCTTGCAGAGGTCCCCGGGCTGTCCAGACGGATTGAGCAACAAGCAAGCATACCATCTACATGTCTCTGGGTGAGCTGAATCCTTCGCCCCGGATAAAGAGGCCGGATTACAGGAGGCCGACGCAGAATACCTGCAGCTGCCAAACTGATGCACCGCTGTGGGTCGTACTTGAAGGAAAGATTGACGTCGAGAGAGAGCCCGGAGAGATGGAGATGTGTGTGGAGCTGGAAGGGCGTGGGGGAGGGGTTAGGGGGCTAGCTAGCCTGGGGTATTTGGGTGACCTACCGGATGCTCGGGGCGGGTTGGGGTTTCCTGGCGGGGCAATAGCTGAGCCGGCCATGACGTCCCGCTAGAACTGTCAAACCTTTTGACGTCCATCGTTCCATATCAGCTTCCGGATCAGACCACATCTGCTTCTAGACCAGCATGCAGTTGGACTACATTGGCCGTTGCCAAGACTTTGATTCGCCAATGCCGGGTTGGAGTAGGGTGATGCCGCGCTCATGGGACGCTGACTAACATGCCATATACGCTGGCCTGCATCAGAAGCAAGACAACCTCAACATGCAAGCCCATACTCTGTGTCGCCGGGCAGCATACCCTATGGCCATGGTTATGCCGCACCGCACCTTCTTGGCCCGACGGCCTGGGCCGCCTCGGTTGCGAGCGCGGCTACGTAAGACGATGCGTTGGGATACGAAGGAGCCCGACAATGATGTTTCCCGGATAGGCATGCCTAACAGGTGATCAACTGCTGCTGCACGTTGGGCTCCCTCGCGAAGGTTAACCCGCGTTGGCACCATGTAGTCTTCCCCACCCGTATAAATATGCCCTGGCATCTGTAATGCGCACATACGTCAATGTTGGATCAGCGACATATCGTTCCCTCATTCAACACTGCATCATTCCCAAACTTACATTTGTGTTTAGGAGCACTTACAACATACCCATATATAGGAAAACGGAGTCTCTGGCGAAGTGTGAAACCACATCCCCTCCCGGCAATCGCACCCTCCTTCTTTGACTCTGATTGGCGCCCCTACCACACACCCATAGCCCGCAATGGAGTGCGATCAGGCAACCGTCGAGAAGATCCGGCCCTATGGGATCGCCCGGTCCACTGTGACGGGCAAGCCTCTGTCCAAGGAGGATATCAAGCAGTACGATGACTTCTTCAAAGCCAGCTTGTACCTCTGCCTTGGCATGATCTACCTCATCGACAACCCGATGCTCAATGAACCCCTGAAGAAGGAGCACATCAAGAGCCGTCAGCTTGGCCACTTTGGTTCCGCCCCCGGCCAGATCTTCACCTGGATGCACATGAACCGCTTGATCAAGAAGTACGATCTCGATGCGCTCTTCGTGTCCGGCCCCGGCCATGGCGCTCCCGCCGTGCTCAGCCAGTCCTACCTGGAAGGAGTCTACTCTGAGGTCTACCCTGACATGTCCGAGGATCTCGAGGGTATGCAGCGGTTCTTCAAGCAGTTCTCCTTCCCTGGAGGCATTGGCTCCCACGCCACCCCCGAGACCCCCGGCTCCATCCACGAGGGTGGTGAGCTGGGCTATGCCATCTCGCATGCCTTTGGTGCTGTCTTCGACAATCCCAACCTGATCGCCTTGACCATGGTGGGTGACGGTGAATCCGAGACTGGGCCCCTGGCTACCAGCTGGCACAGCAACAAGTTCCTGAACCCCATCACTGATGGCGCTGTCCTCCCCGTGCTGCACCTGAACGGCTACAAGATCAACAACCCCACCCTGCTGGCACGTATCCCCCACGAGGAGATTGAGCAGCTGTTCATGGGTTATGGATGGACCCCCTACTTCGTCGAAGGTTCCGACATCGAGTCGATGCACCAAGCCATGGCCGCCACCCTGGAGCGCTGCGTGGACGACATCCGGAGCTACCAGAAGCAGGCCCGGGACTCCGGCAAGCCCTTCCGCCCCCGATGGCCCATGATCATCCTCCGGACGCCCAAGGGCTGGACGGGCCCGCGCAAGATCAACGACAAGTACCTCGAGGGCTACTGGCGCGCCCACCAGGTCCCCATCACCGGCGTCAAGACCAACCCGAAAGACCTCAAGACGCTGGAGGACTGGATGCGGTCCTACGAGCCCGAGCGCATCTTCAACGGCGCCGACGCCCGCATCTCGGACGAGCTCAAGAGCCTGTGTCCCACGGGCCTGCGGCGCATGAGCGCCAACCCCGTCGGCAACGGCGGGGCGCTGCGGAAACCCCTCAAGATGCCCAACTTCCGCGACTACGCGATCCAGGTGCCCGAGCCGGGCGCCACGAGCGGGGCCAGCATGTCCAACTTCGGCATCTTCCTGCGCGACATTGTCAAGAAGAACCCCACCAACTTCCGCCTGTACGGGCCCGACGAGACCGAGTCCAACAAGCTGGGCGACGTCTACCAGGCCGGCAAGAAGGTCTGGCTCGGCGAGTACTTTGAGGAGGATACCGACGGGGGCAACCTCTCGCCCGCGGGGCGCGTCATGGAGATGCTCTCGGAGCACACGGTCGAGGGCTGGATGGAGGGGTATGTCCTCAGTGGGCGCCATGGCTTGCTGAACAGCTACGAGCCGTTCATTCACATCATTGACTCCATGGTCAATCAGGTAAGCACCACCACCCACTCACCCACTTCCGCACTTGCGTCGAGTTGGTCGGTGCATGACTAACATGAGATCCATAGCACTGCAAATGGATTGAGAAGTGCCTCGAGGTCGAGTGGCGTGTCCGAGTGGCCTCGCTCAACATCTTGTTGACGGCCGTTGTCTGGCGCCAGGACCACAACGGCTTCACCCACCAAGACCCGGGTTTCTTGGACGTCGTTGCCAACAAGAGTCCCGAGGTGGTTCGCATCTACCTGCCTCCCGATGGAAACTGTCTCCTGTCTAGTAAGTTCAATCACTCACTCACCTTCAATTGACTTTCGTTTTGGTTAGTGTCGATACTGACCTGACCCCACAGCCATGGACCACTGCCTCCGCTCGAGCAACTACGTCAACGTCATCGTGGCCGACAAGCAGAACCACATCCAGTACCTGACCATGGACGAGGCCGTGATCCACTGCACCAAGGGCATCAGCATCTGGCCGCAGTACAGCACGGACCTGGGCGCGGAGCCGGCCCTGGTCATGGCGAGCTGCGGCGACATCTCGACCAACGAGTCGCTGGCGGCCGTCGATTTGTTATTGCAGAACTTCCCCGACCTCAAGATCCGCGTAGTCAACTGCGTCGACTTGTTCAAGCTCATCAGCCACGTCGACCACCCCCACGGCATGACCGACGCCGAGTGGGTCTCCATGTTCACGGCCAACAAGCCCATCATCTTCAACTTCCACAGCTACCCCTGGCTCGTCCACCGTCTGACCTACAAGCGTCCGGGGAACGCCAATATCCACGTTCGCGGGTACCAGGAGAAGGGTAATATCAACACGCCCCTGGAGCTGGCGATCCGCAACAAGACGGACCGGTTCAGCTTGGCCATGGACGCCATCGACCGTATGCCGCAGCTGGGCAACCGCGGGTCGACGGCCCGGGAGCGGCTGCATACGGCGCAGCTCTCCGCGGCGACCGAGGCGTTCAAGTATGGCGTCGATCCCGACTTCTTGACGAATTGGACGTGGCCGCAGGATTTGATGGAGAGGAACCGGAAGGCGTTGGGGCATTTGGAGCTGAAGCACCCGCATTCCGGAGACTGATGAACTCATTGGGTTCGGTTCGTCGGGTGAATGGAAGATCGGGTGGTATTGCGATGATATGACTCTTCGTTCGTTACAGGTGTGCATACTTGAGTTTTAGGCTGTCGTTTCAATATGGCTTCGCATCAAGGGGATATGCTCTATAGTGTGATATATAACGATCAATCAAGATGTGCTGAAACTCACTTCACTGGGGACTTCTGTCCTGCTAGATTTGACAATGGTGACATGTCTGTCTTGAGTGATACGATGCAAAACGCACAACACAAAATGGTCTGGACAACATCACCAAACCCTGACCACTGCCCTGGGGACACCCCCTCATATATACATCAATGTATTGTAGTTCCGCATGCAGGGGTGGAGCTGCGTCGGGCTCCCCTCCCAACATCTCGCATCCCGAACTTTGCCGCGAGCACGCGCAGGGAGGGGGTCGCTGCACGTTCCGATCCCTCCAAGGGTGCCTCCATCTCCACTCTTCGTCCAATACACCTGCATGGCCCGATGAAAAGAGAGAAGAATGCAACATCGAAACATTCGATCTACCCCTCCGATCTGCAGAACAAGCACCCGCTCCGTCCCGTCCCGCCTGCATCTGCCAGACAGACGGGCCAACGTCGGGGACATCATTTCATCCATCCCTACTTTGATCTTCACCCTTTCCGGGCATGTTCGCCCGCTTGATTCGGACACCGTATGTTGGTGTGTCGCGGGGGTGGCTCTGGCGTACGGGGAAGTTCGTCGCGTGACAATGGGCTCATAGTTGTCTTTTTCGTTGTTTCCTTCTTTTTTGGCCTTTTCTTTTTGGCTGGCACCTTGGGAAGGAAACCGCAGTTCTGAATCCAAACTTGGCAGACGTATCACGGCTTCCAGTTTCTAATGGCATGACAACGAGCGAATGGGAAGATGGCCTTGGCCTCATTAACTTGTGATTGGCGGCGCCCGTAGTACGGTAAGAGCTGTTCGCATACTTAGCTCGTACCAATCTAGGACCGCTTTCAATTAAGTAGAATATGTGTGCACCTCGGAGAGTCTACCCATCCCCCAAACACCCCACGAGCAAGGTCCCCGTCAGACTCAACCCCATTCTTCCTCCCCTCTCCTGTCATCCCGTGCACTATAACATGTCCCCAGCCTGTCCTTCACTGGAAAGAAGCGCAGCCCGTTTATGGGTTGTACTTCTCGTTGGGGCAGCGGCCGCCACACGCGTAGACGCCGCAGTTGCCCCAGCAGTTGCCGAGGCTGGAGTTGTCGGTCACGCCGTTGCCCACCAGCTTCAGGCAGATGTCGCAGCATTCCTGTAGCAGTATTATTAGTTACTTGATTCAATAGGACGGGGATGGATGGGTAGCTGCTGTCTAGCGAGCAATAGGTAAGATTGGGAATGGACAGATGGCAACATACATCGCAGCTCGAGGCGGCGGCGGCGCCAATGGCGGCGGCGAAGATGGCGGTGAAGATAGACAAACGCATTTTGATGTTTTGGGTTTGGGTTGATGGTTTGTGAGGGTGATTAGTTAATATTGATGCGAGTTGCTCGAGTAGGATGGAGGAGATGAGAGTTGACTGAGTGTACTGAAGATCCTTTTTCGATTTGGGACGGGAGGAGATGCTCCTACTTATACATCTGCATCTGATCGTGCGAGATCTATCGTAAGATCTATCTATTTCCCTGATGTACGCCATTTGCCCCTAACCACACACATGTTGCCTTTTGTTGCTATTAAAGCCCCTATATTAGTGGGGCCGCATAATAGCTTCGGAGACGGTGAGCTGCTGTCAATCCCTGTGGGCCGGGGGTCTCCATGGGATTGCCAAAGCTTAATCCCTCCGCGTGACCCGCTTTCCCCCCCAAGAACCCCCTTGCGGACCACGAGGACGCCGAGGCGGCCGATTGTCGTTCGACGATTCTCTCCCCACACCCCTGCACTCGGTACCTGATCTGATCCAGATCATCTGAACCGAACTTAAGATAACCCTGGTCAGAGGCCTATGGTGGGCTCAGGGATTCAGGGGATTGTGTCGTTCTGGAAAGTTCCGGCGACGTGGAATACTGCACCGGAAATACCTTCATGGTGGCCACGATTACAGCACATACATACATCCCCGCCCCCTGACACCTGCAGCTCTCGGTGTTCCTGATCCTAGTGAGCGACAAGAGTACAGTCAACCACGGCCACGCTGCTTCCATCCATCTTCTAGATCGAACGGGTGACACGGATTTGGCCTTCGCGTAGTATTCCGTCGGATTGCGTTGGAAAGGGGACTGTGGTGAGGATTAGTTGCGAAGTGCCTCACTGAAACTATGGATAGACACGATCTCTCACGAAGCGGATTAATCACTAACCTAACCAATACCAGATTCCGATCGCCTCCGTCACCAGCAAACCATCCGTGAAGCAGCATGTCATCAGCCTTTGAAGAGCCCTCGACAAAATTTCCTCCATACAAAAGAAGAACGGGGGTTTCGTTCGTTAGGATCCCGAAGTTCATTCCCGTCCACCCTTCCTTCCAACGCGATTTGCTCGTTGTAATGACAAACATGTTCCGTAGCGGGGCTGACATTCTCTTTTCTGCTGTGTTGTTGTTGTTGTTGTAACTTTCGGTTTCGATACCGGCTAAAGCCAGCAGATACAAAAAAGCTCTCCCAAAAAGCAGGTTAAAAACCTAGAACATATATAGATTTTTTAGGTCGCTGGACAGCAGGTGCCTTTCTGTTGTTCCATCCCGTCGTCGTCCGAGTTCGCGTCTGAGAGGAGACCGGGGCTTCTTCTGCGGCTCCGGCAGGTTCGTCATTGCTCTCGTCGTCGTCGTCGTCGTCGTCGTCCTCGCTCGAGCCCGGGTACGAGCCCCCAAAAGCCGGCGGGAACTGGAGCTGCTCCCAAGGGCCCAGACTCTCCTCCTCCGACGTGTCCGATGACCCGCCAGGAAACCAGTAGTCACACACCCGCAACGCGGGAGTTCGTCCCGGAGCCGGTTCACTCTCTCACAGACCTCATGGCCCCCGAGAAAGGTCTTCCCGTAATAGTGCAGCTCGATCTCCTCGAGCGTGTCCCGGGACGGCAGCAGGTGGCGCCTAAATTCCCTAAACGTGACTTTCGTCCCGGTCGCGGCGGTAGCGCGAGTAGTAGACGAAGCGTCGGAGATTGCGGAAGTGCTGGGGCAGCAGGCCCGCGCTCTCGTCCCGGAAGCAGCTCTGCCGGATCTCGAGCGTCGTGATGCCTTTGGGAATGGCTTGTTGCAGCCCCCTGTTGCGTACGGCTTCTGTTTCCGGATGCCAGGCCAGTTCGCATCGCACGAGGTGCATCGTGGTCAAGTTCGGGGCCAAGGCCAGTAAGGGGAAGTAGACGGACAGTTCGAAGCTGTGACTATCCTCTCCGTATTGCAAGGTAAAGTCGCGGAGGCGTCCCAGGGGCCTGGTCACGCCGAGGGTCCCGAGCTGCCCCAGGAAACCCAGCGCTCGCCGGGCTCGTCATGTCTACCCACAAGACCTCGAGGCTGGGGAAGAAGAGCACCGGCAGCAGGGAGAGAAGCGCCACTGTTACCCCACCCCGTACGCGGTATTATCCGGACAAGGGGGGGGCTTGGTCGTCGAATCCCAGTCGAAACGCCATCCGACTCCGGTAAAAGGGGGGGGGGGGCACTCACGATACGGTGCGATGAATACATAACGGGCCAATAGATATATAATAAAGGATTGAGAGACTGTTTAAAAAATACTCGTGGGAGTTTGGAAGTGAGGGTATCCTATCCCCTTGATTGCGAATTAATCACTTCTTAAAAATGGAGAAGACATATCCTTAAGTTTATAGTCACCTCGGCGAGTAACATGTCCCCAACGGCGTGAACTTTCACCATCCGTTGTCCAGAAGCCGGGTCCCACTCCCAGAGACGTATGTAATTCGCAATTAAGGGGACAAGGGCGTCGCACGGAGCCATGCCACGAGGTAAAAGACACCCGAACATGGGACGATGAGGGGAACTCGAGCCCCCCGCCCGATAATCGGGTTTCTTGCAAGGGGCAGGTTACTCTCAAAACGTTACACGAGTAATCCAGGGTTCGTTCCCCGCCCTTTGCTTCTTAACTCTCACGAAAGAGTTGTCGGCCGTCTAATCACTTTGGACAGCACTGTAGAGGAAACCAACAATCAGGGGCAGATAACCGTTCAGTATTTAGTATTGTTTAGCACGAGATACCATCTCCCCGCGATGGGGCTTTCCAACGCTCCAATTGATAGCAAACAACCACGCACGCTTCCATCACAGGGTAATTATCGGTTTTACTTTTATCTCCTTTCCGTTTCCCCCTTTTCCCCCGATAAGGCCAGCCTAACTGGCGATTCTCTGATCATCTCCACACATTCATCTTTGTGTATCTGGCGCCTCGTCTTCATCGCCTCCACGGGACCGGGCCAAGATGTACTCGATTGGCCGATCTACTGTATCTGGCATCCACCATTCCTCGAAGACTACAGTACCCCAGTCGTAGCCGCGGAAGCCCGTGTCGTCCCGCAGGCATGCGAACTCCGCGAAGTCGTCTTCCGTCACCCGCGCAGGGTCATCGCCCAGATCCTCTCCATTCAGATATTGATGGGGTTTGTGCCAGCAAAGTCGGAGGTTCTTGAGGGTGTCTTTGGCGGGCAGCAGGTGGTGCACCAACTGCTTCGCCGTGACTTCTCGGCCGCGCGCGTTGACGTAGGTTGCGGTTGTCCCTGCATTCCAACACTTGCGCGTATAGTAGACGAAGGTCTCGAGGTTGGTGAGATGCGCCAATAGGATGCCCATGCTTTCGTGTTGGATGCAGCTGTGCCAGATCTCGAGCGTCTTGAGGCCACGGGGAACGTACTTTTCCAGACGCCGTCTCTGGTGGGGTAGGCCATCTGGAATCCAGGTAATGTCGCAATGGGCCAGGCACAATCTAGTAACGTTTGGGGTCAGGGCCAATAGCGGGAAGAAACGACATAGCTCGAAGTTATTGCATGGCTCGATACTGCATAGCTCGAAGTTACTGAATTCATCTCCCCGGCTTTGTAATGTTAGGTCCCGGACACGCTCCAACGGCTTAGCGACACCCATTGCGGTAATCTGCTCCAGGAAACCCATCGCGTCCGGAAGCTGCTGCATTCTGGCCGACATCACCTCGATATTTCGAGTGAGGAGCATGGCCAACATATGCAGACCCTCCGCGCTCGATCGGTTGCCAACGGGCCGCAAGTCGGCGGCATCAAAGCGCAGACATAGGGCCATCTGCCGGTAGGTTCTCCTGCCATGCGAGGATCTGATGAAGTGGCCTAAACGGCCCAGGTGCACCTCTCTCACACAATCGGCGAGGTCGGGCCTGGCCAGTATGGTTTGGAGGAAGCTGATGTATTGTGGCAGGGTGTTGGACGACTTGCCATCGACGGGCTCGTACAATCTGAACAACTCGGGCTGTGCTAGGGCGCCAAAGCCCCTCGAGACCTGGCAGAGGTTCATCAGGGCCTTCGTCACCCGACGCCTGGCATTCCAGTCGTTCGTGATGGTGGGGATTCCGATTACTTGACGTTCTAGGATCCTTCTTTTGGCTCGGGAGACCTCGCTGGACAGCTGCGTGAACACGAGGCGCCATATTTCGGGAGGGAGTTGGGGTACCATTGGCTCTGTTCAAGGAACCCGACAGTTTGCCATCAAAGGGAAGACTTCTTCTATATGCTGATCGTGTAAGCGAAAGAGGGGATAAATATTGGAGCCTTGTGTTTTGGGAAAGAAGCACGCAAGTCGGAAAGTATTCAAACAGGCAGGTTTTATTAAACACGCGTCGCGGGAAGCTGCATCAAAACATGGGCTTATGCGGGGCTGAGCCCCTGGTCTTTTCTGTGTAACGAGAAAGGGGCCTAGTAACAGCGAGCTGACAGACTAGTTGATGCCGAAGTTTTGGCAAACCATTGGAATGATAAACGAAATCTAAGATATTCGATGGGGTGACGGTGACGGCGACGGCCAAAACCAGGAATCGTCTCTATCGTACGGGCGATGCACCATGGTCTCGAGGGCGGAGAACCCGGCAAAGTCGGCCATGGTCAGCTTCGTCTCGTAGTCCTCGCTGTTGCCGCGCTCCCGGTGCCTCTCCCGCGTTTCCGAGTAATCCAGCTCCACCTCGCGGAGCGTGTCCCCCGAGCGCGCCAGCAGGCGCCGCACGAGCTGCCGGGGCGTAACCTCGGGGCCGAGCTGCGGGAATTCGGGCCGCACAACGATCGACACGTACACAAACCGCTCGAGGCCCGAGGGGCAGCACCGGAGCAGCGCGTCGACGGTGTGGTCTTCGAGGTAGCTGTCGCGCACCTCGAGCGTGTGGAGGCCGGGCGGCATGCGCTCTCGCACCACCTCTATGAATCCTTGATTTACCGCGTCGAGGCCCGGGAAAGAATAAAGGCGCAGCGTCGTGAGTCTGGGGACCAGGGCCAGCAGGGGCGCCAGGCGAGTCAGCACGACCGTGGGGGTCAGCCACAGGTAGAACTGCAGCGTCAGTTCCTTGACGCGCCAGAAGGGCTCGACGACGCCGAGCGCATGCAACTGCTGCAGGAGCTCGAAGGGCCGCGTCTGTTTGCTAGTCCACCCGATGCCCAGCCTCTCGAGGTTCGGCAGCAGCGCTGGGGCCAGCAAAATGGTACTCGGCAAGCGCGCTGTAAAACGGGGCTGTAAGTCCCCTTGCTCGACAAAGTCAAACGGAAACCGGGATTCGTCGAAGCCGAGGCGTGCGGCCACCCGCGCGTAAGCCGCCGCGAACTCGGCCTTGGTTGTCAGCAGGGGACACCGCTCTCGTTGGAAACTTCTGTGGACATGCCGGACGGGCTCGTCCAGGACGAGCTCCTTGGCGTAGCCCGCGAGGCGGGGGCTGTCCAGGACGGCGCCGAGGTACTGGACAAACGACCGGCGCTCCTGGTGGTCGCCCATGTGGTAGCACTTGAAGAGGGCGGCCTGCGCCATCCCGGCAATCCCCCACGAGACCCGGCACAGGGCCTTTAAGACCGCTCGCGCCTCCTTCCGAATCGAGCGTAACCCATAGTCGCGGTTGTCGGTGAACATGCCGTCGCTCCCGCGGAAATTGTCTTCGGCCAGCTGGTCGCAAATGATGCGCCATATCTCCAGAGGGAGAGGAGGCGGCGGCGGCGGCGGCGGCGTCACGTATTTGAAACGGCGGGAGGGCTTTCTGTTTCCCTTGGCGTTGCAGACATCCCTCATCTTCGGCTGCTGGTCGTATTGCCCTCTGCCCGTGACGGGGCGCGGCTAATGAGAGAATGGAGAGTAGGTCAGTTACTGTACTAAACGATGTCGTCGCGGACCATCTGGTGGAAGAGGCCTACACAGAAGCTGAAAGGGAGTATTCAGTTGGAATGAAATTGACCATCGGGTTGAACTTTATAGGAATGGCCAAGGACATCATCGTACTGCCACCCCTAACCTTACGACAGTGGGGCGAAGGCGGAACGGCTACAAGGTTTCAACCCGCATCATGAAAAAGTATCTAGCACCTTACGTGACGTTTTGGGTACGTCGCGCATATAGGCAACTATGTTTAGGGTTCGTACTCACCAATCCAGCCAGAAATGCCAGGGATAATCAGATAATGTATCATGGTTGTGTCATATATTACATTTTTCCTTCGCACCCTTCCCCCACCCTCCGCCTTCTTCTTGTTATTTACAATTTACATTAGATCACACTTACAGAGACAACCCTTAAATGTGTTCATAAACTCATTCCCACTACATACAAGTTGTATAAAGCGATGCCTTGCCCGAAACTTTGGCCACAATGCGCATCCTTCAAGACTCAGAACCCCCATTCTCGCCATTCTCTGTCTCATCAACTCTGCCCTTTCGTCCAATTGTCGCCCTAAAAGTCATTGGTAGGAGGTTAGCAGTGCCCCCCCTGCGAGCGATGGGCTGTGGAAGCAGGGCAGATTAGGGGGGGCCAACTTACACTCCCGAGGGCGCCTTGACAGGCCAGGAGCTCCTCGTACAGCGCTTCGCCCAGCCAATCCCCTTTGACGCGGGTGAGCGACTTCTCCACCTCGTACGTCTGGGCCCCCGTGACGTAGAGCGCCTCGCCGTGGATGTCGCTCGACAGGGCGTAGAGGAAGGTATCGGCCACGTCTCCGGGCTCGTTGCTGGGGAGACCGTTGGCTTCGTACATGGCGATGACGCCGGCGACCATCTTCGTGCCTGGCCAGGTGTCAGCTTTGCCGCACATGACAGGCTACGTGCGTGGTCAAGGGGTTTGGCGATATGCTTACGAGTCGAGTTGGGCAGCACCACGTTGACGCGGATGCCCTCGGTCTCGAGGAGGTGGTTCTTGGTGCTCCTGAACAGGCCCATGATGCCCTGTTTCGTGGCGCTGTACTGAAACAAGCCCGGGAATTCGCCTAAGCTAGCGATCGAGCCCACGAGGATGATGGATGCGTCCTTCTGGGTGCCGTCCCCATTCCCGCCGATACCATGGAGAGCTAGGCTCTTGCGGAGGTAATGCACCGCGACGCGCGTGAAGAAGACGGACCCCTTGAGGTTGACGTCCAAGACCACCGTCGGCGGGGGCTTTTCAATGGCGTCGTCGTCATCTCCCGTGCCGAAGAGCTTTCCGGATTCCACGACGGCCGCGTTGGAGACGGCGTAGTCGATGCGGCCGTGCTGCTGCCAGGCCCGCTTGAAGAGGTGCAGGACCGAGCCGTAGTCGGTCACGTCGGTCCGGACAAAGGTCACATGACTGGGCGCATCAGTAAGGGGGAGGCCCGGGTCCTGGATGTCGCCGAAGACGACTTTGGCGCCGAGGTCTGGTTATGGAGTAGTCAGCTCAGCCAGAGAGGCAGTTGGGATATCTCTTCCTGTACCGGGGGACTAACCGGCGAGCTTTGTGACTAGGGCGGCGCCAATGCCGGTTGTTCCGCCTGCAACGGGCGAAAGATGATTAGCTGGTTGTTTTCAGAAATGCCAATATTCGTTTCAGTCTCACCGGTAATGACCACCACCTTGCCCTCCAGGGCCGAGAAGGCTTCTTTGTCAATATGGACGAACGACATTATCGGAGTTGATGGGTGGGATGTAAGCAATCCAGGATTGTCACCTCCAGGAAGCTTGATATTTCCATCATATCTTACCTCTGCTGCGTAGTCAGAGACCAGCATGCCGCCGTATTACCCCTCAGATGTTTGGTTACATCCGGCGATGCTCATTGCCAGGTTGGAGGTTTGGACTGCATGTGATGGGGTACAGCGGCGGCCCAACGGATAGAATGTAACCGGAGGGTGGTACCGGCAATTCATGTGATATTCAACCTCCGATGAATCACGCAAAGTGTGCTATAAATTAGATGAAGCTTTACATGCCCGATTTGTTGCCGATGTTGCGAGGGTGGTTGCACAAGGGAAAAGGGGGTGGGTGGGGCATTTAATTATGGGGCATGAGCCGCCATCATTGGAGGGCAGCACTTCCTCTCTTTAACTAGGTACTTTACTGAAGAAGACAAAACAATATAAAAAAGAGGAAAGTATTTGATTGGAGGATATTTTGTATTCGTATCCATGGAGTAGAATTTTAATACCTAAATAACGCATTGGAATATTTGGCCTCTATCACCATATCGACAGCCGCCCCTCTAGCAATACTGCGTCACACTCCTTATCCAACCTCGCTGCACCCAAATGGCGTACACCAATGAGAATACATGAGAAGACGTACAGATCCGTCAAACCCAAATCTGATTTTCATACTTGCTCCTGTGACCGCGGCATTGTGGCTTAGTCCCCAGTCCAAGCGACAAATTGATAAACTCGCGCCGCGTCATACATCTGCCTCAACCCACGCACGTGAGGTCATTCTTCATCTCCACTGATAATTAGTAGTCAGTGATTCGAACAGCAAGACCTAAAACTGTCCGAGCTGAAATATTGCATTAATGAAGACACTGTCAACAGGCGGCGACCCGTCCTTGACCCGTTCGTGTCCCGAAGGACCGGGGTTGGTCGTCGTCAGCATGCCCGACGAAAGCCCCCTTACATATGTACCTACACATTACTGAACTGGAACTCCGATGGTGGGGGGCGGTGTAGAGCCAGCCTGTTTGATAGGCCCCGGACGGCAGTTGGCTGGCTTGAAACCCAAAATAGTATACAAGCAAGGGATGGGAGGCAATGCCTTTTCGGGTGCGGGGTTCGTTTCTCATCACATATATATCAGTTCACAGAACTACCGCTGTAAGCTCAAGGCTTCCTCCCCATTCTACCATTACCTTCGACCAACACCAAACATAAATGACGAAAGACAAGATGCAACCAATTCGCGTGTGGATCACTCGTAAGTGGGGTATTACTTGAAAGGCATCACGGACTGGGCCCTTGCAACTAACTCGGCGACTGCTAGCTCCGGGACCCAACCCATGGAAGGCAAGTTTTATTAAGGAAGACCAGAGAGAGACCCCAGACCTCAAGAAACCGCCTCGGGTGGCTTGGCCTTTGCTGACTCCCCATTCCTACGAATAGGTCATCTTCGTCCTGGAAGAACTCGGCACCCCGTACGAAGTCAAGTCGATCAAGTTCGACGACGTCAAGAAGAGGCCCCTGACCGACGTCAACCCCAACGGCCGCGTCCCGGCCATCGAGGACCCCAACCACGCCGGCGGCCTGACCCTCTGGGAGTCGGGCGCCATCCTCACGTACCTGGTCGAGCAGTACGATACCCAACACGTCCTGACCTACACGGACCTCGCCGACCGGCACCACCTGAACCAGTGGCTGCATTTCCAGATAAGCGGGCAGGGTTATAAATCAATTAATTAATCCAACCACCTGGCGGTGGTTAATTAATTAACTGAAATTAACTATTTAATGCTAGTTAATTAATTAATTTAAGGGTGTTAATTAATTAATTAATTAATTAATTAATGCTAGTTAATAATTTCGTAATAATTTATAATATTATAGTTTATATAAAAGGTAATAAAGGTATTTTACTTTAAGGGTAATAATATTAGATTTAATTATATATAATAATTAGTAATATTAGTAATTAATAATATTAATAATATTAATAACATTAATAATATTAATAATGTTAATAATATTAATAATATTAATAATGTTAATAATATTAGTAATCGGTAATATATAATAGTAAGCGGCTATCCTTTAATTTCTAGCTTTCGAGACACCTTATCGATAAGGGGTAAGGTTAATAAGGGGTAAGGTTTCTAGCTCTCTTAACCCTTTATTAATAAGAAAAAAGATTATTAATAAAACTTGAAACTATTAATAAAGCTATTAAATAATAGGTTAATTTATTTAAATTTATTAATAAGCTTATTAATAAGATATCGCTAATCGAGCTGGAAATATAGGTTAAAAGCTTACTATTAAGAACTATCGTAAAATATTTAAAGATATTAAAAAAAACATTAATTAAAATTAATTAATTTAATTTAACTAATACCCTTTAATTAATTAATCAAGTTATTTCTAAAGCCTTATTTAATTAATTAATTAGAGGGTGCTGGTTAATTAATTAAGTAATTGATTGGTTTTAATTAATTAATTTATAAGCCTGTGAGCGGGCAGGGCCCCTACTACGGCGCCGAGGCGTGGTTCGTCAACTTGCACCCGGAGAAGGTGCCGACCGCCATCGACCGCTACACGAAGCAGGTCACCCGCGTCCTCGAAGTGCTCGAGGGCTGGCTATCCGATGATGGTAAAGGCGGTAAAAGAAAGTGGCTGGTGGGCGAAAAGATGACGTACGCCGACATGGCCTGGGCGCCCTGGAACGACCGGGTCGACACGGCGCTCGGGGTGCCGGAGCCCAACAAGTTCGACGGGTTTCCTCACGTCAAGGCCTGGCACGACCGGATGATAGAGCGTCCGGCGTGGAAGCGCAGCATGGAGCTCCGCGCTCGGCTGATGGACGAACAAGGGCTGCAGTGGAACGGCATACCCAAGGGGATCACGTCGTTTGCCGAGTACGAGGCCATGATCAAGGCGGGGCAGGATACTGGCTCTCAGAAATAGGATCAGTCACCTGCACCTGGAGCTCAGTTGGCCCAAGCTATCCCCTTGACCGCCGAGTACAGTCATAAGGGTGGAGACAACGGTTTACTCAATTGGAGAGCGTGCACTAAATGAAGCTCCAGCACATAATACCACATCGTGAGCTGTATGGACGAGTTTTAACCAATTGAAGTATACAGGTTCTGACCCACAACTATTATTGTACTCAGCGGTCAAGGGGATAGTGTGGCGCTGGATCTCTAGCCACTGCACTTGCCATACATGCCTTCTGACACACGGTCCCTGAATCTGACATACCGGTCGAGTCCTATATCGTTTCCTACCCCATGCAACTGCGGGATCCATCATCCCAGACTCTACGTATACTTGCAAGCACTCAATATTGTCGTGATTATCTCTACACAGGCCCCCTGTCTTTTGTTAGTGACTAGGTTAGCCCCTACTCACGAATTGTAGTCGCAAGCCATGGGCGAAAGGCCAGAGTCCAACTCCCACTCAGCATCAAATGAGCGGCTGTGCGACCTCTGTTCCACAGCCAACCTCAACCCGCCTCTAGACGACAAAGTCGAGGCACCACTCGTCCTTTCCCTCGGCCTGGGAAAGGACTACATCGCACGATCCCAGGAATCATGCCCCCTCTGCCGCATCACGTGCTGGATGCTCGGCACGGTTCCCGAAAGATACGGCGATCAGGAGTTGTTCCTGGTTTCCCCACGACGATGGAGCGCTCAGCTGTATCAGCGTTTTCGCTTCTGGGATGCGAAGGCTACCGGTCTCGCCCTGGCTACCCAGCACACAGATGTCTATGACAGGAAATTGATGCCATGTTTCCATCTCGACTCGGGTCCCAGGGTGGGAAACCCTGTTCGCTTCGCTGTGGCCTTGGGACAGGCCGAGTTCGACCAAGTACCTGCTCTCGAGACGGCAAAGTGGCTGTCAGCCGCCAGACTTCAGCCGAGTGCTGACCTGGATAGGGCCAAGGATTGGATTTCACATTGTCTTGTCAATCATCAAGAGTCCTGTGCACCCTTGACCCCAACGCCTTTCCGGCCGACGAACGTGATTGACTGTATGGATGGGACACTCATTGGGACACCTCAAGGCTGTAGCTATGTCTCCTTGAGTTATGTCTGGGGGAAGCCCAAGTCAGGCCAGACCTCTGGCACGCTTGGCTCGCTGGCCGAAGCCGACCTTCCCCTGACCATCCGTGACGTGATGACGGTGACGCTCCGGCTGGGCTACCGATACCTTTGGATTGATCGGTACTGCATCAAGCAGGACGACCCCGTGGACAAGGCTCGGCAGATTATGAACATGGGTCTCATCTACAATTGCTCCGTGTTGACCATTGTCGCGGCGGCGGGAGAGGACCCCGACTATGGCCTGCCCGGCGTGTCGGAGCGAGCGAGGCAGCCTCAGATCAGCCATGATATCAAAGGTCACACCGTGGTGGCCTTCCCCGAGGACCCTGGCTCCCAGATCGGGACTACCATCTGGTCGACCAGGGCGTGGACATATCAGGAAGGCCTCCTCTCCCGCCGCCGACTCGTCTTCACGGACCAGCAGACGTACTTCGAGTGCAACACGGCCAGCTGCGAAGAGTGCCTGCCCTTCCCGCAGGACTTTGCCCCGCGCTCTCGGCACACGCGGCCCGAAGAACAGCTCCAGCCTGTATTCCAAGGTCTCAACCGCCCGTCTCAGACGGCCGAAGAGGCCATGCTCGTGCTCGAGGCCATCGCGGTGTACTCGTCCCGTGCGCTGACCTTCGACTCGGACTACCTCAACGCCATGCAGGGCATCCTCCACGCCCTTTCCGGGGAGGATAATAAGTATCTGACGGCTAACCTGGCCGGGGTGCCTCTTGTCGCCCTGCCTCGGATTCTGAACGATGCCTGGGGGAAAAAGACAGGTGTGGCACGAGATATTCACTTCCTTGCCTCGGGTATGACACATGCTTTGATGATCGGGTTGACCTGGATCACCCGGCCCGGGAGACGACGCGCGCCAGAACTGTTCCCCTCGTGGTCGTGGACAGGTTGGACTGGGAGTGTGGGTTGGGGAGGGATGACGGGCAATACGCATCCTTTGCTTTTGGGCGACTATGTTTCTGCTCGCAGTGCCTGGGTGGAGAATGACGACGGTGCCGTAATCGATGTGGAGGATTTGTTTGGACGAAGCCCGATAATATCTGGACCGATCGAGGAGGCGGGAGCAAAGGCAGAGGAGGCACCGAGCGCATCTCCGGAGAGAATGTCGTTTATGCAACACCCGAAAGCCATACACGTCGAATCCCAAACGTTTCCTGTCCATATCGCCCGGACGACGGAATCATCGCCGGCATGGACACTCGGCAACTCCAGCAACACCAGCTCCGTCGATCCAGGCACCTGGGCTTCGTGGCGCGTCGGCCACAGTTCCGGTAGTAGCCTCGATGTATTCGCACAAGTTTCCTCGTGTCACGAAGACGAAGCTTTCGGAGTTTCCGACCCCGAAGAACATGGGTCGTACAAAGCCTTGGTTCTTTTCACCGAGAATGGCATCGAGGCTGCCCTGGGCTACGAAGACACGCCGACGGTGGACGAGATGAATAGTTCCGAGATCAAGATCCTCCGAGAAGTCTGTTCTGCACCCCCACGGCATTATGACGAGACGGAGAAAAGAGTGGAGGACGAAGAAATGAATGGGCAAAGAAGGATTGAAGAGAAGGTAACATCGGACGACACGATAAAAACTTATGAAGTGGTCGGACACATGACTTTACTCATCCGCCATTTGCGGTTCAAGTTGCCGATGTCCTCAGCAGCCGACCCCCTCTCGTGTTTTCCCTCCCCTCCGTCGACGTCCGCCTCTTTGGAACACACAATCCCCGCCGATGGCCATCCTCTGTTCTCCCACGCAGACGTGCGGGCGGGAATGCTTTGGCCAACGACAACACTGGAACGAGTAAGGCTTATATAGGACCCTCGGCTCTCTCTCTCTCTCTCTTTCTCTCTCTCTCTCTCTGTGTGTGTGTGTGTGGCCCTTTATCTTTATTATTTTAAGGTTTAAACACTTTATCCTATTCTATTATTATACCACTATTTATTTAAGATAGTTCTATAGACTAAAGAAACTTAAGTAAAAGTAAATATTACTAAGCTTATATATACCGAGCCTGAGTCGGCCTGGGCGAAGCCTGAGCAAATGAGGCGACTGATTATGTAATCCAAAGCGTCTAGATTAACGTGGTATAACAGCATATCGATAGTTACACTCCCATTTTAGCTTGCTGTATAGGAAATCATCTGCTACTTAATTAGAGACCTCAGTCTATCGCTTAGAAGCATTTTGATGATCACATTTGCCCCCATCTTGTCAAATGGTGAAACCGAGCCCAGCCTCAACAGCCGCGCTGCCACACCCTGATACCTGTACCTGGCTGGATCCCCCAGCTCACCAAGCCCCCTCTGTTAGTATATCCAGCTCAGGGGCTGGCCGCACTCGAAAAGGGGGATCACGTGCGCGGAGAGTACGGACCACCAGATCCTCGTACGAAAAGGATCTGGAGATCCCCTCCTCACTTAGATAGAGTATGCCAATAATACACACCAGATTTGCATCACCAACATCGTACTGTAGTATCTAAAGCCCATTCAACACCCTCTCGGTGTCCCTTTCAAGGAAAGCAGCAACTGGGGATTGCGCCGGGAATCCGGTCACAGTAGACATTCCAGCAGTAGTCGAAGGTCTGGTACTGCGGGTTGAAGACCCAGTCGAACTGGCATTGGTTGAGGATTGGTGTCCAGTTTTTGCACGTGGCTAGCCAGCAATAAACGTACACTGCTTCCCATAGAACATGGCGAGGCCATTCTTGTGTGACGTATATCCTTCGATGCCACTGGCAGAATTTACGTTTATATAGCCTCGGCACTCTATGTCGTCCGGATGAATGCGCATTAATACGCAATGGAAGCCCATTTTATGCAACCGAGCGTTTTATTGGTAAGTTGAAGCCAGGTTGGGAACCATGAAGCCCATTAGTATACAATTTGATGAACGTTAGGCTTAGATGTCTTACCCCACGTCCTTAGTGAGTGCCCATGGATATGAAGATGTGGTCAATTGTCGTTCTCCTCTATGTCCAGGATGTAGCACTGCACTAAGATGACGTCGCTCTAGTGACAAAGAATCAGTCCAGGGTGGTTGACCCAGCATATTTTTCAGGGAAAAAGTCCCTGGGTATTCATAACAGACTATTATATAATATACTCAGACTACGTTACGTTTCTTACCACGTCGCGTATGCTTCTTCGATCTCCCCCAGTTTAACCTCCTGCCAGCTTGTAGCCCAGTACCGCCGGCTCGATGCAGCTCTTGTGACGAACATCCAGGCATCCATAATGGATCGCAAGCCAATTAGAAGCAATTTTCCCTTTCTAAGGTTACATTCTTCTGTCAACAGGTTGTTCTTTGTTTCCTGAATCTTGGCTTGATCGCCTAGAGTTATTTGGGTAGAAATTTATAGGAGGTAAAGTTTTATTTTGGCTCAAGTCTGAAGTCCTAGCTTGAGAAAATATCTGCATAATGCAACCCTTATGACGCCTCGTACCCACGTATATTCCATAAGCCGCAAATCATGTTCTTCGTCAAGTCTAGCAACCTGATCAGTACGTCTATTCAATCGTAACAACCGTGGTTTTAGCGTTGGCGAACATATTTTTGTGTTCCCCGAAGTACCCGTAGGAAAGCCCAAGACGTATGAAGTGTTCTGGGTTTCTTGGCGAAGTTCCCAGCACTAGGGTATAGGAACGGATTTTGCGCTTGTAATCTCCTTTTGCTCCAACAAGAAGACACCATATCCGTCCGATACCTTCATTGATCGCGGAGATGTCCCGTTGTCTGTGTTGGTCCACATCTTGCTCCGTCATTCTAACAACATTGCCCCTCGCTTTGCCATTTAAAGTCTCTCCTGAAAGTCTCTCCTGGTTCAATCCGTAGTATACAGTCAGCCCAGAAGTAAAGATTCTCTTTGAAGCCCTCGCTATCGGTGTTGTCATAGAGGTTCCAAATTCTAAGAACACTATTAGAAACGCCTTCCAGTTCCGTAAAGGCCTCGACCAGTGGTCCAGAGAGAGTGATAGAGCCCCCTTTAACCTCACCAAATGCATTCGTACCGGATACTATGCATTCAGCCCTCAAGGGGAGGGAGTAGTTTACACGCATCGTCGATTCTGCGAGATACCGAGTCTGACTCATGATGGAACACCAACTCCAGGAGGGTGTATGGTTGGCCGACGGAAGAAGCGCTCCAAGATGGATTCGGTCCCAGCACAGGCCGTTGATGAGATCTCCTTTCCATAAACCGGCCAAAAATGTATCTCCCAGTTTCTCCTGAAAGAGTTGCGTCACGGCAGATAACGCAGGTAACCGGTCCGACGCTACGGTTAGCAGCCGGCCCGAGTAACGACTGACTACTGTGTTGCGCCGAACCTGGTAAATGTCGGCATTGCTCATCCTACCACTCTGGAGCTGCTGCATTGAGAACTCGTGGACATCATTGTCGCGTCACTCGTTTTTTTCACATTCGCAATGCCATTTCGATTGGCATTCCCAGTGTAGCTCCCTCTTGTTGAACGAAAGATACCGGCGCGCAAGGATCCGCTCTTGGTAGGTCCAGGCTCGATTCTCGAGAGTCTCGTCCGGTCCATCGTATCCGCTACCATAGTGTTGGAACGTTGGTCTGGCAAACAACCCTGATGAGTCTGAGCTTGGAGGGATAATGCAATCGACAAATAGTCCCTTTCTGCTTCCTAGAAATCCCTCATGAGCTCCAGAGGCGGAGTTGGCCGCAATCACAATCGTTGCGTTCCGGTATATCTGAGCCATGCAGGCGGATTGGTCCTCCCAATCTTTTCGGCTGTCTTGCACGATACACAATGAGTCTATCCAGATGCTAGACAGTCCCATCTCCAGGCAGACCTTGATTGCGTCCTGGAATGTTTTTGGCAAGACGCGCCACGAGATATCATTTCCAAAGCTATCCAAAGTATCGGCTGTAAGACAGAGGAAGTCGAATTTCCCCCAACAATGGCTAAGCGCAGCGTAGCGTCCTTGCAGCCCGGAATTGGTCACTAGGCGGATATTCGGTTGGCCTACTCCTTTCGAAATGGCGAGGAACCTCTTAGGCAAGTCCGGTGTAGACGACAGTTTGCACGACTCGTGATTTTCCTGGCAATCCTGCAGCCAGTGTCTGGCAAGATTGAAACAATGTAAGGACGAAGAGTCTTGCTGGACATGCCGAAGGGTACTCGCATTGCGCCATAACAAAGGTGCGTTGTAACATGGCGTGCCAGCTTTTTAGAGTGTAAATGATTAGCATCTCGACTTTCTCGTTCAGCCTTTTTATTGTTTATTTATACGGCAGCCAATGTACTATCAGTATGATTACCTAGGTCTCAAAAGGTAATCAGGAGGGTAAGGAAAGCTGAACTCGTACATGTTGGAGCGTAAATAGAGAGGAATACTGAACATGTCTCATCATCTCCCGACACAATAATATTCATGGGCTGAAGTGATTCTTCAAACACGAAAATGGATTTCACATTTTCAACAAGCCTCTCCCTTTCCGCGATCTCGAGGACCTTGGGTAGGAGTGGATAGCAGAAATGGCAGTCACAAGACCAATTCTTGAAGCGTATTTCCCACGATAGCTCTGTAGAATGAAAGATATCTATTCCCTGCAAGTTTTCGCATGGATCCTCGATTCCAAATTGGTTCCGAAGTCGATCTAGTATTCCTCGTTTTTTGGAGTTTTGAACGGCGGAGCTTCCATCTTCCGTGGTTGTTTCGTTACGGCTTTCCGAACTTGACATGTGCTCGTCGCAACTTTCATCGCGTACCGAACCGTCTTCAGAATGCTCCTTTCCTGCTTCTGGATCATCGGACACGAATTCTTGATGTGCCTCGGCCATTGCGGCGTACAGCAGGACGATGCGCGATCTGTGCCAGCAGTCCCAGAAGTAGTGGGGATAGGACGCCGCGAAGAACTCCCGGGAATCCAATCGAGGCCTGGTGGTATTGTTGATGGTGGTAGTCGTAGAAACGTGAGGAAGGGAAATAGTGAGGAGAAGATGAAGCGTCGCAAAGAGGGTAAAGTCCTACCAAAGCGGGGTTGCGACCCAGGTCGTTGGCAGGCAGCCTAAGGCAGCCGGAAAATATAACATTAGGCAAGGATGTAGAAAAACCTGTCAGCTGGAAATTGCTTTCACACCATCTGGCAATAGTCTTCAAGGTGGTTGGCCCTCGAGCCGAAGCCATGCCCTGTGGCTGCAGAGCATCACTGTAATGTGGTCATAACGTCTTGCATCGCCGACTCCTAATCTCAGACTCAGCCTCGGTTCGTTGGCGTTCGCTGAGGTGATGCGGTACGTTTTCGTACTTCCATATCCGAAATGACAGATGCACAATTTGACCAACGTCGGAAATCGACTGAAGGCGAACCCACCTAGTGTCCCTGGAGGAAGGTTATTGACTTGTAATTACCTCCTTGTTAAACTGCTCATTGGACTACACAAGATGTTGTCTGCCAAGAGTACCCGACGAGAATATTTCGATGAACCGTCGTTTATAAATATTTTAATGGCGCCTACCGGAATTCGGTTATAAGTCAGGGGCAAAACGTGAACTATTTAACAAAACTGTTCGTCTGCATCCGTTGTTATAGAACTTATATATTGACTCATATCTCTCTGTCTTACTAGACGGCTTTAGAATGCAAGACGACTGTAGAAACGAGTCCCCCCAAGGGAGACGGGGTGACGCACATCGATAGCCATGGCATTACCTTCCATAGGCTGCGGAGGAGGGCTCAAATTTGTTTGAGCTGTAAACCGGACTAGCCGCCAAAGAAGTCGTTTTGCGAAAGTTGGCCGTAGGGCTACTCTGCTTAAGTATCAAGTACTGATCACAATACGCTTTATAAGAGAAAAGCTATCTCTATGAACCTGGGTATAACGGACCGTTATATAAAATATGTACGTTCTTCAATGCAGACTAGGCTCCCTGCCATGCAACCCTAGCCTTCCGACTGCCATGGATAGTCCCATGATACGCTTTCTATAGCCCATAGAATATAGTCAATGACTCCATCAAGTCCACAGTCGTATCCCCGATATCATAATTGTCCGGATTTCCCCCGTTTCCCGTACCACCACCGCCATCGCTGCCACCACCACCCGTATTCCCTCCATCCCTCGCAGCTCCTCCTCCTCCCCCTCCGCTAGGACCCGCCCCACCGTCGTTATTATTATTATTATTGTCGTTGTTGTTGTTATCACCATCCTCGTCCATCCTGTCCTTGTCCTGCCCATCATCCCCTCTGTTCCACTGGTCCTTGTACCACTCATCCACATAGTCAAAGCCGAACGTGACGGGGTCGTAGTCAGCATCAAACACGAGCCGCTGGACGAGGTCGCGGATGGCCTCGTCCGAGTTGAGGGGGTTGGTCGACTTCTTGATCTCCCGGACCCCCGCCTGGACCAGCTCGAGGGCCGAGTACAGGTCCGGCAGCTGATTCGGCAGCGCGGCGCAGAAGAAGGCGAGGGTGTCGCGCAGCAGGCGGTGGATGGCGTTGTTCTTGAGCATGTCGAGCTCGGCCGTGGTGCGGATGCGGCACGGGTCGAAGACGTCGTTGTTGGCGCAGTCCCACCGGACCCAGCCGTCCTGGTTCTGCGCGATGGGGTGCACGATGTCGGTCAGGATGTAGGCCACGCCGGACAGGTTGGTCGCGATGCCGATCTTGTCGCCCCATGCGCCGTCCGAGCCGACCTCCAGGCCGCGCCCGAAGTCGATGAGTTTGAGGAGCGGGACTAGGTCGTGCTCGTCGTCGCCGGGGATCAGGTCCGCCACTAGCACGTTGAGGCCCTTCATCGAGTACTGGGACAAGGTGCTGGGCGACGGCTTCTCTCCCTCTTCCTCGTCGTAGTCGGGTAGGGTTTCTCTCTTGGTTTGTGTCGTGCCTTTGAACTGATCCCGATACGCCATAGCGATTAAGGCTCGTATCACTGTAAGAAGAGTGATCCATTAGTTTCCGTGAAGATCTCATCTTGACAGCCAATGGGTATGGGAAATGATAGAACTCACAACAATAGGCGAAATGCCATACCATCCGGTCGGGTACCCGAAGCCCCGCGTTCCGGAACCGGTGCTTCAGCTCGCTCAGCGTGCCGTGCTCCATGTACTCCATGACGATGATGGGCCGCTTGAGCACGTCGCCCGCCCCGCCCCCGGCCTGGTCCTCGTACCACAGTTTCCGGTAGTCCGGGTCGACCTGGATGATGTGCTCGGCGTTGACGAACTTCTCGAGCCAGAACATCTCGTTGCTGAGGTCGAGGTCGTTGTTGGTCGACGCGTCGGGCTCCGTGTCGAGCGCGTACTTGACCACCAGGCTCTTCTGCAGCGTCGCGCCGCTCTCGTCGTCCTCGTCGAACTTGTCGAACAGCAGGGTCCCGCCGTGGTTGCCGACGGCGATGTTCTTGCGCCACCGGAGGCCCGCGTTGGCGAAGTAGGTCCGCACGTCGTTCAGCCGGTCCTCGACGATCGTCGTGCTGCCGTAGTCCGTCGACTTCTTGGACGACGACTTTTTCGAGGAGGCGGGGGTCGAGGGTTGGGGGTCGTTCATGCCGGAACTGTTGTACGGGCTCAGGTACAAGTCCGGGTCCTCGGGTGGACTGTCGATGCTGATGGGGTCGGAGCGGCCGCCCGCAGGCCGGTCCCTCTGTGACCTGTATCGAGACATGTTGCAATTGAGTATACTCTGGGGTCCCCGCCTAGGTTCGTTGCATCAACACATCAGAGGTGAATGCGAAATACCTGTGCAATCGTTGGGATTCCAGTCCAAAAAGCTAGAAACACGTCATCAACGAACAGCGCTACAGTAAAACACGGCTGAGATGAGATCAGAGGAAAATGTCAGAAGCAGCGCCGAAATTTGGGTAAATTGCCTACCTTGGAATGCATGGACAACTATGTGGAGTGCCTTTGTCTTTGTTGTTGTGATGGACTGTCTGGGTGGGCCAGTCTTTGTTGATGCACTGCTTGCGTGATAGTAGTCATTGTGAACAAAGGGATTCATTTTCGACCATGTATTGTCGCAATAATGGCAGTGTGGGAGGGCAGTGGTAGGATGGAGTTGCCAAAATGGAGGAAGGGGACCTAAAAAGGCAAAAGAAAAATAAGTGACCGCAGAGGGAGTGGAACCCTCTTGCCTTTAAGCATATAACTAAGAATACTACCGCTAGGCTACACCGGCGCGGTCACGGGATCAAGGGTTCTTTTAGATATGTATTCTCTCGCGACAGGCGGGTGCACCGTTGGTGGCAGGAGCATAGAGTTTGAGGTTACCATGGCTTCCTCCTGGTGACGGGGCACGTGTTAAGAGAGAGTTTGAAGCCTGTCGCGATTAGATATGAGGACGGAGAATCTGGTCGGCTTGCCATCAATAGTAATCGGTCTCATTGGCGGATGGACGACTAGCCAACTGAACAACAATCGGTATCAATGCTCTCGAACCCCTTACATGGGATGATAAGAAACTTCTCAAACGGGTCCATCCTCTTGAGCGGCGAAACGGCCCAGGACTGCGTATACTCGTCGTACGCCACTGTCTGGCCTGTCTCTCGGTCGACCCTCCTCTGACGTTCCTGCAACAGGCCAGCGGGCTCGGAGTGCCATAGCTCGAAGGAGTCCGAGACGGGCAGCTTCGTCAGTACGGGGAAGTCGGCGCAGAATCCGTGCGTCGCCAACGAGTACATGGCGTAGAAGAGGTAGACGGTCAGGACAGTGCGACGGACGCTCTCGCCGACGAGCCAGGCGTGCCATTGATTATCATCTGCTGATGCGCGGGGGTGGCGGCGGTCGCCGACTCCGTCTTCGTCGTCGACTACCATGACTTCAGCCTCATATCGTGTCAAAAGCCGCAGCGCCCACGTCGTGAGCAGGATGTGTTGCTGCTCGACGGCTAACCGTTGCTCGAGCCCCCCGCCGAATAGTCGCATCATTTGGTATAGCAGAAAAGCTTGCAGTCGCGCCAGTTCTTCGATCAGAGTCATTCCCTTGCTGCTGTTTATTTTGTCGTTGTTATTGCTGACGCCGTCATTTCCGTTGGTATGTGTACTAGCATTCCGCAACGAAGGGTCCGTCTTCAGCAACTCCAAGACCTCGGCATCCACGACCCGAAAGAGCATTTGGCGATTCTGATCGTTCAGCAAGGCGAACATCGCCGAGACCCCTATGGTGGCCCGGATCGCCGGCGGCATCGAGCCGCGGTACAGCTCCCGATGCAAGAAGAGCGTCTCGCCGCGTGTGGCTAACTCGTGCGGGAAGCGCTTGAGCTCGTTGATGACCCACTGCCAGCTCTCCGTGCTGCCCTCGACGCGCTGCAGCGTGCCGAGGCCGCCCAGGTAGCCGGGTATGCTGAACACTGCTGGCGGCCTCATGTTGCGTGTGCGGCGTGGCGACGAAGGCGCGACATCAGGGGCTTGTTGCCAGCTTGCGAGAAATTCGATCGAGGGTATCACATCGTTGCTTGCCCATCCGCTGATGGAAAGATGAGAGGCGGATTGATCGCCCCCAGGGATATCAAAGACAACGAAATCCGAGTCTCCAGATGTGGGAAGGTTCACGTTGGCTGAGTGTCCGATGGGTCCCGCCAAAGACCGGGCCTCACCCCTAGCGTTCATGTCTGGGCTAACTGCGGAGGTGGGCGAGTAAGCGAAATGGCAGGTCTTCTTGGTCCTGCGACATGTCCCGCATATGGGGTAGGCACGATCACACTTTCGACGGCCATGGTAGCATGCGTCGCAAGACTTGCGCCGCAGAGACATGACAGTGGTGTTCTAATTATGGATGATATTCAATCAGCTTAGCAAATACGCCCAGGCTCCGAACGGGCCAGAAAAGTAGTTCCAGCTGTGCTTTGATGAACATACAAGTTGCGGGGGAGTGGGCTGACTGGTGAATGTTTGTAAGATGCGGGCTAAAGTGGATCACTGCGGTGATGACAAATCGACAGCAATGCGACTGAAGAAACACCATGTATTAGTGAAGATGAGGCCCTAAAACCACCGCGAACGTCGCCAAATCACTTACACGTATTAGGATGGGAATTAACTGCTGTGTGTAGTGCTGGAGATCGTCATGGGATCATGTATACTAACTGAAGACCTCGCCCCTGAGCCCCTGAACCCCTGAACTGTCTTGGCGAAATGTGACTGTATTACAACAGGCCCGCGACCAACGCTTCATGAGCGACCGAGTTCTGAAGATGGACCGGACGGACGCTTGACCCGTAGTCGGGGTAATGCGGATGTCGATGACGGGTCCATGACAGTGCTGTATTAGTGTACGGCAGTGTCAGCAAAGATTCACAGTCGACGGCGATGCCGCCCGGCCTCCGCACTGCATATTGCGGGCGCGGCAACATTAGTAACCGCGTTATTCAATGCAAGTTTGGTAAGCCCAGCCAGGAAAACCACAATTGCGATTTCGGTAATATCCATTGTCGCATAATATAGATTTGCACCTGGGGAGCATGATTGAATGTGACCCAGGACCAAAAGTCAACAACCAACTCATCTCTTCCAAACCTGTATATCAGGCCACATACATTAGCATAATCAAGTCGCATCAATCTCAAATCATGCCCAAGATCATCACCATTGTCGGCGCCACAGGCGTCCAGGGGGGTTCCGTTGTCAGAGCACTCCTGGATAATCCCAAGTACACCATCCGGGCAGTTACGCGCAACGTCAAGAGCGATGCCGCCCAGGCCCTGGTAAACCGCGGCGTCGAGGTAGTCGAGGCCGATCTGCACGACGTCGACTCGCTCCGTGTCGCCTTTGCCGGCAGCCACGCCATCTTCGCCGTGACCAACTTCTTCGACGCCCTCCCAGCTGTGGGCGTCGAAAGGGCAATGGAGATCGAGACCCTACTGGGCGCCAACCTCGCCGACGCCGCGGCCGCGACCGAGTCCCTGGCCCACTACGTGTGGTCGACCCTGCCCAATTCGCGTCGGAATACCGGCGGCGAGATCGTGGTTCCGTACTACGAGAGCAAGAACCGCGTGGACGATTACGTCAAGGAGAATCATCCACAGCTGCTGCAGAAGACCACGTTCTTCTGGGCCGGCTGGTACGCGGGCAACATAAACTACCCGTGGTTCAAGCCCATCGCCGTGCCAAGCGCGGACGGCGGGGACGGCCCTGGGCCCCATATCCAGCTGTTGGGCGTATCGCCGTCGACGATCATACCGATTGCGGGCGACGAGAAGACCAATGTGGGGCTCTTCGTTCGGGCCATCCTCGACCACCCGGAGAAGACGCTACCGGCACAGACCGTCGCGGGCGTGGTCAAGCAGGCGACGTACAGTGAGGTGGCGCAGGTGTATGACGCGGCGCGGGGGACCCAGGTGCGGTGTGTGCAGATTCCCAAGGACGACTACCGCGGGCTCTGGCCGGTCTGGGGAGAGCTGATGGACGTGACGAACTCGCATTTTGAGGTAATGGGCCGGAAGGCGTTCGATACTGCTGACGATGTCGTGTTGACGAAGGAGGATCTCGAGGTGGAAGGGCTGGTTGGAACAGCCGAGGCTTTTGTAGCGAAGAAACACCGTGTTTAGGCAAAGCATTTCGTCGCTGCGTTTCAATTTTACATTTTCCACGTCAGATTTAATTAGTCTTGAATAACAACACTTGCATCCAGCATATTGCAGTCATGTAGACAATGACTAAATTGGGTAAGAAAAATAAATGTAATTTAGAGGGCGAAGCTGATGTGTTGTGTAGATTCCGTAGCAAAGTGTTAGAGCGCAAGTGCTAAGTCGAAAAGGAGCAATTCACTGCGAGGAGATTAGAGTTCCCGTCAGGTCTCAGGGTTGAAGCCCAAAAGCCAGGCACCTCAAGTTCAGTTAGCTTGGGGTTTGACAGGCGAACTGGGGATAACATGAACCAAACCTTCCGTCAAATGATAATCCACTGTGCCCATGCTGATTTAAACGTAGTTAAAGATCACGACGATTTCCCCAGGGTTAGTTCAGTGGAAGAAGCTTCCGCCTTGGGTTTGCTCCTCTATTACTGAGGAGCAGGTTACTTTGTTCGTTTCGTTAGAGCCAGCATCGTTGTCCAGTGGCATCTTTACCTTGGACATTCCGTTGGCCGCCATCGCCACCTTTTGCAACGTTGTGACAATTGAACAATTTTGGTATGATTTTATATCAATACCTTGCAGTGCATATCTCGTTTATTGGCAAGAACCTAAAACGGTAATTATATATGTTCGTGCAGCTCATGTTTAATCAGGCCTCGACACACGACTCGTTACTGCCGGGCTACGATCGCCGCCATCCAAAGCAAGTCAAACACAAGTTCTCATCCGACTCAGACGTGATTGTTTGCTGTGAAGTAAAAGAGTGTTCAGATTGATTGGGCTGATAAATCATCAGACTCCATATGGAAAGCCTACGGACTTGATAACGTATTGGTGCGGCCACGTCATGAGCAATCATTCGGGGCCAAGAAGTCGATTTAGGAAAGTCCGTCACGGGTACCGAACAACAATCAAAGACTGACAGGCTACAGGCTATCAGCTCTTTGATGGCGGAGAAACGTTTACACGATGTTCAACCTTCTGCTTCCTCCTTCCCGACACGCCTCGTGCAAGAGCGTGTCCCACAAAACTCAAGAGCATGGCAACGCAGAGTGCCCCGGGAACATACCCTGCAGCCACCATATCTGCGCTGCAGCCCATTCTCTTCCCCAAAACCACTGCCCAGGTCGTCACCACGAGGAAGACGACACTTTGGTATCGGTCCTTCTCTTGCCTTTGGTACGCAAATAGGGACAGGCAGCACCCCATTGTCAAGCACGACCCAAGCACAATCTCCGGTCCTGGGTGGGTGATGAGGAAGGTTATTCGCTGGGTGAGGTTGTCGCTCCCGATCTGGACTGGCATCTGGACGCACATGCGATCCGCGATCAGTTGACTGAACAGCAAATAAAGGAGTCAACAGTTTGTGAGAAACTTGACCAACATGAGTGTCATCGCTCGTCTCCTTCCGCATGGTGTAGGACGTGGTCACCACGCAACATATCCCTCCTATGACGATTTCTGCCCCTTCTAAGAGCCCCGATGTCACGATGCTTCGTATAGAGGCCCTTTCGATGCTTTGCTTGGGGTGGCATGGCAACGTCTGTGGGTACATTGGTAAAACGTCTAGAAACATATGACGAGATCATTGGCACTGATTTTTGAGGGGAAGAATAGGAAGGTCGGAGCCGTGTCTGCCGTATATATCACTGCCCCTCAATCACTCGGGGTCGTCACCTACACGACGTTTTGTTTTAGCCGACCGTACCAGAGCTGATCGGACACTTCATCGGAGGCTACTTGGAAATACAAACCTCGCAGATGTGCCAGACAGCCACCGGTGAAGTCTGAAGTGGGCGTACAACAAAAACAGTCATCCGTCGTGTGATCGGGCAATCTCTGACGTCAACCCAGTATGTGTGACTCCGGAAGCCTTGTGATCAGCGATTGATGAGCGACGCTTGCAAAATCGCATATGTGCGTTTCAGCCCCTCATGCAGGCAGATATCAAGGCTGTCTCGTGCACAGGGGTCATTCGACCAATCAAGCATCAGCATCACTTGAAGTCGCCCGGTTTGCCTGAGGCTTATGTAGGCAACCAGAACTAAGCAGACCGCAGCTGCGAGAACTGATTTAACGTGGCAAGCCGTTGTCCACACGTACCCGTCGCCCTACGATTACAGACTACCGCATTGGGCATCAACACATAAAGCTCTCAACCTCCCACGAAAGTGAAGCAACTATTGCGCTACTGAACTGCAACCGCAATGCCTGTATATCGCTGCCCAGCCAAAGATTTGGACGCCTTGGGTAGCATGGTTTTCGCCAGGGTACCATGGCGGGTCGGAGCCGCCCTTCAAGTGTCTTCTCCCCGGTTGGCCTGTCGAATTGGAATGAGATCTCATAACAAAATATTATCTGGTAAAGATCTGATCTCTGAAGCTTAAACTGGCTTACGCATCTTAAAAAACATCGTTATCCGCTTTTCTTATCGTTTGATATATACCAGGTTGAGGGAGACATTTGCACACATACACCTGATCAATCATGTCAATAGGTGGCACCCAAATGCCCGATGAGATGGATCATTACCGTAAGGATGCAATGGAGCTCGTGGGCAAGGTTCTTCCTCGGGGCGGCATGGCAGTATCTATTTTGGTCCCTTTGTTCTTCACGGAAGAAAGGCCAGTGTACTTTTGGGCGTAGGTGAGGTATCGTCCCTTAAACAAGACCTCTCGCTGACTGAATGGGTGAAGACTGTTAGGCATATTTTCCACTTCATATATCTTCTTCGTGGCATCATCCTGGAGGGAAATCATACGGTAATAGAAACGGTTTTTTGAGTGTCCAGTACAGATCGAGTTACTAACTAGTCACAGAAATCTCTGGCCTTCACTTATACTCGTGCTGTTGACGGTCGCCACCTGGTATCCCCTCCCGGCTCCTTCATGCGAGTTTGTGCTCCTCAGAATTCCAATACTTTTGGTAGTGGCAAGCATAGCGGCTGTCGTACTCGATCCAATCCGCGCCAGACCTGTGTCAGCCCACGAACAACCGCGACTGTTTCCCACGAGCATCGGAAGACCTTCAACCCGCGCGGGAAGCCCATTGTCGTCGGTAGGCAGCGTCATCTTGGCAAGAGTGGGTGGTGGCTTTACCTCCCCGCCTCTCACAGAGTGGCTGTCTGACATGTCGCTGACAGTCGACGACATAGTGACAGGGGACTGGGAGACCTCTATTGCCGGAGGTAGTGCGAACTCGGACCTTGAGGCGGATCCTGGGGGCAGCGAGCATGAGTTATAACCACAGTTCCCAAGATGTTCTTCGAAGCATTGCCGGAGCCCGGCTTTCAATCAAATGCGCCTGAGCCGACAACGCTACATATTGGAGTTTGTTTCTTGGCAGTCAATTATGCCCCTCAAAGTCTTCACAAGACGCCATTGACCTCGTTCGAAATCTATCCGAAACCCGGAAATTGTACTTTGAGGAACCCCGGAGTCCGTCGTTTCTCATCGGCCCAGCACAACCCGTATTGCATGGTGCGATGCGGCTGCTCACGAACCCCGGACCTTCTGTTGTTACACAGCGCCCACCGAGATACCTAGACTCTGTTCAAATTGTACGCGGCCATCTTACGTTATACGGTAGCATCTAGCCACTTGAATGATGCTCATATTTTGCTTTTTGTATTTCGCATCGGATTGCTAGAGCCGGAAGATTGTAATTGTCAGATTAGGGGAAAAGTGCCGGGTCTCCCATTGTTTGTCAGGTTGCTTTAAAGGGGGATTTGGCGTTAGGGCGTTTCCATGGCATCATGGCCGTTTTGGGTGGGGTCAGCAGATTGACCTTCAAAATGGCAGCGAACCGAAGCCGCAAGTCACCCGAATTCAACAGCAGTGAGCATAGAATTACACCCCAGAACGATTGCGTTCACACGCATTGGGATTTGTTTATTATTACAGTTTGAATTCAGCATACTCTTTCGAATATCTGAGGTGGACAACTATGCGGTGAGGGATCCATCAGTGTGGTGATGGATTTGTATCTGTAGGATGATATTCAAAGTGATTGTCACATGGTAAAAGTGCCGATCATTGAAGGGAGCTGATTTCAGCGCATTCCAGCTTGGCACAGCTTGGTCGTCAGGTGGGGCAACAAGTGCCTGCGGCCTGCATGTTTTGGCAACAGAGCTGGAGAGCAGCTTGGCGACAGAGCATTGATCATTTGAATGTGTCAGGATAATGAAGCTGTCTGGTCTTGATAATAAATTGAGTTAGACGACAAATCCAGGCCAGCAATTAGTACCCATCGCAGACGAAAGCCATCATGATACCATCCAGTGCAACGTTGCAGCAGCGTGCTGTTGTTGACTGCCACCAACAATCTGACCTGAAGCTGATATGCAAGTGGTATTGTGGCTTGCATCCAAACGTCAAGCCACATCACCCTGATAACCGATAACAACAGAGGAGGCTGGGGGATACCGACAAGAGAGCAGAGAGTGTGGGGCTGACGGAGAAAGGAAAGCAGCAGCAGCGATTGAAGTAGGTACCCATCCCAGTTCGTGGTGGTCAAACATGTTCAGCCTGCCTTAGCTTCCTTCGGCCGTTTTCCCTCGCCTGGACCGCACCGCATTCCTGCTCACGGTCGCCCTTTGACCATTTGGATTTTTCCGGCTGCCAACCCATCATCGATCGCGTCTCATCATCCGAATCCCCAGAACGAGCAGCACCTGCATACGTGCCACTTCACACCAGTTCGCAACCCTCGCAGCCTTAATCACCTCCAGATTCGAATCTTTGAACGGGCCGAGGATCCTACTCACCTACCTATTTGCCTTTAATTCCTCGATTGACTTCGCCCTTTCGGGACCCAGCCGTGCCTTCTTTATTCTCTCGATTACCCGCCCAACGACGACATAACCGCATCAACACACAACGCAACGTCACAACAATCACTGCATTTTGTTCTCTTGCGATCAGCCATCTCTCACCATCGCATTTCGCTCTCCTCTCAACATTTGTCACGGTTGCGATTTCCGCACACTAGTCTGCCACGCCTCGAATTCTTTGCGCCAGGCCGACCCAAGCCAGACACGACCAGCATCGAATGACCCAGCTTACTACGACATCCCAATCGCAAGTCCTTGGTACCCCAGCATTCGGTTTTCTACTGGCGTCACCTTAGTCGAGGCGCCTTGTGGCGGAAGGGGGATTCGAGACACAGTTGATGTCTGGTGTTCTTCACCATGGAGAACGGTTTACAGAATGGCATCTCGACCAACCACGATAGAAGTTCCGGCGCCACCATGAATGGCGACACTGCACTCCGATCCAATAGCGCACCCAACGCACCCAACATGACAAACGGTACCCCATCATCATGGCGCATGAACGACCTCCCCGATGAGGTTCGACACATCACCGAGGGCTTTGTCCCGCTAGGTGTGTTGCTGTCGCGACTAGCCCAGATGACACACAACCAAGTACAGGGCAAGATTTTAGAGTTGGCTAAAATTCCTCTACCTCCTGCGTCTGTCCTCATGGGGACTTCGGGCGGACAGGCGGACGACACGGTCAAAGAGAGCATATATAAGAAGAAAGTGCTACTAGAGTTTATTCAGGACACCCATGCGAAATGGGTGAAGGCTCTTGTGATTACCTCCTGGAGCAGGAAGGTTGGCGATGTCAGCAAGCTGATCGACTTGATGGCCCATATCAACGAACACCGCATGTGCTACGAGGATACTCTCGGGACATTAATAGACCTCAAGCGCGACCTTGTTGGAGCCCGGCTCCCGAACCCAGATCTCCAGACGGCCCTACAGGTCCTCGCGACTGGTGAAGCGCCGTGGCTGCCCGACTTCAACTATGTTCCGCCTCCGCCCTTGACCGCCGAGGAGCAGATGCGGTGGATCGAAGAGCTAAACACCCTACTGTCGATTCGTCTGAACCTCGAAGACCACGATAAGATTCCATACCATTTCCGCGACTACGACATCGAGTCAGGGCGTGTGACATTCAAGGTGCCGGGGAGTTCGAGGTGGATCTGACGATTGCCGACGAGGATTTCGATAAGCAGTTCTGGTTCCTTGATTTCCGCTTCAGCTGTAGCCCGGCTCCCGTGAAACTTACCGACACCCTATACTTGTTTATGGAGGCCAGGGTCAACGAAGCTCTCAAGGACAACGGTTTGAAAGGGTGCTACGACTTTCTCCACGAGTTCGTCCTCACCCACAAGGTCACCGAATTCTCCCGGCAAGCGTTTGAGATGCAAAGGGGTCTATGGGTCGACACACTCAAGGTGGAACGCCTCAACCGTGCTATGTCTATTCAATACTGGACGAACCGTTCAGCACCGAATGCGCCGAAGAGTTGGATCATACTGGGAGTACACAGCGGCAAGCGAACAGGAGTCGTCCCTCACCCAAGCCAAACGAGTTACATTAGCATCCGATGGTTCAAGGATGGTAAAGAAGTCAAGGATGTGCCGATCGAATTCAACGATGCCGATATTTCGGCCGAGTCGCTACTGAAGCAGGTGATTGCCAGGCATACCGAGCATATCCTCTCAAGCATGTACCAGAAACTGCAGACCAAGGGTCGTTACATGCGGAAAGAGGCGTCAGTCTCCTTGCATGTATCAACTCCGGAACCCGCTCAGATGGCACTCAAGATGCAGCTCGTCTCACGCGATTCTGTCACTCTCCATATTGTACCGACAACGGGCCTCTTCTGCTTATCCCCGCCACTACCCACCATATATCCGTCGGAGAGTCGCCTAAATGCTGCCAAAGACCCGTCCGAAGATGGTCTTGCAGCGCTCGAGGCACTCCGGTGCACATACGTTATGAAGGAGATTGGCCGACGTGGCAAGAGTCTGGATTGGAACATGTGTAGGGGGCCGCTGCGACCCGAGGAAGTCAAACCTATTCTACAAACTCGAGAGTTCCAGAACCTGTGGTTCACCAGGCGTGGATGGCCTGCGCATTGGTTCCTTATGTTGAGCCTGAGCCCGAGCGGGGATAGATGGTGGTTGATCGAAACGTAAGTTGCTCACATGGATACTCGTTCCAAATTGCATTCTAACAGGTTACAGGACACAAAGTGCTACCCCTAACGCGGGGGCCAAACTGTCGACCTACACCCAATTACCGCTCACGCCCGGTCTGCCGGATTTCTCTGACAACTTCTTCCACAACCTCACCATATTCAGTGCGGCGCTGATTTCGCACGTTATTGACCTGAAAACCCTGCACAGCCGAAAGGTTAAGCATGTCATTGGTAACCTAGGAACTCGTTCGTTGCCGCTGAACGTCCGAATCCCGTCAGTTGTGGTACGACTATCCGAAATAATCAAATTGGGGAGGTCGAAAGGAAGCAGCCGGATCTCATCATGGGCGGAGGATTTCGTCTACATCGAGTTCAAGGGTACTGGAAATCGGAACCGGCGGCGCCGGGCAAGGGCGGCCGTGACCGACGGTACCCCTGAGCAACCAGAACAGCAGCCGGGCGACGACAATTCACGACAGCAACTGGACACGATGGTCGAGGCTCGCTTTAAGGTATCCGACCGCGCCAAGTTCAGTCTACTCAAAGGTCATGTGGAACGCGACGTGGCATTCAATCCGCGCCTCGGCATATTTGCGCTCCGGCTGGGTGCTCAAGTCGGGTCTACCATTTTCGAAAGTTTGGCGCATCGCCTTCAGGCCATCGAGAGGCTTGTGGATTGCATCGACGCTATTAGGAAGAGCGACAGCGATATCAAGTGCGAAAGCATCACGCTTTCTCAAGTTGTTTTCAGCTACAGTGATGCCATTGGTCGCAAAGCCGGGCCACAAGCTCAAGCCAACCTGCACCGATGGAAGGCGACACTGGATCTCCGCAGTGATCGGATCGCCTTGAAGTTGGAGAAGGGCAACCCCCATCTCCGCATCTTGGACGGCATGACTACCGTCCTCAACTCTCCCCTGGGGTTCGCAAAGATCCCCTTATATCTCGCCTTCACCTTGCCAATTCTGAAGGCATTTGATGCCATCGAAGATGCATGGATTAGTCTGGAGGGGAACAACCAAGGTCGCGTAGAGATCTTCTGCGCAACCATTGATTGCTACGACATTAGATACACGTTTGCTTCGCCAGATAAGCGGCCATCCCGGCAAGTCACTCTCCAGGCTAAGCTCCAGATCCGGCAGGTCCAACGCAGCCAACCGTATTGGCAAGTCAAGCGTTATCAGCCTGATCAGGCACCCAACAGCCCAGAGGACGAATTCGGCAAAGCGTTGAAGAAGGTCTGGGAGCCCAGCAGCGACAAGAGCTGGAAGGGGTTCATCAAGAGTGCCGCTTGCTCGACCGATGACACGATTGCGCTCCTGCTTCAAGCCACAGACCAAGCCATCCGGGAGGGGTCTAAGAAGATGCCGTCTCCCAGGGCCGTCAAGCAGCAGCCCCCTGCGCCCAAGGGCGCGGTTAAAAACCAGCAGGCGCCAATGATGAAGAACAATAATGCGCCCATGAACCTGAAGATGCCACCCCAGGTCATGAACAGGGCTCGCAGCCAGCAGCAGGTCCACCGTCAGGGGCCGCCTCCGCCGCAGCAACCGCCGCATCATGATAACCTCGTGGTGATTGATTAGAAGGGGTTACCCGGGCCCATCAAATCTAATGACAAGGTTGATATTGGCGGGGAAGAAAAAGAAATTGACCATGATTGGCCGTTCAATATTGAAAAGGTCGATATGTTCTCGATATGTGTGAAGTTATTTGTTTTGGACTCTTCAGTAGATGCCACCAGCAGGCACTCATGTAATTGAATACTTGCGATAAAGGGGATGGCAAGGAACAGGCGGGGGAATGAAGCCAAGGAGAACATGGCTTTTTATGCGTAGACGAAGAGAGAAAGAAGGCCCAAAGGTTGGCAGAATTTGCATTTGAGATACCCAGGAATAGGCGGTACTGCATCATCATCATTCATCAATCACCCTTGGCGGCCCATAGGTTAACACGAAAAAAAGAGATAAAAAAGAATTAATGAAAAAAGCACGTTAAATCGCAACTGTGTTAGTCATGTCTGGTCAGGGTGACTGCACAGGTCCGTGTGCGATTTAATGTAACTTATATGCAATAAACTTCTATATCTTGACAATTAACACATCACTTTAACACAATATTGAACATACTTGCAATTGCATTTATTTACTCAATATATATACGATGTAACTCCTACACCTTGGCCGTCAGCGTAGCCTCCGCCGCCTGCTGGGCCACCGCGGTGCGGTCCTCAACCATGCCCTGGATCAGCTTGTCGTGCACGGCGTGCCAGCCCTTGTCGACCTGGCTCTTGCAGAGGGCGGCCAGCAGGCGGTTGCAGGTGCAGACGAGCGTCTGCACGAGCTCGAGCGTGCCGCGGTTGTTCCCGTCCTTCTTCTCGCAGATGAACCACGTCGTCTCGAGGACCACGCCCAGCGGGGACCGCACCCGCACCCAGACGCCCTCGGCGCAGTCGACGAACTCCTCGACGCTGGTGACGTCGCTCGACCAGACGGGGTTGGGGACGTGGTCGTGGACTTCGTAGACCTTGACCTCCCTCTTGGCACCCGCGGTGGCGATCGCTTTGGGGACCTTGTAGGCGTCGTAGTCGGCCAGGACGGCCGGGTTGTTGGGGTCCTCGACGTCGAGGCGCTTGTAGGTCGTCAGGTGCGGGTCCGCGTGCAGGAACTTGTCGTGGTCCTGCAGGGCGGCGATGGCGGCGGATTTGGTGACGCCCGGCGGGAGGGCGGTTTTGTTGCAGAGGTTGAAGCCGCCTTGGAGGACTAGAATGGGGGGGGTTGAGCACGGGTTAGTTCAGTTGCTAGGAGTAGGAGGAGGGGGGATCTCTTTCTCCATTGCGGCTTGTGGGAGATCTTCACGATCATGGGCGGAGGAAGTGGAGGTTGAGGTTGGAGCTTCTTGTGGGATGGATGCGGGGTGGTGGGTAGGGACTTAGTGGGAGCTCCAGGGGCCGGGATAGCGGAGAGATAGGGGGGGACAGGGCGTTAGCTACATGTAGGTAGCCAGAGCTTGTTGTTCCTCTCCCTGGGTTCTGTTTGCTTGATTGCTTACTTTACTTACACGACATGATGTTCCTGGGTTTCTCGAAGCTCGACCGTTGTTCAACTGGGTGGAGTCAGTAGACAAGATGAGGATGGTGTTGCAATTCAGCTTGGCAGATGTGGCAAAAGGTCGTTTTGATATATGTTCAAGCTTTGAATTGTTTTGGACGGGACACGATGCAGCGAACAACAAATGCAGAGGAGGGATCGCGTCTAGTTTAACAGCTTGCAAAGTGTCGTGACCTGCAAAATGTCGTGAATCAGGGCCGCCCAGCCGCGTTTCAAGGGTCTATCTCGGTCTAGGTATTGTTTCAGCACGGCCCCCACCTCTCATCGTCCGTTTCCTGACTCCGATCATACAGATGCCGTCGTCACATGGGGCTTACATAGAGCCAATTCAGGTTGGATTAACTATTTGAGACTTTTGAAATATCGTTTCTCGAAGCACATTTGCATGCATGAACCAACAGGTCCAGCAAAACAACATGATGCAAGTTCAACGGTAACTCAACGCGCTTTCGCGCAGCTGCTGTGTCATGCCTGTGTAAGAGGGGTGAGCAAGCACTTGCAAAAGAAATCATGCCACACACGCCTCCCCGTAATAGGTACCTACACCACCACCACCACTTCATCATATGGACACGGGCTCTCTTACGGCAGCCGCTTATCCCGCCGACTACCCCACATCCAATTGGGCTTCAACAGAACCTCCACACCGGCCCGGCCAAAGAGCTCCTCGAGGACGGCCCTCTGCTCCACACTCAACACCTCCAGCATGGGCAAGAGCCGCCGGAAGTGAACCGTGACCGTCGTTGGGTCCTCGGGCGCCACGTTAACCCGCACGGTGCGCAGCCGCGGGAACCGCCCCTCGTAGGCGACTGCGTGTGCCATCCGCTGCAGGTCCGGCACCACGAGCGCGTCGAACTCGTGGAACTCCAGGACGCACAGTGTTTGTTCCGGCAGCAGGCTGACCAGCCGCCCCCCGCCGCCCGTGGGCTCGATGGTCGTCGGTTTGGGTCCGAGGGTCCAGAAGAGGTCCTCGGCGCTGAGCCTGACTTCGGCCAGGTGGGGGAAGGCGTCGCCGAGGTTGCCCCGGATGAGTCGGGGCCTGCCGACGTCGCGCAGCCGGGGCGCGCGCCACAGGTTGAGCTCGAGGCGCTCGAGCGTGTCATGCGCGACGGGCCGGAGCGCCTCGATAACCTGGCCGGCGGTGATTTCGTGGTAGTTCGGGATGGAGGCGGGCTTGAACATGTCCGGGCCCCCTTCACTGTAAGCGAAGCGCCGGAGGCTGCGGTACTCGGATAGGGCGTGTGCGAGCTCGGCGGCGTTAAAATGGCTAAGCCTGATCTCCAAAGCTTGCAGACTCGCAGGGAACTTGGGCAGCAGTGGTGAAATCAATTCTCCTTCTTCTCGGCGGATGGCGATGCGCGGACGACGACGATCAGGCTCATGGCCCTGGCAGCCAGCCAACTCGAGCTCCCGCAAGTTCGGGGCTAACTCTATCAACGGCGCCACGCTGCTGAGCCGAAATGCGTCGGGCATACCGCACGATCCCGTTGGTATATACGTACTAAACATTAGGAACATGCGGGTAAGTGCCACCAGGGGCGGTAGGCGCCTGGCCCGGTGCAGACAACGGACCAGTCGGAATGTCTCATAATGCAGCACCTCTAAAATATTGCAGTGTTCTAGATTCGGCAGCAAAAAGGGCAGCAAGCCCGCCAGGGGCACCACGCCCCATTTCCGCTTCACGACCAGGTCGAGTTTGTAGCGGAAATGGAAGCGATCGGTCACGGTCTGGTCCAGGAGCCTGGCAGCCTCCTCCTCCGCCTCACTGCTTTGGCCAGCTTCATCCGCGGCAGGGATGGCAATCATTACCTGCAGGAAGGTCACCAATGCCGCAAGCCGTGGAGTCTCCAGCACGGTGCGGTAGAAGGCGACGAATAGTCTTGTCTGGGGCCCGTTGTCATTGGGGTAAATATGAATATCGTAGCGCGCATACAAGGTCGGTTCCGCAAACTCCTGTAGAGACTTGCAAGTCTGGCAGAGGCACGCCAGTGTGCGTTTGTCGTTCTCTAAAAGCCCACGTATGAGGCACCAGACCTCTGCAGGAAGCAAAGGCATTGTAGACCGCATGGTGTTATTTTAGTGAGGAGGAGCTACAATCGTTATTTTTCTTTCATTCTCAACAGCTAAGGGGGGATCTCCCAAGATCATCAGAATAATGTGGCCTTTGGATGGGAGGCACAAGTGAATATGAATCCACGACTTTTGATGGAATGGTGGCAATTGTTGTGTTCGGGCGCGTCTTTGCCGCTGCGCTTGGGTGCTTCTTCACCACTTGTCAGTGAAGAAGAGATGCTAAACGTCACATACGAAAGGGGAGTTCTGTTAGTCACCGAGCAAAAGCTAAATTGTACGTGCCCCTCACGACTTTGGTCATTTCTATTACCCGCACCAGCCCAACTATAGGACGACACGCAAGAATCACGGATACCGAAATCGACTTTAAAATACACAGCAGGACTCAATTCTGGACTAGTATTCCGAAAATGCAAATCGCTATTAGAATTAGGCCAGAATCCATTATCTTGTATAGGGCGAAGTACTAGCACTGGGCAAGCCATCCATCACGACATCCGGCCCGGCCTCTCGCCGACCCGATAATAGCTAGCATACATACCGATGCTGGGTAGTACCTAGTGTCTAGGCCATAGCATCATAGCTTATTAATCCGCTTCCGGGCCACCTCCAGCACCCGCCCGAGCTCATAGGAGATATCCGAGACGGCCAGCTTGGCCTCGTTCTCGTCCGGCACGCCCCTGTCATCCATCGCGCGAATCCTCGTCCGCATCGCCGTGCGGAGCTTCGCCATCTCGTAGTGCATCTTGTCGAGGAAGTCGCCGGTGTCAAGGCCGGTCAAGGATCCCGGGTCCAGGCCATTAGATAATGCCCCGCCGAAAGACACCATCGGAGGTGTTGGCGGCGGCGGTGGTGCCGCTCGATGGATCGTCTCGCGCGCTTGCATCGTCTCTTGCACCTGGTCGAGCTGCCGCTGGAGCTCGGCCAGCCGCGTCTCCGTAAACTCGTCGCTCCCCGCGCGCTGCACCTGGCAGGCGCTGGAGTGCCGTTCCCACTGATCCTTGCAGCCGCTGGCGTGTTGCTCTAATTCATGCCGTAAACGATTCTCCACATCGCCGAATTTGCTTTCCACTTCTTGAGATCGCCTATCGATCTCTGCAAAATGCAACCCATTCTGAAAGTCTGCCTCTGCGATTTGTTTCTTGGCCTCATCGACGGCCGTATTGGTCTGACGGAAGAGTACGCCGTCGGCTTCGCACTTCTGCCACATCTCCTCCCGCACCTGAGCCGTGGCCTTCGAGGCTTCAACCCTCGCGCGCTTCTCGTCCGAGACGTGCTGTGTTATCTCCGCCTTGACCTCTCTGACCTCGCGCGCAGTCGCTTCCATGGTTTCTTCAACATGCTGGTTGACAAAAGACTGCTGCGCCAGCTGCTTGCTGTGCGCCTCAGACTGCTCCTGGAGAGACTCTAACCGGCGCGCATCCGAGGCGCGCTCGCTCAGCTGCGCTTCGAGCTCGGCAATGCGCTTCCGGTCGGCCGCCCACGTTTCCAGTAGCTTCTTCTGGGAGTCCGCGGACGCTTCGAGCGCCTCTAGTCTTATCTGGCGCTGCTCGAGACATAAAAGAAGCTCGCGAATAGCGTCGACCGATTCGGGAGCTTCTTCTTCCTCGGCCGGGAAGTCCGATCTTTCGACAAACAGCGACTCTGACATCGCGTCGGGACTTCTGACCCTGTCGGCTACTTTGGCCACGGCACCCTCATTCGTTTGGCTTGATTCATGGTCCGGATCATGGTCTGGGACCATTGACTTTGCCGATAGATCCTCTCGTACCCCGGCTACTTCAATGGCGTCCAAGACCACTTCTTCGTTCTCCTCTGTAGCGGCCGCCTTCTCTTTCCGTTGAAGTTCTTGGGTCGGTGTGTCCTCGGTGAAGCTGGCCTCAAATCGTGAATGCGTGTTCTCGTAGAGAGGTTGCTGCGTCTCAATGCGCGGGACAGTGGGGCGGTTAGGCCGAGGAGAGTTGCCGGTCGGTTCAGTGGCCATGCGCTTATTGGCCATATCGGCTTCTTCAGGCAGCTCGTCTCGCGATCGTTTTCGGGGGTTTTCAGCAGGGCCTGATGAATGTTTGTAGGTATCAACCAGTTCGTCCAGCGACTGGACTGAGTGGGTCGATTCTCGGGATAACGTCGCAGAATTCGACTTGGCTGGCAATTCACTTGTCGGCATTGTCGGAGTCGTCGTATTCTTTCCCTTTGCTGCAGGTGTTGGCACTTTCGAGGGAGCCGGCGCTGGTGGCTTGGGGGAAGCGCAACCTTGGGTTTAGGCCCCTGGGGAGCTCCCCGGGGGGCTTCGTTCTCTCTCAGTCGCCTGGGCTGGTCCAGAGATGGGCGTCGCAGGGGACTTGGCTGTCGCCGGGAAGGGCTAGATTGTCGTCGGGGAGGACTAGTCCGCCGACGAGGCGGGCTGCGCGTTCGGGGCTCGAATCGATCTCGTCTCTGCATGTCCGACCTTGGTGATGCCGATATAGGACTTGGAGGGGGTCGAGAAGCGCCGGGTCACAAGTGCCGTCGAGAACCTGCTTAGAGTGCACACCCTGCTTTGTCAGAACCCAGTAAAACTGTCTCCGCCACCCGTCCTCGCGGCGATCCCAGTCCGCTTGAGGAATGGGAGTGTGCTCGCCAGGGCGAAAGCGGTCCACGGTCTCGGCCAGCTCGGCGATCTTGTTCGGGGGCTTCCCGAGCTGCTTAGGCCCGTTGCTGTTGGCCAGAAAGTGCCGGCGGCCTTCGCAGTAGAGCTTGACGGCATCCTCGATGGTGTCGGCGCTGACGCTGGAGTCAAGCTTCAGGAGGTCGCGGATCTTAGCCCAGAAGCAGCGGCGGCCCCAGAACTTCCCGAAGAAGATGACGGCCTCGAACACGAGGCGCAGGGTGGTCTCGAAGCGGAGGTAGCTGTCGATGTCGCCGCGCGACTTGCGCCAGGGCATGAAGGCGGGCTTCTGCAGGAAGTCATGAATGGCGTGGCTGGTGTGCATGGGCTCACCATGGTGGAAGAGGAAGCCGGCGAGGTGGAAACGGTTTTGGTTTTCAGGTCGGGCGATGGCGCGGGGCGCAGTTGGGGGGCCGCCGCCGGTGTTGGGGGAATGCTCCGAGTGGGCCACATTGATGAATTTAGCCATGGCCAGTCGTCGACCTCGCGTAGGGCTGCATAAGTCAAGTAGGATTCTTGTCTCACACACTGGATGAGGCGTCCGTCGGGCGGGGTGAGAACGATTGGAGGCCTCACTGGAAATGTATGCAGTGTAACGCCTTGGGAATTGGTCCGCGAACTGCGCCTCTGGGAGATTTTGACGCGTTTGGTTCCAACGGGGAGGGAAGAAAGTGCTTCTCGGTGCTTGGGGAAAAAAACGATTTGCGGGCAACCAAATGCCGGGAGGGACCTTGCACAGGCTAAAGTTAGGTGAGTACAGAAATAGCGGGGGGTTATGGGGTGCATCTTCCAAGTGGAACCCCCGATGATCTCATATGTCTAGACTGGCAGATAACGGTGGATTAACGATCTAAACTGAGCGGCCCCCGAATTCTCGTGCATATAAAATCGGGTTGGTTATATCACAATCCTGATCCATTGAATGTCCTGTTCCTCGTGGCTTATTGCCACGTCGTTTAAGTACCTGCCGTCTAGCTGTCCTGTTGGTGTGGTATACTTTCCTACTCGGTCATGCCTGCGTCTGTCTTGTGTGCGTGCTTGAGAGTTCGGCAGCTGTCGTGGGGCTACTGGCCATTTTTAAGTCACTAGGGGAGTAACTTAAATAGCTAGGCCTCTTGTAAGTGCACCTTCTTTATCATGTGCCGAAGCATTAAGTACCTCCACGATTAGGGTGTAAGAAGCATGTGGGAGAGTAGGTAGTGTAGACAATTCAGTTTTATAATTATATATAATACCAGTATAATAATAATCAAATGACATACATTTAGCAGGCAGGGCTACGTATCACCCCCGCCATCTGAGATGTATACAGTTGCCGCTTCAGCAGCCGTCTGCCGGCGATCGCCAACTATTTGCCCAACTTTCCTACGATTTTCTCGTCTTCGAATTCATCCACAATCGAGTACCCAAACCACCTGCCGTGGTGCGGATTGTCGTTCTCCGTCGTCAGCGCCAGCGTGTCGCTGGTCAGGTTCTTCATCAGCAGCCACTCCTGCCAGTCGTCCCAGATGATGACGTCGTTGAACATTTGCTCCTGGTGCTCGGGGCCCATGAAGTTCTGCGTCTGGCAGTCCTTCCTGACGAAGACAGTATGGAACGCCTGGTACTGGGGGCTATTGGTGACGCGGCCCTTGTGCGCGTCGTCCAGCCCGTTGCTCTCGCCCTTAGCGATGTAGTTGGTGCAGGTGAACTTGCCGTCGAACCGCACCCACTGCTCCCAATTCTCCTTGTGGGGCCACGAGGAGCCGATCACGCCGCAGACCCTGGTAAGAGTTTTGTCACGTCGTTAGCAAGAGGCCCATTTTAGATGGGAGGGCGCGATCTAGGGGTTTGTAGCCCGATACAAAAAGCGACGACTCACCCATAGTAGATCGGTATCACGTAGAACCCGCCGCAAGTTTTCACTTCGCTCGCGTGGTTAGCATGGCTTCCTTCGAACTGAAATGGTCTTGATTTATGATTTGCAAGGTTTGTTAAAGGACGGGATTCGAAAATGTCTTACTGCTGTTCTTGGGGCGTGGAATCGTGAAGCTTGTCCCAACAGTTGTTGTTTCACCAATTGATTTCTGAATGCTCTCATCCCATGTCTTGGCCACTGTCTTGGTCGTTGTATGTGAGCCTCCTTTATGAATTGTATGACTGTAGGTATTCGTGAAGTCGAATCTCAATTCTTGTTTAGCGCCGCCAAAAATACCACCAACCTCATATCCTTGAGTACATCCCATAGGTCAGCGAAGATATGCAATCGTTTTCCGGGAGCGATCGAAAAATGTAACAAGTAGTGGCGCCGCTCCGTTTATTCTAAAACTCCGAGAGAAGAAAAATAAATGAAAGGTAGAGAGACAAGGATGCTTACCGGTTGAGTATCCAACGCTGACCCCATGTGAGTGACCATGATCTTCTCCCCATTCCTCCCCGTTTGCTTCTGCGTTGGTTTCGCTGCCGCCCCATGATCTTCCATTTGTCGTGGAATTGGCGAACGCGTACGAATGCTGAGTGGTAATACTGCACTCCTGCTCCTTGCTACACTTAGGGGCTCCCGGATAGGGCGCCGGGATCCCATAATGCCAGAACCGCGTCGTGGGGCAGAAAGAGTGCTGTGGCTTAGGGTGGTGTGGTATGTATTCCACCGTCTGTGCATTTTTCCAGTGCTCTTCATACTGGATCTCCGCCGTGGGGAGACTCGATAGGTCTGCAGGCGTGCAAGTTACCTTCAGATCGTATTCTTTGAGCGTGTAGTTATGTGGGTTTCGTTTCGTCAGATTCAACCCGGGACCAGGGAAGGTTCCGGCACAGGCCGTGCTGCTGCTCGATTGGAATGGGTTCTGAAAGGTAAGAGGCATTAGCGGTCTTCATAAATTGCATGTATCCCAGGTGGAGATATATGTACGCACTTTGTCAAGGGTGGGCCGGAAGTTCTGAGGCTGGGCTGAATCGATGTCAATGCATTTCCGCCCGGCTCGCATCTGGACTTCGGAAGCTACTTGGCTACCCCCGCTGACTAGCAGGCATTGCAATAGCCCGAACAATATGGGGAACCATTGACACAGCCGTGACATCTTGTCGATTTTTTGATTGAACCAGTCATATATCAGTGTTGAACAAAGTGAGTTGAACCGATGGAGGTTGGAAACATGGGCCCAGGATGTGCAGTATCGACGAGCCTAATATATACAGCCTTCAGCGTGTTTTGTTTGCAACGAAGAGTGCAAAGAAAACCCCACTTATGCTCGTGCTTCAGGGCTGCTATCAACATGGCCATGACCAAGCTCAGCACGCGTTATCTACCTCGTCTAGCTAAATCAAGTTTGTGCTTAGATGGCCGAAGTCTGGTTTCGTATCATCTTCCTGCACTGAAATTGGATTTGGGACGATGCCCGTCAAGGTGTCGAAGATTAGAGTCTCACAGGAACACAACGTTTGGCCTCTCGACCTCAAGGGTACTATCAATAGTCAGGACGTACCTAGATAAGACTAGCCCGGTAGTGTACATACTCTATAATGATCCCCGTGATCGAAAGGAGGTGACGCCACTATCCGTTGATTTCTGTTGATCTTGAAAACCCGCTCAGGCCGTTTTCAGTTCAATGTGGCGGTCTGTAACGGTGACAGAATAGAGAAATGAAGAAGATCATGAGGATACAATCGCACGGAGTCATAATTACCTGTATTTACTACGTACTTGGATGGGTAAAACGTTGTATCAGGTGACGATTGTGCTCCTCGGAGGCTCACGGACAAGGGCAGGGCAATGGCAGTAGTCTATTAATACTGCTTGCGAACTAGCATGTGTACGTTAGACAAATCATATTGGTAAAACATTCAGAATGAACTACGTTAGCCATGTCTCAAGCTCGTAATGACTCCTGTTTAGATGGAACTCGATTCAGGGGCTCCAAAGCAAGATGTCCTCAAAGTAATACTGAGGGCATTTCCGACAAAAAAGTGATTGCATTCGAAACCCCCCTCATACAGATCTGATCTTAGAGAGTAGAGTAAACAAGATAAGGCCATGATGTGGAGAACCCCCGCTCCTTCCATCGCTTAAGAACGCATCTTGATTATCATAATAGTGTTATCGTTTATGTTATGCTGCCTTGCGACAACATCTAAGGATCGAAAGCTCCGATGACCTCGGCTCTCTCTGGCCCGATAGCGACCTCAATGAATGCCATAAGTGACGAGCAAATAAGCATATCGCGTCATCGCGCTCCGCCAGATGAAACTCGCTCAACAGGGACGGCTGGGCCTCCATTGGCAGTTCGCGGCCGCTAGTGAGCCTTTCAAGGAAGCTTCTCAACGCAAAACGTTGGCGAGGACCCTTTGGGTCTAAATAAACAACCCGTTGATAACGGGCCTAAACCTTCCACGCAACTCTAGTATTGCCCCATCAGCCCGCACGGGTTGCCGAACCTTGGGGGTCAGCCGTTATCTGGCTTACCAGTGTAAAGAGACGCCCCGAGAGAAAACTTGGGATTGTCCTCAAGGAGATAGATCAGTCGTGAACTACATATTTAGCTATGCCCAATAAGACCTTTCTTTTACCGTCCCTGTCATCATGTATTCTCGCACTCTTCTCTCCATCCTCTTGATAACCTAATTACTACAAGAAATCCATCGGATAACATGAAGATCCCACATATCGTTTGGATAGCAGCTATCTGTGGCCGCTTGGCACTCGCGGCCACAGATGGGATAGACCCCGTGAAACCCGATGGTGTTGAATGGCCCAACGCACATATTGAAGTCTGCAATGGCGCCAATTTCACCCAGGAATGCGGCAAGGTCGATATGTCTGAAAAGTTCCTTGGCAAGTGCAGTGAGTACTTCACCTTTCCGTTGTTCCACGGAAAAACAGATTTGCTGAGATCGATCCAAGAAACCATTCCTTATGGCATATTCTACGGCCGGGTCATGTCGGCAAGACTCGTCGGGTCCTACGGCGACGGCTGCTGTGAGCTGTTCAGGTAAGTCCAAATGCAACCCCACAAGATGAACTGCAAACTTCGGGCGGGGACTTGTTACTGACACGCCTGGGTCTTCTCTTCGCTATCTGTAGGGGCATCAACTGTATCGGGAGTCGCGTCATGTTCCAAAACGAAATCAATGATCTGCACGGCCACTGCGGATTCGGAGGGGGTCCTCTGTGGAATGGTACGGTGCCGGAGAAGCGGCCTAGCGATGCCCCGGGCCAGACGAAGAGCTTTGCATGCTATAAACCGGAGTACTGCGAGACGCTGAGAACAGTTTACCAGGATTGTAAGATAGTGAAGCCTTACGGAACGTTCTACCCCTGAGAACGTGCCTGCCAGCTACCAATTGTCAGCGCTACCGAAGGGGTGGATAAGGCGCGTTAAGGTGGCTTTGATCAATAAAACCCCATCACAACTGCATTGCGGTTCATGGTATATCTCTGTATAATACGCCTGATATTATGTGTAATGACCATGAGAAAATAGAACCAAGCATCTTTGGGCACATAAGTATACCGTGAAAAGTACGCTGAATCCTGGAGTGTCTCTCGTGCGTAGCAAGGATCCCAATCCTTGCCCTATCCTCAATCTTTGATTGGTGGTGTTATCATAGGCGGATAACGCCCACAGACACGTAAGCGCGCAGGCAGCTGGATTTCCCAGGTGGGTATATATCCTGATACCGAGGTCTCCAAACAGTACGTTGTGCTTCCCGCAACTACGACCTACTTCCCTCATCCGTTCAACAAGATACATAACGTGACCAATAGAACATGGACTTCGACCCCCTTACTACGACCGCCACCACTCTGCAGCAGCTCCTGCAGAATGGCGCAGTGACGAGCGTCCAAATCATTGACCGATATCTCATGCAGATCGAACGCCACAACCCTGCGCTCAATGCCATCATCTCGCTGGCGCCGCGAGACAAGTTGCTCCGCCATGCAGCAGCTCTCGACGAAGAACGCCAGGCGAACCGTTGCAGGGGCCCTTTACACGGAATCCCCATCGTGCTGAAGGCGAGTTGCCAGCATGTGTTGGGAGCTTGGAACTTACTAACGTGGAAGTGCACTTAGGACTGCTTCATAACGTCGCACGAGCTGGGCATGCCGACCACGGCAGGGTCTTTTGCCTTCCTCGGGGCGAAAGCGGCGAAGAATTCTGGTGTCGCGCAAAAGCTGATGGATGCCGGCTTGATCATCTTGGGGAAAACCAACATGACGGTAATCGGCCCAAGTTCCAAGTGGGGTGGATTTCAATCTTGCTGCTGACCTTAACACCCCAGGAGCTCTGCGGCATGAAGATGATGATATCTCCCGGGCGTTCCGCGGTGGTAGGACAGACACTGTCTCCTTACGTCGGAGCCATCGAAGACGGGGAATCCATACTTGGCCATTCAGTGAGTCGTAATGGGCTACTATAACCTTGATAATTGATGGCTCACTAGCTCGCCTACACAGTCTCCGGGTGGATCGTCGACAGGCTCCGCCGTAGCCGTCGCAGCTGGGTTCACCCCTTTGGCGATAGGCACCGAGACGATTGGCTCGATCATGACACCCTCGTCGCGGGCAGCGGTCTATGCCATCAAGCCGACCACTGGCCGGCAGGACACGTCGGGGATGTACCGGATGACGGACTTTTTCGACAGCTATGGTCCCATGGCGAAGTCGCCCGCAGACTTGGTCAGTTTCCTGGAGATCATACTTGGTCGCTCATTCCAGACATCATCCTCAAAATTAGACCAATGGGACGGCCTGACGGTGGGTTTCGTGGATCCGAATGTTTGGAAGTTGAGCCCGGAGATGTGTAAGCAGAGATACGGCACCTTGGAACAGATGGTATTAAGCCTGTGGGCGCCTCCGACCGCGGCTGGAGGACGAAGTTGACACAAGGACTAGGTGCGCGACTACGAAGCAATGATCTCTAAGATTCAGAAAGACGGATGTACAGCCAAGTACCCCGTTGAGTTGCCGGATTGCTCAGTACTCACCGTCGATGGACAAGACGCCATTATGCCGATTGCATGTAGGTCATCCTCTGCGACTCAGTATTGGCTCTGATGCTGACCTTGCAGATTGGGAATTCAAACACTTCGGTCTCCCAAAATTCATCGAGGCATTCGAAGAGTGTCCCTTCAGATCCCTGGAAGACCTGATCTAATTTAATAAGGAACATGCCGAGCAGGCATTGCCACCACGTGAGTTTTCACCCATGTTGGACCAACAGGGTAACCCTGATAACCGTCGTCTTCATATTTGTAGCGCATACGGACCAGGCCGACCTCATCAAAGCTCAAGAAAGAAACGAACCAGAGAAGGAGATCAAGCTTCTTGGAGAGAAACTCCGAGCCAGGGCAAGACAGATCCTTGACCAGATCTACGAGAAAGAAAACATCAACATCATTGCCGCTCCCGTCGACTCTGCTTTTTGCATATACTCTGCTGCAGCTGGTGAGCAACGGAACCGAACTCCCAGCCCGCTCTTGAAAGTAGCAAAAGCTAATCTACCTAAACGAGTCAGGGTATCCCCTGGGTCATGTACCGCTAGGCCAGCTCCACTACAACGGCCGGCCCTTTGGGCTTTGCCTGATGGCCAGGGCCGACGGCGAAGAGACGCTGCTGCGGTTCCTGTCGGCTTACGAGTCGGCTGTCCCACCGCGTCCGGTCCCCGATCTGTCTGGTTAGGCACCCGAAACACTAGATGGGATACAGGGCGAACAGAGATTGATAATACACATAATCAGTTTCAGATCTTTGTTACCTCAAGTTGTGAGTGAATGTGTATCGTTAACGCCATACAACCATAAGGAAAAGGGTATCTAACTATCTATATCTATCAATGGACAAATGATGGAAATTTCCTCTGGTTACATTGGTGTTATCTTCTCCGTCTAGCGGGGCCCAGAATAGAATGGCCTGTCTGCTGTGTGGGGCGCCTTCCAACTGTGATCTGGCGATTGATTTTGGAAGCATTGCAGCCTGGACGCCGACCCACCTGGGTCATGTGATCTTATACCTCACCCCAATTTCCATTGCCGTCGCACTGCGAGGGACTTGAATAGTGCACCTCTGGTATAAGTGAGACGGGCGTGCTCGCGCCTCACCTCAATGTGCGTCCATCGAACACAGCTTGTCGTCCCCCAGGCGCCAGTTTCCGAAGACGGGGGAGCGGATGCTTTCGCGAGCTGTTGCTGTATATGAACACCCATGGTCTAAAGATTTTTCAAATCTCGTCGGAACAAAATGACCAGGGTGAGATATTCTCGTGGCTCGGTTTTTGTCTGCCAGAGGTTTCCCAGTCTCATGATCTTGTTTCCGGGGTTCCTTCACTCGCCCTAGCCGGTCTTCATGGGTGGGCCAAAGTAGATGTAACCGTGGTGGTCATTGTCATGATCCCAATCCAATCCGTGCCAGCAGAAAGCTCAGTCAATCGTCATCCGATGCGGCAGGAACGGCCGGACGCCGTAAGCCGTGTTCTGCATAATCATGGGGTTCTCGCTCGGGCTGCGCGCATGCGTCTGCAGTGCCGTCGGGTTGTTGCCGTACGTCTTGAGGCCCTTGCCGTAGTTGGCGAAGCACAGGATGGCCGCGAGGATGGTGCACACGAGCATGGCCAGCGTGATGAAGCCGAAGATGGTGAGCAGCAAGTAGCCGGGCTCCTGCATCAGCTTGACCAGCTTGTAGACCAGGTAGACCACGCCTCCGAAGTAGACGACCTGCAGTGAACGAGAGTAAGTCATGTGCAAGATAGATAGGCTAATCGAGAAACGAAGCCGGGGGAGGGTAACGGGAGATGAGGAGCTAGAAACTTACGATGACTATTGTGGTGCCGGGCTTGTGCTCGGCTCGGGCGAACAGGATGCCGGCAATGGCAACGAGCCAGACGACGACGGTGCCGCCGGCGGTCATGCCCCACTCGGGGTCCCTCGCATAACCGATCCTGATGATGTTCTGGACGAGGAAGCCGAAGAGGAAGAAGAAGTCGAACTTGACGAGCGCCACATTGACCTCGAGGGTGACCGCCCGGCGCTTCATCCGGATGTCGGCGTGGATGACCTTGTAGACGAGCCAGGCGAACTCGGAGTGGAGCTTGTAGGCAATGAAGCCCATAGCGGCGGTGCCAATCGCCAGGACCGCCGCCAGGGCGAGCAGGGCGGGCTGGATGTCCTCCCAGACGTGGCTGTTGGGGTCCAGGATGGTGTGGTCCGCGCCCTGGGGCAGGGCGATCTCGAGCAGGTGCAGGGCGTCCTGGATCTGCCTGGGCTGGAAGATGGCGTAGAGCGTCAACAACAAATTGTAGATGCACAGGCCCACAACTTGGATCATGCTGCTAAGGCGCAGCGAGTCCCAAAACAGGAGTAGCTCGTAGGCGAAGCCGAAGATGAATAGCGCCGCGTACATGGGCACCGTGTGGCCGGGCATCACCTGGGCCGCCTCGGGCCCCAGCTTGCTCTCGACGGTGAGGACGACATAGCTGCAGTACCCACAGTATCAGTTGCGGAACGATATATAGAAAAGAAAGAAATAAAGAATAAAAAAAAAGTCGAGAGCAATGTAAAAGTCACGTAACTGGAAGTCGGAAACTCACATTTCAAGGACTGTCGCTGCCACGCACTGCACGACGGCCACCGCCAAGAACAGGCGCGTCCACGTGGTGTTGGGAAAGTACATGACCAAGATAAGATCTCATTAAAAACGGGGAATAAGCGGCAGTAAGTGACAGACAGAAGAGAAGTACACAAGGGAAAAGACTTGAAGAGAGAACAGGGGACGGGAGGTAGAAGATCGACTACTACTACTAGATCCCGTCTCTCTCCCGGTATTCGAAATGATGACGTAGTTGGTATAGGGCAAGGAACGACTGGAAGTAAGGAAAATAGCGAATGACTAAGGTGACAATGATGGAAGGGAACATGTAACGTCCGGAACCGTTAACCAGATGAAGAAAAGTTGAGCTGGGTTTGGGGAGCCGGTCCTTTCGCCAGTCGCCTTTTTGACCCCCGAATCAAACGTTAGTGGTCCGGCCGATCCATTGCGATATTAGCTAGTGGGCGGGCACATGGTTTCAGCTCCCGATCGGGCGCTGCTATTGGCCTCCCGCCGAGAGCCAAAGGGAGAGCGAGGCTGTCGCGGCTCCACAATACCCGATATTTTTGGGCGATATAAGGGGGTCCTCCCTGGCAGATTGAAGAGCCTAGAAAGCCAAGGTCCGGCGATGCACCATTGTAACCGGGGCTCGTAGTATCGGCCTAAGCCCCTTAGAGACGCCCTCAGCGCAATGATATACCCACCTAAATCTGGCCCGAAAGGCCCAAGCTACCCAAGTCAGTCATGCACGCACTTTTTACCTGCATTGAACGACTGACAGACGCCATCCCATCTCTCGACAATTCCACCCTACTCAGGACTCCCTTCACCGCATAAACTACCGCCTTTGTTTTCTTTCCCTTTATTTTTATTTGCATTTTTTTTTCTTTTCTCCTTCTGTGGGTTCCTAATTCAGGTGGGCTTTGCCAAGCTTTTCGATCTTAACAACGGATCGACATTCGACTTCTCGATCGGCTCAAGGTTTTTTACCTTCACACGACTATCCTCAGCACGGCACACGAGACTCCACGTCGAAAAAAACGAATCCGCTTACGAGAACCACGCCGATCACCAGCAACATCCCCCCACGCCCCCCATCCCTTTGGGCGACGTGACCAGGAAGGACTACAATATATATTCATTAACACACAACACAACACAACATGGCCGCCATCACCACAACAGACCCAGCAGGCCACGCGCCGACGAGGGTAGCGCCCGGAGCCGGGCCCCTCACGACTGTCTTCCACACGCCCGAGTTCTGCGGCCCCGAGCGCTGGACCGACATCGGGACGCCCGCCCTGTCGTCGTCGATCTGCATGCCGCATAACTTCATGGCCTACTACGGTAACAAGGCCGGCATGTACTCGCCGGGCATCTGCCCCGGGGGCTACACGGAAGGGTGCGCCTTCCCCACGGCCCTGCCGGCCATGTCGGACGGCACGCCGCTGTACGGCGGCCCGCTGGTCGCGGGCGAGACGGCGCGCATCTGCTGCCCCATGGAATACACCTGCTACACCGGCCCCCAGGCCTACATGGGCATCCCCTACAGCAAGTGCATCTCCGCCGGCCACAGCTCGCGGACCTACGTCGAGTCGCTGACGACGCGCACCGAGCAGAACCTGGCCTACGCGATCCAGGTACGGTGGCAGAGCTCCGACCTGAGCAACTTCGAGACGGACCCGACGGTGCCGGGCTCGACCTTTTCGGGCCCCACGGCCACCAACACACCACCGAATGACGACAGCTCGGGGCCGCACCTGCCCTGGAACATCATCGTGGCCATCGTCATCGCCGTGATCCTGTTGGTGGCGCTTCTGGGCATCGTCGGCTGGCTCGTCTGGCGGCGCCACTTCTGGAAGCAGCAGGTGATCCACCGCGAGAAGACGGCGTCGACCCACGACCTGCTCGGCAATAGCGCCGACGAAGCCAACTCCTCCGACCGCTATGCCATGGCAGACCGGCCCCTCACACATCCGGCCCCGGCCCTCTCGCGGCCCGCGACGAGCCTGTCGGGCTACGTGGTGTCCCCGATGACGCCCGCCGTCAGCGAGATGAACGCCGACTTCCCACCCACCGTCCACGAGGCGCCCGCGGAGGCGTGGCGGCCAATGGAGCTCGAGGTCGTGGAGGAGGTGCAGGAGCTGCCCGCCTCCCGCATGTCGTTCCCGCCCGTCGAGCTCGAGGGTAGCATGCCAACGGACTGGGCACCACCAGCGCAATCACAACCGCAGCAGAAGGGGGCATATACTACGAGCAAGAGCGACGGCGACGGCAGCGGCGACGCGGTCGGCGACGAGAAGTCGGCGGGCGGCGACGGCAGCGTGACGAGACGGCGGAAGTCGCTGGGCGTGAACCGGCTGACGACGCAATCAAACCCGCCGCCCCCGTACAAGGACGAACAGTGACGAACCAGAGCGCCGACCACGTGGCAGATTGGACGACCTACGTGTGCAAGAAGCGGGCGAAACCGCCAACAGCCCGCGAGCGCCCCCGCCTAACAAAAGACGCACGCACATCCACACCCACACGAACCTGACCACAGACCAAACTTTTCGAGCGACGTATTCCAGATATCTATCAAATCATGCATTGGCGACATAATAGTGCATTAATATAAAGTAGTTAATGATGAGCCCGCTCTCCATCCATCCATTATCAGGCCCTGTTCTTTTTCTCTTTCGTGAAACGACCACTTGTGGAGGAGGAGGAGAACCCAAGAAATGCGGCCAACTTACCTTAAGCGCCAATCCTGTTGAGGACTAGCGCCAGGAGCTGACGGCGGATGCAGAATTGAGGCCGAAACAGGGCGCGTCCAGGGTTGGGGCATCCTGGTGAAACTCGTGTCAAGTTGCCCGGAGTTCGGACGATTCGGGTCTCAAAGATTGAAATCAATTGATTGGCCCCCATCACGCTAATACCTTGATTGACTGGTGTGGGGCGCCGACTGTGCAGCGAAAGCAACACCCCTTATTTTGTTTTCATCAATGATGACATCAGTCAGTGATGCTTCGTCCATGGGCATTTCCTGGAGGTTCGCCATGTGGTGTATGACAGTCTTCACAATCTAGTTGGTGTGTCTTCCACCAGCTGGTTTGGTGTCGCACATGAATCACGCAAATTGCGATCAGGCGAACGCCTGCCAAGACTCGTCGTAGCGTGGTGCTACTGAAGGTCAATTGCGCCAACTCGCATGGGGACCAAGAGGTGGCCGATATACATACAGCCTTGCCATCTGTACCTGGCGGATAGATATCGGGAAGTTCCCGGAACGCGCCCCATAGCGGCACGAGGGGCCGCCAGGATATAGCCTATCCCCGCTGGCGTGTGTCGTACAGGGCTGACTTATAAGAAAGATCAGGATATTTTCGAATCTCTTAACCGCGTCTTGAAAGGTAGTAAATGATCTTACTTCTGCTACGATGTTTTTGCCGGTGTCAGAACGCTTTGGGTAGCTCGGTCTTCCCGCATATGCGATCGATAACACATCCCCACTGTGGTCGGGGTATTACTAAAAAAAGTCTTTGGCCAGCACAAGCAGCCGCAGCTAAGTGATCGCCCACACGGAGAATAATACTGAGTACGTGTTTTCTTTACTTAGACAGCTGCAGCTCTGAGTCGGGTCTCGGTTGAAAGCATTTACCTATGGCTTTCCGGGGCGTGCTCAGAAGCCTTCACCGGTTGAAATGGTAAGCTATCCAGCGTGCGTTTCTGCTTAGACATCGTGCGACTGGTAAGATACCAGTGAGTGGCTAGGTCTCGCATTGTCCGTAAGCGGTAAGCCGTTGATGGTTAGAAGCTGACCTGTTGGGTGAGATTGTGCGAGGGCGATTTATTCGGGTATGGCAAATTGCAACCTACCCTCTGATGTCTTCATTCACGTCACAGCTGGTACAGCAACCCACTACCCTATCACGGTAACTTGGGATTACAACCAACTGATCCTCTTCCCTTCTGATGTATCTGCTCGCCGGGAATCCGTCTTATCTGCTGGATTCCGACCGCCCACGGCAACAACATCAGGCGTTGGAGGTAATCCAAGCCGTGGCGATTTATCCCCTGCGATTATCGCCAGCATAGTGATCGGTGTAGCGCTTGCGATTACATTGGTTACTTTCATAGTATGGTGTGTATTGCACAGGAGGAGCAAAAGAGTTCCAGTGGCTGGAAGTTCACCAGAGTTAGACGGTGTTCACACAACGACGTGGAAATGGTGGTACCGCGGTGCATGGGGAGCAGTGATGGATAGCAGAATTGGACGGCGGAAACCTCGAGAAAGAACCGAGAACCGAGGTGGAGCCTGGAAATGCAAGAAAGGAACGACCTGAGGATGTTTCTGGGGCCCCTGATGCCATATCGACTGTTCAGCAGAGGTAGCGTTGCAGATTGGCACTTTCTCGACTCAATAATACGTGTTTTAATCTAGAATACAGAATTGTTGCTCATGGTGGCTACCTACGAGTTGTTCTGCAGTGGTCCTCCTACACTCCTCCCACACCCGCAACTGCGCCGCCGCCGCCTCGACCCTGATTTCGTGACCCCGCGTTCTGCATGTAACTGTAAATTATTGGGAGCGCAGCTCAGATCGATATCTCACCCGTCACTGTTTATGTGACGACCAGTCGTTTGATCCAATGGTTCGCGAAAGGTTCCTTGTAACGACAATAGCAGGAGAATAAGGGGCTGTGTTTACGGAAATTTCTGGGTTGCCTGACACTGCATCTAAGGTACAACAGACTTAGCTTGGTAGAGTAGTGCTGATTGTATTTCGCACAAACATTTTAGGGTTTTCTTTGTACAGTTACTGCGTATGGGAGGAAAAATAGGTTATGATAAACAAACGTTTTGGGGAAGGACCGTCTGCTTATTTGTAAGACAAGCGAGGACCTGTAAACCACTATGAGTTCGGCCGCGAAGAGATTACTGCTCCAGAAGAATTTCTGTAGTTTAGAAGGGATGTGACAGTGGTTATTGCGTTATAAGAACAGCAGGAGTGTGAGCAACGACAGCAACAGCGGAGAAGAAATGGCTTAGTACGGCAGCAGTAGTCTCACACCTGTTTTTCCCTATTCAGGGAGGCTGTAACTATGTCATGTCAGGGATAGGTGAAAATGCTCTGAAGAGGTACAGCTGTTGTAAACCTACCAGGCCAGGCCTATGCGATCACTGATTATAGTGGTATGGCATCAATAAGCCATCTGCATTGAGTACAACACCAAGTCACCCGCGAATTGGCGGCTACTTACGCTGCCTTCGAAATTACGGAAGTTCAGGTTGGCATTTTGATAAATCGCCTCTCCATCTTAACAACAACTGAAAAGGTCGCTTAGCACATCAAGAGTTCATCAGCGCCGAACAGTTACTTTTATTCTTAGAAATACGCAACCATCCGCAAGATACCTGATCTTCATCCGGTCCAGCTCTCACCCCACACGCGGCAACAAAACAAGAAGCTCGCCACATCTCGTCCGAACAGAGAAAAAACACCATCACGTCTCGTCACAATCAAGCAAGAACCAAGCAAGAACGTCAACACCTCTACACGGGTTTCACCCTACACCGTCGCTTGCCTCTCTCCCACCCACAACAAAACACAACCTCCCTCGAGCTTTGTTGATTCATTCGCCCGAACAACACACATCACAATGTGCTACATCCAGGTCGACCAATGGAACTGCGGACTCTGCGGAAAGTTCCTGGACCAAGCCCCGCGGAACAACACCTGGATCACTTGCGACGTGGGCCCGACCTACGAAGAGGCCTGCCCCAATTTCTACGCCCAACCCATGCCCAACCGCGACTTCTGGTGCAAGGACTGCCGACGCGCATCGGGACGCGGTGACAGCTACCGCCGATTGACCACAGAGAAGCGACCCTAGAGTAAACATCTGCCAATGTTTGCCACCGGTCACCGAGAAAGTCTTCCTTCAGTCAGTAAGCGGAAAGACGGAGAGATGTAGTTAAGCCCTGATGATACCCGTCTCCTTGGAGACCAAGCAGACAAGGTAAACGGGCAATGGGAAAGCAATGGTCGGCACACTTGGCCCAAAGATGAGCCCAGAGCCTAAGTTAGTAGATGAATTAAACCGCTATTGCCCAAACAAACATGTAAACCCCTGTCTTGTAATTATTAGAGCATTGTCGATGTGAAAGATTGCATTGAGCCCTGTGATTCAATTGACATGACTACCTTGGAGATGAACCGTTGTAGTTCATGTTGTTATTAATTTTTATAATGAGAAGCGGCAACTCGTGTTTCCAAAATGGTCGGTGTTTTGTTGACTTCGCCCAAGGAGAGACTGGCAATCTGGTCAACGCCCTCTGTCGAGGGCAAGGATGCCCTCGACAACAAAGTACATGTAAGCGCTGGGCTATTTAAAGGAGTGAAGTGCATGTGCAGGGGGGTTTTTGTTATTGAGCCACTATTTCCAGATAGTCAATGGAAGTTGTGAGCTTGAATGAAGCCACATTAGTTTAGTGAAGTAGCGAACAAAAGAAGATATTTCAGAGCACAATACCAAAGTCAGAATTCAGTCAAATTATTCGTTCTATCGATCCTTGTTCACCAACAAGCCATGCGATTTTATGCAAATCCATTGTTAAGACTGGCCCGCCAGCGTGTATATAACGGATTGGGGTGTCTAGTCTTGGGTCTAGAATTTCCCATCCTCTCAGGAAAACACCACTACCCCTATTCACACCTTACCACCACATACAATCACAAGTTCCACCACTCACACCCCTCTCGACTACGATAAAGAAGATCACAATGTCTTCATCTTCTGGAAACGCCGGCGCTGGAGGCAACGACCAGCCCAAAACCCACGCCGTGCCGGAGGATCTCCCTCCGGAGCTCATCACGATGGTCTTCAACAACGTGGACGACGATATAGATCGCGCCATGCTGGCGTCGACCTGCCATTACATACAGGACGTTGGCAACATCGACATCGACGCTTTATGGAACAACCCGGAATACGCCTGGGCGTTTCTCCGGCGCGTGGAGCAGGATGCGAACCCCCGCCTGGTCCCTTGCAGCGCCTGTCTCAGCCTGCACTCGCCCCAGGTCTGCCTGCCCTCGTTTACCCACCCGAGCGCCGCCACCTACAAGTGTCGGGGCGTTAATCCCCTGATCCAGGACTCGTACAAGCAGGACCCGACATTCGTCGATGACATCCAGCCCGCCTTGTACGGCCTGGTCAAGTATCGTAAGCAGGGCATGGATACCTCATGGTTCCTGGAGACGGACAAGGAGCAGAGGTACCGGGCCCTGGGTTGTCATCTTTCCACGTACATTCATATTTGGAACAAGGTGGACATCAAGCAGGACGGTGTCATGTTTTATCGAGAGCAGCACGTCATCGACTTGGATGACGTATTCACTCCGGTCGCGGACGACAACACCGGTAAGGTTGAGTTCGACTATCTGCACCCGTACCTGGACTGCCAGTGCCACCGCAACATGCCGCGCGTGCTTGTGAAGAATGACGCGGCTGGCAACCCGGTATGCTCTGTCTACGCTGCCGATTATCTTGGCCCTGACAACAAGCGTCAGGAGCCCCCTCCAGAGGACTGCCATCTCCTCCTCCCGGAAGGGGACCTCCCTCTGCAGCCCAGCGCTCGCGGGAACGTCCGGGGTGCCTTGTACAGCTGCGACTACTGCAACACGGATTACCGGGCCGAGATCCGGTACCGGGTCGACAACTGCCCGCAGCTGGTCTTGACGACCTGGATGCACAAGGGCGACGCCTCCACACTGGATGCCATTCAGACTGCCCTGGACGATATTGTCCGCCCTACTTGTCCTGCAGCTAAAATCCCTGGACCCTCGGGCCACATTGCGGAGATGTCTGGTATGATGCTGTAAGAGTATTGATGAGCTTGTACTAAACCTAGTCCCGAAGCACTGGTAGGTACTGACTGAGGTAACTACTAACTTGGGTGGTTGACAGTCTAAGGTAAGTGAATCGTGAAGTGAGAGAGAGATATAGTTAGATTAGAAATACGAATGCAAAAGAAGTGTTACTACTGATTCAGTCTTGAAGTGAATAGACACACCGTCTATCCCCGACTATGCCATTGCTACTTACCGTGTGAAACTCTAACACGGACGTGTAGGCTAAGGTCGGATTATGATCCCATCACAAGTAATACATGATGGCACCGTTGCAACGACTGACCGTCGCTAGAATAAAACGCTGTAAATGGATTAAGATGTCAAATTATTGATAAGAAACACGTGATTGAAGATGAGAATCAAAGTAAGCATCTGATCCTTCAACTTGCTAACTGCGCTAGCCTGAAATCTGCCAGCTGTCTCTGCCTTGGCTGGTTTGCCTTGCGCCCCCATGCAACTCTGCGGGGATGCCTAAACGCCCGACCATTCTAAGCCCCGACTAAATATTTCCAAGCAAACAAGCTCTTTATATCCTGTGAATCTCCGCTTCCGGTGGTATGTCTATGTTACTTTCTCCCTTTCATCGGACATTATTTCATTCTCCAAACGGCTCCATGGCCTCAATTGATGAATACTTTGCGACAAGGCAGTCTCTTTGGGGACGGTTCCTTTCTTGCGACAACCCTTTCATTACTGTAACCGAAGTTTTTCGTCCGGGAACCCAAAAACGGTCTAACAGAACCGTTCATCGTAGGCTCCAAAACGAAGATCTCCCAAGTTGGCTGGAAGACCCGAATGGTATACCGGAGACGAAAGCATCCCCCGAAGGCCAAAATTGTACGCTTCGTATAGTGTGGATCCCGCATGATAGAACCACTGGCGTCAATGATGTGGGCCATGGCGTTTTGGAGATGGTCACAGACTCCTTCCAGCAACATTTGGCTCAGGCAAGATTCAGATCTACGTTCGCCGGTGCTTCATCCCTTATCGAGCCCTCGGACGGAAGCCAGTCCTACTACATCTGCAACCACCCTCACATGGCTATTACCTGGTCGCGTTGCAAGCGGTCGGGGGCCTTAAACATCGTTTGCATTGCCCAACAGCGAAAGATTGACATTTTCCAAGACTTGGTGTCTTGCAGCTTCTTTCAGGCATTGGCCCATATCGAGCTCGCCCCCAGCCTATTATGTTCGATCCTAATTTGCCGGGAGGTCGACGGACTCTTGAACAAGATCAAATACCAAGTACGTCAAACAGAGGTTCGGACAGGACATCATGACTTCATGTCCCGTAGCGAGCCGCCGGCACCTGGTGACCTCATCCGGCTCCTGGCTGAAATTAGCGGCTGCCTGTCGAACCTTGCGGTTCTGAACCGCAGACTGGCGATCCTAGACGAGCTGAAGAGCTTTGTCGTCGACGAACTTGCCAAACTGCAAAGTGACGCGGACGAAGATAGAGAAAGAGAAGCGATTATAGAGTTTGCCTCCAGCATCCAGACTATCCAACAGCATTCAACCATGCAGAGACACGACACAGAGTTCTTTATACGTCGAGCTCAGATACAACGAGATGCAGTAAGTAAGCCCCATTGTGCGCTGGTTTCCGATATCCTTATCGCCGATGCAACTCTCTTATTAAGCAGTTATAATGTTTCATATAGACTGACTGGATTCGCCTGTCTAGCTATTGCATCTTGTCACCGAGCATGACTCTCTGGCCAACCAAGGGATCGCGAAAGACGCCCAGCGACTCGCTGATCTTGCGCATAAGGACTCAACCAGCATAAAGGCCCTAACCCTCGTGGCGACTCTCTTCATTCCACCAACATTTGTTGCCTCCCTTTTCAGCACGCCGCTGTTTGACTGGGTCACTGCGGACGAAAGCTCAGCAGTGGACGAGACAACGAAGGGGAGGAAAAGTGCGCTTCTCTATATCGCCATTACTGGACCCCTAATGCTTGTGACATTCTTTGTGTGGGTGGTCTTGACTGTTTGTCGAAAGTCAAGATGCAACAGAGAGGTAAAACGTTCGCGGCTGATGGTCGGTAACCCGGATGTCCACCACAAGCCCGAAGTTCTCTCTCTGGTTGAGAAACGGACTTCGGGGACGTCAGAGTTCTCGTACAATGGAGGTTCAGAGACGTTTTTCGGAGACGTCCCGGACAGGGCAAAGTAGGGTCGGGCTTTTAAAGGGCTTGATTGTGTACACTGTGCAATCGCTACAATCCCGTATGTAATGCTTGCTCGAAGGTAATATGATGCATTAAGTAGTTTTAGTACTACTTTTACTGTTAATCTCTACCTGAATTCTAATAGCATACTTACTATATAAAGAATTTTCTTACTTAAAGCAGGTTTTATTATAGTTTAAAATTACTAGTAATATTGCTTAGTCTTTTGTTTCTGCCGGGGCTACTTGGCACGAATCGAAAAAAAGAAAGAAAGGAAAAAGAAAGAAAGAAGAAAGAATTACTTAATAAAACTATCTGCGCGACTCGTGTATGTCGCCTACTTTGCTGAGATATTTAAGCTTAAGCTTCTGCACTATGTGAGAGATTTCGCGCTTCATCCAGTCCCGCTCTCGACCTGTGACAAACATGATACCTGGGGCCTGTATAACCCTCTCCGTGACATGTAGCGTGCCATGCGCCTCGCCCGTTGGAGAATAACAATAGTGGATAGCATCAGGCGTTTTGCCTACTTCCTCAATGATGGCAGATAACAAGCTGCTTGAAAGACTGCCGAACATGTCCAACTGATGAAGAACTCGTAGTCGGTTGACAACCCATTGGTGCTTGGTCAATTTGCGACCTTCCGTATCCGAGTATCGAGACCAGTCCCGCATCAGGTGTGTCTGAATAATGGATAGCGTGTCTCGGGGTAACGTCCAAAGTGCTCCAGCTAAGGTCAAGCCGTGTACTTTTGCGATTGAATCCTCACCCGTCGCAAGATCTTCATCACACAAGACCTCCCACGCATCAGTCGGCATCACACAGCGTTTCGTTCGAAAATGCTCTGCAAACTCGATCATATCGCAGTAGTCCCTTTTGGCGTGATAGTACCTCCAAACCAAGCTCTTGACTTGAGGGCGAAGAAGGGCAATCGGTGTATCAATTTGTTCTCCGAAACTGAGAAGATATCTTAAATATGGCCAACGTTTCTTGAACCTGGCTGTGTCGTCGGAGAAGTAGTTTCGAGGTAATTTATGAAAGAGACAGGCGATATTAAGGTTGCGAAGAAGTTTTTGTGCAAACTCTTGACAGTTGTTGGTATGGAGATCCCACCGCAACGGAGTGCTTTTATCCGAAAGGGTTTCCGCAAGCTTCTGGAGGTAAGCTCAGCACCCTGACAACGCCCCCCCCAACAACGCCCCCCCTTTAGATTAGATAAATAACACCCCCTGAGCCATATCAACCCTATAAGAAGGGGGTTAATTCTCCTTCCTGCTCGATATAAAGTATATTAAATTAAACCTCTTTTTCTCCTCTTTTTAATACTATTATACCTAATAAAGAAGAACGGCTTTAAACCGCTATCCAGGAGGTTTTAGAAGGATTCTCTATTAAATCGGCTATTAGAAAGAATAACGTTATTAAACGGACCCTCGGGTGCTGGCTACTTAAGGGTAAGAATAAGAAAGAGGCCGATTAAAATAAATAGATATTTACCGAAGAGGAGGAGAAGTTCTTAATATAATAAACGCTCTTCTAGGCTAATTTAAAGTACGCTTTAATTTACCGGTTATTTCGTATATATACGTAACGCCTCCTTATTATAAAAGGCGACCCTTATCCCCTCGGAAGGAAATAGCTACCCCGATTTCTATGTCGCTATAAAACCTTTAGATTTATATAGTCTAAAGCGATCGATTTCCAGCATCTCGTATATACTTTAAACGAGTTAATATAAAATTTATTTAATAAGCTTATTAATTAATTTATTATATCGATCCCATTATATCTCCGATTTAATACCGATAAAATAGGAGCATCGATAACGATTAAAAGGGGCTCTTTTATTATCGGACCGGTAAGGGTAAAGAGTCTTATAATAAATAACTCGGCTAATTATAAATAGATTTATTTGTTATTTTTTCAAGCTTATTACAGCTAACACAAGTAGTAAAAAACAAATAGAAGGTTATTATAAATAGATTACTATTTTAAAATATATTAATATTATTAATTAAGCTCTCCCCCTTTTAGTAATCTTTAAGGGGTAGTCGGTTTAATAATAATAATTCCTAGCCGATAAGGATAAGATAAACGCCCTTTATAAGAATTAGTCCTTTAAAGTATTACTGAAAGGTTAGACCTCGGTCCTTATCGCTTTAAAATAATTTAAAAAGATTTTTATATTTAAAACCTAGCCGGATAACCCCTCCTAATAACGCTTCCTTATTTTTAATAGCTACGGTAATTACGTTAACCCGGAGTTTATATTAATAGCCTTAAAAGTTAAAATTTAATTCCTCTACCTACCCCCTTATAATAATTATATCCTCTAACCTTTAAATATAAGTTATTTTATAGCTTTAAAAAGGAGGTTCTTATAAAAGTTAAAGTTAATATATATTATTAATAATAATAATTATATAAGAAAAAGGGACTTCCTTTAAGCTTAAATTAATACTCGGAAAGTCGGTTTATCTCTTAAATATATTATTAAAGGGTAAAAAGTTTAACGGATTATAATTAATTAATATCCGGAAACCTATAAATAACTAGCTTTAGAAATCGGCCGTAGTCCGAGCTATTAACGCCGTACTTAAGGCCGAGGAGGCGACCCGGCCGTTTAAACCGGAATATAAAAAAATCGATATACTTAAAACGGGCTAATAATTAAAAGATTTAACGATTAAATACTTTAAGGATAATACCGTTACCGGTAATCCTACTCGTCGGCTCTTATAGGCGAAACTCGATAAAAGTATCGATAACTTAATATCTAAGGTTAACCGGCTAAAGTACGAGAAATCTAGTCTAAAGGCAGATCTAAAGAAAATAAGAGCTTAAAAAGAAGGAAGGTCGATAAGGACCTTAATAAGGGGTTTATTTCGTTAATAGATATTAAGCAAGTCTAGGCCGATATAAAAAAGGGTAGGCCGAGAAGGAGGCCGAAAAGGAAGGCTTTAGAAGCTCCAGAAATTAATTAAAATCGAGCCGATAATATAAAAGAGTCAATTCGTATTTAAACGCGTTAAATCGTATATTTAAATATAATGTATATTAATTAATTAATTAATTTATTGCTCTATTAACTTTATTTCTTTATTTAATTTCAGGGGGGCGTTGTTAGGGGGGGCGTTGTTAGGGTGCTGAGCTTAAGTGTTGATCTCGATCTCGAAGACGTCACGAATCTTCTTAACCACCACCTTTGAATGCAAGCTGAGCCTTCTTGCATTCGCAATAACATCTTTATTGGGGAGATATCGGTACGATGATGCCTTCTCGACGAAACAGTCCACTATGCGTTGTTCTTCCTCACGAAACGCATCAGCATGTCCACAGAAGGCGCCGCCGTAAGCCAAACGGGGGTTCACTGCACCGCCCCCTCAATACATCACCCCTAAATCGTGTATCGTAAGAGTCACTAACGATCTAATCTTAGGTATATATAAGTCAATTCTGGTCCGATTTTTAATTAAAATATATTAATTTAATCTTCTTCTTTTAATCTTTCCATCCGATATTATAATCAACGAAAATAAGATATAACGCGCGATTTAACTAATATTCCAGGGAAAGAGTTAAAGACAGGCCGTAAAGAGTTAAGGGTTATATTATACGACTCTTGCTCATCGGATTTAAAGCCGAATAACTAAAAAACAACGCGATCAAGCTCATCAATTACTCTCGGAACCGGAAAAGTCACAAATCGCAATATAAACTCTTTCTTAAATAGAACTAAGCGTTCCACTATTATATATAATAATATATATATTTACCTAACGTATACTTAAAACTAACGACGACCCTTATATCTTAGGAGAGAACTAAATTAATAAATTTATCGATAGGAACCCCTTAATTAGACCCTACCTTACTCGTAAAATAGATTTCTAACGCTTCCACGGCATATCGGAAAAGAATATTAAACAATTCTTTAATCAATTAAACCTCCCTTTCGTTAAATCTATCGAATAATAATATATCTGGAACGTTAATAAAATAGGCCTCCAACTTAATACCAGATCGAATTAACGGGTACTAGGCTTAATAAGTACGAAAAGAATCCTTAAAAAAGACTCTCCTAACCGCAAATAGGTATTAATAATCGAATCTATTAATATAAATAGTCGGGTTCTACCCCCTTTCGTAATTTTTAAAGGTTAATAGGTATAATAATAATAGTTTCCGCTAGATTCTAACGATATAACGTTTAAAATAGAGGACTGGCTCTTCTCTACCTCTCTTAAAGGCTGGAGTAATAACGAAATAGCTTTAGTATAATTAAGAGAGATCTTTATCCCTCGGACTACCCTAAACGACGAGGACTAATAGCGACTCCTTATATTTAATAATTACTTATCCTATTCTACCGATAAGTTTATAAAGGAGTATATTAAATATTAAATCTGGTTCTGCTTCCTTCCCCTTTACTCCTCTTATATCTTTTAGCTTTTTAACGTCGGATCTTTTAACAAGTTTAAGGATCGATATTGGACCGAAGTTAACCTCTATTATCTGGCCTTTAATAATATGGCGATAAGTAAAAGGGAGTTATTAAAGTATTATATTAAAACTTAAAAGGTTACCTTTAGGCCTAACGTGATCTTAGGTAATTAACGAGCTATTAGTATCTTTCCGAAGGATATTATTAAACCCCTTAATAGCCGTAATAAGAGGTAGACTTTCTAGTTACCAGAAGCACCTTTAACGACCCTTCCGGAGAACGAATAGGCCTTTATAAAGATTACTATACCTATTAATTTACATTAAATAATTAAGATTGCTCGGATTTTAAATAAGGAGGATATTAAGCTTAATAAATCGACGCGCCGGGTATTATTTCGGAAGGTTTAAAAGGGATTTAACATTATTAATAATTAAATCGGTTAATTAGAGCACGAGAAGGCCTAATTAGAGGTAAATCTTAAAAGAGAATATATTAAAAAAAGGAGGAGAGTTACTTTAAATAATAATAGGAAGTTTATTTCGATAAAGGAGGTTTAACAGGTTAAGAGGGAGTTATAAGGTGTGGCAAGGCTTGCGCGCGCCGTTACTCTAGGCGCGTCGGAGTAGGAGCCGATAGAAATTAATTCTGACGCCGAATTTAAGGCCTGGAGCTTAATTAAGGTCGAATTATAGTAGAAAATTTATTTTTAGCATTTTTCGTTATTTTTTAATTGAGTTGTTTCTATTATTATTATTTTGACGTGTTATTGTTTTTGGTGTGGTGTATTAAGGGGGCGGTGTAGTGAACCCCCGTTTGGCTTACACCTTCTTGGCGCATCCAAGGAACTGGATGCTCCTCTCCTCTGTGGGGACTCGGCGAATTATCCGCTCGCCAGATTGTTTGTTATCGAATATGCGTACTTCTATGCCCTCCATTGGGTCGTTCTCAATGCCAGACAACAGGCTCTTCTGTGGTCTGAAGCACAAGTTTAGCATGGGCCTTCTCGAGATAATCGCACTTGATGATGTGCTGCGTAATTACCCAGATCGTCAGTATATGCGATGATTTCCAGGTGCATGGTCGGACTGACAATGGAATACCATTTTGTATCATGAGAGGTCCAAACGTGACCCCGAAATGGATAGTGCCAGCATTTCCGTACCGGGTGGGGTCTACAAGACTGTTGGCTACTCTTCGCCAGGTAGGACTTTCCACGCCATTATCACGCAGCTCCTTATCTCTTAGTCTAGACTCAAACTTGAGCTGATCTGGATGCAGTTAGTATGTCTTTAAACAGCCCAGTTGGGTAAGATGGTGACTTCAGGCAATTACTTTTGGCTTTTGCCTTGTTTCCAAACTGTTTTCGCAAGTGGTCTGGCTGGCATCTGTGGTGGCCGTTTTGCATTTCAATGCAATAAGCGCAACAACGAAATGGCGACTCTAATAGAGACTTCCTTCTTTCTTCCGGTAGGTCCCCAAATCTTAAAGGTGAACTGTCTGCGAATTCGAAATATCCGTTCTTCGAACTCCTGTTGAATGTGAGGGAGTGTAAACATGGCTATGTAAGACGCATAATGGAAAGCAGCTTACATCATTGAGCAGCCCTTCTCGCATTCGTACCAGAAATAGCCGCGGATCGGGTTCGAGCAATGGCTACAGACTAGCTGTCTGAAAATGCCGAGGGACTCTTGGTTGCTAGCATATATCACTTCGCCTGAATCATTGTTAGCTGAGTTCGTGTTTAGAGAAAAAGACCCTATATTAGCGCGTGTACTTTGAGGGTGGTGATTGTGGCGTCCGATGACAGAGCTTCCCATGCTCACGTGAAAATGATCAATGTCAAGTATACCTTGGAGAGACAGACATTAGCAGAAGGCGTCAAAAGGTAAAGGAAAGGACTTCCTCACCCAAGGCCTTGAGCAGAGATCTAGCGCGTTTACAATGTAGATCTTGGAAATTATATCGACTTTTCGCGATTTCGCACGCCCTGCGATGTATGGACGCGGTGTCAAGAGGGGGTTCTCCCCCAGAATATGGTGCTATTAGCTACAGGTCAATCTCGGTTTCGGGGTCGGATTTGTGACGAGTATCAATCTTACCCCAAATAGAACAGAACCGCTCAAAGTTTGGCCCTCCATCGACTGTGGTTTGAGATTCATAGTTAGTTGGACCATCTTGTTCGTCGAGAAACTCTCGATATGCCAAAATGAGGTTTGCGACCTCTCTCGTCAAGCTTGACCAATAGAATGAGCCTAGTGAATCGAAGACGGCATCAACCGTCGCAGAGTTACTGCACATATTGATGATGGCCAATGCAACATGCAAAATGCCACGTAATCAGGCATTTGAAATTGTTTTAGTAACGAAGGCATATTACCTAATCGCCCGGGCGGGGTAACTTTGTGTAACCTTACACGCCTAAAGCACGTACCTTACGCCACCCCCGAGCTGGCACGCACTTACTCCAGGACGCGAGAGGTAGTCGCTGTCGTCGCCAATGTATGACTGCTCTGGCACGTCTTCTTGTACCAGCTACAGCTTTGCTCCAACATGCCGCGAGACCGGAATGATTGGAACAGACGAATACGGAAGCTCATTGGTAGATTCCGGAGCCCTGCCGCAGGCCTGCCAGCTGCATCGGTGCCTGTTTTGCAAACCTACGACATGGGCGAATCAACAGATTCTACTTCTAACTCCCTTGCCACCTCGCAAGCAGTGCTTCGCGCCAGAACCAATCTACTCTATGTATTAGACGAGATTGACTGTGAAGACAGTACCAGCTCAGGTGAGGTGTGACACGAGAACTCCACGCAAGTGCTCACTAACCTTGCAGGCGAGTTAGTTCCTGGCGCTGCAGTGGTGGACTACATCCGTAAAGTCGAATGCTACTCCAACCACAAGGTCTGCGACGCTCTTGAAAGGTGCGATATGTGAGTCAGGTCCTATTAATCCCGGAGAAGCTCGGGAACTGAGGCTATACAGAACAACCGCAGAGTGGCAAAAAGTCTGTTTCGCCGCCCATGCAGCTGAAGATGTCCACAAAATGCCCAAGTCTCCGGGGCAGTCTACGCTGGTGTCCGGCTCACGCGCAGGTACAAGCAAGATTTACTCTATCACTCAAAGGACCGAAGACAGTGGCCAGTATCTTATCATTGCTATTCGAGCAACACGAACGGCATTTGACTGGACGGTGAATTTCAACTCGGATCTGGTTGACTTTCCAGAGGTCAGAAACGATATCAAATGCCACAAGGGGTTCCTATCAGTTGCCCGAAATATGCGGGCCTCAATAGAAAACGCAATTCGAGAACAGACTCTGCCACTGGATGAGCCGATCCAAACCATCTTGACAGGACATTCCTCAGGTGCTGCTGTGGCTCAGTTGCTTTTCGCTATCTTGTCCGCCCCTGACACCGCGAACGCAGGTTAGTTCTGCAAAACCAAGGGCATCCCAACCGTCGCTTACGTTTAACAGAAACAGCAGTCTCGAGCATCACCAAGATCGACTGCATAACTTTCGGTGGCCCTCCCGTGTCGGTTGCTCCACTGCATGACTCGACCAACAGAAGAGGCGGCCTGTTCCTCAATATCGTAAATGAGGGCGACCCAGTCAGCTTGGCACGACCAGAGTACTTTGATAGCCTTTTGAAAGCCTATCTTGAGCCGCCCCCAAGCGCGGCTGCATCCTGGAAGGTACCTCCCTCGACCTTGCACGCCAGTGGCCGCCAAATCCTCCTGAGAGACATCTCTGAAGAGGGTTCCGATGTGGAATACCCCGAAGCATATTGGGTAGACCACCGACAATTAAGCTTGGTGATATTTGGCAATCCAGTGCGGCATAGCATGACATTGTACAGGAACCAGGTGGTGGAGATTCGCGACAGGCAGGAATAATTAGCAAACCCTACTCCTTGCTCTTCAGCATTGCCGCAAACACAGGCGATATGTTACTAGTCACCCATCTCAATGCTAACTATCTCAACCAGCTTACTTTGGATTTCAGATACATACATATTCCTGATCCAACTATGATCACTTCAAACATATGTTCCATAAACGAGTTCAGCCCATCAAAATGGGGAAGCATGCATTAGCAGCCAAGATTTAATGGGATAATACAAGTTAAAAGAGTTCACGGATTTAACGTTATCCAGAGTAATACGGCAAGCCATCACATTATAATTGTGTTATAGTGTCGTTTACTCTTATTATAAAAGAAAATACAATTATAATTAAGACACTAGTAAGCTCATTCATAAGAGAACATCAAATTTACTGGGGCCAACATAGAAGACAAACAATGAAAGAGCTTCAATTGTTATAACGCTCGCCGGTTGCAATCATCTGGAGCGGTTACAGTGGTGTACAACAAAGGGAACTGGTTTTGTCGGAAGATGTGACCCATGAATCCATTTCCCAACAACAAAGGCAACAAATTCGGCTGGGGCGGTTCTGTCGGTGTGACTTGCAAACAACGCAAAGCCTGCCACGTACAGGTCTGAAGCAATCAGAGAGCACAACAACATCAGGAGCAAGCATCTCATGGCCTTGACTGAAAGAGAGGCTTAGCAATCGCCATGTCCCACCCATCCTCCCCTACATACGCGAGCCCAATCCCAAGTCCAAGGGCCTTCCGCGACTTGGGAGATCTCGACTATGAGCTTAATCTGACGTCCCCCCTCTCACCTCCTCTGCCACTTCCACCCCCGCCGTCGCGGGCCTACACCGACGAGCTGACCAAAAAGTCCATGCCCGTGGACCCGACGCCCGTCATCCGGCTCCTGGCGCCGACGCCCGAGGCCACCTCGCCCAAGATCCTGCTGCGGCCCCGACGGGCCGGCGTCGTCGACGAGGACGATGACGAGCCCTTCCCGGAGTTCTTCTACCCTCCTCCCTATCCCGAAAGCACAACAACGCTGCCATCAGTTCTACCTTCGAGTCGGTACAATGGCAGTGACGCCAGCACCCAGGCAAGCTACTCGGCGTTTCAGGACCCGATTCCCTGGACTGACGAGCTGACGCGGCAGCGGCGCCGCCACCGACGGCCGACCTATGGGCAGAGTGTCTTCGAGGAGGATACATCGTCATCGGATGAGTCCTCGTCGGCTTCTTCTTCCCCCGGATCAGCATCTTCCTCAAGGGAGCATGGTCCAGAAGCCGGAACAGCGGAGAGTTTTCCACAAACAACTATTACAGTGGTTTCTGGTCCTGTGCCAACAGAGTCAACGGCAGCAAGGACCATGGAAGTCGAGACTGGCGCAGGCGACAATGAGGAGAACAGGGAAACGGACAACTGTGGTGGTCCTACTGCAGCGCTGGACCTGACCACGTTTCGATTTCCAGAAGCAGGAGTTGCAAAACATTAGTTAGACTAAGTGGCCCTGTCAGATCAGCCTTATCCTCTAGCCACAAGATAAGACGACCAGGCATCATATAAAACTTGACCTCTGTCGTAGGGTAGCAACGGGAAAGACATAATAAATACTACTCAAGGCACACAAGCTTGCTGATCCTAAGGTGATCGATGATAATGGGGTGTTTGTTGCTCATGTCTGCTGGTCGACATCCAAGCACTTACATACCCTCACCCTGTCTCAACCGGTCTTCCCATTATGTCATCTTCTCCCCCCTCCCTCATATTCCTTCGTTCTTCCCATCCCCTCTCTCCCATTCCTCTCTTCTTCTTCTCACAATAAGCACCATTAAATGATCTTCTGCGTCTTTGAATTACAAACCCCCATCATCATTATCAGGTCACCACCATATTCAAGGCAAACAAGAACAGGCATGCCGAGGTCCCCAACATCAGCTGGCCCGTCTCCCTGTAGAGTCCCTATACGGTGTCTCGTATAACAGGACGACCTGATTCTAGTTCTAAACAAGGACACTCACTAAGTGCAGAAGCTTTATGCCAAAAAGACCAGCTCCCACTTACGATTCTCGAGACTCTGCCACGCGCTCTCTCTCATGCAAGTCACACGACGAATTCTATGCGATATCCCACTCTTCTCATCCTGTTCTACCAGGAGCAGATTGACCGTCACGAGCCCGCCGCGCGCCATTCGCGTCTTGTGCGTCCCGATGACGATGAACTTCCCCGCGCCGTCCGGCTTGAAAGCGTGGTCGTCATCCCACGCGCCGTAGACGGAGACACTGCCGTGCGACAGCGCGATCAAGGGGCAATCGCTGTACCCATCCCAGCCCTCGTACTTCATGTCGAGGACCGCGGTGCTGGTCCAGAAGCACAAGGTCGAGGGTGCTTCTCGGCTCGCGAGGACGGTGGGCGGGATGTCGGCCAGATCCATCGACTGCTTTTCCTAGTCCACGATGGCATGTGTCAGACCCCTGGGATAGCCGATTACGTCGTCGTCTACGCCTTCCCACTTCATGTAGCTGAAGGGGCTGAAATCCCGCTCGGGCCCGACAAAGGGGGCTTCGACGAGGGCCTCGAGGCCGGGGCCGCTGGTGATGCGGTAGAACTTGAGACCGAGTCGGCCGCCCAGGAGGGTGTCGATGGATTTCATGTTAGTAACGCCGTGCCAGCCCACCCACGACCACGACGGGAAGGGAGCGGACTGGACCTCGTTCCCGTCGCCCATGAACATGGCCTCGCACTCCCTCCTCGACTTCCGATGGTTCTGAAACGACTCGGCCAGCGCCATTTCCATGTGCCCCCTCGGCATGCCCCAGAAGTAGCCGTCTTCGCCGTCGCGCCGGAGCACGTCTAGAATGGCCTGCACCGCGTTCAACCGGTCGCTCTCGAACCCGAGCCCCCGCTTCGAGTAGGCCTCGAGCACGTCTCCGTAGAGCGTCAACCAGTTCTCCTCGGTGCGGTCGGTGAGTCTTCGCATGATATTGGAGCCCGAGTAGTGGCGGTAGATGGCCTTGTCCGCGGGCACCTCCCAGCAGGAATCTTCGCACCACGACGCCGTCTTGCACTGCCAGTATACCTGGTCCTGGGTGATCACGAGACAGCGCGGCGAAAGGAGACCTTCCTGGAAGGTCCAAGCCCGGGTATTCCATGTCGTCCCGTGAAGATAACCCCTCTCCCAGCGCCACTGATCGTGGACAGGATCGAGTGATTCCACCAGCCAGAAGTTTTTCATTTGATGGACTTGCTGCGCCCGGCGCGGACGGCTTGTCCCGGGCATTCCCTCGACGACCTTGTCGCTCGCAGCGTTAATGATGGTCACCACCGCATGCGCATAGATGGTGGCCATGGCAGCCAGTAGCTCCAGCTTGTCTTTCTCGTCGTCCTGTATGATGCACAGGCTGTCGATCCATATATAGCGCTCGCCGAGGCCCCGAGTGACTCTCATTGCATCAATTATTCCCTGGGGAAGAATCCGATCGGTCAAGGATCCTGGCACGCGATAATCGTCGAGGTTCTTCCGTTGCAGGGAATGCAGCTGGGGACCGCCCCAACAATAGCTCAAGGCGGTCCAAATGACCGTGTCTGGCGCCGCCTCCACAATGCATCGTTCGACGACGTCGACGAAGCGGAGACGCGGTACCCGTCCCGTCATGAATTCCTGATCACAGGTACCGCCGTGCTCTTTCAAGCAGCCATCTTTCCAGCGCCTCAACAAACTATCGTCAACCACTGCAGGTCGCACTCGCCCAGCGTGCGGCTGGGTTGGCCCCCAATCCAATGACGTGCCATGTGCAAGGGGTGCATCGATGGAAGAGAGATTCTGCGGCCGACCTGCCGATATGTAAAATCTGACAATCTTCTCTTCATCCACTGCCTCGGACTTGGTGTACAACATGACAAGGCGCTCGGTAGCTGAAGAGCTGTGGTCATTTACACCCGAGGAGATTGCATGCCAAAGAACGGTCACCTTGTTGTCGCGAGGCCCCGGCGACACGATGACATTCGTCGCTAATATGTCGTCGGACCAAGTCCTCCCAGCCTAGGCGCTTATCCATCCATAATGCCAGCAATTTCGAGAGTTCCCCGCGGCTTTGGCGAGGGTCGTGGAGAAGCTTGGGCGAGTCCCTGCCTCAACACTCCCGTCCTGCACGCCGGATAAAGTATCGTAGCTATCGACGAACGCTTTGCATCTTTTACACACGCGATTTCGGCTACCTGCCTGCGGGTTTTCATGTCAGTAGTGGTGTGATGTTGGGAAGCAGTGTACTTGCCCTCGTGACTGCTTCTTCGTATAGGGACATGACGTTTCCTGCAACTCGTATATTTATGTAAACACCTGGTATTCTGGAGATTGGTGGCAGTTTGTTCGGGATGCTGACGATAGTCTTAGAATCGTGACTCGAAAGTGGACACGGTTGTTCCCCGCACCCATCCCCTGGCCAAAAGTCCTATTTTTAGCTGCTAAAGAGACATGGTTTCTTGAGCGGGAGAGCCCGGTCGAGAATGATAACCAACACCGACCCCTGAATCAAACGGGGATGTAATTCTTTCATAGTGCATGCTGCCTAACATTTATACGGCTTCAAGCTCGTCAGTAGAAGAGCTGAGGCGGGATCAGAAGACAAGGGCAAGCAGGCCGCAAGGCTAAGGGCGGTGTCCAAAGATGCCTCGACCGAATCTCTAAACACTTACGAAAGAGACTCCCAAGCTCGAGAGCACCGGAGTCCTCACTCCAGCGTGAACGGGAAGAACAAACAAGCCATGGAGTTTACAGGACAATAGGAAACCTACAGTCTAGAGGTGAAGTATATCTCAATGTCATGATTTTCAGCGGTATAGTTATAATAGACTATGGCTCCGTGACACAGATGGACAACTCTGCTATAGAACCAGGTAGTGGCCCTGAATGTGTACAGTAATACATGGCCACAACAAAAATTTCCAGTGGGATAACAGGCTTATGTGGAATAGCAGACCACGTAGTCCAGTGGGAAAACACGATGGTAAAATGGAATGCCATGTCATCTATGGTAGGAGATCATGCCAGTCTAGTAACATAATGGGACAAACAAGCGGCATATCACAGCAGTCCAAAGGGCATAATATAACAAAATAATGGAGAGAGCATGCAAGACAAAACGATACATGGATAGAATAAGCGCTTCCAGTGGAGGAACAAGCCCAAGCGAAATAAAATACCAAATAGTCCAGTGGAATACTAAGCCTGAGCGGAATAACAGACCAAGCAGTCCAGTGGCCTGAGTGGAATAATAGACTAAACAGTTCAGCGGAATAATAAGCCTAAATAGAATAATAGACGAAGCAGTGCAATGGAATAACCGGCCTAAGTAGAATAATAAACGAATTAGTCCAGTGGAATAACCGGCCTAAATAGAATAATCGACCAAGCAGTCCAGTGGAACAACACGAGTCAGTTCACTGACTAAATGGAATAATCAAGTGGCAAGTCACATCAATCCATAAGGCGTCACACAAAAAACTAATGGAGAGTATAAGGAAGCTTCCCATGCTATTCGATCGTAGTCTACACAATTACCAATCTCGAGGACGTAAAAAACAATTTGGTGGACTCATATCCACATCAGCGCAGATACCTAGCGCTTCCTTGCCCCTTTCCGGCCGGCCAACTAGGCTTCCTATTGCTCCTTTGACGCTTATTTAGCCTGAGCAAGACCCACGCTGCCCTTTCCAAGGTCGTAGATGGAGTACCACTTGCGAAGGAAGGCGTCACCCAGGATGGCGAGGGGGCCAACAGGGGCAGGGAAGTCCATTCCCATGAACGTGGAAATGCAGCTGCCCTGAACCTCCAGGATGTAGTCGTTGGCGCTGATGGCAAAATCGTGGCCACTCAGGGTGAAGGTGATATCAGGAAGAGAGTCACGAGCAGAGCAATCGACGGTATACTGGCCGTTGAAGCCCTTCTTGGCACCAATCTCCTTGTTGAGCAGATCGGCCATATCGGTGGGGAGGGCGATCAGAGAAGTACCGGTGTCCAGAATGACTCCAGTGTTCTCGAGCTCGGCAGTCTCCTTGCCGAAAGAGATGGAGTCAAGGTCGACCTCCCAGTACGCCTTGCGGCGCAGGGGAATCTCGGTGATCTTGCCGGTGTAGTGGTCCTCGTCAACACCTCCGAAAACAACCTCGGAGTCATCCTCACCGCTGTTGCCAGAGAGGTAGAAGGCGAAGACGGGCTCGTCAATCAGACCCTGGTTGATCATCTGGTAGAAGGGAGGGACGATGCCGTTGACAGACAGCCTGTCGAAGCCCATGCCCAGAATACCGTCGAAACGGCCGAAGGCAAAGGCAAGACCGGGCTCGCTGGTGGCCTCGGCGAAGTCCTGGTGCTTGATGGTCATGTCACCGATGGTCATGGAGTCCTGAGAGACAAAGCCGCTCAGGCTGCCAGAGCCGTATCGGATCTCGAACTCGGTGCCGTTCTTCTTGTAAGTCGACGAGGAAGACGAGTCGTACTTGGAGTGGAGGTAGCAGGCGATGCTGCCGCACTGCTGGGAGGGAACCCAGAGGTTGGAGCTACCGGTATCGAGGATGACCTTGAACTCCTGAGGGGGCGTGCCGATGGTGATGTCGGAGAAGTCTGTTTTGAGCGAGGCATTAATGTCAGCACTTGAGTCATACGATGGCAGAGCTCGGATGCTAAAGATCGAGGATGGACGTACACTGCGCGTTCATGAAGTTGCTAATGGGAACGGGGTGGTTCTTGTCCATCGCGTGCATGGAGGTATCCTTGAACATGGCCTCGGCATGGCTCTCGGGTCTGCCGCCCATGTACTTCTGGCCAAGGCCTCGCATCTGCATATCGATCGGGTAGGACTCCTGGAAATCGCCATCAATCAGTATGCCTTCCATGATACGCTTTAAGGCGTTGCTGGATGGCTAAGGACTCACCAGCTGGTCCGCGAGAGGGATCTTCTGAAGCTTCATCTTGTGGACTGCGGCGTCAGCCGAGCCCAGCAGCGCAGCTGCCGTCAGTAGAGCTCCCTTCATGATGGGCGAATGTAATGTGCGATTGAATCAGATATCGACTTGATGGTTGTCGATGAAAGATGATGAAGGATGGTTGGAATAGGTAGGCAAGTTAAAGAGGGAAGGGAAGAAGGAGCTTAGGTATGACGACTTGGAGGTGGGTGTTTCATGCGCGAAGCTACGCCGATCCGAGATAAGGCAGCTAGCCCACGACGCTACGCCACCACAGCAACCAGCAAAGAGTGGAGAAGCCGGGGAAGTCAGCTTTATGCAGCCAGCCATCCCCAATAATTTCGATAATAAAAGAACGGAGTTTTTAGCTGAACAGATTTAAGTATCTAAAATATTTATTAAGAAATATAAGTTTGACTATAATATATTATTTCCCTATTTTTCCTGGTACTAACGTCTTGTTGTTATTGTGATTTCGTAGTACCATCGTGCACGATTGAGGGCGGATTGCGCGGCCTCCAGCGCTTGCCCTTTTTGACGTTTGGCAACCTAATACGGACAAATTGACAGTCACTAGCCACAGCTTTGTCCAGGCGCCCTGGCTACCTCCAGTCTCGCTGTTGCTAGGCCACCGCCTAGGTGATCAGCCAATCATGATGCGATAATCGGCTCAAGTGACGCAGCGCCAAGCCCAATAAAACTCCACTTTCAAGTAAGGTACCCGAGACCTTCAAGTGGTCCGTCTGGAGTAACTCCATAGTTGGCTAGAGGATAACCACGACGAACCCAGTGTTTACCTGATGGTTAGGAGACAGCCGTACTAGCATATATTGAGTTGAATAAACACAGGATGGACATTAGATTCTACGTTTATACGAGGTTGCATAATCTATCCAGTGCAGGTAGCAATAATCACTAATGGAATCACCCCCAGTGTCATAACCGACTAACCAGGGTTGCTTCCAAGCAATGAAATAACTGGTTCCCTGGATCATTAAAAAGCAACCCCCGGCCCCTGTTTATCTGACCCCTGATAGCGATGGGATAGCTGGTGATGAATTGCCCAACCGGTCATCGGGTAGCTGCCCGGATCAAGACAATCATCAAGGTGACTGTGGCGTAAACATGTATAAACCCCGGAAAGGGGCAGTTGAACCAATACAGGTATCGATGGTCTCAATAGAGCAGGATAATTGATGAAAGTATGGTGCCATGCTGTATCTCAAGTGCCCCAAGACGTCACTCGAGTTAACCGTCAGTTCCCTGAGCACGTCCCGCGAGTTGCCCCTGAACAACGTTCCCCGCCAACTCACAGCCGAGGCGCTCGCGCACGAGGCGGTCGATGCGAAGTTTATGCATGCCATGCCCCGGGAATACACGTTTACTTACACTGCCAGATGGACCAGCTGATGCCCGTTTCGGTAAGATGGCGAGATGTTCGCGCAGCAGGGCAATACGCATCGTGTCAATCGCGTTTCCATGGGCAGTTTGCAAATGTGGAATACGATCTCTACTTGTTCTCTACAGCATAAATCAATGTCTTAGCGCAGCTTTCGATAGCTGCATCTCTATTCCCTCTTTCCACACATCGGCACCCCCTACCTCAGCAGACCAGTAGCCCAACATCTCCAACGTCATATGAACCCCTCTCCAACCTGGCGGCATACGCGCCCCGTGGCTCGCCGCGATAGCAAGAGCCACCGAGCTGCGTGTACAGGAACGTATCATGAACCAGGTACCGTGATGCCTATGCAGAAAGACGTGCTGGTTGATGTGCAGCCTGCGGACATGCGCTCCCAGACCGCGCCGGCATATGTCCCTGATGAAAGAGGGGTGCTCGTGCTGGGTATCCCCGCAGCGAGAAGCTCGATGGTGGCCATCACGAAGGGCCAGTAGATCAGCTCCCACAGATCGTATAGATGGCCCCTTAGCACGGCTTGGCAGATGTGCTCCTCTTGTCTTTCCATCTGGGACGCCTCTTGGTTGATGGCAAGCTCTTTGGGAAGGCTATCCGCCCATTGATGGGCTTGGTTCTCGTACTCGGGAATCATGCCGGCCAGTGCATGTAAGAATTGGCCCGTTCCCGTCTCAGGACTGATAGAGGTACCAGCGGCGGTAGAACCAAAAGGCCGTGTAGTGGACGTGGGCGTGATGCACCGCTCGTGGAGTGTCTTAATCTCGCTGGAGAGCCGGCTGTTCAGCCTCCGAAGTGAGATCTCCGCGAGGTAGAGCAGCCAAGATCCCCGAGCACGCAGATCGACCGGGTCGGTATAACCGTCAGGTGTCCCCACTGTCGGGGGCGGCGGATTTGGAAAGAAGGTAGGGTAGTGGTTGCCAGATCCGGTCGGGAAGTCGGTCAGGGAGAGCTCGTGTCGGACCTCCCGCTCCGATTTCCAAACCGACCAGTAAACAGCCTGCTCAAGCACGTCTTCCGCCGAGATATCAGAGCTTGGGCTGGTGCTATCCCGCCCTTGTGCGTTCTTGTTCAGAAAGGAGAAGCCTTGGCAGGCGGCTAGGGCCTGGGAGAAATAGCGCCATGCGTAAGTCGGACGGAACACGCACATGAGGTAGACCCCCGATAGGAACATGCACTGGATAACTATGATAGACGGATGGAGAAACAGGGGCCCCATACGCTTCTGGGCAGCGGAAAAGAATCCCTCTGCGTCTTGATAGGACCGGGTGCGTGGTGCTACGTCGTGGCTGGGGCCCAAGGGTGTGGAAATAGAGTCCAGCGCGCAGATCAGTAAGGCAAGGCAAGAGGCGGACGACCAGTCCAGATCCTCCATGAACGCCGCCCTCACTACCCTTCGCGTCTCCGTCTCATCGAGAATTGGGTTCTTGCAGTGCACGTGCAGGAAGAACTGATCCAGTAGCTCGTTGATACCGTGCGACTCCAGCTCAGCTAACCCAATCAGTGATGCTATTGATGAACCACTACCCGGCGAAGAGTTACAGAGGTCGACGGGTGAAATCGTTTCGGGGCGAGATAGCCCGGAGAACTCCGAGGTCGAGATCCACTCGAGGATGCGCTCCAGTCGCTCGGGAAGCATACTTCTCAGTGGGGGGACACAGATCTCAGTTGCCGATGCTACTGTTTCAGGGATCTGCATGACATGTCTTAGATGTAAGTGCTCATCCAGTTTATCATCAAGTGAGCGGAGTTTAATCGATGCCGTGTTGCGTTGCAATGCACCAGGCTGTTCCGGTGTCCTTGGCTTTTTTTTTTGAGGATATTTTCCAACTCATCCAGGCGCTCCAAGATCATCAGGCTAGCCGGGTCGAAGCTAGACAAGTCGAACGGGGACTGGATGCAGGTCGCCCCCACGCTGAGACAGTAGGAGCAGCTTGGCTTCGCATTGTCGCATTTGGTCTTGCGCGCGCGGCAAACCTGGCATCTGTATTGATCCGCATTGGTGAGCGTACTGATCCACCGATTATCGACCTCTGCATATAACGCCAATCACGAAGCATCTACTTACGCTGTGTTGGCCCGCTTGCGGGGGTAGAATGCGTTGCCCCTGGCCGCTGGACGCTTTCGGGGTCTCTCATTGGTGTCTGCCATGTGATTTGGTAGGTGGATTTAGAAGTAGCCTAGTGTTCCAAGTATGAATCCAATCTTGATAATCCGTGGCATGGAAGTCGAAGGTAGGGTATAGCTGGTGGTGTGGCCTTGAGTTACAAGAAGTATTCGGGGAATCTCGCTCACGTGTAGGATCCGGTGGTTCTCCCCAGCTTCCCCGGCTTTCCGGAAAACCTGGGGTGATCAACAGGTGATAAGCGGTCTCCAAGGTGGATATGTGACAGCGCGCTCTGTTTAAATAACATGACCTTTTGGTTGGGTGCGCCGGTGTGGACCGGTATCCGCTGCGGAGTATCCGTTGCGAGTCTCACATCCATTGGCTCGGCCAGGCTTGGCAGGATTGGGAACAATCTTTGTATCTAGAACCCGTTGTTCGATGTCTCGCCATTGACCTACTGAGGTAAGACCAACATAATGATCAGCTACTCTTCATGCATATACGTTTTATCTACCGGGAATTTGGTTATTGCGTCAAGGTTCAAAGACGATATTCGTATGATAACTTGAGATCTCCATAGGGTGAGGGCCAATATGCATGCGGCTCCATTTGGCAGCTAACAAATCCACAGACGCCCCAGAAACACCATTTTCATCGCAACGAAAGTTGAACGCAGAAGTGAGATTCCGTACGTTTCCGGCCTGAAGAAATTCGATATTAAGCATAACTAAACCACGGCCGACGGGTGTCTTAAGCATGACTCTATTCTCTGTGATGTTCTACCCAACCACCTACGGTTGGCGTGGGGGTATTTCTACTGGGGGAAATGGCTTCCGTAGGCTGGTAACCAGCCTAATCCTTTTTGTAACCCCTGATCAAGAGCCGACTTTGGGCACCGTAGCGTTTTCTCGTCAACCTCCTCTTTCTAATTGGGATCTTGGACCTGGTCCGCGCCAACGCTTTCAACTGGGTGCGGGCCAGCTTAACTGTAATAGTGTGGGCGTTCGTCTACTTTGTTACGTTGGGGGTCATGGCGTTTGCCATCATGGGCAAGATTAGCACCACGCGGCTACGGGTGCCCACCATGGCCCTGGCGACCGCGACGCGAACTACCATGGGCATTTTCATGAGCTTCGTCATCCACTACTTGGTCAAACAGGGTAAGATCAACCTCGAGGGAAAGGCTGTCTTCATCTTTGGGGGCCTAGGCGCTTTATCAGCTTGTTGGAATTGAATCTACATCCCATAGCTTAAGCACCGGACCTTCGACCGGACCTTCGATGAGATCGATCCATGTGCCAGGAACGAGTCCCACCAAGGAAAATGGCACTAATATGTCCATAGCAGTGGTAAGATGTGGTTCCAAAGAAAAATAGACTGATGATACATCGAAACCTAGAATTCAGGGCCTAGCTCCACTCGTTCAATCAGCCATGACAACGCCGCGTCTTCCACCCTGGCAGCTATCTCCATTGACCGAACAGTGTGTCTTCGAATCTGCCGAAGGCATTCCTCCAAGCTTTCTGAGAATATTGGTCCAGTTCGTTTTGCCCGTGGACCGAGGGCTTCTGGGACAAAGCAGCCCATCACCTTCCACCAAGTATCCCAAAATGTATCGAAGTGTTCCGCGTACCCTGAAGCGAGCTGTTCGTAAAGCGACATCATAATATCCAGCTTTGCCGCAAGGAACTCATCTTCCGTCCGCTTACTTTTCCCCAGATCACGATCTGGGCGGAGAAATTCCAGGCTCTCATCAATTTTGCAGCATGTATGTCTTAGCCCAAGACGGTCGAAAAGTTCCACCCTGCAAAAGTCACTGTAGTTGAGCGCCCCTGCGAGTATTTCCGGACAGCAGCGGTGCCATAAGTCGAACAATTCCTGTTTCGCGAAGAAAGATAACGGTTTAGGGGAGTACTCGCGTCTCATAAGTGATTGAATGGGCGAACAACCCTTGCGCGAACAGAAGCACTGGCACGAGTCTCTCGGTCGGAAGCCGAGAAGGGAACCAGCCTTGATCAATATCATGGAGAGCTGATTTTCGAGATCTTCATGAGTATAATCGTCATATATCTCACCACGGGAAGTGAGTCCGATCTTAGACGCGAGGGCATGGACGAACGTGGCTTTACTTGAGTCGCCGAAGAACATGTTTTGGGCTCCATGATTGAGCAACCAGAGAAGCATCTCCAAATATGGTGGATAGAAGTGAGACCAAATTGTTTTTCTCAGGAGTGGTGTCATGGTTTTGTTGTCCACTCCCTCAACCTCGCGGAAACCGCACGCCCATAATATTTCGGCAACCTCAGGAGTCATGCCATCATCATGATAGATGGATGCTAAAGTTCCCGGCCAAAGACTCTTCTTAAGAGTAACCCCTGCCTCTTTGAGTTTAGAATAGGTTTTTAGCGCAGCCAGGTCGATGAGCTGGCCTTTGAAGTGGCTGTCATTCCATCCAAGGTCTTCGAGGTGTGAAGTAAGAAAGTGTGTCTTCGCCTCTTCCATCAGCTTCTGTCGTACTGTCATGTACGCTTTACACACCATCGGTATGAAAGCTTTGCCCATTTCCCTCTCGCCGCGGCCAAAGAGTCCGCCCAAAATCGAATTTGAGTGGAACCAGGCATCCTCGGGCCAGACATTCTGGTTCTCTCTCTCGTCATCTTTGAATGCTAACGCATTAGGTTTGAAGTAGAACTGATCAGTAGCGAGTAGCAGCTCTGAGAGCCTAACGTCACCATGTCGAATGGCGTACTCGGTGGCTTGAGCTGTATCTGCCCCCCGCCCCCAACAAGATGTTAAATCCATCTTCCCAATTCAGTGCCAGGGCTAGCGGTGACACTATATCAGTTGGACTGTCAATTTGAACACCACGCTGAATCAACTGTTTGAGCTGATGCTTGTCTTTGGTGACAGTTGCCACGCAAACGCGTGAACATCCATACTCTAATCCACGTTGTTAGACCTAGGCTGTGGACTATCGTACAGCGAAGATTTAAGTAGTTACCTATTGCGAAGTCAGGAATATTTCCAAATATTCCAATTGCCAGGGACTTCCTTAATGCCGGATGCTTGGTTCGGTGGCCCTGTCGGCTTTTGGGAACCTCGGTCCATAGTAGCGGAGTGTTATACCTAGCTAAGATCGCTAAGAAGTGTGTTCTCGCATCAGGAGCATTCGCTACAAGCCCAGAAAGGGCCGTTTCATACACATCTTCGGTCGTTATTAAGTTGCGAGTAGACCCACCCCTTGTAGACGTTTAGTAAACTGTTCCGAAAGTTTAGGAAGTTTACTCTTTTACCTTTTACTAACCACCCGCCCTATATATCTTTCACGACTTGGCCTGTTGGTAGATTATACATGTTAGAGTGATGACAAATTCAGGGACAGATTGAATGGTATGGACACTCGCCTATAGTAAATTGCGTCTGTTGTTGTACCACCGTCAACTACAAGTTTTACGAGAGCGTCAAACAGATCAGCCACCTCTTCTTGTTCGTGCCAAAGAAGTTTCATAACATCAGTCAGGGCCTATATATTGTCAGCCAGTTACAATGATGAACGCACAATTTCGTAGAAGTATGCTAATTGCTTACGTGGAGAGGTGTCTTTCCATTTTGTGTCTGGACTGCCTCCCAATCACGAGACGCGTTGAAGTCGTCCCTTAGGTCGTCATATAGCTTTAGAAGCACCTTTCGATACTGTTGGCAATAGGTTGAAGTGGGCGTGCTTCTCGAAAACCACCTCGTACCCCAGTAATATTGTATGTAATAAGGTTCGATATTTCGAATTTGGCAGATGACCTTTGTCGCTTCTGATATCCGACGGAACCCAGGGATATCATCTTCTTCGTCCCCAAAAACCCTTGTGCACGTGTTATATCGAAAGAAGGAGCTCGAAATGCTGACGAATAGTCTCGTAATAGCTGCCAACCAAGTATGACCGTAGGTGCTGCGTAGGCCGAGAGCCAACCATTTCTTGTTTGTTACCCTCTTACCACCGCTGTGGTATTTGCATCCAATCTGATGGGCTCCAAGTGTACGTTCGAGGACGACAAACGGACCGATGGTCCCAAATATCTGTGAAATGGGAATGCGCTGGCAGGGGCAAAGTCCTGAATGGTGTGTTGTGGAGGAAACGCGCGAAACGACCTCCTGCTGTTGTTTCGCTGTGGAGGTAAGCGTCACTAGCTGAGCCGCCTATATTGCAAGTATAGATAAGCAATCCAATCAAACCCATCATGATGTAAAGGATGAGGGCGAACATACCAGATGGCGGATACTGTCGTCTGACAACGTGAGTTCGTTTCCGCGTAGTCTCGTTACCATGTCGTCATGAGAGTCTCGCACCGAATCCTTAACTGCCTCAGCTGCCGATTGTAGGGAGATTATCCCATCGGTAAGTTTCGTTTCTATGCTGCTGTTTCCCAGAGTGATCGCTTGTAGAGATGAGTCAATGGAGGAAGCCTGGTTTGTAAGCTGTTCTTTCATCTGTTGCTGACTATTTGCCAGCGCAGTGAAGCCTGTTTGCGTTTTCAGTGAGTGTCTCTTGATATGACTCGCACAGACAGCGGAAGTCCTCAAGGCTCTGAGAGTTGCGAAGGAGCTCGTCTGGGGCACCCTTTAGTTGCTGGGCTAGCCTGAAGCCGCGGATCGCAGCCTTTGCGAGCAGCTCCGCGATCTGCAGACTGGCCGCTGTAGCCCCAAGGAGCTCGGCCATTTGCAATACAAGGGTTGTTCTGGTCTTTTCGGGTCAGGAGCGATGTGGCGACAGCGGAAGGGAAAGTGCTGGGGAAAGTCTGGTTCTAATGGTGTAGTCTTTTAGTCTGTCTGGCTCCTCTCTGATCGTGTCAACGAGGAATCCAACAGGCCCGTACGACGTTAGGCTGCCAAATTAGCCCACACCGCTACCTGTGTGGTATCACAAGAAATCATCATTGCCGCCCAAGTTATATGATAGGAAGAGAGGCACTCGCAGAAGCTGCAGCTAGCGACACAGCCTCCTGGTATTATGCACAGTAAACAATGAGAAGTTCGGAGGCTGAATGGCAGCGCATCGGCCAAGGCAACCTGCTGCGGGGCGTCGTGGGCGATCAATCAACCTTATCACAAACCCGGTCTCTCAGTGTTGCCATAGCCTGACGAGAAAAGTGGCATGCAGAGTTGGTGTCAAGTGTATCTCACATTGCATGGTGACAGAGGGTGCCACCATTTGTTGAAAGGCGGCTGTGGGATGGGGTAACCTGGCGGACCACTTACTCCGACAGCATGTACAGTTCAATGGCAAACATCAGGGTGAGGGTACGCACGCTTGTTTTTCATTGGCATTACAATCACTTTTTGCCGTTGGGTGTATACAGAAGCAAAAGGGAACCCCGACGCTTCGAATTGAGATTCCAATGAGAAATCTGGTGTACCGACTTGCAAACGCTATCACGCCAACAAATAGTAGTATCGTTATCACTGACTGACATGGCTGACGCTGGCACCGATGTTCCAACACCGCTAAAAGCCTCCTTAGGCGGGGTCGCCATGCCAAGAATACCCCGCCAAGGCGGCGCGATATGCCGCCCCCGGGGCACTACCACTGTTCTACAGGGGCCTTGCTGGAGCTAGCGAGAGTTATGTTTTTTGCGTCGCTTCGTTCGCGATTGTGCATGATTTATTCGTCGCCCCAACCAATCATCCACCCATTGTTTTCATCCGCGGCCAAGGAATCGCAGCACGCGGGTGATAAGAAATGGACGCGTTATCTTCGGAAACGAAGGGGCGGCTGCAGCAAGTGGCCGACCTGATGCTGGACATCTACAAGACCCGGGCGGAGATGCGCTTCATCGATGCTGCAGCCATCAAACCGGGCCCGCATGACATCACCCATCTGATCCCACTCTACCAGTCGTTGAAGCTGGACCCGACCATCATATACCTCTATAGCATTCTCCCATACGTCGATGACGTCGAAGCAGGGTAGAGCGAGTTCTACAGGGGCGGAACCTGGTTCAATCACCTCAAAAAGGAGAGGTGGAGGAGGGACGCGATCCCTGACGACTATGAGGACCCCAACGGGCCCTACATGCGGCCCTGGTTCACGCCCCTCTCAGTCATGCCGGTGGAAGGGCAGTGCATCGTCTACGACGCCAAGCGAGACCGGGTCTGGATGATCAACAATCAGACCTGGCACAACGAAGGCCCGGGGCTCCGTGGCGTTGAAAGGCCAGATCGCAAAGTGGCCATCATGCAGTGACCCAACGGCGCCGAAATGCAAGTCCACCACACGGTACTCAGCCGCGAACCGGCCCGCCGCGCAGCCGAGGTGCTGCGCGACATCAACAAATGGTTCAGGACCCACCGCGTCCCCCGCGCCGGCGGGGGTGGCAATCCCGACTGGCCCGACGACCGCGACTTACATGACGTGACCCTGGCGGAGCTCTACGCCCGGCACGGCTGGCCGGACCGCTTCGACGGCGACGCCTTCGAGGTCGGGCTGCTGCGGCGGTGGGCCGTTGGACGCGTCAAGGACGACGCTGCGATGTCGCGCATGAACCTCAAGGGCGCCCAGGAGAGCGTCAACTACCGCCGCGAGCTCATAGAGCACTTGGAGCAGGGAACCGCCCGGGCGCGGACCCCCCAGGGAAAGTGGGCCGCGCAATGGGAGGCCCTGCAAGCCTGTCGGGTCATGCAGAGCGCTATGGCGGAGGTGAATCACGAGAGGGAGAAGTTAGTGAGGCTCGAACAGGGGCTGCAGGGTGACAGCGTGCCGGTCCGAGAATACCAGATCCTGCGGCATCGGCTCAAGACACTGCCAGGCCCAGTGGAATTGGCGAAAAGGCACAGGCGGAGGCCCGCGGTGCAGTTCGTTGCCCTGACGCGCAGATTCGCCACCAGGGGAAAGAGTCCAGGACTCTCCATAGTGCCCTCGATCCCATCAAGGCAGACGTGGAACGGCAGTTCCCTGGCCAGGCGATCGACTTGGACTCGGCGCACGACAATGCCTTGTTCGATGAGGACAACAGAGATCGGTCGTGGGGGAGGAAGCTCGTCGGAATCCTGCAGTCAGACATCGCTGGCTACAGAGCATGGGTAGCTAGGGTCCCCGAGGATCTGACAGGGGTCAGGCGGTTGGTCGACGAGGCAATCGCCCGGGCCGAGAAGGACCTAGAGGGGCTAGAGAAGCAGAGATTGGAGGAACAAGTATCACATGTCTCATCCAATACAAGACCTTAGTTGACCTGTGAAGGGGTCAAAGGCCGAAAACTAGACCTGATTCTGTGCATAGTTGCGAGCGAAACGGCCCAGGACGAAACGAGATTGCCCCTGCATCCGGGTCGTACCTAGGCTGACGCGACAGAGGAGACCGCACCTGCAATTTGCGACACAACCTTGCCAAGTACGCAAGGTGACGCTGCCCGCGGGAGCAGCCAATGGCGCGCCAGCTGTGTTTTCGTAGCGACGTGACATGGCAAGGGGTCCACGAATAGACCTGACCATCTCGCGTACAGGGGTAGTGTCCATTGTATGTTGGAAATGTCGATCAGGCTGCCAACTGGAAGTCACCTTCCTCAAGTGATTGCCTCCCTGCATGAAATTTGGATCAATTGCAACGCTGTGGTCTGCAACCCACCAAGTCGGGACGCCCGCCTTCGGTGCGGCCGAAACAAAATGGCCACCAGTAGAAACGTAAGTCGGCCTGAAATATATATTTCTCTTTGCGCAGGTTTTCTCAGAGATACTCCGCAAGCCCATATCCGCCACCATGAATGCCACGTTTGCGGCTTTGGAAGAGAACAACATCCGCGTCACCACTTGCGACCTCCAGGATGTGGTGCTTCCTTCGCACATGAAAGTGATGCGGGATGTTTTCCTGGACTTCCAAGGAACCATATTTGATCTGTACGACTTGAAGGACAACGAGGACCCTTGGGATGTGCAAAAGCACCCAGCATGGAACAAGGCCACCGATGGGCAGCGATCGCTAACCAGAGAGCTGTTTCAGCGGGCTGAACAGGCCAAGGGAGATGCAGAGACTAAAGTACTCGAGAGAGGGGACGAAGCCGAATGGAAGGACTTCTTTTCAGAGAGGTTCTTTGGTCCGTTGCGTAAAGCATTTGACCCCAGGAAGGAAACGTCGCGAAAGTATATCTGGCCCAAATTCGAATGCTTTCTTCATGTTTAGACTCACAAATATGTAGCTTGTCGCGACAGAAATACTTCTACGACTCGTTCAACTAGTAAGCATTCACGCATTCGTCCTGTTGAAAGTTAGGTTTAACTCTTCCCCCAAAGCTCCGCCGAGAAGAACTGGAACCTATTTGACAAGCGTGTCGGCTACCGAGTCAATGACCGTCGTGGGCTGTTGAAGCCAAAGCCTGACACCGTCTGCTACTTTCCCATCCACGAAACGCGGAACTTGGCAGACCCTCTGTCCACTGGCAAATATGCTTGGAGAAACACCGCCCATGAGAGTCTCATACAAAACTTCACTCTCGAGACCTTGGATCAGCTGAACCGTTTCGGCTTGCAATACTGCCCATTGGACCCCTTCAAAGGACAGTCCTACAGCGCGCAGAAGCTGCACTGCTTCCCCTGGCTCATTGCCGAGTACAAGGTTGCCCAGAAGCAAAAGGAGAAGTGTCTCTGCCAAGCTGCCAATGCAGGGACGGCAGCCCTGATGCTCTTCCAGACCGCCGCAAGGTTTGCCACAGACAGGTCACAGGAGCGTCATGTACCACCTGTAGTCACCATCACCACCACAAGTAACATCATCAAAGTTTGGATGATGTACTATACTACCAAAGAGTCTAGAGACGCATATGTTAGTTCATCACAGCTCAATTCCAAACGCGACTAACCAGAAACTTACAAAACTGCACTATTGCCAGATTATGGATCCAATATGGGAAGGTGACATGACCAAGGTTTCGGACTGCATCATGTTCGAATACATCCTGGAGAATGTCCATACATGGGCCACGCGGTCTCTGAAGCCGTTGTTGTCGAGCTACATCGACCAGTGGAGAGACCGGTTTCTGAACGGGAAACGCAGATACGGCCACTCAATTGCAGATTTGCACAAGAAGATCACTGCCCTAAAAGATGCAGATGTCTCGGAGGCTTTCGATCTCGACGAAGTTCTCTCATCCGTCGCAGATATGCATTTCGAACTGGGTCGCGCCGACGCCACATCAGCATTCGAGGCAAGCCGTGGCCTGGATAGTGGTGGTGCGTTCGAAGAGCTCGAAGAACTGCTCGACAGTCGGATCGAGCAGTATACCATGAGGCCTGTCGCTGCAAGGCGAACGACGAAGGCGGGCCCCGATAGCCCTCCGAAAACACCCTTGACCAGTGCACCTTTCGTGTTCGGAACCAGCTCCAAGACCTCGTCATACCAGGCCTTCGAGACGACATTCGCCGAAAGGTTCGCTGGCGTCCAGTTTTTTGCCGACGGTTCAGCCACGTTGGATGCGAGCTCCAGCAATAAACGCTTCAAGGGATCAACCAAGAGCACGGACCACTCGAATCTGAAGCCAGGAGACTTTTCATGGTTGCGACCAGGACCGTTCACGAGGGCAGCCTCCGCCGAACCGTTGTCAACGCCAGAGCCGCCCAGGAGTGATTCAAAGTGAGAGACCCATAATGAAGATGTGTGATAAGGTCATGGATCAATAAAATTTTCTTTTCTACTTACGTAGGTTTGATAATGTCATGCCAACTCCTATATATGGATCGTACCAACCACATACAGGAGGGACTTTCAACCAGTCACAGCTTCATCTCAATGTTTCCATGATCCTATCGCTCACTCGTGATCTTTCCCTCGCTTCGTCACATAGCAGGCTGGCATGTGTGCTGTCAAGCCGAAATAAGCCTCGTACTGCATCTGTTGCTCCGGCTCCACCTGGCGGAACTCGTAGCTGCGTATCAGCGTTGCGCAGATCTTAGACAGCTCGATCCGGCCCAGGTTCTGACCGGGACAGGATCCGTACCCCAGGCTGAACGGGATGAAGTGCTTCTCGAGCTGAGTCACGTCATCTCCAAACCATCGGTCTGGCTTGAACTCTCTTGCATCTTCGCCCCTGTTCGTTACAAGAGTAAGTCAGTTTAAATGTCTATGGAAGAGCGATATTCGTTCAGTCCTGATGTCGGAGGAAGGTGGCTCGACTTACCAGATTTCCTTCGACGTATGTATGACCCATGGGTGAACGGAGAGGGTGGTGCCTTCAGGAAACGTCTGATCTCCAATGGTGATGCCCCCTTTTGGAGCAATACGCGGGAACCCCACTGCAGAATATATAAGTTCATAGTCCAAAACATGTCCCATGCCGGTTTTACTCACTCGTTACCGGTCCAAACAAACGCAACGACTCTTTAATGCAAGCCTGCAAGAACCGCAGCCCCTGGGCATCCGCGTACGATATTACCCGATCCTCGAGCCCCGCCGCCGCAATCTCCGACCTTACGCGCTGGTAAACATCCGGGTGCCGCATGAGGTAGTACACAAACGCTTGGATGGTGGCGGCCACGGTGTCGGTGGCGGCCCCGATGGCGTTGAAGGCCGCCGAGTCGATCTCGTGGCGCTCCATGCGGCCCGGGTTCTCGGCGAGCATGCGGAACCAGTGCGTCGAGACGTCGTAGCGGCCGTCGGGGTTCTTCTGGCGGTCCTCGAGGGCCTGCTTGGCGATGTTGAGGGTGTGGCCCCAGGGGACGCTGAGGTGGAGGCGCTAGTCAGTAGGGAGGTGACAATAAAAACGGTCGGAGGGAAGCTTACATGTTAAGCCAAGTGACGACCGGATTCGCCAGGAGCAGAACGTGCACCCAGCGGAAGAAGCCCATTACTGACACGTAGGCAATTTGTACCTCGGCGTTGGCTAGCGAGTCGGCGATGTCGGCGCCCTTTTTCAGGAAGCCAAAGGGGCGGGAGAACAAGACATCTCCGACGATGTCGTTGGTGGCGAACCGGAGGTAGTCGCCCAATTTGATGGAGTCGCCGTTCTCAGCGAAGCGGTCCAACCAGTCCAGGAACAGAGCGATGTTGTTGTCAATGGCCTGCTCTCCCTGCAGCAAGTTACTCATGGTGTAGCCCGGCGAAATATGCCTCGTTAGTTCCATCTTTCTCTTTGGGTCGGCTTCGGCAAAGGTGTTGAAGAACCTCCCATCCTACCATGCCTTATCAGTATTAATGTAGAGCATGTAGTCAGCCAATATAAACCAGTATGACTTACGGGGAACGTGGCAATTTTGTACCACTCCGCCTTATGGAGCGTTGCGAGCAGTATCTTCTTGGGTCCATCTGGATGACCGACGCTGACTTCATTTGGGGCGATTCGAACGAAATGGCCTCAGTCAATCGTCAGTCATTGTACCAAGAGCGAGGGCCTGAGCGTGCATACCGTATCGATCATGAGCAGCCATGATGTCCAAGTTGATCTTCCCTTTGAGTAACCGCCACACATACCAAAAGCGTGTGACAGCAGCGAAGCCCGGGCCGGGTACGTGTCGCAGAGGGGATAGATACACGCGATGGAGGACAACAAAAGTGCATAGAGCGAGGAGGCCCCCAAGGGCCGTCGTGATAATTGCAGTCATATTGCATGTGCTGTAGCAGAATGCGTCAACATCGGCGACATTGCTCGGTAATACAATGTTGGCATCATGGTAAAAGGCGGGGGACAGCTGGTTGTGATACCCTGGCGATTGGCATGGTGGGGTCCTGGTTTATCAAGGTGATACTATACGAAACGGACAGGTACGACCAGCGTTGCGCCAATCAGCAAGCAGACACGGCTTGTCCGCTTTACCAGATGTCACCTTACTGTGGACCCAAGTGGGTATTGCCTGTGACTGTCAATAATGCCCAGGTGCGTGTCAGCCGAGATAAACAGGGTGGTCCGGAGCGATCTTACTTGGCCATGCACCCTGAATACTTTGCAGGCGTCGACGAGTGGCTTGGGAAGTCTGCAGGTCATTTCGGAGTTTAGCTTTCACCATATCCCCCAGACACGGTTACGTAGACGCGCCAGTGAAGATTGCCGATGTTTGCGGGGATTAGCAACTGCTACCTACGACCCACAGTCTCCGTGGTCTAGAGGCGGACCAACCTTCTTTTGACCACAAGCCCATGATCGTTCCACACTGTGAGTGGGGCTTTACTGATGATATAATGTTAATCAGCCACAATTCAAATGAACGTAGAAGAAATTTAACGGTATAGTAAGTCTACTCGTATTATGCATGCTCGGGTGACATTCATTTATTGCTCTAGCTACATGTATTTGTGTTGTCCATCTGCATTCATTGCACAATGTTTCTTCTTCATCATTCTGGACAAGTTCCAGAATTCGTTAAAGTGACTCGAGGTCCGCTATCAATCATTCCTGTTCGTGTGTGTTCAAGCGCCTCGGCGTGCTAGAAAGCGCTGGAGCAACTTCTCTATCTCTTCTGGGCTTGTAGGCGGCGTATAGTTTCCACCAGGCGAATGATTGGTAGGCAATGAGATCGACGATCCATCCGGGTTGATCATATCGAGCGACTGGAATTGGGATAGGAAACTGTGAGAATTGGCAGGTGTGTTTCCCGGCATGGGTCCTGCACTGCGACCTTCGCTGCTAGTGAAGCGTAGTCGCAGACCCAGCCTTCGAGCGGCCGTAACCACTTCGTTGTCTTCGCATCGTCGCGCCCAGATAGTCTGTAGCATCGGGGTGTAGTTCTTGTGTCGCCGGTACTCGGCATGGCCCAGCCAAACCTTCTCCAAGACTTGCTCCGACTGCTCCGTCGTATCAATCACCTGGTGATTTCCACCCTGTCCACTGGCCTCCCAGTACAGCCGCAGCTTCTTGGAGGCCTGAAGCTCCGCATAGCCAGTCTCCAAAGCATGTCTGGCGGCAGTCATGAGCTCCGAGCGGAAGCTCTCATAGTTGGGCAGTTTCAGAACCTTGGAGATGGAACCGCCGGTGCCTGGCTGCTGAGTCTGAATGGTGTCGGTGATAGCGCTCAGCATGGCTTTGACCTGCTTCTCTCGAAAGGCGTCGACCTTCGGAAGCCAGCCCCCGCCAATTCCAACCATCATGTTGGATTGATTCTTGACCATCAAGGCATTGCCGTAGCCGAGATGTCCGGTCTTTCCGTAGACGCGCTGGCTGGCCCAAGGCTTCCAGTGGCTGACGGGCTCTTGCCAGCCAAATTGGGCGCCCGTGAGATCAATGACCACCTTCTCGCCAGATCGGAGCTCCACTTGTAGTACACGGTGGGTTAAGAGCATACCATTGACAACGGCTGAAGAATTGATTATCGTTGTGGGTTGGTGAGCATTGCGGACGTCAACCTGGACTTCGTCGATCTTCTTGCAGATTGCTGTGATACCAATGGTTAGTTATGAATCGATGCAAGTTTGGTACATTCTATAATGGTACTTACGAGACAAGAAGTAGTCAACAACGCACTTGAAAGTGCTGTAAGGCTCATCGCACTCTTGCTCAGTGAGGCAGGCCCGCAGAGCCTCGTCTGACGAGGTCAATTCCTTGGGGAACGGTTGGGGAACGGCCTTGCCTAAGAAAGCCAACTCGTCGTGAGTTGCAACGAATTTGTACAGAACGCCCTCTTTCTCGCGGACGCCGGTAACACGGTCAGTGTAGTTAAAGCCTTGGAACATGATGAAGAGATCGCGGATCAAGAAGGCGGCGCGTCCGATCATCTTGAGGGAGGCGCAAGAAGCCTTGTGCTTAGGCCAATCAGCAGCTTGGCATTCCTTGCTGCAGTACACGGTCTTGAAGATCACGTGCTGTGAGTCGAGAGTGACAAGGCAGCCTTGGCAGGCATGTGCATCTCCATTGCCACATGTAGCACAGGCATACGGGTTCACGAGTTGGGATGGAAGGTATGCAAGGGACGAATCGTCTTGGAGGGATGCTGCGGTCGGGAGGAAAGGTCGAGCAGAGTCTTTGCGTCCCTGGCCAATCCATCGATGGTACAGCAGCAGCTTGGACTTCGCCGAGCCATCGTCGGGAATGTCGCTCTTGGACAGAGCAAGTTCGACAATCTTCTGACGAAAGAAGTTGGGATCCATACTGTTCTCGCCAGAGATGGCAGATTCTACATGCTTCTTGAGGCGGGCATGATCAGGGTCGACAGAGGTAGTGTGGCGAAAGGCCGCCAGAGGAGCGTGGAATTTCGCAGCCTGGGTCAGAGAAGATCCTTGGTCTCGAATATCTCTCTCGTCAGACTCGGGATCGGGGAAACCCCGAAACAGCTTCTCGACAGCGTCCATCGTGAAAGATGATGGGACAGACTGCTCGAAATATGTTGTTGGCGGGATGGGGGAAGTATTTACACCAAAGTATGAGGAACTGGAAAGTGCTGGGTTAGGTCTCTCATACTTGTCAAAAGATTGTTGCAGGAAAGAAGACCTCCCAAAAAGAGACGGTGAGATGGAAGGAAGAAAATAGGGCGAGAAAAATGTTGTAGGGTGCCTAAAACAAAAGGTGAGAGTGACAGGGAAACAATAGCAGTTTGACCGCGTCGTCACCTCCACAACACCTGCAAAAGTAAACAAAATCTCCGCGTAAGGCAGCTGCATGACAGGAGCAACTTTTAAACTAGCATCGAGCTACAAATTTTAATAAGAGTATGTTTGAGACTACTTTCTGGTTTATTAATATGTTTGCTGGTTGCACATGGGAACGAATGCAAACACCTCAGGTGTCTTGCACCTGCTACTTCGGTCCATTGAGCCAAGCTGCTGACCGTTAAGCTAGTTGAACAATGCCTATGGTGTCCTGTTTAATGTATCACTGCCTCGGCCAATTCTTATTAAAAACAATCGAACTCCCATTCACCCCCGCCGCGATCCGCGGATCCGCCAGGAACACGCAGTACCTCGCCACGTCCGCCGTATCCGTCACCGCCTCGGGCGGCCTGGCGGGCAACCCCGAGAGGGCGTAGATTCCCTGGTTGAACCCGCCGAGCGCCGCGATGCCGTCGTTGATGTTGGTCTGCAAGACGCCCAGCATCAGCGCCACGGCGTAGATGCCCTGGTCCCCGTAGAACCCGGCCGTGTTCTTGACGAGAGCCGCCACGCCGTGCTTGGACACGGTGTAGGCGGCGCCCGACTGGGTGCCCATTATGGACGCGTTGCTGCCGATTTGGATGATGAGGCCGCGGAGGGAGTCGGTTCCAGAGGAGGCGGAGGAGGATTTGGGTTGCTGGGCTTGGAAGGCGCGCACGGCGTGCTTCATGCAGAGGAAGGAGCCCGTCAGATTTACGCCGAGCACCTTGTCCCAGTTGGCCTGGCTGAGGTCGCCGACGGGGTCGAAGCTGTCCATCATGCCCGCGTTGTTGACGAGGATGTCGAGGCGGCCGAAGCGCGAAACGCAATCGGCTACGAGCTTCTCCACGGCCTCTTCCGAGGTGATGTCCGTTTTGAGGGCCAAGAAGCGATCTGTTCCCTCGAACTGCGACCGAGTCTCCGCCAGGCGCGCATCGTGGATGTCGCAGATGGCCACGTTGGCGCCCGCATCCAAGTAAGCCGACGCGATGGCCTTGCCAAGACCACCGGCGGCGCCGGTCACGAGGACGGTGGTGTTTTGAAGCGACTGTGAAGGCATGATGGGGATAACGGGATGTCAGGTTCTACGAGAGCGGCTGCGTAGATGTTTGTGTAGCATGGTCGGAGTCAGTTTGAGGTCGGCTTTATGAACTCCCTCGGCATAATCGGAATGTCAATCCCTACGAGGTAGGGTGTCGTAAGCACCGGGGGTTGGTTCGAATGAACTGCTTATGCCTCTGTGGTGGTGTGCCAACGTCAGCCGTAGGATCCGAAGCTGGCAGGTCTCACGATCTTGGCGTTCTAGAACCAACTTAAGAATGTCGGTTAATGTTACTCAAGGATGGCCACTATCGATAAGCATGCATATAACATTACAAAGGTACAGTCGTGTGGCAGTTATTAGTTGGCAGCCCATGTGGCTATGTTATGCAGTGGACTTTGACCGTTGGCACTAAATACGTCCTGTCACCCCTGTGCAAGTCGTCGGTCCAATCAGGGATTGCAGCCGGGTTGGGGTAATGACTTTAATTAGCCCAAAATTAGCTTCTCCTTACTTTGTGTCAAAACCACTAACGCGGACCAAAGCAGATGCCAAGTAATGTCCCTGTTGGGTTTACCAAAGCTTAAACCCAGCGTTATCCTGGTTTAAATGCAGTAATCCGCCAGCGGGACCAGTTGTTGCCGAGAGGTCAGCATATTACACCCATTCCAAAGCGAATGATGGTTACAGTAAGCAGGCACTGATCTTACACGTTCTGTCGGGGTAGTTTTTAACCTCCCATGCCGCGCCGTCCGGTAGAATCGGTATGCTGTAAACAATCATCGCATTCCGATTCACCATGCCGCCCGCAAAGATCCCATCGTCCGAAGCCTTCCCCATGAAGGCCTTTCGCCGGCAAGGCAAAGCGAAATTGACGCCTCCGACGCCAGCAAAGTACGAGGGCAAAACAGTGCTTCTGATTGGAGCCACGGGTGCCATACTCTCCGACGCCGCGCGCATTCTCGCCGGCCTCAAGATCGCGAAGCTAATTCTCGGCGTCCGCAACGTCAAGAAAGGGGAGATTCTGGCGGATCCGTTGAGGCAGCAACATCCCGATGTCGACATCAAGACATGGGAGGTGGATTTCTTCTCGTTTGAGAGCATCAGGAAGTTCGCGACAACGATTAATGACTATGGCCGCATCGATGCCGTTGTCTTGGGATCCGCCATCATCAACGATAAAACCAAGCTGACCCAGGACGGCTGGGAAGAAAGTGAGTCAGATACCTCCCCTTGAACTGCAGCCGCAGCAACGCTGACCAATCTCCGTGGTCCACTGCCAAACAGCCTTGCAACTGGTGCACCTATCCGCAGCACTGCTCGTCGCGCTCATCCTGCCCAAGATCCTCGCGGACGCCGAGAAGACGGCGGGGTTGCCACCGGTGGTGCTGAGCAGCGTCAGCAGCCTGTCCATCCGTACCAACTCGCCGTGGCTGAAGCTGCCCGCCACGCCCGAAGAGTCGTACCTGGCCTCGATCAACCGGGTCGACACGACCCCGGCCCAGAACCAGGGCCAGTACGGCATCACCAAGATCGCGCACACGTGCTGGGTCCGGGACCTCTGCCTGCGCCTGCCCCCTGGTACCGAGGGAAAGGTTCACATCCACTCGGTCGACCCGGGAATCTGCCCCTCGCCTCTCAGCAAGATCAGTTTCAGCGCCAAGCTGTTCCTGTTCTGGGCCGGCCGCCCCGTCGAGATCAGCGCCCGCGCCGTCGTCAACTCGTGCTTGCCCACGGCGGGGTCGCACGGGAAGCTGATGGTGGATTACGACGTCGCACCGTAAGTTCAGCCCCTTTTGCCCGCCAAGTGGTTTTGGAAGAAATACAGGAAAGCTGACCGCGAACACCTACAGGTACCCCGAGTACATGGATCGGTAAGTTTTGGAATAATAGGCGCCTGCCAACCAACTTGCACCACTATGTTATTTCTACTATGCTAACCATTTCTTTTGAAGGGAACTCGGGTTGGAGCTGCGGCAACGGGTGTGGGATGAAACCAAGCAGGTGCTGATCGACGCGTTCCCGGAGACGGATGCTTTCTTCGCGACTCTTTCGACAGAGCCCGTCGTCTCTCCCTAAGGTAGGAAATCTGGGTACCAAGTCGGTGCTCTTCACCTTTGGCCATAATCAGGGGTCGGGCGGCCCCTCGAGTCGTTTCGATACAGACAGGGACAGAAAATGTGCGATTGCGACGATACCCACGACGCGAGGGCGTTGACGGTTCGGGCTGGTCGACGCTAGACAGGAGCACGTGGTGCTGCACCCGTAGACGGGGGGTAGGGTGGCACATGAAGCGCGGAGACGGGCTGAGAAGAAGGACTGGAGGCGGCTGCGCCTATGAGCACTACGTATGTATCTTCTATACTTTTTTCTAAGTCCGAGTGATTGGCGATTAATAGTGCATGCCTGATGTCCAGTAAAAGAGGTAGCCTATCCCGCCTTAGCCAAAGCCTGCTTAGTAGGTGTAGCAGAGCTCGCCGTGGACCGTATCCATGACCTCGCGGACCGTCAAGTCCGGGCCGAGGCCGTTCATGGGCAGGATGTCGTCGAGGGTGACCTCGCGGCCCTTGTCCTCGCCCAGGTGCGAGGCAACGCCGTTGTAGTCCTCGAGTCGGGACGCGTTCGCCTGCTGCCACTGCCAGTAGAGGTGGTCGATCTGGCCGTGGTGGAGGAAGAACAGGGGTTCTGTGGCGGGCGAGGGGAGTCTGTCAGTACCAAAGTTTCGCTTGTAGGGGGAGGATGGATGATGTGGTGGGAGTGTTTCTTTCTACTACTCACCATTAGGAGAGGTGGTCGGGTTCATCTCGCCGCCGAGCGAGGCGTGGATGACGCCGTGGGGCCCGCCCTCGAGAGCGTTGTGGTACATGGCAAAGTCGGGCGAAGCCTGGACCTCGGCGACCCCCTCGGGGCCGAAGATGGCGGCCATGGTCACGAAGTCCTGGGGGCGGCTCGAGTGCTCGGCCAGTTCGCGGAACATGCAGTGGCCGCCGCCGAGCATCTCCTTGGGGCTGATGGCGAGGTACTCGGGGCGCAGGCCGGCGAAGGGCCCCTCGGTCACGCACGGCAGCTGCTTAGCGCCGTCCGGGGAGAGCTCCGTCTGGTCCTTGTTGCCGTCGCCGCCGAAGCCCGTCTCGGGCGACATGACGGCCGAGAGGCTGAGGCCCGCCGTGTCTTGGGTCCAGTCCCAGTAGCTGGGTGGACGGGGTTAGTAGGGGCCATAGGGCTGTGGGATGGGATGATACTTACGTGCCGGGGCCTTGGTAGCCGCACTCGCGGAGGGCGTTGAGGTAGACGTGGACGAAGTACCTGTGCCATGGGAGGAAAGGCGCGCCTCCGTGGACTACAGATGAAGAGGGTTAGACAAAACCTCCAAGAAACGAAAAGTGGGGGGTGTGTGGCCAGGACTGACTGTAGGTGCTGTATCTGAAGTGAACGTTGGGGAAGTCGTCGTAGAGGCTGGTCTCGAGGCCCATCTTGGAAGGCTTGGTCTTGAGGCACAGGACGGCCTTGATGTAGCTCTGCTGGTCCTCGGCACTCAGCTGGCGCCACTCGACCTTTTTCGCCGGGTTAGTACAGGTAGCCGCTCGAGGCTCGACGGCGGGCAGGGCGATGGCCGGGGCGACGGCACCAGCGGCCACGAGCATGGACAGGAACTTCATGGTGGAAGCTTTTTGGGTGGTTCTTAGATATCGAAAGAATCTTAGTCAGTGAGTGAGTGAGTGAGTGCAAAAAAGAGCCACTGTTCTTTTGCTGCGATCCGTAAGAGAATGTGTGTGTTATTGTTGTTGATGGTGATCCCAATTTCCATCATAATGGTGCCGCCAGCCCTATGCTTTAAAGTCATATGTTTCCCTTTATTGCAGTTCCGTAGACTCCCTGTGATACCGGAATGTCGTTAGCAACTTGCACGGCGACATCCCGATCTGGACGGTTGTCCATTCCGAACCCACCTGCGGAGCCGACTACGAGCCCCGTCGGGGGGAGGGAAAGGATGATATCCACTCCGCCCCCCGGGAATACGAGGTTTGAATCCACCACAGCAGCGCGGTTTAGTGACAGAGAACCTGAGCCTTAAGCTCCTGTGCTCTTCAGCCACTTGGCCATGCATCGCCTTGGTCAATCGACCTTGGGTTTTTGTTCGGGAAAATGCAGGTACTGGGAGCCGGGTTAGTAAAGAACTTGTAATCAACAAAACATCGGGAGATGACTAGATACTTAATTATCAGCGCCGCTGTTTCCTCCGCTTCTTTCTTACGCCGTCCTATTCTCGAGCAACCTCTGCCAGGTAGGTTGACCGCTTCGCCGAGGGTGACCGAGCGGCTCGCTCGAAGTTGTCATCGTATGATGGTACACCTCCCTTAGGTTTCGCATGCATGTGACTGGTTGACCGACAGTCCGGTCACTTCTCATGAAAAAACACATTACCCAATCCCTCGGCTTTATTCACGTCGGTTGGCCCCTACCCCTTCCACCCCATTTCCGGGGCACGGCCCCAGCGTACTAAACTTAGCACCCGCGAATGGTTGACAGCCCTGCCAAGGGTTCACATCCACACACCTTATACAAAAGTGGGCTCTCCACCAATGGGGAGGGAGCATATTGAAATATCGCTTAGTCCTTTTGCTCCCTGTCACCTCGTATATGCTATACCCATAAACCTTTAAAATGAGATATGCTATTCTTAGCTACATGTGTGCTAATTTTGGGCTGTCAATAATTTTACATCCTATGAGGACCAATAGCTATACGTCGGATTAGGTACACCCCGCGTTGAGCATCCAAGTAGCAGAAGCAAAGTGCCAATGCTTATTAGCAATATTGTCCTGTAACGCTGCCAGTGTGGCGGCCATCGCGACGGAGGGCGTTAGCCTCTTGACAATGCCGAGAGCAAGACGGGGTCAACTAGACCAGCCCACTTCTCGTTTCCGCAATCCGGGATGCATCCACCCGCGATCTTGTCTGGATGATTCTACAAAGCCACCCACTGGGTCGGGCGGGAGTCTGGAGGCAAGTGTCTGATGCGAAATATTTCCGTAGAAAGGACTTATGTGCGAGCCTGATGCGTCCAGGAATAGGCCGCCCACACGCGTGTCGTTGCCGCCCGTGCTGCTCTTTGGTCCAGCAGGTTTCGCTCCAATTCTACCGAGTATTATGACGTCAAACCCAGGTCTTGGCGTTTCACAGAAACATTACCATCCACATGCTGCCCCGTGTACGTGAGAGCCAGTGGTCGTCAAGAGACGGTAAGTATGCCGAAAGCTGAGGAGGGGGACCCAGTCGCAGGTGCTGACAAGACAGCCGCCAGTCTCGGCTTGGACGGGTCAGGAACCTCTTTTGGGGATTCACGTCGCGGAAGCAGCCGTTCCCGAACAAAACTCGGTATAGGGGATTCACAAATTGAAAATTCGTGTTATATAAAGGAGCGATGTTTCCCTTGCTTGTTTGTCCATCCTTGAGATAAAAAAAACTCTCAACTATAACGACATGCTCATCTCGCAAGCTTCTATAGTCAGGCCTGATCCGAACAAACGTTTTTCGCTCTTTCCCTTGGGCAAGACGAAACGAAGTTCTACGGGTTAGTCAGAAGCCCAGAAGGTGGGAGTGTTGGCCAATTAGCCTCGACCAATGCGCCAGAAGTTGCGTCGGACCTTCTACTCGAACGCCTTAACGTGCGAGCCAGCAGACGTCCATGTTTCTCATGTGTTGGTTGATACTCACGTTGACATGGGTACAATCTCCTCAAGCTCAAAGTACCAGTACTCCATCGAAGTCTTGTCAAACGGGTTCTTCGACTCCGGTGGGGGCTCCGGCTTGCTCCAAACCACCCCTATTTCCTCGGCGCCCCGCTTCGCGTCCTCTCCAATATCATCCGAGTTCAGTTCGGTCAGCACCTTTTGCATTTAGGGCAGCCAAAAGCCACCCCAAAATCCTTTGAGTATCTCCCGTCCGGGGGGGCGAAGTCCCAACCGTCGCAAAGAACTCGCGCTCGAATAGCTTCACCAGTTGCTCGTGGAGGTCCAGGATGTGGCCCTGCTCGTCTTCAATCTCCTCTTCATCCTAGGTTTGAAGCTCGTCCTGTGAAACGTCGTCGTCATCGCCTGATCTATAGTAGCGAGTGTGCACTGTATCTAAGGCCGCAAACTTCAGGAAGTGAATGGTGAAAGATACAAACCGACACTGACCTTTTAACGGTCTAGCAATCGTGGTTTAATACGTATCCAATGATCCAGAACGCCCGAGGATGGGGTACCGTCTTGGATCCGAAAGGATGAGTAGATAATACTTATTAGCAAAGGAAAAGACTGACGAGACCTTCGCGTGTTGAGCAATAAGACTTGAACCGAAAAACGCTCGGTCTGAGTGACAATCCTGTACATATCGTGCTGAAAAGGTCACATCCGTTGGGCTATTATATACGGACGTTTTAACCCATGGCATCTGAAATGGGAACACAGGGCTGTATGTTCTATCTATTATATTATGTCGCAATTCCGTTACCCAAATTGTCATCTTCATCTCGGGGGAACAATCTTATCAAGCTCACGAAACCAGTATTCCCAAGGTTTGTAAGTCAAAGCACCCCTCGACGGCCATACCCTTTAACGGTTATCTATTAATAGATTACCCCCGAATCGCGTTTATATACCGATTTAATAGTATATAAGTTAATTTTTATTGTATTTTTATTTAAATTAGCTTAATTATACCCTTTTCTCTTACTTTTTTATTATAATATTATAATCGACGAGTTAAAGCTTTAATACGCGATTTAATACGTTTTTAACGATAAGAACTTAAGATAGGCCGCGTTATAAAAGGGGGTTAGTTATATTACTTTAAAAGCTTAAATCGAGCGCCGGTAAATTAAGAAACCTTATAATTTATTTCGGTAGGTATTATATAATAATAATAAGAAATATATTATTTAATAAATAGTTATTTAAATTAAACTTAGTTATTCTCCTTTATATATAATTTTAAAAATATTTACCTAATATATATTTAAAGTTAACGTAGCCTATAAGCGAAATGACCATATAAGCGAATTAATTACTTTCGCTAAATTTTATATAAATAACTTTTATAACTTAATTCCTTTATTACTTATTATAATTAACATTTAAGAAAAAGGATAAATAATTCTAGCGCTTTAAACGCTTAAGAATAACCTAAAATTAAGTCTCCAACGTATAACCCGACTATATAAAGTCCCTTATACGACCTTTCGTAACCGATAACTCGGTATTTTTACGAAACGCGAAATATCCGTTAATTCTCGGAAATTAACGGATTCTAAAGAAAATATAATCGTATAATATATAATCGAATTAAATTCGTAATTATTTCTTTCTTAAATAAATAATATTAAAAATATAATAAATTAATTACTCTATTAACGCGACGCGGGACGCGTTAACGTTAATTAGGCCTTTAACTTCGTACGATAATAATTAAACCTCCGGACGCGTTTTAATTAAAAAATCAATTATTAAAGAATCCTTTATAAAGATCCTAACGCGTATCGTATATAATTTACCTTTATATAAAATATAATTTATAAATATAAAATCTAAAAGGAGGATATTTATAATTTCGACGAGACCGGCTTTTTTATAAATTAAATCTTATCCGAAATAATTATTATTACCTCCGATCGACGCGGAAGGCTTAAAATAATATAATAAAGGAACCGGGAATAAATTATAATTATTTAAAGCATCGGATCGTTTAATTACGCTATCCCTCTATATATTATATTTATCGGAAAAACATACCTCTCTTCTTAATATAAAAATAACCTATTATTAAAAGATTAAATAATCGTAATTATTTAAAATAACTAGATTATAAACGAGAGAGGCGAAAATTAAATTCGATATTTTAATAAATATATAAAATCTTATAAAAAAGGTATTTATTATTTATTAATCTTAAACGGTTATAAAAATTATTATTCGATAACTTTCAAATTTTATTATAAAAAGAATTCGATTATTATACTTTATATACTTTCTTATTTATCGTATAAATTCCAACCTCTTAATATCGGCTATTTTTATATATTAAAAAAGTCGTACGGGAAAGAAATTAAAGGTTTTATACAGACGTATATTATTTATATCTTAAAGGAGGACTTCTTATTAACGTTTTTAAAAACGTTTTAAACGACTTTTACTATTTTAAATATTTAAGGAAGTTTCTAAAAGATAAGACTTATATTATATAATCCGGAATTTATTATTTTATAATTAAATATAAAACTACGTATACCGATACCGCCGGCGACCTCTTCCGGCCTACTTATACCTTAGGAATTAAAGACCTTAAATAACGTAATTAAAGCTTAATCCTAAACTAAATACATTAAAAATCGAATTATATAATATTAAAATAGCTCTTTAATATTAATTTTTATTAAATTTAATTAAATCGCGAAAAATATAATATAGGTAATATACCGGCTCGCTTTATTAAAGGGTAAGGTAATCGTATTACGAAAAATAAATTAAATATTTAACCGACGCCGTTATATAAAAAAGAAATAATTATAAAATAAAGGATTATTTCATATATAAATTAAAGAAGATTTATAATCTTAAAGAAACGTTAATAAATAATTATAAAATAAATCGCGTCGGAATAATAATCGTACGAGAAGGCTTAAAACACGCCCACGGCGCTATAGAATCTACGGGGAGCCCGGGTATAATATACGTACCTATTAAAATAATATAAATATATTTAGAAATAAGGATTCCGATTAATTTTAATATATTAAATATATTATAGCGGAATTAATTTATACTTTTTTATATAAAGTATTAGAAAGTAATTAATTCGTTTATATAATTATTTCATTTAACGTAGTTTATTACCGAATAAGCTATATTATTAAATAAGCCACCTTTCCCTCTAACCTACCTTATTAAACTTTAATATATAATATTTTTATAATTATTATATTAATTTAATTTAAAGAAGATTATATTATTTTAATAATTTAAGCGATATAAAAAGGTTTAAATCGAATTAATTAAAGAATTATTACGAAAGTATACGATATCCTTTAAGCTACTTTAGGTAACCGATTCTACGGTACCGAACCTCGACGCGAAACCCGATCGAACAATCGGAAATTAAATCTAATAGAAAAGGAGGTATTTCGTAATTATATATTTAATTTAAATACCCGAGGGATATCCCTTAATATTAATATTATAAGAAATATAATTAATCTCTTTTTAGAATTATATAGCGGCGACCGCGTTAATAAATATTAGGTTAAGCGCTTTATTAACCGTAACCCGGACTTTAAGACTTAAATAAACCGTCGATATAATTATTAAAGAGTTCTTTATAAAGATATTAATATTATTTCTAATTAATTTACGTTAATTATTAATATTAAAGCTAAATATAATATTTTAAACGAAAATATATAGAATTTTAATAAAACCGGCTTTATAATAAATATAATCGGGTTAATACTCGTAATAATATACGTCGATCGATATAAGAAAACGAAATCGGTCTAATTTAATAATCGGGAATAATTAATAACTATTAAATATATTAATTTTTAAAGCTAATATATTCCGCCGTTCTTAATCGTTTAAAGCTAATATTACTTCTCGAATTAGGTTACCGAATACGATTTACCGGGCGATTAAATAATTAAACCGATTTCTAACGGCTAGACCGATAACGAGACGGGCCTAAATTAAATTAAATATTTTAATAAATATATTAAATCGCGAATAAAAGGTTATTATCGCCTCTTAATCTTAAATAACTATAAAAGCTATATTTCGGCCGAATTCGAGGTATATTATAAAGATAACGATATTATTATAATTAATATACCTCCCTATTTATTTTACTTACTCTAGCTTTTAAATATAATACTTTATTTAACGTTAAAACGTACGTATTCGAAGTAAATCGAGCTATTTATTAAAATATCGATAAATTATATTACGAAATTAAAGTTCTTTATTACCTTTAAAACTATATATTTTATTATTTTTACGAAAAATAATATTAAATCTAGATTTAACGTATTTAATTTAATACTTTATTATTTAAATAAAGTAATTAATAAATTAAATATATATCTTCGGACACTTATACCTAACCCGTCGTATCCAGGGATAGCTAATACCTACGACCTTTAAACGCTATTTAACCCTTAATAGACGATTAAATACTTTACCTTTATTAAAAATAAAGTCTTTACCTATTAAAGGAGCTCCCCGACGCCTATTTTAAATATTATAAATTAAATAACGAAAGGTATAAATAAAATAACCTATAAAATAACCTTTATATATAACCGGATATATATATTAAAAAAGGTTAATTTAATATTTTTTAAATACCGGAGAATTAAAAAGGTATATATTTAATTTAAAAAGGCCTTTATTATATAAAAATCTTAAGAACTATAGGACGAGAAGGTAAAAAAGAAGCGTCTAACGATTAATAAAGGCGAAACGGGGGGTCCGTTAAAGCGGAGGGCGGCCGGTAAAAGGCGCTATAATATTTACGGCGAGACAGATTATAATACGCGAATATATAAAAAAGATATAAAATCGAGTAATAAATTAGATAATAAATAAATTTAATTAATTTAAAGCGTTATAATTAAATTAACTTATATGGAAATAATAAGATATAGAAAAGGTGGCCTATCAAATAATATGGCCCACTCGGTAGTAAACCACGTTATAGACTATATTAATTAATATGTAAGAAAGCTTAATTAAAGGTAAACTTTAAAAAAAGAAAGGAAAGAAAATAAAAAGTATATTTATATAATAAAAATAATAATCGATATAAAGGAGGCGGTAGGGCTAGCGTAAACGCGCTTTATTATAATTCGGTTGGAATTAATAAAGGAGATCGTAAAAGAGGAATTTAATAAAGAATTTAAAGCCTAGAGTTTAATCGAAATAGATTTTAATTAATTTTATAACTTTATAATTTTTCGTTATTTTTTAATTGATTTATTATTGTTTTATTATATTATTATGACTTTATTTTATTATGGTGACCGTTAAGGGGTGTGGCCGTCAAGGGGTGCTTTGATTTACTTAATTAATCTTACCGGATTGGATGGAAGCTCAGGCATATCCTATACAACACCAAAAAGCTCTGCGTCGTATATTTCCCGCTCTGACAACTCGCATGAATCCAGGTGTTTCAATTCGAGTTGCATTCATGGAAGTCAACAGCTTTTCCAGAATATCTCTAGTTGCTCCATGTTGATAGGCATAGTAGTCTCAACGATTTCGTCGAATATGGAATAAAGTAGTCCACGAGTGCCTCGTGGAGTGTCAAAGTGTATACTTCCTCGGATATAACGTCCTCGGTTACCTCAATATCCCACGCACCATTCGATGGCCCACAACAAGTGTGTGTAGCGCCCAATGCTGTAAAGGTCAAGTAGCGAATGGCAGCTGCGTGGAATTCGTAAGGAACACTCACAAATAACATCCCGAAATACCGCACCACGAGATCACAAGTAGACTCTAAGGGTGACTCCGCGGTAGATTGGAAAACAGCTTTTAGCTGTTTTAAAAACGGAGTACAACCCGAAGTAGAACACGGACAAGCGCAGCTATCGAATAACGCTGAATGAATCAAACGATTACTCAGGGCTTTCGCAGCTGTAAGCTCTTGTAAGCCTCTTCCTTCACGGAAGAGCCACTCTGTGACACTCTGGCCCACGCAGTAGGCACCCATCACATCCGTCTCAAGATGGGGCTCTGTGTCGTCCTCTGTACTTTGAAGTGAAGGTGGTGTATTTGCGCCGTGTTCAACGAGCCAGCGCAGATAGGTTGGACGTCTGGGCCTATTGCGTATGAATCCATTGAGGGCATTTTCGAGGTCCCGAAATCCCCAACGCCAGAACAGCGCTGCTTCCCAGGGCCTTGTCAAAGTCTCGTAGATGGTTTGGCGGCAGCATTGAAGCTTCAATTTCTCGGAAGCTGGTGCGGCTCTGATCCTTCCAAGTGTCAATGCGCTTGGTGGTCTCAAACCGTGTTTATCCAGAACTTCTAGAAGATTGTATGCTCGAGTGTCAAGCATTTCGTTTTGACCCAATCGGAAACACTCTTTTTCCAAGATTGGACCGTGCTGAAGTGCGAATTCCCTGAGTCGAGAACGACGGTCAGCCATATGACGGGCGTAGAGCTCCATAGCGCGGCGCGATGATCTTTCCAATACCACGTCTATAGGCTCAGGCACTGCGCAGTCCGCCTGCAGTAGTATCGCCACTGACTGAGCGCATTTGCATCTCGAACACTTCCTATCACGCACATCGGAGTTGCAAAGAGCTCCACTGAGCGACATTGCTCGATCCAGGGGTGACACCCAAGAATTATCGATATGGTTCAATACGTCACTGGATAGCCGATACTCATTTGTTACGACACGCAGACAATCTGGACTGCCCACGGCCAAATGTACTGGCGTATGGCCAAACGTATTTCGTTCGTTGATCGTATCGGGAAACGCTTGAAGAAGATACCGAACCTGGTATAAATCATTAGAGAGTACCGCGGTACTCAGTGGCCCGCATCCGTAAGCTATATAGAATTAGCAGCTTGCTCACAGTCAGGAATATGCCGAATAGGACCTACCTTTGCCAAGTCCTGGTAACAACTTGAAAGCAATTATTTGGTTGTTTGTTAAACCCCCATCCCGTGCATGAAGGCTCGTAACTGCAGGATAACCCACATCATCTCGCTGCAATAGCAGCCGTGCGCACTGATAACTGGTTGTCTGACCGGAGAGGTATGCAATCGGTAGATTACCTACATGACTCGAGAGTTAGAGCGAGCTACCAGTTTTCACTCAAAGAGTAACCTACCCCTCATATCGTAGGAAAGCACATTTACTCCAGATGAGATAAAGGCCTCCCAGAGACCAGTAAATAATACATCTGTCGTTAACCATTCGAATATATCAGCGCATTTGAACTAAAATTACATATTAGCAAAAACTAGTAAGAAGGGAGTAAACATCTGATAATTGAACTCAGGGTGGTAACAAACCAGTTGAGCTAGTACGTGTGCAACGGACTCATTCCGTGAGTTTATTGCCAAGGGCGATGACAATCCTGTACGATACGACTCAAGTATCTTTGCCTGACTTGTGTTAATGAATTCTTCCAGCCTACTAACCAGCTCATCGTTAGACGGATGGTCGTGAAAGCTTCTGCCAATTAAGTCCAAGATACGGAAGACAGGATCAATCCGCTCATCAACAGCAGGCGGGAAATTGATGTGTGGCCCTAAGCCCAATCCACCCGTCCCCCCTAGGGTGATGGTAAGCGAAATCTCGACTGCAGCTTTCAGTGTTTTAACCAATCCCATACATCTCACTCCAAAGGTCTTGGAATAATGCCCATCTCGTGCAAGTTGAGCAAAGGGGCAGGGGGGCCAATGTTCCAGCTTGCTCTTCTCTTTGTACCAAATGAGGGCACCGACTTTCATCACGACCTGGGAGCAAGTGCGACGAAAGTCGGTACAAATGCAAGTAGGGTGACTGGCCGAGTCAAGACGATCTATCCTATTATATTGAACGCTTGGTGATTGTTTGTATGATGACCGCCCCTGTAGGGAAAGGTCGAATGTTAGTTTGTCGATCGTTGAAGAAATATTACCCGCGCGTTTGACCATCTGATTTTCAAATCGCAGTATTCCGATATCGCTGCTACCACGAGTTATTTGAGTCGATTCGGGGATAAGTTTCTTGACTACATGTTGCTGTTCATCTAGTTCGGTTTTCTGATATGAATTGTATTCAAACTGCGACTTCTGCCGACTTAAGGAACCAGCCGTGAGGGCTTGCGTGGCATGGGAATCATCCGAATCAGCACTTGACACCTCAAGCATTCTGGTTGAATCAACTTCGTGGCGTGTGGTTATCGTATCATACAGTTGGTCAACACCATGCTGTATCGTATAGGAGCGGCTTTCGATACGACGTAGAAGAGTGTGAAGCGAGGCGATCTCAGATCGGGTGGCTTGCAAATCGGTGGAAAAGCCTTGTGAGAGTGTTCCGATCTCTGTCACTTTATCGAATGTGGACTGGCCCAAGTCGCTGTCATCCAATTAGAAGTTTGCAAAACCGAGGAGGAGCGGTTGGAAGCGTACACGCCTAGTACTTGCAATGCTATCGCAAGCAGCTCGTTCACCTGAGACAACCGGGTGTCAAGTTGTTGAACCTTGGATCTGTCGAAGGCATATCGCAGGTTTTTGCTCTTGAGTTGTAGTTTGGACCGCCAGGTACCCCGATCGCATCCTGAAATCTCAGCCACAAGATCTTCGAGAGACTGGATTCCCGTTTCACATTGTTTGACGCAATTGGCGACGGCCTGAGATGGGGCTTGATGCCGCGACTGGGTTTTGACTACAGTAGTATCGATCACGGCGAGCAATTGACGAAGGGACTCATTGCGCTTTCGTGTAGACTCCAGCTCCTCTGCTCGGCACTTCAGAGCATCGAGGTACTGTGTTATGCCGGCTGTCACTTGTAAGCTTAGGGACACCAGCCCGGCGGCTAGACCTGCGATGGACAAGGGATCCGCCATCGCAGCTCGTTGGGGACAATATCGTTCGATTTCAATATTAGGAGTTATAGCATCCAGAACTTGATGATGACAAGAAAAGAATTGATCAGTCTGGACCAAGAAACAGATCAGGCTGCCGGGAGGGGTAATTAAGGCGCCGTAACACCCGGCTCTGTCTGCCTATCGCCCGTAGGCTGACAACTCGGGTTTCCGTTTTCAGCTAGTTGCGCAGTCAGCCATGCAAAGCCACACAAAGGAGCCCAGCATCATGCAGATACTGATATATGCAGTCAAATTATATATCGACGCCTCCCTTCGTAGTGTTACATAGGCTGACTGGGAGGAATGGCGGACGGCATAGCCACAATTATCTGTGGGTATCACGGGTATCCAGGCTGCCCTCTCATGGGTGGTTAATCGACACGGGATACTCTCCATTTAGCTCCACAATATTCAGGGCAAAACCATAGTAGTGATTGCCACTGACTGGTGCTGAATTACCGCATCAACCGGTGATTGACGGATTCATACTTGGTAACAGCTAATCTTGTATTTGTGCATTGGACCTTCACCGCCTTGTCATCTGTCGTCACCGCGGCGACAAAGAGTCTGGCACATAGTCACTGGCCAAGAGGATTACCCGCAGGAATTGAACAGAAATCATTGAGGCAAAACCCAACTCATTAGGACAGGTTAAAGAAAGCTGCAACACTTAGCGCGGGGTAAGTTGCCTACCTGGCCGACTCCCACTCTGCCGGGCACTCTCAGCCTATCTATCGGGTGGGGGCTCCCTCTCTACGGGTTCCCACATTCGGTCTTCCTGTATACTGGCCTGACACAGCCACCTGCGAAACACTGATCTTCTTTACGCTGTCATATTTATGCTGGAATGCAATCAAATCCAATGCTGCTCACAAGCAGTCAGGCGTTTGTGAATGGGAGATCAGGTCGTGGGACTTGTCACGGCCCCCCTACGATGGTCTGTGCACAACTCAGCATAGTACATAGATTACTCCCATAGCCGCCTGGAGAGAACCTTCCCTCCTTAGCGCGAACAACATATCAAATCCATACGCTTATAGGACTCTTGTCTGTTGAGGGGGACAATCCAGCATCGTCAACATAACCATCAAGTTCATAGTCATGTCCCAATCTTTTTGTAGCTCGCCGAAATATATTACAGTTCCGTCTGCGGTCAACTCCTGCCGTCTATTCTTTTTTTTCCTTGTTTTTTCGATTCTTGCCGCAGAAGCAAAAGACTCACAAAGAGCAGGTTACCTCAAAATGTATAAACTCAATAAACGGTATGATACCCCATACCAACGAAACTCTCAAAAACATCTCAAAAAGTATGACTCCCTGCCGTCTACATAGCTCCCTTCATGATGGGCGACTCGTTTGGAAATGCGCTGGATGCGATTTGCCAAATGAAATCAGGTATCGACCTGATGATTGTCGATAGAAGATATGGAAGGATGGTAGGTTGATTGTTAGGAGGGAATGGAAAACGCTTTAGGCTATGACGAGATGGCTACCAATCACTGCACGTCAAGCATGCCCATTGGTTGGGAGCGCACCTTACCAAACGGGGAGGTAATGCCATAACGTTGCGCTCGTCATACTATTGGCAGATTACGAAGTTCTTGATGGGCCGAAGTTAATGGGCCTCTTCCCACGAAGACTTTCCGTGTCCGAAGTAGGCCGGGTCAGCGACTGGTGTAGGGAAGTGTTTCAGCATTCAAAAGAACGTGTGCCCAAGTTCATGGCAGCAACCACCATCCCCTCCCCCGAAAAAGGTGACGAGTACTCACACCTCTGAATCATTGATCAGAATTATATGTCATAATCTGAAAATGTTGCAGCCGGACTAGATACAGGTCTGCTTGGCACTTCCCATCTCACCGAAAAACTCTAATCACCGAGTCCCGGACCTGATTACATAGCATCTTCTTCACATGAACTGCGATTACTGAACCCTGGCTGATGGTCTCTAGAAACTACTCGGCGGTACAGCTAGTGGCGTGCAATGCTTTTCGTCCCAGCAGCTGTGGTAGGACAATCAACTTCGTAAAGGTAGAAAGGAAGTAACTATAGAATAATCGGTGAAGGGTAGGTGATTGTGCCCTCGAGCTTTAACTGTAATGACAGATAAATTGAAAGCAAAACGTCCCTGCCTGCTTCGGTACATAGCTAAAATTGCGAAATTGCAATCTGGTCAACTGGAAAGAGCCACCAATTAGGGTGCTCTCGTCCTTTGGAAGTCTCTCGTGGCCAAACTTGTTCCCAATCTTCCCAGGCCCAAATTCCGACATCTCTTCTCCCGCATGCGTCGATCAATCACCAGTATTGTTGTGCTGTATCAATAACCCAACCAAGCTGTTCCCTTTACTCTTCACGAACACATTTCAGCCTCCAAGATCCTGGTAATCAGTTTTCACGCAGCTTCCCCACGACGAAAATGCCGATTCGTGTTTACAGCTGCCGCTGCTGCGCTCCGCCATTCCCATCCATCAACACCACCAAACTATCGTCGCCCTTTTTTCTTTTTTTTCTTTTTGAAATTTTGCACTAAGTCCACCACCACCACCACCAACCCAAACAACCACCAACATCATGTCGACCACCATTGACACAATCAACACATCAGTGCTTGGCCCCCTCATAATCGACAACAGTGCTCCATTAGGTTGCTATCTGCTGGGACTAACTGTCGTGTTCTAGTCCTCGGAGGAGGCTGGCCGGACCTCGCCCGCCACCATTTGAGCCGCCCGCAGAGGCTAACATGATTGTCTTCGGCACAGCGTATCAGATTTTGAGGGTAGTAAATAATACACAAGAATTTCCCTATGGCAATTGTTCACATGTGACACAGAAATTGGAAGAACAATGATTCTGACACCATGATCCGGTGTCGAATCCAGTCAAACTCATTTGACATATGCTGTTAACCGTGTGTAGGTTATGCTAGCTCGAAGGCACAATCACCCACCCCCCACCGAATATCCCATTGTTATCCCACTATCCGATTATTTTCCCACCTTTACGAGATTGGTTATCCCATTCCCTCGGTTGTGACTTAAAAATTGAAAACCAGTAGCGGTTCCGTCGTCGGCCAGCTCGAAGGCAAAGCAATACGTAACGCCTGCCAACGAACCGACTTCCTGCCAGGTGATGCAAGTAGGCGTGCCCATGTCGACGGGCGCGCTTCTATCCTGAAAGACGGCAACGAATTGGTGTTTGAGTGCGCCCTCCCGTACATTGCTCGGGTAGAGCCGGAAGTCCACGTCGGCGGTACTGCCAAGGCCCATCTGCCGCGCCGCCTCGGCACGAACATCTACACCGTTTACGCGAAGCACTTGCACTTCCAACGCAGGCCCATCCTTAGTGACATTCGGCACCGCCATAATTACTCTCGTTGCCGCCCCGATAGGTGCCGGCGTAGCGCGCCGCCGTCTCCGCCCCGGTCATGGACTGCAAGTCCCCCAGCGCCTCGCTGACCACGTCCGCGTAGACATTGATTGAGATCGAGCGGGCGATTGCCGTCGCGGGCACCACCACCACCGTCGTGGGCGAGGATGGCGAAGCCGACATCGAAGTCGGGCGCGAGGCCGAAGTAGCTGGCGTAGTGGGAACCCAAGCTCCCGCTCTTGGTCCAGACATCGACGATGGGCGAGATGGCGGAGCCGCCCGCGCGGTTAATCTCCCAGGGGCGGCCGACGCCTTTGCGCAAGTTGGACGTGTCGACGCTGTGGTGGAGCCAGCGGCGGTTCACGGCTGGTGGGAGGAGGTGGGAGCCCAGCATGGCGTTGCCGGCGCGGGCTAGGTCGGCGACGGTGCTGATGAGGGATATGGCAGCTGGTTCGCCTTGTTGTTCCGTGTTGAAGTACATGAAAGCAAATACATCTTTCATTTCTGGACTCAGGAGACCGCTCGATGTCATATCCAGAGGGCCTAGGACGGCGCCTTGGAGAACGGTGGAGTACTCGCCAACCCCAGAGTGTCTTGCCATCGCGAATGCCAAGAGCTGAAATGCAGTATACCAGACTATTGGCGTGGTGTCGGGGTGAAAGACAAACGGGTCCACAGCGAGTTTCTCGGCAAAGGTTTTCCATTCGCATTCTTCGCCAATGGTACACGCCTCGGTTTGTCGTATGAGCCCGGACATATGCCGCGCCAAGGAGCCGATAGTGACTTCCTCCCACGCGACTCCACCCCATTTCGAGGCCATTTTCAGCTCTGGGAGATACTGCGTGATGGGGGTATCCCAAGTGTCTCCCATCTTGATAAGCCAGGCATAGACTGTGAAGACCATAGTCAAGTCGCCGACAGGCAACTTGGTGTCCGACGTGAGTTTCGTCCCCGTGTCAAGCTGGTCCTGGGGCGAGGTGTAGTGATACTCGATGAAAGTGGGGTATTCCTTCATCGCCTCGGCCCCAGTGAGCAATGACCACGGTAAAGGAGGTGGTGTTTGGGGTGATCGGCCCGTAGTCGTCGCTGTCGCCCTTCCCGATGAGCTGATTGAAGGTCTTGATGAAGTCTGCGCTCAACTTCTTGAACGGCTCGGATGATCGAGTGAAAGTTGCGGGAGAGTAGGCCCCGATCAATGGGCATGCCGAGTAAAGTATGTCGTTGCTTTGAGCGCCGACTGACGAGCACAGAGAAAGCCCGATCATGGCTGCTGCAGCGAAGAGAATAGGTATGGTGTGCGGAATGGAAAAATAATCAGCAACAAGGTCGGACTCCACGTCGTACGTCCGTGAAGAGAGAAGATATCAACAACGCAAATAGTTACAGGCCAAGGGACCCATGCGACAGGACTCCACACCTTTTCCGTGTCCGTGTCCGTGTCCGTGTCCGTACCCCTAATTCCCATCGCCCCCACAGCCAAGCGGACCAATCATCATTCGAACGTTGTCCATATCTCAAAGCCCACCGCATAAGCCCGAGGATCGCCGAATAACACATTCGCAAAGGCGACATCTGCGTCATAACATAGGCTGTTGCCTACCAGACCTTCAGCAGGTGGTTCGGGTGAACCAGATGCCTGGATGCCGGCCGCAAAGATCGAACCCAGATGCGGGCCTGAGTCGCTCGCGGCTAGTATCGAATCGTTTTCTCCATGCCCTTGTGTCTCTGTGCGGCTCTTCGGGCTGGACAATTGGCTTTGCCCTTGCACCCGTACGCGTTCGAGATACCATTCTTCCAAACGGCGTGAGCGGTTTGCCATGGGGTGGAACACGCCTCGGTCGCCCGTGTCATCCACCTCATTTCCGGCCGCAGACTCAAAGCGCTTGAATATCTGACGTAGGGTATTGGGCATGTCCAGGAAGCAACGTAGGTGGTAGGCCGTGCCCGAGGGACCTTTGTGCGCCGCGAGCAGATCCAACCGGACCCCGAGGGCCATGGCGCAGTACAGAGCGAGCCATATGGTGTTGGAGACCGGTCGCTCCTCATCAGCGGGCAAGAGTAAGACCAAGTTGATCAGAGACCGGACTGCGAAGATACTGGCAGAGAGCCACTCAAGAAGATGCACCGGGCCGTCGCCCTGGTTCTGGATCTCGTGGATCTTGTAGATTCCAAATGTGCTGCCACCCAAGGAGGACTGGCTGATAAGAGGCTCGAGAAGACTGAGCTGCATGTTGATGGGTGCTGTTGGCCAGTTGATCAGTTGAATGTACCGCCGCTATCAAAGATTTCTATATACAGAAAGTGAAGACTCACGACGTTCGTGAAGTGGAATTGGCAATGACACCCGTGTGTCTCCGCATTCCTCCTTGATCCGGTCCATCTCTACAAGGAGATTTGATTCCTCGCTCGTCATCATGGAGTCAATGTCCTCTATAAGCTTCTGTAGACGGACGATATAGGACAGTTGCTTGTCGGTCGAGTACTGGCCTTGTTGTCCCAAATGCTCACAGTAGTCTTACATGTACGAGGTGTATTGTACATGTTTGGACTTTTGCATAAGCACGGGGGAGCTAGACTAATATGTCAGCACGGTTCCAGTATCCACGGGGTTGTTCATGTCGTGGGGGCCAAACACCTTGAAGACAAATAGTAAGCGCCGACCAACGCTCTCATCTAATCCGTATCCCAATGCGGACCATTCTGATACTTGCCCTTCTCAACACTCCAGAAGACGGGGTTTCGCCTTCGCCGGTCGAGCCTCATGTCGCAGATGATGCTGGTGGCGAGGTGAAGGTGCTGAGTATGTCTTCGAGGTCTCGGCTGGTAATGCGCCCTGAATATAGTACCTAGTCAGTAAATGGGCCTCAACCCCGATGGCTGGGAAGCAGACGTACCAAGCAACGCTGATGAGGAGGAGCCCCTACAGCATATCCAGACAATTAATTGGTCCAGTGGCTACTCTTGAGGCGATGAGCTCGTTCAATAGTCCACCCAGCGACCTCTGCAGTTTGAGGCGTCCATGGGATACAGCAGCTAGCACCGCGAGACAGGTGCACGGTCGGTCTCTGATGAGGTCGCCGATGGAAACCTGCCCAAAAAGCACCAAGAAAGGAAAGTAAGGGGCCATCTTGGTTCTGAAATAGATCAAAAGCTCCTGTCCAGTTTTGAGGGATAGGAACCGTCGACAGAAAGGGTCAAATGCTTCGTGGGCCTGCGACAAGCGGACGGTGCTTGGCGTCTTTCCCGGGACCCCGACTGTCGGATTTACCACCGCTTCGGTGGGAGAGGGCACCGGTGGTGTGGAACCGGTGATGGATCCACCCTCCGATATGGTTCTGAGTACTCCGTATTAGCTATCAGACTCGGTCAAAGATTTGGTTTAAAGGGATCGCATACTCTCGTCGATCAAAGTTGCGACGAGCGGGGCGGAAAATGCACGTCTTGCTCGCGCTGGCAACGGTCGCATGCGCCGGTTCCCCCGGCCCTCCTGCATCGGATCTTGGCACGGAAACAGGTCTGACATGTCTTCAGCAGAGGCGCGCCGGGACTCCGGATTTCGATTGATTCGTTTGGATCCATTCGGCGTGTGGTCGGAATGGTTGTGATGATGCTGCAAGATTTCGGGGATGTCAGATTTCGCCGGGTGAGAGGAGGTTGCACCGCCGCATTGATGACCCCAACTGTAAGTCCCCCCCTGCAAGACAACACCAGGGTTATCCACTACCCCCATATCTCTGTTCTTTTTGTCTTTGTTGTTTTTTTTCTTTTGTGCTTTTCGTTTCTGTTTTCTTTTTGTTTTTGTGTTCATCTTTTTGTTCTCCCTTTTTTCCCATCCCAATAGCCCAGCAGAACCTCCATATTCTCAGGTCGGGAGGCATCCTTCAACCCTTCACCAATCCCAACATCATCGCCACAGAGATGATAATATCCCTCAAGAATCCCGCCCAACCCCTCATCGCCTCAATCTGGTTCAGCATCTTGAGTATCCTCCTATTCGACATGTCCACCAACTCGTAGTCGTAAGCGTACACTTCCCACGACGAAGCCACGCGACTACCTTCTCCTCCACCACTGCTGCTGCTACTTCCAGTCGGGACATCCGTCCCCTGAAGCAGCTCCGTGACCTCAACCACCTCGTTGTCCTCCCGGACCCGCACCTTGGGCCCGACGACGAGCGCGCGCCCCACGATGGTGGTGTCGGCCATGAAGTGCGTCCCGGCCTCGACGACGGCGTCGACGGTGCCGCCCGCGGCGCCCGCGAGCGCCAGGCGCGCGACGGGGGGAAGATGGGCGTCGCGATGATGTAGGGGCACAGCATGTTGACGCGGATCCCGGACTGCCACCCGGCCACGCCGCGCAGGGACCGGAACAGTCCCAGCACCGCGTGCTTGCTCGTCGCGTACTGCGTCTGCAGCGCGACGGGCCAGAGCGACGCCACCGAGCCCAGCAGCAGTAGGTGTCGGTCTCGGGGGTGGTCGGGGGTGCGGGGCTTCCCCAGGTCGTCGGGCGAGCTGCCCGGGTTGCGCGATAGCCAGTACATGGCCAGATGCGCGGTGTAGGCGACCCCGGTGATGTTGACGTCGAGGCATCCAAGGTTGGGCTTGGCCGGCCCGGGGCCAACATCGCCGTTTTCGACATTCTTCTTGTCCTGGGCTCGACAGAACGCGAAGTCCGTATCGGCGATTCCGGCGTTTGCGACGACGGCATCGATACCGCCGTGGGGGCTCAGCGCCACGGCATCGCGGAAGAAGGCGGCCTGGGACTCCCAGGATGCTACGTCGCAGTGCCGGTAGTGCTGGTGCGGGGAGGCGCCGCCGGTGATGAGGATGATGCGACCGCGGACATCGTCCGACTGAACGGGCTGCGTGATGTCAATGGGTTTGGATTGGCGGATGAGGGGGACGAGGTTTTCCTTCCCCATGGTACTACACTTGTGAAGTGGTCATCAACGACTAGGTAGGCATGCATATGAATGAGCAATTACAACAATTCCCCTGCCGAAGCGCCCAAGGTGGTGAGGTTTATTAAGGGCTATTCATTAATGTTTTAAACACGAAGTTCGTCCCTTCATTATAATGATGATTCCTGCCGCATGGTTTGGCGCCGAGTTTCCCCTGAATCTTAAACTTCGGTTTCGGGTTAGCCACGCACTTCTAGCCCATTCGTGTTCGGTCGTGGGAGGGCGGGACTACCAACCTACCAGCTTGTAGATGTCATATCCTCAGCCGCCCGGCGTTGGCGCGAACCCACGACCAGCCAACGGTAATGACTACCAGAACGAAGACCAACGTCTTCCAGAAGTTTACATCGGCCTATAACACCATATTTATTATTAGAAAAGCCATGGCCGGAAACAGACCAATCTGAGTACACATACCTCGACCTGCTTAATTTGCTCCTCGAGTAAAGCGATCTCCTGCTCGCAAGAAAGGGGATTCATGGTAGGGGCGTAGCAAGCTTAGTAACACAACGATGGTGGTTGAGCGGTTTGGGTGAGTTGGCGAATCGTGTTGGAATTGAGATGTGGGAGGGTTGGAATTAAAAGTTTCCAGCCCAATGGAAGGTTCCAATTGGGCAGATTGTACTCCGTCCGTTTCAGCCACATATTACAAGCAGGTACTATTCACGATGGGCCAGTAAATAACCAAAGTAAGGCAGGTACATGTTCACAAGGTTTCCGCGCAACGGTTTCAGTGTTGTGCAGATACGAAACCTAGTTGATTGTAGCTCCCCGCGTAAAACCAGCCATCGCAGACGGCCCGAAGTTCTCACCCGGTGATACGCACTCTTACCAGCCTTTCATTTTGACTTTAGTCGCCGACCTAGATCCGATATCCCGACCATTTGACCACATCAAGACAATGAAGTCGTTTCAGGACAGAGGGGAAAGGAAGCAGGTGCACGACTGCGCATGGCGGGTGCATATTCAGGGGAAATCCCTTCAAACATCTTCAACAATACGAAGGTCGGATCAATGCAAGCCACCCGGAGAGACGAGGTCATGATATTGACCCTTTGTGCTCGGCCCGATCAGAAAGGCAATGGAATTGGACATATAAGGCACTTTTCCTAGCTTATGAAAGAAACACGAAGATCTAAAATACACCCATGCCTAAGTATACAACAGGTAGAATGTGGAGCCGTACTAAGTGTCGAGGAGCCTTCGAGTATCAGTAACAGTCTTGAGCACCGTCCTCAGATCGACACTCTTCTCTCCAATCATCCAAGTTCCAATCTAACTCGGAGTCCCGGTCTTCATACCGAGTTAGATCTATTATATCCCTATCCGATACTAGCACATCAGGGAAATTGTTTCTCAATGATGACATCACCACTGGAAACGGATACCTTGTATTGCGCTCGAAGAAGTTGAGAACACCAAGATGACCGCGTGCATGCCAAAACGCGCCGTCGAAGCCGGTCAACCCGCTGCAGGCGCTCTGACCCCCGCAATCCATGAGGAATCTTACCATGTCCAGCCTTCCCATAGCTGCGGCCCAATCGAGGGCAGTCATTCGCAAAGGTTCACCTGAAAGGGTGCTGCACTCGGTATTTATAAGGGCTTCATGGCAAAGTAGGATGCTAGCAACTGCCATGGAGCCTTTGGACGCGGCAATCTGCAGAGGCGTCCTGCCAGGCGTTGCCGGTGGTTCCACCTTAGCCCCTTTCTCGATGAGCAAGCGGATGAATGACTCTGGTAGTTTCTTAGAACATGCAGTCCAGAGAGCGCTTCGCTTTCGATATCTTCCCATATTGACGTCGACTCCCATGTCCAACAGCCATTCGGCTGGCCTAGTCCGGCCTAGAGCCAGAGAGTAGACAACTAGGTTCGCATATTCATTACCCAGGTGTCCACGACCAGACCTAGCTTCCGCTATCTCTTTGAAGGTGGATATTGGGGATCTGTGTGCCAGCATTAAGGAAAGTAAGCACTGTACATTTGATGGAACCTGGGCTCCCATCCTGCGAAATTCTTCAAAAAGTCGGAGTGATTCTTTCTGTTCCGCACGCCACTCCGAGATGGATGACGTAGAACTCTTGTTTGGATCGGGGGTCGCGGTGCTGCGAAGTGTTGCTTCTAAGGACAAACCACTGTCCTGACCCACACCCACTGAATGACATGCGCCACGGTCCAGTAAGAGCTTCACAATGGAATATCGATCTACAGATCTTGCAAGAAGCGCATCGTGGAGTAGGTTACATCCTTGGTCCCGGCTCCTTGGATCAAGCTCCAAACCATACGATTTCAAGCTTTCAATAGCCGAGAGACTACAGCTAGCACGGATGGCTCGTCTGACTGTGTCAGTGGGAATCAGTCGCGTCAAGACTGCATGGTATTGGGGTGGCGTGATTTGATGAACGGCCTCCAATCGACCCAAAGCTCTCATTACAAGGTGCAGTGTGCCGCAGTCGATTTCCAGGGGAGCTTTCGTGTTGCCATCTGTCCAAGATGATGTGTGTTCATGGGGCAGGAGCAGCAATGTGATTGTGCTCCAAAACTTGGCTGCACCTTTCTTTGTTAGTGTTTCGACATTTGCTACTGCAAGGTGCAAAGCGAGAGGTCGCAAACGTATCAAGTCGGCTCCGTATTCGATAAGCATAGCCATAAGGCCGGAATTATGTAACCCAGAAGCTCTAGGTAGAGGATCCAAACACGTGTTGTTGTCAGTGACCTCGTATATAGGCAGCAAGGTTGCGTTTGGGTCAACACCAAAGTTCAGAAGTGTTCTCACTATCTTTGAGTCCTCCATACCAATCGCTTCGGACAGTGTCATCTGTAATGCGAAGTCGCGTGCCGGTGAGACATGTTTGAAGAGTAGATGCGTCTGTTCACTCAGGGATTCCATGCCTTGCGATGCTGCGCTGCATATGAACCACACCTTCACAACGATCTCCAGCCATTCGCCGCGTTCTCTCGAGCTGGCACTGGCCCGGCGAAGTCCGGACAGGAATTGCATTCGTTTCCGAGTGAAAAGGGGGAGGCTACGCGTCGACCAGTCGGGAAGCAGTGGTCGCATGCTCGGGACCCATCTGAAGTACGGATCGCCGCTCGCGCCGGCTTGTAGCAACCAGCATACAATACAGATACCGACATGAAGGCGCGTTTGCAGCAAGAAGACGTGTCCAAATTCGCCTTCCAAATCCAAACGGTCTAACACTTGTCGCTTCCGGATTTTCATCCAGGCCCCGATCAGCCAGCGCTTTTCATACTCTGCGAACTCCCGTATGCCTTTATGGGAGCTGATCTGGATCTCCCCTGAGTAGAAGCCCCGGAGAAGAGTGGTTGTTGTCCAGGTGTCCATGATACGCGCAGCTCGATCGTTTTGCTCATCCACTAGGGACATATTGAAGAATTCAGTGTCGAATTCATATCGGAACCACTCGGCTTCCCTCACCGCGAGCCCGACCTCCAGTAGGGTTTTGTATTGCTGGGATATCGGAGTGGGTCTTATTATTAAGTCCCACCAGAGCGCGACGACGGCCGAGTTTTCCAGGCGAAAAAATGCCTTGAGGAGCGCGGTGTCGGCAATGTTGCCAATCCACTCAAGCAAGCGGTACGTGCTGTGCTCGTGGTCCACATCATCAAACCCGTTAGACAACTTGAAGTAGGCAGTCTCAAGTATACTGACGGAGCTGTTTTTGCCAAACAGCCGGGGCGAGGGAAAAGATTGATTCAAGTGGGAGGCGCCCTGTGCAATCACCCGCTGCCTGTAGCAGAGCTGATATGCGCTATCCAATGAAACCGGAAGTCTCTCTTCCACTATGCAATCTAATCAGCCATCACTCATATCAGTCATGAACTCGCTTAAATACTTACAGAAATCTTGAAGATGGCGCATGAGCTGCTTGGACGGCAGGGTTGCCTGCATTTTGGTATGTGCCTCCTCGATCTTGTAGTCCAAAATGGTGTTGATCAGGTCGGCTCTCATACAGTCGACATTCGGAGTTACGGAACGGAGATTCGAAGAAGAGGTTGAAATGGCCCTGTGCAGGTCAAAAATTGGCAGGGCCACCGGGTGATGACTTAATAACGACTTGGGCTTCGGTCTAAGGACGGTTGTCCCAAGCCTAACTGGCCTGGACGCAAGCAAGCCATCATCTTTGCATATTGTTGTGCAGCCGCTCAGATTCTTACTTAGAGATGATGCATGGTCATCAACGGACGCGATCTCCACGAAACATGGTAGTTGATGTTGAAGGCCTAGTTCCACTGTCAGCTAATACATGTCATACCTGAAATGTTATTGAACCTACTGGTCTTCGAATATCCCCTTTGGTGCTGCACTCGTGCTCTCCGGATCTTCTTAGCGACTAGGGCTGGTTTCAGCCGTACACCACACAGTGATACAACACAACTCAGTCCTTCTCGCTTTCGCTCCTCAAGTTGTTTTCCAACAAGAAGCCACTGGTCGCAGCTAAGATTCTTCCGGAATTTGAAATGATCTCGTAAGACTATTTCATAAGCACTGAGACTGCAATGGTGGTCAGGGACTATTTGTTAACAACAAATTGTATGCAAAAAGTAAAACCTACTCAGTCTCGGGAGGTAATCCAGGAATCTTTTGCATCTCTTTTGCCACTTGCTTCAGAGACTTCCCCTCGACCAGATACAATTTTCGGATCTGGTCCTTATGCCGATCCCAGAGACCGAAGTCCTTATGGTGGTCAGCGCACTGAGTGGAACCAGTGGATGTCATCTCGGCGGGACGATTTGGGTAAGTATAGGCAGGAATATGGGGGATTTTGGAGAAGTGACTGTCTGGATCCTGGGATGCATGAGTTAAGCAAGATACCCCACGAGCGCAGGTCTCAAAAAGAACGGGGTTACGTATCGAAAACTGTATATCTCAATAAAGAGTCAGCTCTAATGTCTTGTCCTGATGAGAAGTTGAACTTGGATGAGTTGGCAATGCGGGAAAAGGCTCTAAATTTATATATTCGGCCTCATAGCGTCAGAGGTCAGAATTATCTACGAACTCACACCGAAATCAACTCATGGTGCTGCTATCCGAAGATCCCCGCCTACAGCCTAACTAAACTGGCGCTGTAGAGTGCTTTGCTAAATACGGGAGTAACCGCTATCACGGCGGAAGTATTGATAGTCCAAAGCAAGAAGCGCAACCAAGTATACTCATAGGAGTTGTCGTGTAACTAGAAATCACTCAAGATTGGTCTAGATTTTGGATCCGTTGTATTATGTGAGACTATGACTCAGGCAAGGCTAAATTGAAAGGACTGAGGAGGGTTCTCGAAACCCGTCAAACGTTTGGGCTGAGTGGGGAGTACTGCCGTACTATGCTGGCAGCGATGGGTAGCTGACGTACTTCGCCTCAGCATTCCAAGCAATGCCCACGTGGCATAAATTAATCTGCATTGTGTACCACCCACAGCTCCAGTCATTGGTTGGTCGCTGCCTTTGGAGGGTGCGTGGCCTAATCTTGGGACATGCTGCCCGGGCGCCGGGTAAATTCGAACGACATGAAAACACTCCAAGTCGAATAGTAATGGCTGGCCACTTGACCCTATGACCCTCTTATCTCACAGATTGATTGTTACACTGCGTCATAGTAGTACATAAACGACAAGTGGTTTGGGATCCGTGTGTTCGAGGTGCCAGACTTAACCGGATGGCTGCAAGATCTGCATCACATTGCCCATATCGAGGCCAGACGGAAGGCAGAGGGTCCTTGCTCAACGGCACCCAGAGTCGCAAGTAGAAAAAGGGGTCAAGTTTATACCATTCATGCCCACCTTACTCTACAAATGAAGATTATTCGACATAATCGGTTAAGTTATTTTGTGAACGGATAACCAAGTCCGGTACCAGCGACCCCCTCAGACAGGGTCAATCAACTCGGACAAAGTGACGAGGTGTACCTGGCGTTCGTTGTATCGGGTATCGTGATGGTAAGGCCTTTTTCCTTTTTTAGCGAACTTCGGCGCAGTCCGCAGCATTCGGTGCCGAGAAAGACTAGGTTTTGGAATCTACTCCACCAAGCTCCCCTTTTTCAGTTACGCCCGCGTTGTCTGTGTCTTTCTCCCTGTTTCTATTTATAAACCTGCATCACTGTCCCAATGCAAGGTACTTTGGGAGTGCAATTTCAGGGCAAGTACGAACCATCCTTGTCTACCTACCCCAACGCTCAAACTTTCTCGCAGGTAGCCTCATGTCAAACATGTGATCGATCTCCATCATGTCGCGTCCCTTCAACTCGGGTACGAAGAGCCACGTAGAAACAAGGGCAAACGCGCACAGCCCAGTGTACACGAACGCCGTCTTGGCCCCCAATGCCCCCGCATCCGGGTTGAAGATGTAAGGCAGAACGATGGCCATGACGGCGGACGCGACGTAGTTCGTGCAACTGCCAAGCCCCTGCGTGGGGGCGCGAAGCACCAAGGCGCTCGTTTCGCCCACAATCACGTAACTCGCAGGCCAGCATCCCACCCCGCACACCAGGATGATGGTGATCATGAGGCCGCCGGCTACCCAAGCGGCGGTCTCGGACCTCCAGATGCCCGAGATGCCTACCGCGGTCCACAGCGCCGTGGCCCCACCAAGAGACAACAGCGTGATCCGGCGACGCGGGGCACGCGAGACGACCCAGGTCCCCACGCCATTGGAGATGATGCCGACCACTACACCGCCAATCATCATCAGCAGGGCCGAGCTCGACGGCAGGCCGAGGATCTTCAACAGATAGCTCGCGTTCGAGAGCAGGTCCAGGCCGAAGAGGACGGGCATGACGTACGCCAGGGCGACGATCAGGGTCCGCCGAAGGTTGGTGCCCTGGAAGCAGGCCCTGTACGAGGTCTGAGCTGCCATGGCGCGCTCCTCGTCGATGATAGCTCGGATCCGGTCCAGGGCGCTGCGTGGGTCGGCTTTGGGCCCGTACAGCGCGGTCGCCGACTTGAGCGCCTTGTCTTCGTAGCCCTTACGGATGAGGTAGGATGGACTCTCAGGCATGACGCAGGCCAGGATAAAGGGGCCGAGGGAGAGGATCCACTGAGAGCCGAACGCGCCGAGGTAGCCCGTCTTGCTCTCGACGCCGTTGATTACATAGACGACGACGGCGCCGATCAGCTGGCCTACCAATGTGAGTGTTGGGAAAATTCCCATGGCGGGTCCCCTCAGGCACGTTGGCGCATTTTCGGATACATACGTGATTGCCGTGGTTTTGATGATGCCGATCGCAAGGCCCTGCACCGTAAGGCCCACCGTGAACATGGCGCGGCGGTGGCCTTGGTCCGATGGCAGGTGCGAGAAGAAGATGACGGCGACGGCGACAGCGGAGACGAAACTACCCAGCATGAGCGTGACGCGCCGGCCGACGCGGTCTTGTAACCAGCCGCCCAGGGCGGAGCCGGTGATGGACCCCACGGGCGGCAGGCCCAACCATAGGGAGAGCCAGGTCGATGGGATGATTAAGGTGCCCTCGTATAGGTCGCCGTAGTCGCGCAGGAATGAGTCGACCGAGGTGATGGTGCCTACGACGACGAGATCGTAGCCCCAGCCGACGATGGCTACCGACATGGCGAGGCAGTAGCCGGCTACCGTCGAGAAGCGCCGCAGGGCCGGGATCAGAGGTAACTGCTCGTCGATCTCGGCCGTCTCATCAAGGCGCTTTGACGGGTTTGTGGCCAACGGCGCCATTGAGTCGGACTTGAGGTTGTTGTCCAGATTTGTGGATATTTCGCCCTGCTCGAACCCCAAAGTAGACATGCTCTCAGGGGGCTGACCGTTGTCCCCCAAAGGATACCTCTGCTGGTCTGACATTATGAGTCTAAGGCTCGTACGATCTTGATTCTCAGTGATGCCTATCTCGGTATTGTCGAAAGCGCGCGTCGTTCGTTCAGTCGGTCGTGAACCTGAATGTGTGTTTGTCTACTGTGCTTGCTATCACCATTTTAGAAAGGAACAAATCCGTCTTTGGGCTGGTCTATAAGCTAAGAATCATAAATCACGGACTTTATCAGTTGTCTTCAAAAGTCCGGCGGACCAAGCGACTTGGCAGTCATCCATGGATACGTAAGAATTACGGGCCAAGGCATTTCACGATAGGCATCCCAACTGATTGGCCCAATGCAGCGCAGCTTGGGTTCGTATAAGGCGTATGAGATGGCATTGCTTGGCAAAGTACCTCCTATTTCCCAAACAGTGCAAGCGGCGGCGCCCGTGGTGGCAGTGGAGTGCCCATCTTTGCCAGGCACAGATGTTGTGAGGCGCCAAGATCCAATTGTAATACGCCGCCCGGGGAGCCGCGTCAGCATCCAGTGCCGTGTCAGCAGGAAACCCCATTCGTGATGAGACATGATGATGCATAATGACATTTCGTCAGCAATGAGATACTGCGATGGGCTGCATTGGAGGAACTCTTGGCCGGAGTTTGGCAAACGACCAAAGAGCCTGCTCGATAGTGACAAGCCGCAACGGCACATCCAGCACGGCACATAAAGCGAATACGCGTTCAAGTTTTCGGGGGCCAAGGCTCTGCTTCCACACTTTGTCAATCTTGAATTGGTCCCTTCCACAATGCAAGAACGAGGCGAAGCGATTGTGGGAGTGGACTTGTTCATCATTGCGTGGTACTATATATGAACTGCCAAAACAACCATCCTTTCCCCATTGCCGCGTATGCTCCCCCAACATCCATATCTAATCTCCTCCCAAGCGTGTTCACAAATTTCTCGACCACTATTTCAAGCTCGCGGTACCGACACATCATCTATGCAGTCACGCCGATGGGGGTGTTGCAGACGAGGGCTTGTCCGAGCTGATGACGAGAAAAAAGACGAGGTGAATGGGTCAGTCCAAGAACTTAGACTTGACGAGTTGGAAACGGAGGAATAAACGTGAGACTTACAACTGGAAGGGTGCAGCACTTGGCCTGCTGGCCGGAGCCGGCGCAGATTTCCTGGAAGTTCTCGGCGCTCTTGGGAAGCTCGGAAACTGTGGGGGGAAAGAGTTATGTTAGTCAACTGCTTCTCCTTTCGTTTTGATTCCATCGGCTTGTAAAATCCGGAAACAAAAAGGCAGTGAATCATGTGAAGCTTGGAAGGGCAATTGTAAAGATGAACCTCGAGTTTCCAGAAAAGGGGAGAAAAGAGGAGACCAAGAGCATACATACCGTTGGCACAGTTCAGGCCAGCAACTCCGCCCACATCAGTGGCGCAGCACTGCGGGACGCTGTAGAGAAGGACGTCACGGCAAGCGTCATAGACGCCGCCAGGGGGCTGCCTCCGCAGTCGCCTCCATCACCGCCGCCGCCGCCGCCGTTACGTTGGAGGATGGGGTTGGCAAAGGCCGTAGCAGCCAAGGCAATGATGATGGGGGTGAACTGCATCCTGACTGTCGGGAGCGAGGGAGTAGCTGAGTACGAAGGAATAGCGAACGAAACTGTTTCGAAGTGGCTTGGGAGGAAAGGCTTTTTTCTCTGAGGGCCTGTGGTGATGATGATGATGGGAAGGTTGATTTTGGATGTTTGTTCGAGATTGGACGTCCTTTATACTTGTAATCGCAAAGACTCCTCTCTTGCAGTGCTCGCCCTTGTCGCTGTCATCATGTTCCTGGTCGTACAGGGAAAGGAGACCTTGTCGATTGCCAATCAAAACGGATCCCCCTTATTGGTGAAGATCTCAGGCTACATGTGCCAGAATGGTAGGAAAATCACAAAATTGGTATATGATCGACGATCCCCAGGTCTATGTCAGACTATATTTCTTGATTTTATACTATGAATTAGCCGGCTAGTAACCCCGTCAAACGTACAGGAAGGAGAGTATGGGATGGGATCGACAGTCACACGCACATTCCATGCGTATTACAGTATGAGTAGAAGAAGCTGTGCCTCTAGCGGCTAAGTGCAGCCTACGATAAAACTATACAATTTACTTCTGCTGGGCATGATGCTCCAGTCACATTCGTGAAAAGCGTCCACTCCGATGGGCTTCTTTCTAAATCTTAAACAGGCAGGCGCTTCCGCAGCATAGTATCCGCCAATCGAGCAGCGACATGAACGGACGTAGACAGCCCTGTTAGGTTCAATAGTCCATTTCTATAATGCATTATTATATTTCAAATCTGGCCAATCCTGATTGACGTCCAATCTGCACGATCAAGAGGAACCCATTCGCCAATGTGTTGTAATTTAAGGGCACCATGTTGTGATTCGAGGACTGGATATGTAACTTGCCGTCAGATAGGTGTGCCTGGATACTCGCAGTCTGATATATGCAAAGGGCCGGTGCCAAGGTCGTATATTTCGGATTCGGAAGTCGGCCCCCGGCACCGAACTATTTTTGTTCCACGTATCTTTAGACCTCAAATCGGTTCTGAGGTGGGATTGGTCAATTGCATGAAGACAGGTCACACAGCTCTGGGACGTTGTGTTACTGGCTTTGATCTGAGCTATTCGTATACAGCGCGCATGAGGACGGCCATATTATGGCTGCAGCTGCAGACCCAAATTACGTGTTAGCGAGGGAGGGTATCATTATCCGACAGAAACCAGACACTGGGTCAGTACGGCTCGGATAATGAGGCATGCACGCCCTATGAGACCGCATCCGCCAATAGTTCCTTCAGCTCAGGTCATTTCCCCTCCTTCCGTACGTGCCGTCCAAGGCGGCTATTGCCATAGCATGATTCCGCTCAGGCATTCCGAATCATGACAAACTGAAATCACATCTGGCCAATTGACAGTTCTGTTCAATATCACCGGGTTAAGGCCCAATAATTGTTGTTTGCTTCGATGGAACTTTCTGGCAGCCCGTTCATCCAGTTCCTCGTTTGACAAGACAGGGCAATATGCAGTTCATTGACACTGCATGCAGGACGGTGGCAATGCCAAAAAGGAAATGGTTGACAGGGGTAGATGCTCCCGCCGATCCGGACACGACATCTAGCGTGTGCGGGGAAAGACGAGCAGATACCACGGTAGATCTGTCATGTCCTCGACCATGAAGGCCCAGATGAACACGACAACGGCTCACTTGGAGAGGCTGTCAAGGGTTCCCCAGACCCTTAGCGCGGTGGGCGGCACCCTCCCGGGCCCTGAGCCCAAAGGTTCCATTCCAGGCTAGAAAGAGGATTGGCCAAGGTACGGCCCCCAAGTGCCGTTGGAGACAACATTGCTTGCTCTCTTTTCAGCCCGTTTCCGTCCCCAGCCTGCCAATTTAGCCGACCCTCAACAATGGTTCCATTTTCACAAATGACGTCAAGCCACAGTGTTTACGAATATTGCATCGTTCGATTAGCCCGACGAAAGAAATGCGGTACTACCGTTGAACAGGCTGATGTTGAACAGCAGGCGCCAGAACGTGCGAATGGGGGATATCCCAGAGCCGTTTGCCCTTGATCCTCGCATCTCCACCCCTGCTGATCTACCCACTTTACCAGAACAGGGATTATTGCCACGACTTGACTGCCTGTCTGCAAGCCACAAATGAAAGCCGTTAGGGTGGCGCACTATACAGAGAGAGGAGAACGAGACGAGTCTCACTTCCGTTGACAGCTGTAAGCTTCTGCGGGCATCAATCAATTTTGAACTATGTCTGGGGCGGGTGAAGTGTTCTGACAGGTCACGCTTCATGGCTTCGTCATGGCAATGATTGGTCTTGTGCTACTTATTTATAGATCAAGGTCTTGCCCCGTGTTGGGCTGCAACACAGCTGTTAGGGGCCGCCGCAAGGCTTGCTGGGGGGTCAATCCTGATTCTTCCTTTTACAGCAATGAGACTGACTGCCGAGCTCGTGCAGATCAACTAGGTAAGCAGTGTTGTTCCTCACAGTGAGATTGAAGAGGTCATGTGAAGTGATGAGATGGTTGAGTAATGGTACACCTTCGAACTTGGCATGTACTATGCCAAGTAAAGTCGACATAGCCTTTGGAGAGTCGTCAGGTAGACTGACTATGCAATCGCCCTCTCTGGGCTTGGATTCGGCGAAGCCACCGAAAAGCATCCCCCTCTGCCACTTCCATTGTATCTCCCACCGCCACTTCCGCCGGATCATCTGTGAACTCATCCCCATGATCGGTTTCCGACTCTTCATCTGATTCGTCATCAGAATCATCCTCCGACTCCTCTGCTTCAGGATCATCAGAGGCAACGCATCTGAGGCGACCAAGTCTCAGCAAGAGGTCACCATCTGGGCTGGTTATGAACAAGAAAGAAAAGATGAGGGAAAATGAAGATATTATAGAAAGTGGAAACGAAGGACAAAAGGAAGATATAAAGAATGGCCGATCTGCTCAACAAGAAGATCGGTGTCAAGAAGGGCTTCAATGGCCAGTAAGTACACCGTAGATTGCTCTACTCGTGACTCTCTTCCCGACATCACCTTCACTCTGAGCAGCCACGATTTCGCCATCAGCGCCAACGACTACATCCTGGAGGCCCAGCTGCATCTCAACGTTCATGGGCATGGACTTCCCTGCCGACTCTTCTCCCGATTTGAATTTTGTCACAGGCCCCCTCATTCTTACGCCTTCTGAATGGAATTACGTCACTTACGCCAGTGATTATTCCACAGTGACTCCATTGATTATTGCACAGTGATCCCATAATGCACATGGCTTATGATGGATTATTCAATATCAAGATCTATACCAACTATCTATCTTGTTGCTAACTATGTATACCTTGTTACTTCCATCATCAACCCCAAATCCCACAAGTACGGGACCAGAGTATTTCCTTTCCCGGTCAGGCTGAAAGCTAGATGCCGGGCCAGATGTGCGCGTCCCGCAACCCTGGAGGTGGCCTGTTCGTATTATACTCCACTATTGAGAAGTCGATACCGCCCACGGGTATGGAGGGACGTCGCGGGCGTGGCGGTTTCCTTCTAGGCGGCGAAGGATGCTCCGGAAATGGATTGTGTGCGCTTGTGTTCCATTCAGGCCACTCGGACGCCGGAAGCACTCTAATGTCGCCACCGGATGACTGGGCCATTGCCATCAGTTTGGTATCGGCCGGTAGAGGTTTCTTTTCGACATAGTCGTCGTCGTAGCCCCCCAAAGCCACCAACATGAGTTCCCGCAGGCTCATCAGCCACGGGTGGACGGCCGCGACGTAGTCAAGGATCGTGACGTAGCCCCCCGCCCTCCTCCACGGTCGAGGAGGCTTGGATGGTCAGTTCGTGGTACATGCTCCACGGCGCCCGTTGGCCGCAGTAGCATGTAGATCGTGCCACGGAGGATCGGTCGTCATCCTCTTCATCCTCCAGCTCATCAGACGACATTTCGTCTAACAAGTTGTCGCATCGGAGGTGTAGGGCCTCCCAGTCGCCCGCCCATGAGGAAAGACAATCCACATCTGTCGTTACCGAGGACACCTTCGGCTCAAATAGAGACAGATGGGATATTGCATGCCAGGTTCCGGGGCTGTTGTGTCATCGTTGTCGGCTTGGGGTTGGTAGAAGGGCTCCGGAGGCGGGTCATCAGGGTCGTAATAGGCGTGGTGCATAACCGAAACGGCCTTGTCGAGAGGACCGTCCAGCGACCACCGGAGACGTCGAACTTCCCTGGGCATGTTGGGGTACCAATAGTCGGCTCGGAGATCTTCATAGGAGGCCAAAGGCGGGATGGCGTTCTGGTCCTCTACGGGCGGGTCGTCAACAACGTACTTCGCAGGGGTCGTCATGATGGGCCTGTAGGTGAAGAAGCTTGAAAAAGTCACGCTGGGACAGGTAACAAAATGTTAGGATGGGGTTTTACTACACAGAATTGGTTGAGTAATAGACACGCCCTTTATATCTCCTTGTGAACATGCCTCAAAGCATATTTCTTCACCAGGCACCAGCCAGTATGCCACATTTATACCCACTTAACTAACCCCTTATAGATGAAATGCCCGAAATCGTACCATTGACATCCACACACTTTGATGACCGAGGTGCGTTCACTAATATATCTAGGTCGCATTCATTCACGCATTCATGGTCAAGTCTTAGGATCTGACTTGATAAAGTAGGAGAAACCTGTAGATACTGTAGATAAGAATAGTAAAGATTCTCTCGCTGCTTCAAGCCACCAAAACAGCCTGTCTAGATGCATACACCACGCTAAAATCATGTCCAGTAATCATACCTCCCAATCCCTGCCATGACACCGCATAAAGCCACCCACGTCTACCTGCCGTATCCATGCTGTCCCAATTCCGGGCTGTTGTGGCCAGAGTGTTCCCCGCGAGCCGGGGCATAGCCCCCACGTCCCGCCGGCATGGTGGTAAGGGGCGCGTGCTCCTCGAAGACGCCCTGGCGGCGGCTGGTCTTGCTGCGCATCTGGAAGCCGAACCGGAGCCCCGCGATGAACTCGGACGGGTTGAAGATGCCGGCGAAGGCCCAGACGCCGAGGGGCCCGCCCTGGTAGTGCGTGCCGACGGGGTTGACGCCGTTCGAAGCATAACCCGTCTCTTCGGCGTCGATGGCGGCGAGGGGCTTGTGCAGGGAGGCGCGCTCGAGGTAGTAGGGGCTTACGCTGTAGGCGTGGTGGAAGAAGATGGAGAAGGGCACGCAGAGGACCGAGAGGATCAGGACGGGGATGCCGATGTACTCGTCGGACCAGGAGAGGGTGTCGGTCGGCTGCAGCGGGTTGTTGTGGACGACGGACGACCGCAGGATCCAGTAGACGAGCTGGGTGAGGCCGGTCACCGCGACCAGCAGCTTGAAGGCGAGGAGCTTGGCCAGGGGCCGGTGGTGCGCGAGCTCCTTCCTCAGGGCCGAGTACATGCGCAGCGCGGCGAGGACGGCCATGGTCAAGCTGACGTTGTGCGCGATGTCGAGCCAGAGGTGCGCCAAGTGCGGGCTGCTGCTCACGAGGCAGTAGACGCGCGCGGCCTCGGTGATGTCGGTGACGGCGGAGATGCCAAACTGGATGACGGGGTACTGGAAGATGCCCCACCAGAGGCTGCGGTACCACTCCAAGCCGCTGCGCTCCTTGTCGCCGCCGCTGCGCCCTCTCGCGCAACTGGCAAAGGGGCCCTTCTTGGCGGGCACCTTGAAGACGGCGAAGAAGGCGTCGCGCTGCGCGTCCGAGGGCGAAATGTACTGGCACATCAACAGGAAGAAGTTGGCGAGGGCGATGGCTTGGAAAAAATCGAGCCAGGGGTTCAGGTAGACGTAGGCGTTGGGGAACGCGGCCTCGAGGAACAGGCCAATGGCGAAGATGGGCAGGTAACAGCAGATGCGCAGGATGTTGAGCTGCTCGTTGGGGCGGCTCAGGTGCGTCGCGTGCCGGAACATGAGGATCAGGATGCTGAGGGTGGTGAAGGTGGCGCACCCGGCCGTCACGTACAGGTTCAGCCAGTAGAACGTCTTGCCGCCGGCCAACGCGGCCGTCTCGGTCTCAAGCAGGGGCCGCGGCATGGCGCAGAGTTGGCCGTTGGCGGCCGTGTAGTTGTACGGTTCGGGCTTTTGGTTGTCATCTCGGGCGTGGTGTAACATGCGACCGACAAGTTGGGTCAAGTGAGTCGGGTCCATTTTGTCTTTGGTCGTTAGGCAGGTGTGTCAATGCTCAAGTAGTCACGGTCGTTGTGCTTTGTGAAATCTTGGGCCTGGTAGTCAGCGCCATGGAGTGGGAGTACCGCCCGTTACTTATATGGCCGGTCCCCTTCCTGAGGGCTCGCTATCGCTAATCCAGCACATAGCCAGGGTCGAACGCACAGGGTCCCTTTCGTCGGGCTGACATCTTGGCTGAGCGGCCGCGAGTCAGGGTGCAAAGCGTGGTGGCTCTCTAGGTTCTCGACCACTCAGAATCCGGCGTGAACTCTAGGGGAGGGAGGCTTTGGCGATCCCAGGGAAAGCTTAGCCATGCAATAAGATCTTAGCGCCCAGCTTTTAGGTCCCTAGAGGCTAAGACGGAGAAAGCGAATGACGATCAGTAGTGTAAGCAAAGTCTACCATTCGCTCATTTACTGTTTTTCGTTGGGTCGTCAAGCAGGAAGCCCCTCTACAGCTGAATCAGAGGAGCCAGCATTGCGCCTCGAGATTTGCAGATCTAGGACAGAAACGAAAGCGACGCGCGCAATGGAGCTAGCGCTTATCCTTCTTCCTCGACACTTGGAAGAGCTAGCGGACGATGGCCGATGGCAATGAACGGCGGGGCGGCGGCCGTGTAGGGCTGTTAGAGGCTGGCGATGCAACAGGCTAATTGGACCGTCACCCAGCACTGCCACCCCTATTCCGGCCATTGGGGATTGGGGAGTCGGCAGGTCGGGGGGCTCGCTGGCCGGCAGGGGTTACAATGGTAACCCCACAGGCAAGTTGGTGGATGCGCTAAAAAGCTTGGCCCTCTTGCTAAACGATAGCGAGAGGTGGAAATGTCGTCAGCATGAAAGACATCTAATAAGAAAATATCCAAGAAGAGCTCCTGGGCTGTGTATCTGCCTAACGTCCTCGAAAGTAAAGTCGCAATAAGTTTTATGGCCCATCAGCTCGCTATCGTTCATCCATGCCACTTCTGTTGTCGACTGCGCCGTTATTGATGCGCGTTGCGCCCGTCAGGAACACTACAACGCCTTAGAAACCAATGGAAACCATGAAGTGGGAGGCCTTCCAGCATCAAACGAAGGAACAACGCGGTAATTCAATAACATGAAGCTTTCAAATGAGGCGTTTTCTAGGTCATCGCAACGGCGTCGGCAGTCTTGAGCCGAAATGAGATTGCTTCACAGCAGCCACCTTGCAGAAGAATCTAAAATTGGACTCACTGAGCAGCGTTCTACACGACCTCGGATGAAGAAGCCTCAATTCGATTCACATATACCTATGTGCCGGCGAGGCGATGATGCAGGACATTGATGCCCAAGTATTGTCATGGCTCGAGCAGCAGCAGCACGACACGGCCTCGATCTGACGCACTTAGAAATCTGGCTGAATGAAAGTGCGTCTTCCCTAATACCCTCTACTCAATCCACAGGACTTGCTTGGCTTCGGCTGCTAAAACATGCACGCCTAGATAAACGCATACATGGGAGGCTCCAGACTCAACAAATGTAAGTGACAGACATAATATCAATATTCACTCGATATCAAGACAGAACGCACTACGAGTCCAAGCTCCAAAGGACGAGGTAACGACGGCAAGCGTAAATACTTGGATAAATCACGGATGCGAACAATCGCAGCCACTGTGGTGCAGGGACCTTAATTTACCCGCTCGTCCAGCAGATGCGGATGATAATAACTTCAAGGACAGAGAAAAAAAAGTCCCTCCTCGTCTCCATGGGATAGCATTTCGACTTTTTGCACTCGTGCTTTACTTTCCGTGGGTGTCTTGCGGTGGAGGATGGACAGGGATATTCCACCCTTCCCTCTGCCTCAAGAAGCTTTCCACTCGCTCATGCCGGCTCAGACCAATCTGCTCAGTTTTCCGCATTCGCACGTCCTGGCTGATGGCTTCGTGTTTCTGGTCTTGCATTTCGACAAGACTTATGGTGCTTTTGTTGGCCCTTCTCGCATTGCCCAAGCTACCCGCCAAGACGAAGGCGCATAACACCACGACGAACATCTCATTGCTCATGAAGACGGTTTGCTGTTTGGCCTTGTCTCCATTCCGCTCACCGTACCATCGCTCCCAATCTTCCCAAGTGGCATTCATGCTCGGATTTCCCGGCTCATTGCGCCATGATTTCTCAGCATGGCGGTAGGCGCTGTTATCCATGGATAGTTTCGATCCCCAACCAGCGCCATATAGATCATAGGCTCGCTTCCGGGTCGGGTCGGAGAGGATCTGGTTCGCAGCTACGACGAGGCGATACCGCTCAAGGCGGACGGCATGCGACAGAGAGTCGGCCTTGCCGGTTTGGATGTGGCGATCGGGATGATATATCTTGACCAGAGTGTAGAAGCGGGCTTTACTGTAGGGCGCGTCCCGCTTCTGGTCAAAGATCTGGTACGGGGTGGGGTGCGGACCCGACGGCCAATCGTTGTGGCTCACGGACGTCTCGGACCGTTTGGGGAATTTGTCGGAGACCGTGGCATACCGCCGACTACTGGACGTACGTGAGATTTCGCCGCATCGTGGTCGTCGGGGCGAGGGCGTGTTGGAGCTGTGCTGGGCCGGGCGGAGCGGGCTAAGTGATGACGTCGTAGAAACGCTGGGCCATATAAACGTCGGCAGGTTGGAGGAAGTGCAGAGGACGACGGGGGACTTCTTCATGAACATGTTGATTGAGGTTGAATGAATTGATTGATACTACATAGTAGAGAAGTCATGGCTATGAAGCAAAGGAGATTGCGCAGGGAACCGGGTGTTGATCAAAGGACGAGTCGGGGGAGATGGATCGGATCTCGGACAGGGTCTATGTCGTAGCAGGCGTAGGGGTGGTGCTTTCTGTAGTCAAAGGTTACTAATAAAGCAAATGTAGGTTAGGTTGGAGAGTTGTTGCGAGCCGTCGCTAGCGAAACCCAGCTCGCCTGGAAATCCCCGCTCTCAGCAGGCGATGGAGGGGATTGGGAGTGGCCCATGCACGGGCTACAGGAAGTGTCAAAGTGCTGACGATGGAGAATGCAAAGCAGCAAGCAGTCACATGGGCCAAGCTTTGAATGTTCAAAGCAACCACGCGACCGGGTCGACTCCTGCTATGGCTATTGTGCCAGAAGAAGCAAAAAGAAAGTTGGCAATATGCACAATGGTTTTATATAGTCCAATAGTACGAGAGGGCATTCCAATCAAGGTTATTTGTTGATAGACAGGCCGGGCCCTTGCTGGCTTGCGATCTCAGATTCGATATTTGACGGGCAGGCTGATTGATTGGCCGGCTTGAGCATGGCCAAAAGGCTGCCCTTGTTTTTTTCTCCAGTTGTAAGACAAAACCCAGCAAGCATTGAAGGTGAGGAGTGGGTGAGCGTGGGTGAGCGCCCAATCAATGCTAGGCCTTTAGGTTTCTCTCCACCAAAAGCCGCTAAAAATCCAACTACATGCACTGCACACTATGTATCTACACTTCCCATCCCTCACACAAAAACACCCTCCACACTAAACCTCATTCCTCCAACCACCACGGTACGTCAACACCAACAAATCAAACCACCTCTATCACATTCAACTTGGTTTCGGAGAGCAACACTTGAGCTCCCAATCGTCTACCATTCACGCAAACCTCTCACCTTGCGTAGTGACCCTCGCCGTCGTACGGAAGCTCGTTCATCTGCTGGACAGCTTTTTCCAATCTCCACCGTCGCCTTCCACCCCTCACCCACGTCCATTTTCAGCTTCGCCATCGTGAGGCTGAACATCCGCAAAAACTCCTCATCACAAAGTCTTATCTTTGTCAATTTTCGCGCCTGCGTAGTTCCCCGGTCAAGAGCTCATCGAAGCCCGGCAATAAACCCCACTATCTTACATCCCGCCTCTCGCGAACGTAGCAAATCTGGTCCCTGCACCGTCTTCTTCAAGGCGCCCCTTCAACAACGACCTGCCCTGGCCACCTCTCGAATCGATTCCTTACACTGGCATTCGTGAGTTCATTGAACTCGACCAGTTTCCGAAATACCAATCTCTACTCCCGACGGCCGTTCCTATCCACACACCGGACGGAAGGCCAGCCTTGACCGCTCAATCTATAAAGCCTACTCTTCTTTCTCTACACACAACCCACATTCGCCATGACGGACGCATTAGCAGACCAGATGCGGGCCTCAACCCTGGCAGATAACAATGGCTCATCAGAAGACTGGAAGAAGACTTTGAACCTCCCCAACAGGGACGGCAGACAGCAGACAGAGGTAGGTGCCTGCTCCGGCTATCTGGAGTCCGTTTTTCGTCCGCACTATGGCTTTCTCTAACACTATACTTTCTCTTCTGATCAGGATGTAACGAACACGAAAGGTTTCGAATGGGAGGATTTCGCCTTGAAGCGCGACCTACTGATGGGCATTTTCGAAGCCGGCTACGAGAAACCCTCCCCTATCCAAGAAGAATCTATACCTGTTGCCCTGACCGGCCGTGATATTCTCGCCCGAGCAAAGAACGGTACTGGAAAGACTGCCGCCTTTGTCGTGCCTACTCTGCAACGCATCAACCCCAAAGTCAACAAGATCCAATGTCTCATTCTCGTGCCCACCCGCGAACTTGCTATGCAAACGTCGCAGGTTTGCAAAACCCTCGGAAAACACTTAGGCATCAACGTCATGGTCACCACTGGAGGAACTGGACTGAGAGATGATATTATCCGTCTGCAGGATCCTGTCCACATAGTAGTGGGCACTCCCGGACGTATTCTGGATTTGGCTGGAAAGAACGTGGCCGACCTGAGCGAATGCCCCATGTTCATCATGGACGAGGCTGACAAGCTTCTGTCCCAAGAGTTCACCCCCGTCATCGAGCAGCTGCTGCAGTTCCACCCAAAGGACCGCCAGGTCATGCTGTTCTCCGCTACCTTCCCTCTGTCCGTCAAGGACTTCTCCGACAAGAACATGGCCAACCCCTACGAAATCAACCTCATGGACGAACTCACCCTTCGCGGAATCACCCAATACTACGCGTTTGTAGAGGAGAAGCAGAAGGTTCACTGCTTGAACACCCTCTTCTCCAAGCTTCAGATCAACCAGTCTATTATCTTCTGCAACTCGACCAACCGTGTAGAGTTGCTGGCCAAGAAGATTACCGAGCTCGGATACTCCTGTTTCTACAGTCATGCCAAGATGGCACAGCATGCGCGAAACCGAGTTTTCCACGACTTCCGCAACGGCGTTTGCCGAAACCTCGTGTGCTCCGATCTTCTGACCCGTGGTATTGATATTCAAGCCGTCAACGTGGTCATCAACTTCGATTTCCCCAAGAACGCCGAGACCTACCTCCACCGCATCGGTCGATCGGGTCGTTATGGTCACCTTGGTCTGGCTATCAACCTGATCAACTGGGAAGACCGCTTCAACCTGTACAACATCGAGCGCGATTTGGGTACCGAGATTCAGCCCATCCCCGCCACCATCGACAAGGCCCTCTACGTTTACGAGAACCCCGAGAACATTCCCCGCCCGGCGAACACCCTGCCACCGCCGAGACAGCAGCAGCAATCCTCTGGTGGTACTCCCCAGAGGAACTCCCAAGACCAGCCCCAGCGTCAGCCAACCGGACCAGGTGGGCCGGGCGCCTCTCAGGGTCGCAGCCAGCAGCAAGGGCCGTCCGATTTCCGGGGCCAGCTCCAGCAGCAGCAACCCGATGGACAACCCCGTCAATATCGCGGCAACAACAACCACCGTGGTGGAGGTCGCGGGCGTGGTGGCTACCAAGGTCGGGGTGGTGGCGGCGGTGGTGGATACAACAACTACGGCAGAGGAAGAGGCCAGCAGCCTCAACAAACTGCCTAGTCGTCCACCACGATTCTTCACCAGGCCATATCCATCGATAATTCGAAGTTTACGTGGCCGCCATCTTTTCACCCTCCCTCATCTACATTGTACATAATTCCCTTCTTATTTTGCTTGTTGATTTGTATCATACCCATCGCGCCGTCTGCATTGGTTCTCTGTTTTTCTCCAGAGTCGTCCCTTGGAAGGGTTTTTATCATAAAGAAGATTTCTCGAGATGCATCTGAGGACTGGAGGCCCAAGCACGGTAGGGCGGGAATGATTAATCAAAAGTGGCGTTATGGCGTTTTTTTTGCAATTTTCACGGAAGGACGGCAGGGTCTCGCACAGCGAGAACAGGGCAGTCTCGGTCTCGCGGGTAGGGTCGGTCGTTTTCATACGATGCCGACCTTTCCTTTTTGTCGGCAAGGCCAGGCAAGAGTGGTTGATACGAATAGGGTAATGACGACTCGGATGACACACGATTGTGCCACGGGGCGGGTTGGCACTCAATGTTGCAGATTCACTCACATACTTGGAGCGTGGTCGGATCTTGTCTATCCATATTATGCGAGGGACAAGAGGGGGTGGCGTTGAATACCTCGGATCTATATCATGCGATATGGTATATACGTGGTCTTTGGGGCAAAAAGGGGGGAAGGGCTTCATGTGGCTGCCTGGTGCTCCCCGGCTTCTTGAGGATGTCGGCTATACATCCTTGGACACCAGCACATATCTCAGCTCAGCTCAACAACTGAGTGAGATTTGGCTGGCGTGGAAATTAACTGTCCGCACTCTTTCGGCGACGGACGTGGCAATCTGGACTCAAGGTGGCATTATCTACCATTGGAGTGATGACTTACTCAACTGGTTGGATGATTCCCCTTGCATGGTTCTACCCAATGAGAAAAACGACGAAAAAAACCTTTTTTGGAGGAGACTCGGATCGACCAGATGGCTTTTCGCACCAGTCAACCGTTTTGCATCATCCCATACGGATGTTTGTTTACAACGGCCCTGGTAGGCTTTCTGGTTATCTGACCAATTTCTAGTGACCTTAATATATGTCACTTTCTCCTTCACCATGATGTGTCTCCTCTTGTGATTTGTAAATGACTTAGGGACGTGAAAAGGGCCGGGCAGTCATGAGTGAGTAACCTGGTGCTGGGAGGGGCAAGTTTAGCAGTCCTGACAGCCGCCCACACCAGTGTTCTTGGTGCCACTGGTCGCACGGTTCCCCAGGATCCAGGCGCGTATGTCTTGGAAATATTGGAACGCAGTGCAATCGATATGCCCTCTCGCTCAGCATATTGCGTGCCATATTCTTATTGCCATTGTATAAGAAATAAAATGCCAACATTCGCGATATTGTTGATCGTACAAAAATAAGCTGAAACAAGGCGGCGGGAAGGAAACCTCTGGGAAGCAGTGGTTTTGGTGGTGGGCAGCAAGCAGCGCGGGGTCCGACCAACTCCATTTTGTCTCTGCCAGCCAGTGCTTTGCTATTGGTTCAGATGGCAATGTCAACATCTACTTTTAAAGTAATGGTTACGAGCGATTTCATCTTATCGTTATATTATATTACCGCATAAGAATTCTATTATTTCTACCTAATCTCATTTTGCGAATCTCGCCGCGCGGTTGGGCTTGTAGGTCCCGTCATGGACAGGAGCGACCAACTAGGTGGCCGCGACAGCGGTCCAGGGCTTGGCTGCCCGTCGGAAATCCCCGTACTCCTCCTTCGGGCCAAGACGGATCCAGGCTGGTGGACGTCGTAGCACGCCTTGATGAACTTTCCTCGCACTTGCATCCATCAATCATGTCAGCCCGCCAAACGTTGACGTGTGGGGTGAGAGGAGGTCTCGGGAATGAATGAAGACTTACGACTCTCGGTTTGGAATTCAATGTCCAGGTATCCCAGGCGCTGGACATTCGGCGGAGGGACCTCGCCTTTTTGCTCGTATAGCACCATGCGACTGCTGCTGACGGAGGGCGACCGGGACCGGTTCGAATTTCTCCTCATGATTATGTCGCCGAAGGAGGGCCGTCTTGTCGGCTGCTGTTGTTCCGTGTCAGGGCCGTATTCGAGATCGCTTTCTTGGGAGTACGCCCGCAATATGAGGCGGGTCTCCCCTTTGAACTCGGGCGACCGCTTGAACCAGCGGATCTTGTACTCGACGTGGTGGCTTCCATGGCCCTTTTCGTGATGGGCAAAAGACAGGATCGGCGAATCGTCGGTGGCGTTGGTCCGCCAGATCTTGAGGTGCACGTCCTTGGCGATGTACTTCTCCTCGCGCGAATGTACCACCAGGGCCTGCACCATCTCCAGAAACTGTCGGTTCCGCACTTTGCGCTGAAAGGTCTCGCGGTCCGGCTTGTGGGTGAAGTAGTACCGCGGTATCTCCTGCACCTTGTGGGTGCCGCTGCTGTCCGTGATCTCGAAGGTGTGCCTTGTGCTTCGGGGCAGGAAGGATACCTCCAGGGTTTTGTCGTTCGGCTTCGTGTAGGGTATCCGCGTCTCATTGCGAGGAACTTGCTCTCGGTGTTAGCGGACCCCAATAACTTCCTCTTGGAGACGGATGACTTACTAAAGTGTCGCAGACGCATCTCCGTCATGGTCCACTCGACGATCCTGAATTCGCCGGTTTCCTGAACGAGGTAACGACCGGACATGAGATCGATGTGACCTCTTGGGCCCAGGACGCTGTGCGGCATTAGCACTGTGATCACTTTCAGAGTCTTGGGGGTTATGTACAGTTTCAACGGTCGGCCTTGGACACCGTTTTGAACCGCCGTGATTTCATCGGGGGCAGGTTGCAGATGATGCTCAGTCGGCTGGTCCTCATGGTATGGGTGGCTTTCCGGCAGTCCAGCCTGGTCACCTGGCGCATCTTCTCGATCTTCCGCAATTGACGATGGATAGCTGATTGAACCGCTTGTCCTAGTTATTCCGTTTATTCCATTTATCCCGTTTATTCCATGGAATGAGGCTGGCGACAAGAACGGTGATGTACCGTCGCTGTTCAGTCTATGTGGTGGGGGACTCGATGGGCTGATGTCCTCCAAAAGTGCATGCGGCAACACCAGCTCCTGTAGACTTGAGACATCCGACTGCGTTCTCAATGGAACGTCCAGTATCGGGGGACTTGAATTGGGCAAGCTGGTGCTCATGCCCTCCAGAGTTTCGCCTGTCCACCGTTGTGGGGATATTGGTTCAGAAGATGCAACAAGTGGATCCCGATCGCGTGTCCGACTTGGAATCAATCTGGGTGCTGCAACATCACCAAGCCTATCATTCCTGTGATTTATATCAGTCACAACCCAGCTGTGAGTTCTGAGCCAGGAACCAAAACCGACTTACAGGATCCGGAAGCCAATGTGAGCATTGAGCTCATGGAAATGGTCATCTATTCGCTTGTTGAAGGAATCCAATCGACTTTCGCTGAAAAGGAAACCCGTCCGTTGCGTCGCTGCCCGGAACCCTGATTTGGATGATAGAGTCGCTTCATAATCTTTGAGGAAGGCCTTGCATTCTCGCAGGGTCGTGTCGATCCCCCGGTATTGAGCTTTCAGGAGCGGGATCTCGGATTTGGGGATCTTCTGCAAAATCTCGTTGAGGCCCTGCAAACGCAGGTTGAGCCGTTGGAGCTTTTCTATGCTTCGATCGTTGCCAAAGAACTCGTAGAAGACTTTGGATCCCAGCTTCAGCGCCGACGTCGACAGCTCAATGATCGACACGATGTTGCTTGGGTCCATGTCGAGATTCCAGGCAGACTAAAAAACTAGGTAGTGGAGGAGAATGCTGGGCCCGAATCCACGCGCGACTGCGACAACCAAGCCATCCCTGGCAATAAAAAGAAACACGCATGGCGGGCGGAGCCCTCCCAGCCTTCCACCCTCTCTCTGGCCACGCGATCAGGGGCACTGTCATTATCAGATGATCATTTGTGATGTTACTTAAAGGTTGCTGCCTGCAAAGTCGCAACACACTGCCCTGACCCATGGGCTATTTTGAGTGAAGGCTAGGTTGGGTGGTTCTGGCCAATAGCGGGGCCCCGACCGGGCACGTTTTGGCATCAACGGCTCAGAGCCCCGGACGTCTGGGCGCATCGCCTTACCGAGCCAAATCGATAGTCGAGATTGCCAAGTTCGTTTAAGCGCGACCCAATAGGTCGGAACGAGTGTCGTCTTAGTTACGCGGTGCCGAAAACGAGGGTTTGGTCGGCACCTGATCTTGATCGGTAGCAGAGCCCCGTACCAAGCACGGGCTGAAGAATGGCGTGCATCCAACACCGCGGATGAACAGAGCCTCGGTGAAGAGCCACAGCCGTAATAGGCGAGATAGGCCGCCTGGGGCGCCTGGGAGGGCAATTGTTGTGAGCTTATATGAACGCGCCGTTTACCACTCCTGGGGGTCGCATGATATGGTTGCCCTGCGTTCTGACAACGTCCCTCGAATAGAATATCAATATTTGTCCTTTTTGCCACATTGACTTACTTGGGTTGGAACCCGACACTGCGCAGCTTTTACAGCAACTTTTTCCACAACCGAATACGGTCATGGGCAACTATTTTTCCAGTTTAGATCATGACATACGCCATATAGAAGAGGTGATCAATTACGTAAGTATCAACCCGTGCTTCTGTTTAAGGCTTTGGGAGGGATCCGATCGCTCTACAGCAATAGCTTTATAGGTGCATTTACAGGGGCTAACCAACACTTGCAGGATCCACTGGACCCGGAAGGCGCCGTGAGGTCCGTGATTGATCGTCCCGGGCTGGACGGCTTCAAGTGGAAGGTTTGGTGGGTCGCCGCGTCGGGCTTCTTCACGGCGTCCTACAGCATCTTCGCCACCAACGTCATTAGCCCAGCCCTCAGCTATGTATACCCGGAATGTCAGTACGGCTCGAACACGTCGCTAGTTATCAACATGGCGACCTTGGCCGGGACCACGGTGGGCATGATCGTGTTTGGTGTTTTGGCCGACGTGTACGGCCGCAAGAGCGTGTATGGAATTGAGCTGTGTATTGTGGTAAGTGGATCTTCGTATTTATTCCTTCCTGTTAGAATGTATGTTTATTCCACGATATAATAGTGTCTTTCGAGGGATGTAATAACCGCTTATCCGAGATTGTTCTATTATTCCCTCTTGAGACCACCTGTATAATCCCACAAGGAGCAAATACTGACATCGAGGGTCGATAGGTCATTGCCACTATTGGTATGACTACTGCTTCCACAGGTTATGCGGGCACAATGGACATTTACCGGTGGATTGGCTTTTGGCGCTGTCTGCTTGGGTTTGGCTTGGGTGCCGAGGTGAGTGTGCCACTTGATGACTTCCCTCAATGACTCCCCTGTCAAGGACCGTACTGACCTAGAATCAGCATCCCCTATCTGCAGTGATCTCGGCAGAATGGTCATCGACCAAATCCAGAGCCAGGATGATGGCGGCTGTGTTTTTGATGCAGTCGGTCGGCCAGGTCGCTGCAAATGGATTCGGCTTGGCGATCCTCGTGGGCGTGAGTCAGAAGATGGGCATCAACCCCGAGGGCAACGACGTGCAAACTGCACGTATCATTGACGTCACCTGGAGGATCATCATCGGAATCGCGGCGCTGCCCGCCTTGGTTTCTTTGTTCCTCAGGCGGCTGATCCCCGAGACCCCCCTGTACCTGGCCAAGGCGGGTCAAGTGGCCGCGGCTGCCGAGGCTGCCGGACAGATTTACGCGCCGGATGTGTCCTATCTGCTCAATGAGCAGGACAGCATAATGGTCACGGAAAGCATCTCTGGTCAACCCACGCAGGGAATGAGGAAGGTGCGGCGGGGTTGGTATGCCACGGCAAAAGCGTACCTCGGAGGCGCCAGGAACTACCTCCGGCAAAAGGATCGCTGGCGAGCGCTGCTTGGTATCATGATCGCGTGGTTCCTGCTCGACATAGCCTACTATGGTCTCGGCCTCGATAGCCCCAAGACGATCTCGACCATTTGGCTCTCGGGCAAGCCGCCATATTCGACTTTGACCGACGTGGGTGACGCCTGTCCGAGCTCCAACACCTCGACCTGGAAGGCCGACCCTTCGCAGCCCAACATCTCGATCTACAACATGCTGAAGCAGGACAGCATCCGCAACATCGAGACCATCTCGTCGGGGACTCTACTGGGCAGTGTGGTCGTCTTGCTGGCCATTGACTACCTGCCGCGCGTGACCTGGATGGCGTGGACCTTCGTGGCGCTCGCGGGCCTCTTCGCCATCAACGGCGGCACCTTCTTCGTCACGTTCGAGACGGACAAGCACGCGCTGACCATTACCCTGTACGTGCTGGCCCAGGTCTTGTTCAATCTGGGCCCCAACACCATGACCTTCATCATCCCGGCCGAGCTCTTCGGGACCGGGTACCGCGCCGCCTTCTACGGCCTCGCGGCGGCCTCTGGAAAATTGGGCGCCATCTTCGCGCAGCTCATACTGCGGCTCGTCGTGTTTGCGGAAAATCCGGGGGACGGAGGCGGCGGCGGCGGCAATGATGGCAACGGCAATGGTGACGATAATGCGGTCTGGGACCCGAGCTGGGACAAGGCCAAGTTCGCGGGGCTGCTCCTGGGGTTCTGCCCCGCCATGCTGCTGGGGGCCTTTGTTACTTGGGTGTGGATCCCCGAGGTCCAGTTCCCCCGCGGTCATGGGTATGGGGCCGATGGTCATCAGCTGGTTTCGTCCTCGCATAACCAGGACGGCAGTGGAGGGGAAAGCGGTGTCGATGAGGATGGTGATGGCGATCAATCGGATGATGGTAGGGGCAGCAGTAGCGATGCTGCGGAGGGACGAGAGAGTCGAAGCAGCAAGCGCGGCGGCAGAGCAACGTTCCGCGAGCTCCTCAAGTTGCCCAATCGGCCGTTGGAGCATATCGAGAAGTTCCCCGGCGAGGGGCAGATCTTGGGGGCGCGGAAGAACCTGGCCCGGCTGTTTCGAAGGCGGGGGACCAGAGGGGCGAGGCGGACGAAACCGGAGAGTGTGCAGGAGGACAGTTTCGAGGAAGGACAGCTCACGGGTGGTGGCTATGGGGATGGTAGCTTGATAGATAATGGCGGAATGACGGATATTGAGTTGAGGGATCGGTAATAATTTGATTTGATTTGTGTTATATTGATTTCACACCTGCTAAGGTGGACCTATAGACTCTTATAATGCCGTAAGGGCTGATTCTTAAATATAATAACTATTGGCCTTCCCGGTCGATAAAGGAGCGGGAAAAAAACCCCTTATTTTATTATATAAGGAGGGAAAACTCTTATAAAATATTTCGAAAAAGGGAAATTTCGTATTATATATATAAATAATAATATTTTTAAAACCCTTATATATAAATAACCTTAACGTTATTAACCGCCTTTTAAAGTTCGTTAAGATTAATTTATTTATAAATATTTAATTTAATTATTTATTTATATAATAAGGGATTAATAATTATTAATAGTTTAATAACTTAAATGTTAATTAAGAAATTACATATTTATTTAAACCCTAATTTAAGAAGTATATATAAGATTAATATATTAGTAGTTAATTAAAGACGATATAAAGTAGCTATTTGTTAAATACCTTAGATAAATTTTAAGAGTATTTAACTAATGTAATTTATTATACTATAATCGTAAATAATAAGTAAACGTAAGTAACTATATTTTATACCACTATGCTATAATATAACTATATAAATAAAAAAAGAAAACATATTTTATAAAACAATCTTACTATATTACCCGGATAGTAACTTTAAGGACTACACGTATAAGCCGACTTTATCTAGAGTAGAAAAACATGAAAAGCTACTGGTATAGTGGAATGGTAGCTGGAAAACGTTTGAATGTCCACCTTCGGATCTGAGACCCGGCTGCACTAGGATAGAACTTCAGTTGCGTTGTTGACTCGGCCGACGCAATGGTGCTTGACAAAGGCAGGGATGCAGACGAGGAAAGCTCGAGGTCTTACCGACGCGTACCGACCTTTAAGAAACGCCACCCAGCTTCGAATTTGGTTCAGGGAATGACTGAGGAGCAAATCGTATACGTTTCGGATGTGCTTGAGATGCCATGCCACTCACTCCAGAGCATGGTGTTATGGGTTCCGTTTCCCAATTTCGCCTCAACCGGTTCTTCCCTCGGCCCGCAGTATTCGCAACACATGGCTCCCAACTACACAGTGGCCAATGTCGAAACGTCGTTGTGGCAGCCGTAGGACCCGTCGGCGCTGGCAAGAGCACTTTCATTAACCATCTGGTTGACCACGACGTCGTAATCGGATACAACGGTGGGCCATGCGAGTCCTCCCTTCGCGATATGACAGGCGGTCTCAAGTCTAATGCTAGTAAACAGGCACAAGAGATATCAATGCATACAGTTTCATGTACGACCAGGGGACGCAGGTCCACCTCATCGATACCCCCGGCTTCAACGGGGCGACAATAACCCACAGCACGGTCCTCGACAAGACTGCGACTTTCGTGAATTCCAGCTACAGCCACAGTATGACTTTGACCGGCTTTATAGCTCTGCATGGATACAGTGATCGGGAAATGATGGGCCCTCAGCTGTTTAGCGTTGACGGACTGGCTGACGAGGAATGGCGTTTTCGCTATACTCTGCTGGCGAACCGTCACTCGAGGGGGTGGGTTTGGGGGAGAAAGAAACCACACGATGGACCAGATGATGAGAGAGGGCTATTGTATGGTTACTACGGTTCGCAACTCTCAGCCTTGGGCAATGGAGGTGATGTCCGATTTTCTCGAAAGGTCGAGCGGGTTCTTGGGAGGCGGTGATGCCGCGTCTGGACCCGTAGGTGGTCGTCTTTCCACAATCACACCGACCAACCAACCACAGCTTTCGTCGTCGACGACGAGCCCTCTAGAGCCGAACTTGGCCAATGTCGGACTACCACCGAGTTCGGCTCCTCCGGAAACAGCTGACTCGATGTCTGCATCTGCATCTGGCATCGATCTACTCAACACCGTCCAACCCATCCGAGAAAACGTACTAACCGCCATGCGTCTGGCCCCTGGGTTAATCTGAAGATTGATCCCACCATGTAAGCCCAAGCCCAGTTTGAGCCCGGGAACTCAAGTCCCAGTCATCCCCCGGCTTTTGCTAATGAAGCACGAAACAGGTCATCCCCGAGTGGACTGGATAGAAGTGATTCTCAACGGCGCCAAGGCTCGGGCGGCAATCTGTACCGGCAACCAGGCATCGGTGATATCGCTGAGAGCTGCTCAGTCGTTGAGGATCAACTACCCGATCGACTACAGGTTTGTTGGAAAAGTCCACGGTCTCGCGGGCGCAACTACGGCGATCGTTGGCAGGATCCATCACACGATGCTGCAGATCGGAGGCAGGTCTTCCTCAGTGGCCTTGACTGTACTAGAGCACGACTACGAAGGCGATGAGCCAAAGCGGGATTTCTATCTTGGGCTCGATTTCATGAAGAAGCACGACGCGGTTGTGGATTGTTCGAGAAAGGTGGTCGTGATACAGGGCGTGGAGGTTCCTCTTGTTTGATTCTATTTCATACACGTTGGTCAGCAGATTGGGTGTGGGTGGTAAAATCACCATGGGAGTCCGTGAGCTTAGGGGGCCATCTACGATGCTGATGATGGTAGCGAAGATAGCTTGTCCGACGGAAGAAATCTACACTATCATCGGTGTCAAGGTTTCCATGTCGTCGAGTCGAGGCTCGCGGCGCGGCGGCGGCGGTGGTGTTTTGAAGTTGTCCTAGTCAACTAGACTGCAACTCGCATTTTTGCAGAGGGCTCATTCTTTGAAGGGATCGTCTTGGCCGTCTTGAGATGCGCTCAGTTTTCGTTGTATTGCTCACGTGCTTCCCGATGGGTCGAGGTTCGGCGGCGCACCTCTTCCCACAGGTGTCGACATATGAGCGGTGAGGATACTGAACAACACTGGATGTCGTCGTACATCCTGTTGGTTAGGTGTACGCCCGATAGCGGAAGGTAGAGAATGGGAAGTCTGAAAAACATGTAGCTGCATTATGCTACTGAGAGGTCGCCAAACTTGATGGAGCTTCCGGTTGCACGTGCAAGGTCGATCAGTGGGGCAATTGGGCACTATAGCATTAGTGCATCCATCATGCAGGGTCGGACTCTTTATCTCCTGCTCCTTTTGGCGTGTATTAATACATGAACTGCATGAGTAGCCTTATGTTGGCAGATGGGCTAGAAAGAAACAACATGCTATCTATCCCCTTGAGCGCGAAATACAGCTGGAATACTCTGTCTCGCAACCAGGTATGTCGTCATAGCCTCTTGGTACCCAAACTAGTGCACGCTACCCCGTCGGATCCTTATTAAAGATTAGAATTAGCCGCGCCGAGCCGTGTAATTCTTAAGGTCTCACCAAAAAGACCCCTGAGTAGTGCGCTTGGCTCTTTTCATCTTTGTGCACGGATATTCCCCTAAGAAGAGGAAGATTGTACCACTTCCCTCATCTTACCAAGATGGGAGTTCCATGCTGAGCATCAATGGAGTTTTGCGGCGATTACCGCCAGGTCGAAACACGTTTTTGGGTACTAGGAGATGACCGCCGGTGGGGATGGCTCTGTTCTGACAGCTCACGGGCCAAGATCGACACTGCCGGCCGGCAGTTCCACTTGGCCAGGGGAAATTAATCTACAATGCTACTGGGACAAGCCCCACCATGACCCATTGCCGAACATGGGGGCCGTGAGGTTACCATGGATGGAAACAGCAGGATATGCTGCGTCACCTTCTGGTAACCCTAGCGCGGGGAAATGCAAGGCCCAGTCAAAGATGCATGCCTTGGGCCTGTGCAGAGAAAACCCTTAATAACGCGTCTGGCAGATCAGTATCTCAGACATGAGCGAAGAGATGGGGCAAGCTATGCCGCCGTGGCCGCCAAGCAGCGCACCAAGCAGGGTATAATCACGTCTGCCATTTCACCCTGAACTGGGCGAGAAGCAGAGGAGCTGGAATGTATAAAACTTTGTCGCCGTCCTGACGACAAACTGAATTTTTGTTCTATCCCCATCCCTTCTTGAAGATATCAAGCCCACACTCTTTTATATTCTGTCACTCTTTACCCTAGCCACCTTTGGCTTGTCACTCCTTTCACCTTTACGACCAAATACCACCTTTACGACCTCACCAACCAAATCTTAACTTTCTTCTCCACACCAGCTTCGATACCCTTTTTTATCTTCAAGATGCGCTTCTCCGGATTCTCTACGGCCGCACTGGCTGCTTTCTCTTTCGGCGTCGCCTCGGCGAACCCCATTGCCATGCCTGAGCAAGACGCCGGCGCCAAGCGTGATGTCGTTGGTGGCCTCCTCGGCGGTGGTGCCGGTGCCGACAGCGGCAACGGCGGCGCTTCCGGCCTCGGCCTGAACCTGTTGCCCGAGATCACGAGCAAGGTCGAAGGAATCCTCGGCCATGTGGTCGGAGGACTGCTCGGTGGTGTCACTGGCGGAATGTATGTGTAACCCAATTGCCCCCACATCCTCGATCCACCAACATGATGAGACTAACCTGAATGAACCACACAGTGACCTGAACGCCATCCTGAACAGCGGCGAGGCCCTCACCGTCCTCACCCGGGTCGAAGGCATCGTCGGCAGCGTCGCCTCCGAGGGCCTGCACGCCGTGGACTGGGTCAGCGAGATCACCGACGGCCTGCTGGGCATCAAGCTCACCTTCGGTGGCGACAACGACGTGCTCTCGGGCGTCGTCGACCACGCCGTCGACATCGTCGGCCAGGTCGAGCCCCTCCTCAAGGGCATCCTCGGCGGCACCGCCTCCGTCACCAACATCGTCAAGGGCCTCAGCCCGATCCTGGGCAACGTCGGCAACATCGTGTCCAAGCTGACCGGCAGCGTCGTCGCCGGCACCACCGAGGAGATCGAGAGCGTCCTGAAGCAGGTCACCGGCACCGTCCACGGCCTCGTGTCCGGTGTCCTGTCCGGCACCGGCGGCCTCCTGAAGCTGGTCACCGGCCTCATCGGCCAGGGCTCGCAGCTCCTGTCGCTCACCGGCCTCGTCACCAAGAGCTTCGCCCAGAAGGCGGCGCTGGCCGACCTGGTCGGCCCCCTTAGCCAGACTCTCAAGTTCCTCCAGCTCTAAATTCATCATCATCGTCATTAAATTACCCAAACGACAGACAACAACAACAACAAGCATTGTTTTATTATGGCGCGAGCGGGATCGATGTCTCAGCGGGCTTGATTTTTATGAAGCATCACGGGGTGATTCATGGATCTATGATCTATATTTAGGGACGGAATAGTCACGAAAAAGGCTACAAAAGTTCTTTTTACTTATAACTGTATATACTTTATCGAGCATGTCAATGACATTTTATGACTTTGGAAACCACTGGGCACTGGCGAGAAACTTGTGTGTCGTCGCATCCCTTCCAAATCTGCTAGGATAGCAACCCTTGCTTCTATGGGATGAAAGAAAAACCGTTCCCGACTCCTGCCCTGCCGAGTCGCTCCATTCTGGTTGTTCGATCCAAATGGCAGATTGTATTATCGTACCACCAACGATCATTCCACATTGACCCAATTGATTAAGTATTATTCTACAGTGATTCCACAACAGACCTGGAATGCATTAACGGAGAATGGCGCGTTTCCTCCCCATCCACATTCGTGTATTCACCCCATCTAGGGCGTTCCCCTTAGGTCGGCCACCGAGGTTGAATCCAGCAATCGCCGTCGTCTCTACCAAGATCGTGCGCAGCTTCTCTGCGACACCCTATACCACTCATGCTGAAGTAGACCATGAAGGCGGCACCGTCTTTCATGAGGCCGCAAGGAGCGGATACTCAGTCAAGCGGTTGGAAGAGATAGCAGGGGCCGGCGTCGACGTCAATCGACCCAACTCTACGGGTCGACTACCTCTGCACGTCCTTTTCCGCGTGGGATTCTGGGACCTGGACGCTCCAGACTATCGAGAGGAGATGCAATGGATTATCCAGCATACCAAAAACGTCGACGCGAGCGACAACGAGGGCATCAGGCCGCTACACCTGTCCTCTTCGCTATCTGAATTCTTGGTCAGGGACCTCTTAGCGGCAGGCGCTGACCCTGTGGGGACGACGTTCGAGGGGCTAACGCCCTTACATCTGGCCGCCTATGCGCGCGAGAGCAACATCGTAGGCATGTTGTTGGAGACAACAGTTAGTTCCGCAAATGGTTGGATCATGCTTGCATGCCAACACCATCTCGATGCAAAGGACGAGCTCGGCCGCAAGCCCCTACACTACGCATGCCGCTCTGGCCGTCCCGAGACCGTATCGCTGCTGCTGACTGCCGGTGCGGACCCGACAGTGGAGGACGACCAGGGCCGCACACCGCTGGAGGCGTGCGCCGAGTTTGAGGACGAGCAGGCGCTGTTGGCAGGATGGCGAAAACCCACCTGGTGTGAGTGCCACGAGTTTTGCTTGCCTGAAAGGTTGGCCAAGTACGTGGCGGGCGGTCTCACCTCCAAGACCCGATGCGACCGTGGGTTGCTCCCGGGAAGGTTCTGACCGAGTTCTTGGAAAGGGCAATCGGAAGTTTCTGGACACAGAACCATAGCATTGAGTCGCCCCAGGAGACTACTCGTGTCGAGGAAATCATTGGTGTGCTTCATGATACCTGTGCCATGCGCAGAGCAGTGGAGGGTGGCCATGGACCGGTCGAGGAACGATGTCCATTTTGTTTTCAACACTGCAAGCCCAAGAACCCCGCATACACGGCTTGCGAATCCCTCCTGCAACAATCACCCAGCACAGATGATAAAAAGATCCGCCCACCGTTTCCCTCCGACGATGAAGTGATGGAACGTCTAGATCGTCGCGTGTCCGAGGTTGTAGATCGGGTGAAGGAGTACACGAAGCCTGGCAATCCCATTGGCCTCAAAGTCTTCGAGCATCTGCTACTAAAACAAGAGTACCACGCCATCCAGTGGCTGTTACGACAGGGCGGCCCATCGCTACCGATCTTGGAGGAAACGAATATTCCCAAGTTCGCGCAGCTTCTGGAGACAATGCTAGACTCCCCGTTCTACGGGCCCAAGATCTTCGAGACCTGTTCGCACGCCCAACAAGAACCCGAATTCGGGCGTGCCGGCGACTCGGCGGACCCGATCCTGCTGGTGGCCGCCCGACGGGAGCTGCCCAATATGGAGATCATGCGCCTGCTCGTGGAGAAGACGGACGCCAAGGGCCGAGGCATGAACCTAAACGCCAAGGGCCGGACCGGACAGGCGTTCTTCGACAAAGAGATTGACTATCCTGGCATGTACTGGAGCGACGACGACATTGTGGAGCCGGGAAAGAACACGGCGCTCCACGAGTTCGCCAAGGGCCGGCACTGGTGGCACGTGGCGCAGGGGATACCCTATTTGCTGGCGATGGGCGCCCACACGTCGCAGCGGAACGAGGCGAAGCAAACACCATTAGAAATGGCGAAGGCTATGCTGCAGCCTCATGGTGGCGAGCAGACGTTTACTAGGCGGGCGGTGGATATACTGAGGGGAGCCTCATGGAGAACAATAGGTTTGGGAAAAGCTTCTCCGTAGAATAGTCTGCACTACTCATGATAGCAGGAGGGGCTCACAAGGGGGTTTAACCAGCTGAGGATGTTTTTCATTCGTACCAACTCAACTCACTAATCCTGGACTACCTGTTGTATAATAAACCCAATTGGATGTAGTCTACTCTCTATTACAGGTTTTCTCTTTCTATCTCGGTGACCGAGCGTAAACACTAAAACGAGATAGAAAAACAAAGAATGTTGATTGTTGCCCACCAAATTGTCCTTCCCTTCATTTCGCTGACTGATTCTGACAAGGAGCAAGCTACGAACGACGTCCATTTTAAGATTTTTAGCCTTCGCCTAAGTCGTAAGCCAAAGTCACAGTTAGACATGCAGGTCGGTGAATTCGCTAGTGGAGCATCTTGACTCGCTGGTGATACCAAGCTAATAACAGGCGAACCACGAACCCTCTTTTGCTGCTTAATATCCTTTAGAGGGGTATCTGATCTTTTCCCCCCACAAACTCCACCACCCCTGCAAATCCAATGCCTGCGCTCCTGGGCACAACACAAGGCCTGGACGACTACGCTACAAGCCTCTGTGATCTTCTCGAGTCTCCTCTGGTGCGCCAAATCACTGGCGGAATCCATGTCAACGATGCCCTGATCCAGAATGCATGGGATGCGTTGCCTCAAGAGTGGACTCGCTGGTGGTCGTCGCTACCTGATCACCGTCGTGCGCAGCACCATCTGATTGACAGCATCGATGATACCCACGATTCATTCACCCCTGAGCCACTTGTCGGGATTCCACCAGATTCGCTCACGAAATGGCTGGAACAGCTTCGCTCGGCTTCTTTGCCCCGCGCGCAGCGTGCAGGGCCCTCCATTGATCTGCCGTCCGAGTTGACGGCGCAGATGAACACCAAGAAGATAGCCGAGGTGTCGGTAGCTGCAGCTTTCATCCAAGATGCATGCACCGAGAGGAACATCACTCGCGTCATCGATATCGGTTCAGGCCAGGGCTATCTCTCCGTCACCCTTGCGTATCTATTCCCACAGCTCCGGGTGCTGGCCATCGATGGCAGCAAATCGCAAATTGCGGCCTCGAGATCATTCGCCGAGACGCTTGGCGTCCCCGAGGACAAGCTAAACCACCTGGTGCGCTACGTGGATCGGAAGACGCCCGCCTTAGCCGAGGAGATGACAATCTGGGCCGACGGCCAGAAGTGCATCCTGGTCGGCCTGCACGCCTGCGGCCAACTCTCCGAGCACATGCTGCGCTACTTCACCCAGCTCCCCTTCGTCGACTCCCTGGCCGCCGTAGGTTGTTGCTACAACCACATCGTGCCGCGCTCCCCCGAATGCCCCGATGGCTTTCCCATCAGCGCGCGACTGCGGAGCCGGCATGTCACCCTGAGTGCGACCGCCCTGATGACGGGTTGTCAGGCGCCCAACAACTGGGAACGAACAGACTTGTGCAGCCCGGACGACTCGGCCTTCTCGAACCGGCGCCTCTATCGGGCCATCCTCGAGAAGCTGCTCCACGACAAGCAGATCGACATTTCGGCCAAGAGCCGCACGCCTTGGGGCATCCGGAAGGGCGACACCGTCAGCTTCGTCAAGTTTGCGCGGCGCGCCATGTACAGCCTAGGGATTGAGGAGGACGCCGTCTCCGACGAAGATCTCATCGAGTACGACGAAAAGTACCGGGACTGCAAGGGCCAGATCGCGATCCTCTGGACCCTCAGCGTGCTGTGCTGCAAGCTGGTGGAGAGCGTCATCGCGCTAGATCGTTATTGTTACCTGGTCGAGCAGGGGGCTCGGGAGGTGGACGTGGTTCCCATCTTTGATTACAGGGTTTCGCCGAGGAATCTGATGATGGTGGCCAGGAAAGATGCAGTCTAGGATATAATGCGGTGCCAACGTTCGTACATCACTACAATAGACAGTCACGCGTCACTAGAATAAACAATCACGCATCACTTGAATAAACGATCACGAATGGCGGCTACTTCTTCAAGGCTATATGTTATGGCGGTGATCATAGTTGGCCAAGACTTTTGTCAGTTAGTGAGTGTTTGGGGCGCGAATGAGACGACGCCACCCACGTGTTTGCTTGAGGCAACCAACGTTAAACGCATCCCCGCGCGGTCGAGCTGGACGTCGTGAAAAGTTTTCCACCGCAACGACGTCAGTTGCTTAGAAGCTTCGATCCTAATCTCATACATTCTAAAGGAGTCGCTTGGAGTCTGCACGATGCTCGGTCAAGATACGGAGCCGTGGTTTGCACCCTACTGCCGGTATTGTGGGTTTGATTTCGAGGTTGGTCAACCCGTTATGGCCTGTAAGTAGGCGCCCCAGCTTTCTCTCTCTTTCGCTCCACTTCATCTTGGTTCCTTGCTTGCCGCAACCCACATGACGTGCCGAACTGACACCCTACCGACGAAAAGTGACTGACCGTGGCCGGGTGCCAATACCATACACTTACCCCTGGAGACGGTTTGACAAAGTCACCAATCTATTCCCGGCATGGATAGAGAACAGCAACCTGCAGGAGGTTACCTACCGTACCTGGACCGGCGTTCCCTACGGCTGCCACGTCGCGTGCTTCGAGTTCGCCACGGCCAAGTTCGTGGATGCCGGCGGCGACCACGCGCAGTCGTATCAGCTCTTCCGGGCGACCGAGCGCGTCTTCAAGCCGACGGCGCGTCATAGCAAGCGCCGCTTCACCTGGATGCGGGAAAAGCTCGCGACGTTTATCCAGTTGCAATACCCGTCCCTGCCGCTGGAGCTCTGCCTCATGATCTCTGGCGACCTCGTCCCCGAGTACGCCATCGCGGGCCTTGCCAGCTTGGTCCCACGGCGTAAGGGTGGACGAGAAGATAACAGGCGGTGTCCGATCGACAGGAGCGCCGACATCTGGGTCCGGTACGTGCACCTCGACGGCGTCCGCTACGTGGCCAGTCTGTCCAACTCTTCGGAGCGGGGTCACACGACGAGACTCCACACTGCAGAGAAGGAAGACGACAAGGACGGCAGCAGCGATGCGTGCCAATACCGCCCTCCGGTCGGCGTGAACATGGTGGAGGACCACCTGGGCATCGTCGATGTGCTGTGCTACCGCGGCAAGCCGGACCATGGCGGGAAATGGCCGACCTGCTACGTGGATATCCAGTGGCGCAGCCTTCCGTTCGGGGACGGCAGATACATCAGTACCATTTCGGATGTAGGCTTGGTTTTTCCGTTCGAATAGCACATCCCATCTCCTCATGACCCCCCCTTTCTCTGTTCCATTGCCGACTAGTTTGCTGATCTGGAACTAACGTCACCATTCATTGCTGTTGTGTTAGGGTGTAAAACTGCGCGCCATCACCAACGACCAGTCGGACCCTTCGTCGTCCTCCTCCCCCGATGGGACTGGTCAGACCCCTTCTTTCACTGTTCCTACAGAGGCGATAGAGGCGTTCGACCGGTCTCGGCTGCTTGTCTACGATCCTCCCGACCAGGAAGACATGTTTGTACAACCGCATCGCCAACCTCGTACTCGAGGTGGACTTCGTTCATGGGACCAACTCGCGGAGCGTTACTCACCATCTGAACTTGAGATCATGAACACGTGGCTGTAGCTACCTGGGATATGGCCTCCGAGAGGAGAGCAGTGGCACTTTCATACGGGCATCTCTAAACATCTCTAATGTCGGACAGATGGTATCCGGGGAGAATATTCAATACCTCCATGCTAACGGCATGAAAAGGGTGACGTATCACTGGCGACGAGGAAGGCGGTGCAGGCTGAACATCTTGATTTTCTTTTTTGTTTTTTGTTTTCTTTTCTTTTTTTTGTTTTTCGATTCATGCCAAGTAGCCCCGGCCGAAATAAACGACTCACAAAAGATCTTGATAAGGTGTAAGGTGCAGGTGTTCAGTTGTTGGAAAGTTCACGGAATATACGGTGACTGTTTTATGATAGACATAGGCTTTTAATCATAGGAGATGGACTAGTTTAAATCACGAGACCAAAGTTTTAGGAAGGCCACGGCCTCAAGTTTTATTGAGTGACAGCGACTTCGTTCATGTGGGTGAGCGAGTTTCTTGCCTATCCGTGTTGTCTTTAGTGTGGTTTGTTTCCCTCGACGCTGATATTACAGTCATGGTCTCGCCAGAATACCAAAAGGCCACAATGCATTCTCGATTCACCAACGTTATGTCGCCTGACCCGACAAGGGCGTAGGAGGCTTCGAGGTCGAGCCGTTTTTCGGAATCTCCAACGGTTACAAAAAGGTGTTGGTGTCTTTGTCGTTGGACATGAGCTGGTGTCCGTCTTTCCGTGAAGCCGCACCTTGCTGGCCTTGACTGTTTCTCGCAACGGCCTCTTGAGTAAGTTGTACATCAAGGTGCGATTTTAGGTGCCGCAAGTCATTTCGCATTCGGCAAGCATCAAATCACTCGAATCTCTGACAGTTTTACCTCATATCCATGAGAACATCATTGCTACGTTTGGCTCGGCACCTCCCATACGGTGCGACGCGGCGAGCAACCAGACCGCGCCGTTTGTCGTAGGGCGGACTGTGAATGCGAGATTCCAAAGATGACCCTGCATCAATGGCTTGGAAACGATAAACAGCAACCGCGAAAGCATTGCTGCATTTGACGCCAAGCGGCCGCAGGGATAAACCGGACAATGTCTATGAGCAGCACCTATCTTAATTATCCCACTTACTCCCGGTGGAATAAGCGGACTAATTCAACCTGAATAACATTATGAGTCGGTATTGTCGAGGCGATCTGGACGGTTTGTTCTCTCAGGGACTTGCAGCGCCAGCAACTGTTTCGTCTCTACCGGTCTGGCATGGTCATTTTCTACGAGGGAGGCTTGGTAGGAATGGGTGGAAAAAGAAAACATACATAAGCAAAAAGCAGCAACGATTAAAACAAGAAAAGGATGCCACACCTATGCAAATTACCAATAGCAGTGTAACTATGCAAGCAGGGCCCTTGGCATACTATCTATCATCGTAACCCCCAATGACGCCACTTTCGACACATCTCCTTGAACGCCAAAAGCGCTGCTTGGGTGTACAATACGTCCGGTAAATAATCGACGGGGTCGTGCAAAGCAATACAAGGCCAATTAAGCCAATTAGATAGCGTGACAGCGCTGATCAAGGTATGAAATGCCAATGCTTCTACACTAAAATTATCCCTGATCCGTACTGTACGGATGATTTGGCGGCAAGCAGCGCTTTCGCGTTCAAGGAGCCCCAACATCTTGGATAGATCTGCCTGCTCCGTTGGTTTCAACTTCTCTTCTCACTGTCAAGATCAAGCCGCACTCATAAGTAGCAACTGGATACTTTGCAACATTCTTTCCAGCGCAACCCCCCTCAGCCGCTAATTGCGTAACGTTCTCTTATGGATTTCCAGTGGGAAGATTTCGAAATTGAGGGCCCAACAGATAATTGGGACGTAGTGAACGGTAAGGCGTTTCTTATGGGATCTTGGAAGGGCCATGATTTGGTTCAAGTGGATTGTTTCGCTGACGGAAACCTTTTGGGGGTTGAAAAGGTCGAGTGCCTCCTCCCCTCCGAGAGTGCTACATCGAACCCCGCTGCACCTACTGCAGTTTCGCCATCGAAGAGGGGGACATGGTGGTCGTCGCGACGGCGGAGTTCACCGAGCGCGTATCGGCGCCGTTCGCGTGGGCGGCGGCGGGGGTGGAGTGGATCGACGAAACCCTTGGGGCCATATTCCGCTGCCCGCAATGGGGTCCCCATCAGGAGGAGATCCCCGGCTGGCACGAGCCCTGCTTCCGGTTCGGCAGCGACCGGCTGGGCATGCGCGACGGGGAGACGATGCACACGGCGTCCCACTACGGCCACCCGCCTGAGGCCTCGCACGACCGGCGGCGCTTCGTGCGGCTCCAGGGCGAGCTCGCCCCGATAGTCCACGCGCAGTACCCGGCGCTGCCGCTCGAGATCTGCCTCGACATCGCGGGCTACCTCGTTCCGGAATACGCCATCTGCCTGATGGACATGCAGTGGAGAAGGCATTCGGCCCGGATTGCGATCCCGAAAGTCAGCCTGGAGAGGGACATCTGGGCCCGCTTCGTCTCGCTGGAGGGCACCCGGTACCTGGCCGATGTCTCCAATGCGCCCGCGCCGGGCCTCAGCACCAAGATCCACCATGGCCGCCCGAACAACGGTTCAACGGAGCCCGCCACGGCGTTTACGTTGGAAGACCACCTGGGAGTCCGAGCGCTGCTATCCACGGCCTCGACCCCCTCGAATCGACGGCGGCTAGACCTGTCCCCGGTAGAGGGACAGGTCGTAGTCCGTTTCTCCACACCTGGTCAGGACATGGAGTTATTCTTCGATGTGAGTACAATCCCACATTAGCCTGAGTTGCTCCGCTGACAATTTGGCCACCATAAGGGAATGAAGCTGCGTAGGAAGCCGAGGGAAAAGGGTATGGTGATCCATACAAAAGATATCCCTGGCCTGCTATCGACTGTTCGTGGCGGTGGTAGTATTAGTAGTGCTATTATTGGTGTTGTTGGTGGTTATGGTAATTGGCGTATTAGTGGTACTGGTGACAGTGATCAGAGTGATTGCAGCGATGACAGTGACGATAGTGACGGCAGTGACGGCAGTGATGACGGCGATGAGTGGGCAACGGAAGATGAGTCAGATTAAGAAGTAACGGGAGATGACATATGACCTGATAGACATTGGGAAGCTGAAGTTTGATCATCCAATAATGAGGGTGCTCTGTGGACGATCCTTCGAAAGCTGTTGAAAAAACATGCCGAGGAGAGGTCCACTGGTGTACGAAATTAGTTGATAACGATATCGCTGCATTTGGTATGTTACTTATTATAAATAATAGACAGACCTGTTTATCCCAGTTTATTCTACTAGATATTATATTAATAGAATAAGCATAATGCTAGTAATATTCAACATAGTCGAGACGAATCTGGTGGGAGCAGCCTTTCGCTACCAGTGGATATACGACGTCCAAAAGAGAGTGAATCATTACTTTGACGCAAATAGGTATGATTAAGTCCGCCCTATTGACGCCGACCAAAAGAATCGATTCCTGATAATTGAAAAACTACGAAGAGACCTAAAGGGTCGAAGAAGAAAAAGACACCCCCAACAATTGCTCCAAGGAAAGGAAATGCCCATTGCAGACTCCAGTCGCCCAGAAGCAGTGGCAACGCTCAAAGGTGTTGAAGATCCATTGGCGCAACTTATGGAAGTCTCAGCACCGCTGTAGTCTAGTTCGGGGCGCCAATGACCAATTTTGGCCAATTATTTAGTAACACGAGTAACTGATTGTGGCAATTCAACTACAGATGCCCTGGTTCGGAGTCAAAATGCCGGTCGATGTGATCAAGGTATGTCCATACCATCTGCCGTAGGTTCAACCTATACGAGACACCGAAAGCGGCGATCGCCATAAGGATACCGATAGCAACTGTGTAAATACATTAGCTTGTTCATCAGCTTGCGGCTACTGAAAAACAAATTGCAGTTTGCGGTTTCTTACATATATATGTAAGCGTCATCCCAGTAACGGGAGAACCGACCCATGTCCACGGAGGTGGTGATGTACATCCTGGAGAAGGCTAGAGAGAGAAAGGAGACACGAGAGCCGGGCTCCACTCAGAAGAATGGCAAAGGGAAAGGTTCCAAGGTATGTGACTACTCGCAATCAGGATGGAAAAAGGAATCGCTGACCAAAACCACCAGGGTACGTACCCACGACGTCGCCCCCACTGACCTAGTCCGCCAACTGGCCGACCAGATCCACGCCGAGATCCCGGAGCTCATGTTCGACTACTTCGCCCTGCACGAAGCCTGCTGGCTGCTGCTGGCTGCTGCTGAAGAAGCTGAAGCTCCACTTTGAGGAGGCCGCCGGCTCCGGACACATGGCCATCGTCATCCTGCAGGAGGACAAGCTGCCGCACCTGGTGGGCTACGTCTTCAGCGGCATGAAGACGCCCGGCGGCACACTGGTGCCGCAGGAGCACCTGTGGCGGATGGCCGTCGGCGAGTTGCGGCTCAGACTCACCGAAGGGGATATCGGTCGCTGCATCACCGAGGCCGCCGCGGAGCCCGTGGACGCGAAGACGAAGGTCCGGCTGGATCTGGGGGATGTCGACGATGATCCGTGGAAGCTTAACTCGGGGGACATTGTCAAGTTTGTCATGGGGCAGGAGGATAAGTGCCCGATGCAGTGAGCACAACGCTTGGCTGTAGTACTCCACCGTCCCCTTCTCGGGACGGGGAGGGGTAGGACACTGGGTGGGGCAAGTCACGGAAACGTAAACTTTTGGAGGCGACTTCGTAGTAGATAGAAAGCTTTCTTCACTCCGCTGTGCGGGGGCCAAACTGTGTACCACCACACAAGTGAGGGCACGTGGTGCATGCTACACATATGATGACAAGACTACGTTGGACGCTTTGAGATAGCAAACGAGGAAATTTGGAAGAAAGAAGATGTACGTTTTCTGATTTAGTGGACTTCTGTCCAGCGTATCGACGCTTTTGCTTCGCATTGTGGACTCCTCGTCATCCTTACGCCCATCCCCATCCCCTTTCCCAACATCAGGCCGATTTCCGGTGAAAGAAAGAAGATGAATCTTGTGACGAAAGGCAGGAAAGACATTGCTAATATTTCCTCCCTCCACACTCTTCGTTTGGAATGCTAGGTGCGCGTGCCGCGGCCCAGCTCAACTCCCGTAATGACTGTCGACAAGGTACGATCGCTTGGTGGGGCGTCTTGGGGACTGGAAAGAACATAATAAATTCGTAAGCAAACCGCGAAGCCTGTACATCTGAAGCCACAGAGAAAGGTAGTACAGCATTGACTCCGTGCCCATCCGGGCTTCAGTGGATGAACCGTCCTCGGAGACGAGGGGGTGGTGCAAATCGTGGTGCAAATTGTGGTGCGCCTCTGCCCTCCATTTCGATTGGATGGGATATGGTATCCAGCCCCACGGGGTAGACAAGAAGTTGAGGTCGACGAGATTCCTTCGTTTCCTCAAGCGTTCCTAGAGCAAGTGGAAATGGAAAAGCTAGCATCAGCGAGACTGCGCAGGTTGGAATCTCTCTGTCTTCAGTGGGTAGAAGAATGAGCCCCGGAAGGGCGGTGGCGTTGAAACTCGCCGTACAATTCTGCCCTCAAGTTCTCCTCGAGAGAGGGATCTATCCAGATGAACGGTGGTCTAGGCAGCCCGTAAACAGTATAGTCATCATCCAGACTGTTCTCGCGTTTCTTCAAGCCTTGCTAGAGCGATGAAAACAGAGAAGTGAAGCATCAGCGAGACTGCAAAGTCAGAGACTGGACCTATCAGCGCACTGCGCAGCACCAAACGAAAACCCGGTAACACAGCTGGAACCGATCCCGCATGGAGTCACACACATACGATATCTCTCAGATTCCCTGAAATTCGACAACAGACACCCGCATTTTCCTGTTGGGAAGTGGACTGGAGGAAGAAAGAATGGGAAAAGCAGCCTTACCTGGGACTTGGACTCGGACTCGGCGGCGTCATGCCCTGATGGAGCAACGACAGGGGTGACCACTCCGTCTCCGGCCTGTTTCGAGCCCCCGGCAAGAGCCACAGGGGCCGCGACGGTTGGCTGATCTGGAATCGCGATTACCAGGGGAGCCGCTGTAGCCGTGGTTGCCAGCAGCATTACGAGGCAAGCGAGAGATCGGGGAGCCATGTTCGGGCTTGGACCGCGGTGACGTGACTGTCAAATGGGAGGTTTGAGATGAGTTTGAGAGGCAGTTAAGTTTGCAAAAATGTGGAGTAGTATGATTTGGCTTTGCTAGCAAAGGGACGTATGGGATTTTTGTGAGGCGTACTCAAGCTGATAAGGCTCTTCGTGTATGGGCAAGCTTGGACCAATGCTGAATGTTTGGATGCTCCCTTTGTATATATATGGATAGTCGATTGTCCGACATGTGCTGATAGGTAACGTCTCAGCGATAGTTTTGAGACGCTGTGTTAACACGTAGGGCCAGCCTCTAGCCTCGATGATCGAGCGTTGGCCTCGGATGTCTCTCTTTCGACCGTCTTACAAGGCGTCATTCCCGCTGTTGTGAGAAGTAGCGCACTGTTGCCCAAAAAGGCCCGAGAAGTTGTTCTCCGATCGGAAGGGTGAAAACCTGAATGCATGTGTATCAAGGATACGCGCTGCACCTGCAACACCGCCCGGCAGAAGGTTGCACGCAGCGACCCGATTGGGTATGGATGTGACACGACCCCTCACGGTGTTCATACTATCGTTCTGCCTCTCTCTTTTCCGAAAAGACGGGGTCTTACGTTAACACCAATACATTCCATGTACTTCGCGAAACGTTACATCGATAGTGTGGTAACTTGCATCTCTCCATACAGGAATAGGAATCGGGTATCCTGCTACAAACAATGAGGGGAAGCTTTTAGCGTACATGTAACGGCAGGGTCGTTGTCAACCGCCTGGCATAACATAACTGTTCGTCACGACAGACAGATGTGCATCTTCTCCAAGAAGTCGATTGGACTCGGGCTCACACAACGATGCTTTTTCGGGTCCGTGGGATGACCAGCGGCACCGAGGGATCAACGGCAGCACCGCGGAACGTATCGAGCACCATCTTTTGAAGCTCGTCGACCGAAACCCGAACTCGGCACCTCGCCTAGCATGGCAAGTGACACCTAGTTGTGGTTGCATTGATGAACATTGGAAACGTATCGGGGAACAATGATACCCACTTTGCCGATCCGTCACTAGCAGGCCTACGCTACCAATCTTGAGCGACCCCGAAGAATGTCGCGAAGGGTTAGAGAAGAGTAGTAGGTCCTCCAGCACCCCCGAAGTAGAACACAGACGCTGTTCATTCCAAGTTACGAAATCGTTTCTATACCCGATTCCCGACTGTCCAAATCAATACCAAGCCTAAGTAACTGTATATCACCACAATGGACGGCCACAGTCGATGCTCTAGCGATGGGTCACTTCTCGAGAGCCATTGAGCAGCTGGGTATGCCGAGTCGGATATACAGGGACTCCTCTCGGAGAAGCAAGTTCGGCGATCCCACAGTTGGTCCTTCAAACTCCGGCGAGTCATCCTCGATCCTTGGGTCAGCATCCCCTGCATCGTCGCTCTCGTCTCCCTTTGCATGGCGGCCTACTTCAACTACCAGCTGCGAGCACAGCTGCGAAAGACCGTCGAGCTCCCGTACAGTAAGTCGTGCCGAAAAGACCCCCGTGCTAATTATGTCTCAACCCCGGGATGTCAGCTGGCCAACACCACGGCGAAATGAAACCAGGTCCGGCAAACCATCTGATCCGATACGAACGCCGCCCGTTCGTGCTTGGTTTCGGAGACAACCTGACCGAGTACGAGGCCGACCCATCGCCGGAGCTGGATGCGAAGTGGGACGACTTGTACTCGAGTAAGTGATGCTTTGATCCCTCTCTTTCATCTGACGTCGAAGTAGCTGGCTCGTTATCGGTTGAGATACCTGACATCGCGTAGCAGTGGGCATCGTGGCCATTTCCCAGAAGCAGGCCAGCCACATGGCCGAGAAGACGCAACCGCTGCCGCACGATCCGGAACACCGCTACGTCGTCGGCCTGAACGTATTCCACGACCTACACTGTCTTGTGAGTCATCTCTGGGGTTGGTGGGACGAGCTAGAGTCAATAAGCAGATTATGTAGCTAGCGGTGTTCACTGTTCGTGGTAACTTGACCCAGGTGGCTGACCCAAAGACGAACACGCACTGGATGACAGAACATGCTTCGAAAGCATCTCTTGCCCGAGTACTACCCCGAGTACAAGAATGCGAGCGGCACCGAAGCTGGCTTCATGCATATCATGCATTGCGTCGACGCTCTGCGGCAGTCAGTCATGTGTAACGTTGACTTGGCCATTATTCCGTTCCAGGGTGAGTATAGTCTGCAACCCGTATCTTGTTTGAAGCCATTGGTTTAACTGAGCTAACTCACATCCCTTTCTCACGTGAAAGTGAGTATACATCCCCTTCTCCCACCTCCTCCCATCCATATATCTCTGCCCAAAGTCACACCATAGATCTGGCCCCACTGAACATAGTTGGTAGTGGAATGTGGAGTGGCAGTTTTACCAGCCCCAGGTCGTCGGCGACCATGTGTGTAGGAACTTCGAGGCAGTGCAGGACTGGGCCCGAGAACATGCGGTCGGCGACGATTGGGACCATGAGTACCGGTCGGTGAACGAACGACCCGTTGGATCCGGACACCTGGGTTCCCGGATGGTATCCCCAAGTGAAGCGGCCAGCTCGTTCACCGTAGCAGCAAAGAAACGGATATTGAGGTAGTATCTCAAATCCCAAGAATCATTCGTTAGATTGGCCACAAAGGGGGACGAAGAGCAAAAAAGAGAAAAAAAGACTTCCGATGCGGGGAATCGAACCCCGGGCTAGTCGGAGACGCTTTCTGGGCTTGAGAGCGACTAATGTTAACCACTACACCACATCGGATTGCCATCGTTGAATTCGTGATGATGCCTGATGTGGCATTATGGTACTCTAAATACACGTCCATAAGCAGCTATTTGTGGGTTTTGGTCGGGGGCGAGGGGACTGTCATCTTCTGCGCGACTAGAGGCATCGATAAGCATATCTCCTGCGAATGGGGCAACAGCGGGAGGGAGCATGCTCAGGGCAAGAAGGCTGGGGAATGGCATACGGCTTGTCGTCGGCGCGGTTGCGGCGGCGGCGGCACTGAGGGTCGTACATCGGATGCGCCTCCACATAGTGGGACAATGGGGAATAGACACTGGAACAGGAAGGAATAAACACTGAAAATCGCTTACCAGCAAGTTTGGGGCCTGGATCCCCGATCGGCCAGAACAAGGACGACGAGATGGGCGGGCTGACGATTTGACTCGGAATGCTCACGGGCTGGGTTGTTGTCGAAACAGTTGTTGTTTAGACCGGTGCATTTGGCAGTGCCATACTTCCTTCTCTTAACTACTTGTAACTGGCGATAAACCTTCGGCTATCGGTGCTTTGCCTCCCCAGGAAGTCGTACTGAGATTTATTGTAGCATCGGTGGCAGGATGGAGCAGGTAGCCGTCATGGTCTTGAACAGCTCCCGTTCCCGTCCCCCGGCCTCCTGACAGCATGCCAGTCATGGCGCACTCGAATGGCATGAAAGAACCCTGGCACTATCATGGTGATAGGTTCCCCACAAGCAGCTGTATTGGGCGTGTTTGGTAGCAGGCAAAGATAGAAGGGGGGTATTATTCTTGATAAAAAGCATTGCCCACAGAAGTTTGGGGCTGGGATGAATGAATTTGCTACCATGGACCATAGTCCTACATGAAGTCGCCCTCCCCATCCAGCCGCTTACTCGGGGCGGCCCCATCCGTCAGGTTCAGCGCCGACTTCCGCTCGTCCAGCTTCTTGACCACGGCGCCCAGGACGACCTTGAGCAGATCGTCGGTCGACAGCGAACCGGGCTCTCCGGACCAGGTCGTGGTGTCCACGATATCGCGGGTCTTGGCCTCGAGGTGCAGCTCGTCGTCGAGGTACTCGAAGGTGCGCTGGACCTCGGGGCTGGGCTGGCCGATCTGGAAGAGCTGGATGCCGACCTGGTGCTCGGGCACGTCCATCTGGTCGAGCATCTTGGCGGCCTGGATGAGGGGCGCCTTGATGTCGTCGTCGAACTTGCCGGCCGTGATGACGATGAGGTTCAGCGCGGCGTCCTCCTCGTCCGACTTGAGCTTCTTGCAGTACCAGGTCAGCAGCTTGGACAGGCGCGCGCCCAGGTTGCATTTGCCCGTCGGCTTGACCCGGTTGAAGATGCCGTGCACGGTGCTGACGTCCTTAGAGGAGTCGGCGTCGTGGTCGCCGTAGCCGCCGATGTGGCGGTACCCGGACTTGCGGAAGGTCATGCCCGACAGCAGGCCCTTGGGCCGGTGGTTCAGGAAGAAGATGTCGATGCCGTCAGGGTCGTATTTCACCGTGATGGGCGTGAGCCGCTCCAGCAGCGCCTTGACGTCGCCCCAGTACGGCGCCATGGCCGCCGAGTCGTCAATCAGGTACATGGTGTCGAAGCACCGCAGGAACGCGAGCGTCTCGCCGTAGTCGTCCAGGTCGACGCCAGCGCCGGCCTCGGTGTCCGGCGCCGCCATGGCCGGCGCGGGCCAGAAGTTCTCCTCATCGACCTCCTGCTTGGGCTGTGTTTGTTGGGGGTTCTGGCCGTAAAGGGCAGCCGCGCCTGTGGGCACCCTCGAGTTTTGTAGCTCCCTTGTGCTCATTGTGTCTGTGTGTGAGAGATCGGAGATCTGGAGATGACAGATGCCGATTTGCAGATGCGATTAGTGGAGTTGAACCTGCGGTCAGAGTTGAAAGGATCTCAACAGTTGAAATGATCGCCCCTAGAAATAAAACGGATATGCAGTAGCAGCAGGGAGAGAATATGGTCACAGTGATGTAGTTTATATCCAAAGCAGGTGTTTTCACCCCTTTCAGGCCGCCCCTAAGTATTGAGATCATCTCCTGCTGCCCCACTACACAGCCCCCGCAAGCTGTCACTAATTTAAGCGGTGAGGGGTCCCTGGCCCACCCAAAAACAACGAATGCAGCCACACGAAGCGAATAGATTGGGACGGAACGCGTGGCGTATTCAGCTGGCAAGCTACGCAACTTGGTAAGCGCTACGTTGGAGGATTCCTTATTGATTGAACACCAAGCGAAATTTGGTTTCCAGCGCGGTGCTTCGAACCGAGGTCGTTGAGCCGCCTCTGAGCTATGACGTCAGCCAAACAGCGCAACTTCCACATATTTGGAAAACAGGACAGCGATAAAGAAACAATGTGCCCAATGAGTCAAGTGCTTTGCGATAAACATGAGATACTTTTTCGTCGGTGGTAGTCCAGTTTGTTTCGGCCGAGAACAATTCCGGGCTCTTGCGGGGCACAATCGCCGGCATCGTGGTCGGTCGTCGGAGGTGCCAATCATCAGTGCGAGGGTTGCTTTCGGCGACCTTCCGCAATTGTTAAACTCACGGTAGAGCCAGTGCACACAAGCTGCGGGCAGAACTGCGCTGAGTCGCCCCAGTTTGAGCTAATACCTATGCAATACTTCCAGGGATGCGCGTACAGTAGTCCAGACTAGCTAGGGCCCAAAAAGGCAAAAAGAGAATTCCGATGCGGGGAATCGAACCCCGGGCTAGTCGGATCTGAATATCTCGACTTCTAGAACGAACTCTGAAATGAGAGCGACTAATGTTAACCACTACACCACATCGGATAATTTGTTGGATGAGTTTTTGTTGTCTTATCTGAGCATATGATCATAAGCTACTACCTTAAAGATTTTCGGTGGTTGGTGACACGATGGCTCGTACAGTTTGCTCAAGATCTCTGGCATTGGGTGGACTGCGAAGACAGAAGAAGGGGGAAATAAATCATTTCACTGATTCTACATGCCTCATTTCTACACAGAAAAGCTGCAAATAGGGTTAAGCTGAAGCTCGTGTTCTGGTTAGATATTTATAATACAGACCCTTTATCTTGACCCTTACCATACCTTAGAAAACTGATGGAGTCCCAAACGGTTCAACCATTGCAATATCGTAGCACAGGGAGCCTTGCATCGAGTCTCTAGAAATATGCGAGCACTGAAGCACTACGACACGGACCTTCCAGCTCGGGCACACAAACGATGCTCTGGTGACTTTGTACTTGCACTTTTTCTGGTAGCTTCAATTGGACACCTGATTAGAAAGGGAATTCCTCATGGTTTCTACTAGCACTAGATACCAGATGTCCAACCATCGGTTACAGTTGGACGAACATCTCAACCCATTGGCTTCATTGGGTACCAGGGATACACCGTCATAGACTTTGTAGTTGGATGCTCAACTACATCAGTTGACCCTATTAGCGTTGCTTGGCACTATCAATATGCAGTCACCGGCTGCGAGACAGGCTTGACCTGTTCGTAAGAGCTAGAAACACCATGGGAATTCGACGATGCCGTTGTGACGGCGGTGCCAAAACGGCATCCGCGCGTGCCCGGCATGCTCGGGCTGTCGCAGTAGAAGGCCCGGTTTCCGAGCCGGTACTATACCGCGGAGGTGTCGCTGAGATATACCAGAGCTCCCGCTCGCGGAAGATCGACTTCAGGGGCCTAGTGGATTGTAACAATGGTAGCAGTCCGAGGGAACTCGTCTATGGTAATGCCAAGGCCGGCCAGCTAAGTAGGCTGCGACGCTGCTTGCCGTGCCTGGTCGATGAGGAGGGCCAAGGCAGACCGCTGTCTCTTGGTAACTAAGAGGTTCAAGGTAGGCCGTATAAGTTGACTGCTAATGCCACTTGCCGTTCCTGATCGATGTAAAGGGCCAAGACAACCTGTCATCTCTTGTCGACGGGAAAGACTAAGGAGGGCCGCCTAAGTTTTCTCGTGAAGCTGCCGCCTCTTGTCGACGGGGAGGGTAAGAGCAGGCCGCCTGAGTTGGCTATGACGCTGTTTTGCTGTGTTTGGTTTCTGGAGAGGGCCAAGTTAAGCTGTTGTCCCTGGTAGATGAGGGTTTAGGCAGGCTGCCTAAGTTGGCTGTGAACGCTGTTTCGCCGTCTCTTGAGGGGCTCTCTTAGTAACTCTGGAGGCTTTTGTCGAGCTCTGGCAATTTTGGAAACCAATAATGCTTGGGCTGGTGGAAGATAGTCGCCGGATTGAAGGTGGACATCCCACACTGTGGACCTGTTGGGGCAGTCCTCTAGCATACTGGTGGCCTCCCTCGAACGATGGTACAGGAAAGTGTTCAAGTGAGAAAGACAGTGGTATGCGTACAGCCAATGTTCTGATCCTCGTGCATAGCCCCATGCACATACGCATCCCCAATAATCGCGTAGCAAGGCCAGTGCACCTGGTTGCATATCCTCGCTTCCCCCTTGAGCGTCTGAAGTAGCTCTTCGTTCGCATCCTTGCCGGCCGCGATGTATTGCCGCTGCTGACTCCTCCTGAACAGCGTCTCCGGTATGGCGCCCTGGCATGCCCGCGGAGCCCGCTTGCTCCGACGCAAGACAAACGGCACCTGACTGCCACACAGCACAAACACGTCGTCTCCCACCTTCATACTCTTGGGACCAATTCCCACCTGCCCTTGCTCGGTGACGAAGAGCCGTCTGCCCCCGAGGCGCAGCTGAGGGCGTAGTTGAAAGCGTTTCTCTTCTTTTCGTTGTTGGTGAGACCTGGGACTTCTAGCCAGTGGCTGCCGATGCGGGACGTTTTCCTATTGTGCTTTTTGTCTGTCGATCGCCACTGGTCCCAACCCGATTCGGCGTGGAATGAGGCTCTTCTGAAGTCCTCCGAGTTGCCGCCATCGTCGTCGTCCTGGGGCAGCCCTTGCTCGAGGGAGTATTCGACGTTTCCACAAATCGTGCGCCAGAACACCTGTCTTAGAGACTCCCCTGTGATGTATGGGTCTTGGGCATGACCCAGCAGACCTTCCCATGAAGAAACAGTGACCCTCCTATTCTTAGTCGCATCCTGTACTGATAACTCTTCGCCGAGGTGTTCTACCTTTCCAATCCAGTACGCGGGCGATTCGAGGAGACCCCCACCGTGTAATCGTACGCTACCTTGCATGTTTCCACCCGCACTGTATAAAACGAGGCTTTTGAGTCTCATGTACTCGTTTTCCTCTTCGGGGAAACTCCAGTCAATGACCCACGAGGGCACCTTGCTTGCCTGGAGACAGGCCCGACCAGTTGAACCAGCTAAGACAGAAAGGCTTTCCGTGCTCGAAATCAGCATCATCATTGTCCCCAAGAAGGTGGAATCGATGCTGTGACTGTAATCAGCAGATAGGGGCTGGCTACGTCCCCAGTATTGGACTAGACCAAGCAACGCGAATACCTTGTCTTTGGGGTCGCTTGCTTTGCGTGAACGAAACTTTCGGAGCAGCTGAAGAGCCACGAGGGGCGTCCTTGACCTCCAGACCATTCTTGTTGATTCGATGTCAGACACTAGCCGGGCAAAGTCCGACAGGGGTTGTCCTTCGGTCAGATAAGGATACATGGAATCGAGGTGGCAGTTCTGTTGACTCTTGTGGAGTTGCTCCGCGGCCCTGCAAAACAGGTTCCAAGGCACAGATATGCTTCCGTAGAAGACTGTCACTTTGTTGGCAACGACCACTTCCTGCACCACCCACACACGCTCCCACTGACTTTGTGGTTAGCGAGACTTGCATCCTCTCCAATTGGTGGGGTAAAATCACATACCCAAGATCTTTCCGCAATGGCTTTGAAGCCTCTCATGATAGGCCCCGCTTCATCGAGATTGCGAAACGCAGGGATATCAAGAGCGAGCTGCCCGGAGGCTAATAGTTGCACGATGTGAAGAGCACCCCACACATCCCGCTCGACAAGCGATCCCGGCTCGGTGCTGGTAGGCCCCAGCTTATCGTCGACCCTGCTCTCGCCCAGCCAGACGATCACCTCGATGCTGCTCTGGTAGATCTCGCGCATGATCTTGACCTGATGCGTCCGTTCCGCATCGTCTTTCTGATTGATGCACAAGCCATCCACCCATACCTTGACCGGCTCCGTGTCGCTTCGTAGCCGGTCTAATGCCTCGTAGAGATGCAAGCTAATCCTGACAGGCGTTGAATTACAGATGATGTTGACGTTTTCGTTCGGGTCTGCATCTTTCCAAGAGTAAGACAACGCTACATACTGGATGGTGTCATCATTGACGTCGAACTCGTCAATTTCGCAGACCATCAATGGGGCCGAGGTAAGGAGCCCAGAGGTAGAGCTGATTCCATCGTTGCTTGCCAACCCATGAGACACGGTCGGAAGAACGGTGACGAGTCTGGCGACGCTTGAGTTCTTGGGAAGCTTGGAATATAGACTGCGTGTCTGTTCTGCGCGGAATCTTTTGGACATTGTCGGATGCTCATGTCTTAAGGCAGTCGTATCGCAGAATTGCGAAGAATGAAATGCGGCTCGAGGGTTGGGGCAAGCATCGTTATCAATACGATCACAGCCACCATACGAGGTGAGGGCTGTGCATGTGAGTTGTGACCTATGGGCGTGATTAGGCCTCCAACTTCAAGGGTCGCAGCGGGCCCGGCCCGATCACGCGCTGCGCGCTTCCAACGTAATAGTAAGCACTACCTTCTTTAATGATAAACACTTGTATAGCAAGCAACGCTATATTCAATCTACCATGGCAGTAAGCTGTAAACTAGCCTTATCTTTGAAAGAGATGATTGCGTCTTCTCACGGCAGTTTTTGGGATTGTGAGCCGGCTCCAGATCTTGAACATGGAATCATGAAGTAATAGGCCGTTGGGCTGTGTGCCAGCAAAAGGGGTTACAGTTACTACCCCACCTCAAACGCCGGGCGCTACAATTGCACATCCTACCAGTGATGACTGGCTAACCACAACTCTTTGGCGATCGCCAATGGTTCTGGCACCTGACTTTAAACGACCTAAGAAGAGTAAAGGACTCACTTAATTAATTCTATGCTATTTAATAAGATTTTGAACTTGTTCTATATAAGTTCCATTCCTGCTGACTGGCCGTGACCTAATATCTAAGACATCCTTAATAACACTGTCGCCTAGCTACGGTGACTCTTATTATAACTCTACGACGTGTAATTATCAACCTAGAGAAAACGCCAAGAAATGACACAACATATTTTGACCCAGATCATGCATCCACGGTGTCGTGGAAACATGGCCTAACCTTGGGATCGTCTCCATCCGATTCGTCACTGGAAGCCTTGCTTGCTTTGAAGTAATTAGTTTACACCAACCTGCCGGCTCGTCCAAGATAATAAGTCTACAATGTCTGCTTGAAAACACGGATTATTGAAAGGCAAAAGCCTGCATGCTTGTACGGGCATTCGCGACCTAGTCCTAACTCAATCGCGAGTAAGAGCCAGATAGATACTAATTCAGCTGTCTATTGACTGTGACTTGGATCACCAGAGCGTTGGCTTTGTTTCGGCCATCTCATTTCGCCTGTAACCACTATACCTTCTTGCACACTCTCGGTGATCTGTGGAACAGCAATAACACTGTCAGTGATGGAAAGAGCGTCTACCATGGAGATATTCGGATCGGATCCATGGTGAAATCAGCTAGCAATATGGGTTTGATGAAGGGACCGATGGATGGCAATGGAATAATCATGTTACTTGCATCCACGCTTGACTTGAAACAATGTCATGCCAAACTACAGGCGATCGTAGCATCCCTTTTAGGCAGACCACCGTGCCAACATGTCAGGCAACATTATCATATTACTATCCATTAGAAACGCCCCGAGCGGACCAATGTAGGTACGCCTCATCTGACCCAGACTCTAGAAGCATGTTTATGCTTACACGAACTTCATACACGCAAGTCCCCAGAGGCGGTTTACACCGATGTGACACGGGTTTTCGCAGCCACAGGAAATCGAAAAAGCCATGCGACAAGTCGAGCACACGAGGCCAGCCATGCCACACTATTCGAGAGAGTTTTACAGAGGGTCTCGCAAGTACTTCATCATTCCCCTTAGCATGGCGTTGAAGAGCACTTACACAGGGTGAAGCTATATCCACAACCGGTGGGTCACTTAGACTTATGGCTTATCTTCCCGATCTGTGAGACGGACGACACCAGTCAGGACCGCACGTCGACACCGGCCAAGCTTTACGAGTAGCAATAAGCTACGATTATTACCAAGAATATCCCAGGTAGCCACCTATTTAATTTAAGATTGCTTGTTCGTCCGTCAACTAGAACATCAAACAAAACAAATCCGATGTGGTGTAGTGGTTAACATTAGTCGCTCTCAAGCCTAGAAAGCGTCTCCGACTAGCCCGGGGTTCGATTCCCCGCATCGGAATCAATTTTTTTCTCGTCAGGCAATTCTTTTTGGTCGTGGCAGTTAACTGATCATAGTATTCATAAAGTGTTGAGGTGATTGGACTACGAGCCGTACCGTACCAAATAGCCAGCCAAATTCTTCCGCCCTGGTCCCTTGCTTGATAAGTGTATGCAAGATGTTGTCGCCTTCCATCTCGGGACAGAGAAATTCGAGAGTCCTGCCAACTAGCTGGCTAAATATATGAAAACCTCACGCCTCGCGTCCAGCTTGGCCTCTTTTGATCCAGCGTGGTGGTTCGCGTACTATTTTTGTCCCCACACCGTTGCATCGACGCGACCCTACGCCCGGTAGCGACAGAGCCTAGATGGCCTATTCTTCCGACACCAACTGGGTAATATGGGTAAATGCTTTCCCACTTGGTCCGCTCGACCTTTCATTGGTGCTTCCGGAAGGGACGCATGCCTTCTTTTGAACATGTAGGACTCCTTGCATTTTCGAACCACGAGGTCTCATTGGGTATGCATCGGTGAGGCCAGGTGAAGCTGCTTGCCAACATACGTTATCGGGACGTTGACTTCTCAGGCCAGGAATGGCATTAGCGCATGAGTCCATAAATACATCAGGGTCCTCTGGAGTACTGTTCGCAAGTGAGATTGTCATATGTCGATTGTTTGCATTCACTGCTGTCCCCTCAAGTCAGACGTATTGGGTTCTGCCCCGTCGAAAACCACGTCTTGACCTATAACCTGGGTATCATGATGCATATAGCTACAGTCCTGTTCCTCCTTGGGTCATTGGCCCGGGACGCATTTGCTTCCACCCTCTCCCCGGTCGCTCCCCGTGGCAGTGTCTTAACACAACCGGAAACCAGGCCCAAGGTCTCCCGCCTGAAGTTCTGGGGCAGCGGATGTTCGCAAGCCTCGCAAGCACACGGCAGTGTGGATGTCGTGGCCGCGGACTACGAGCACGTCACGGCCCGGTTCCGGGACTTCGCGGCCTGGATCGGCCCCGGCACCAACGTGACGGACCGCAGCACCTTTTGCCAGATGAGCATGCAGTTCGAGGGCGCCGAGCCCGGGTGGCAGGTTGCGCTCGATAGCGCTGCGTTCCGGGGGCACCTGACCATTACACCCCCCGTCACGATGCACACGTGGATGATCTCGTTCTTTGTCGAGGATGCTGCTAAGACTGTACGTTCCATTTTCCAATCTCGCTTTCCTTTAATTCGCAATCGTGCGTTGCGAGGGGGACTTCGAACCAATACCATGTGCCCGTTTACTGCGGAGCGACCCCATGAGCCTTAGCTAACACTCGATTGCATTTTGTGGTCTAGACGCAATCAACGACCAAGACTGAGCCCGCGAGCACGTCAGATGGCGATGTCACCACGAGCTTCGAGATCCCCGAGTCCAAGTCGGTGTGGTCTCTGTGCTCGGACAGGTCGGGGTATACGGGCGTCATCGACGTCAACTACCGGGTAGCTTTTACGACGAAAGAGCTGCCGGGGACTGGCTCGTACGGGAAGACGGGGAGAGGGGCCGTGACGGAGTCTTTGTACTTCAAGTGGAGACGATGCGAATGATGAATTTCCCGGTCTCGGGCCGAGAGTCTATCGGCGCTCTCCAGAATGTAGTAATGCGAGGGCTAGCATAATCGTCGTTCGGTCCCGGATCGTTATGTGATGGCGAGCTGGTTTTGGCGGTGTGCTGGTAAAAGGGGAAGAAACTGGTGCTTATCAGCAGGCGTCACATGAATAAGAGTTCCAAATCTAAGGTTATTTCGCTTGGCAATCATATAAATAAGTATACATCAATATACAGGCAGTTTACAGAGCAAGATCATCGGCGGGGTATGCTCAGATAATACTGTTGTATCACGTTACATTGTACAAGGCGCCTGGTTGGGGTTCGTAATGCATTTCTCCCAAGACAACACTACCATGTGACATCTATTACCAGCTCACCCGCACTTTTATCATTGGAGGGAGATTCAATAATTCGATTTTTTGGAGATACAATAAGGCGTCACGATTGAACAAAATGAAGGGCGAAAGTAAAGACGAGTCAAACCATTCGAGGCTCGAGATCGAGACAGCTGCCGTCATCGGCGCCGGGATCAGCGGGGTCGTCTCGGCGGCGCATCTGCTCCGCGCGGGCATCGACGTCACCGTCTTCGAGCGCGGCGACGGGGTGGGTGGCGCGTGGATCTACAACGAGCAACCAGACCGAGACCCACCTTTTCCCAACGAACGGATACAGTCAAGGCCTCCGGCGGGGACTGCCTCCAGTGACAAGTTAGGGCATGCAGAGCGGACCAATGGCGCGATGCCCGGCCTCGACGACGCAGCCCACGCCTTTGCGCCGCCGGGCCCCGTTTACACCTCGATGAAGAGCCGCAGCGACGAGGTGCAGATGCGCACCACGCTCCGGGACTGGCCGGACGGGATCAAGGCGCCCATCGATCCCGGCGACGTGGTGGCGTATCTACGAGACATCGCGGAGGCGTACCACGTCCGCGACAAGATCCACTTCCGCACCCGCGTGGACTCGATCGCACGGAAGGGGGACGGTGGCTGGCACGTGCAGACATCCACGCTACTACACAACTCCTCTCCGACGGGAGTTTCGCAAGAGCGTAAGGCCTGGAACTTCGATGCGGTCGCCGTGGCGGTCGGCAGAAATAGTATCCCGCGCGTGCCCGACGTGCCGGGTCTGTCGCAGTGGAAGGCCCGCTTCCCGAGCCGGATCAAGCACTCGAAGCAGTACCGGAGTCCGGAACCGTACCGTAACAAGACGCTATTGGTAGTTGGTGCTCATGTCTCGGCGCTGGACATCACGAACCATCTAGTCCGAGGTGGTGTTGCCAAAGTATACCAGAGCGCCCGTCCGCGGGAGATCGACTTCAGAGGACTGGTAGATGGTGACAGTGGTACATGTACGACGGTGTTGGAGAAAGTGGCCATGGTGGCGGAGTTTGCGGCTTTGGTGGACGGGGTCGGAGTCGGAATCACTCCTTTGGATGACGGGTCCCCTATCCCGGCCAAAGTCCTGCTCCAGGATGGCCGCGTCTTGGACGGCATCCACCACGTCCTCTTCACCACGGGGTACCTGGCCAGCTTCCCCTTCCTGGGCCCCGACCTGGAACAGCCCTACACGGAGCCGCAGGACGCCGACGAGACCGTCATCGTCACAGCCGACGCCAGGACGGTCCACAACCTCCACGAGGATATCCTCTACATCCCGGGCCCGTCGCTCGCGTTCATCGGCATCTCCCTCTACGTCTCGAGCTTCTCCATGTTCGACGTCCAAGCCCAGATCCTGGCGGCCGTGTGGGCGGGCCGGGCGCGTCTCCCCTCCCGGGCGGCCATGGTGGAGGAGCAGAGGCGGCGGAAGAGCCTGGTTCAGCTACTCCCGGGGATGACGCTAGACGGTGTTTACTTGCTTGACGATTTCGTGATGCGCCGGCTGTTGGACTGGGTCAACACAGATATGGCAGAGGCGGGCGGATGCCGGAGCCAAGATATTCTGGCAGGACCCGATGCGAAATGGTGGGCCGCTTTTCGAACGAAGAGGGAATATTCTCGGGCGGTTCTGGGCAACCTGCAGGATCAGTATCTGCGAATCTACGGGACAACTTGGGAGGAGCTGCAGTCGCAGGACCTACATAAGTGATTAATTAGCGGAACCGACACAATAGTTGGCGCCCGCGATTTCCAATACAGATTGGGTAGTTCAATAGTACACTACGTAGAGAGTTTCTTCTGGTCTGCTGCTCTCATTTACGGCGAGGTAAACGGAACACGTCAAAGCGTGTTGGATACTTCCATGCATTTCTCTGCGACAACATTGACACTGGCTGTATTAGCCCCTGTAACTAAGTATCCTTCCATCCGACATGGTAAATGCATCCCCAGGCCCTGGAGGGGAAATGTATGGAGAAACAATACATGATCAGTTTCCTGGCACGAGACCTGTAATATCATGAACTGGCGAGACGTACAGGTCACGCCGGAGTCGGCAGCGGAGGCTTTCGGCGTTAGTGTTTTACCCTTCCTGGAGTGAACAGGATGTCTCAAGAGGGAATAATAGAAAACCATTCAGGGAAGCGGTTATCCCATCCCTTGTTAGACACTAGGATAACGTGGAATAAACACCGAAACTCGCTTACCGACTTAGAGGTGGCCGGGTCTATGGTCCCGGGAAGGCGGCACCCGCGTGGCATCTGGTGCCAGGAACCCTTTGTCAGTGTTTGGTCTTGTCCTACAACCCAAGAAACTCGTCGCCAAATGTATCAGGGTAAAGATTACACCGCCGAGACGACCCCCCCGTTAGTGTAGATCTTTGATGCGACAGCTTGCAAGCCCTTGGCATCGGGGTAGTCGATCAGGGAACCAGGGCCAGCGGAGGCAAAGAACAGGCCATACTAGATGAGACGCGATTACCCAGTCAGCACTGAGTTCATTTGCCTTTTTGGGGGTTTGATACGATCATCATCATCATCATCATCATCATCATCATCATTAGTCGATGGAGTAGAAGACGGTATTACCTCACCGGGCTTGATGTCCCCCGGCTTAAGCAGGTTGTCCAATTTGGTACGGAACGTGATGGAGTGGTTTTCCCATATGCTTCTCTCGGGATCGGACAACCACTTATTTTGGAGGAAGAGCCAGGCTGGTCGATATAGGCCCCTTTCGGAGACGAGGTCGACCTCGAGTGGGTGCGGCGCGTCGGTGATGAAGAGACCTGTGTAAGTATGAATCCCCAGTCAACATTCAAGAATCGGTAATGCGTCAAGGTCATAGACACACCTACCTGTCTCGTTTCCATCCGAATACAGCGGTGCGTGAGCCGATGTGGCTGCGATCATGGCCTTATTGGGCAGATACATGCTAATACTGGAAGTGGTGTTTGATCTGGTGAGGAAGCAATGCAGTGAGTTTTCACATGGTCAATCACAGTCATCGCGGATGTCTGGATTCAACAAAGATACCGCCCTGTAATATACTTCATTTAACCAGCACCCCCCACCGTGTCAACCTGATGCCATCTCTGCGTACGTTATTGCCTTCAATACATCCATGCAGAAATGAGGGGGATCCAACACTATTCACAGCACGCCTAGCAAATCCCGACGGTTGCGTCGGCTCAAATTGGTCTCTACATACAGAGTTTGCCGGTGCTCACCCAGTGGGCTGAGCAGCTGTGACATTTCAGCTGTCAAGGGCCGGGTTCCCCGCCGCGCCCCCCTTTTATCCGCTGTAGCCCATCCTGGGCCTCCCGACAAGCTTTGGCTACAGCACGTCTACCCGCTTTCGACACCTACGACATCGGCGCGTCGTATTTCAGCTCTGAAAGCTACCGTACCAGTTTGCCAGCGATCTCAAATCTCTAATAAATCATCATTAATCAAAAAGGGAGTAGGCCGCAAGGAATTCCAATAAGCGCATACGCGCCTAGAGCAATGGGATGATCCTAATTGGCTCTTCTTCCTCTTCCTCGTACCCCCGGCAAATCTCACATGGGACATGTTCCTTGGTGACCCTAAACACCACTCGGGCGATCTTATTCCATTTCTGCCTCCACCACATGTTCTCCTTCTTCTGCTGTTGCTCTTCTCTAAGCTCGCAACTGCTGCATTTCGCTAGACCGATCTTCGGGGTCTTCCCCGCCAGGGAATGGACAGGTTGTATGTAGCCCCCTTGGGGTATTAACTGAAATACTGTCGGACAGTATCGTGGATGCACTTCCCCGTGGTTCGTGCAACAGGATGGACAATGGTCTTGTATGGCTGTGCACATGGTATTATCGGATTATTTTGACCTCAAGAGATTGAGATGATTAAGTGAACTTGGAAGAGTACAGTACACTCTGCGAAAAGTGAGGTGTTCCGTTTTGGCACCTGCGTTGGGCAGCAATACCGGCTTTCTGCATTTGGGAATTTTCTCCAACTGGGCTAGACGGAAGTATTTGAAGATCAGATTGTGTGTATTGCATTAGCGAAACAACGTGAAGAGTCACGGGTATCAAGCAAATCAGAGTCATCCCCAGCCCAAACGTATGTACTCAGTGAACCACTTCCTCAGCTCAACCATACACCCCTCTTCTTCTTCTCTCAAGTGTAATAGTCTTACATGACGTCGCACGTCCCTCTGCTCTCCAGATCCTCAATCCGATTCGTCAGCGCCCGCACCGCCTCCTCGTTCATGGTGCGCTCGTCGCGCAGCGTCTTCTCGAGCTCGACGAGGCGGCCGTGGTAGTGCTCCTTAAGCGCCTCGACCACGGTGCGGTTCTCCTCGGCCGAGTGGCGCAGCATCTCCTCCATCTCTTTCACCTCGCGGCGGTGCTCATTCTTGAGGCGCTCCAGCTCCACCATGACCTCGCGACCGGCGGCCGTGTCGCGCAGAGCTTTGTTGTCCTTACCCATTTCCTCTTGTAGCTGCAGGTAGAAAGGCTTGTTGTTGGCGAGCATCTGGGAGACCATCCGCTGCGCCGACTCGGTCGTGCCGGCGTACCGCAGGGCCTTGGCCTCGTAGGCGATAAGCACCTTCCAGAACTTGTCTTTCAGCTCCTGCTCCCGCGCCGCGCCCTCGTCGGGCGACACCTTGTCCCACATACTCGTGGCCAGTACCACGTTCTTGAGGTTCTTCTCGCCCGTCAGCTTCTGGAACATCTGCAGGTTCTTCGTGGCGTGGTGCGTCACGCGCGTGTCCGAGATGGGGTGCAGGTAGATGATACCGGACAGCTTCATGTCGCGCTTGTAGGCGGCCGCGAGGTAGTCGGCGATGAGCTGCAGAACCTCGGTGTCGGACATATGCGTATCGGAGAAGCCCGGCGTGTCGACGAAGCTGACGCTCTGGCCATCGATCTTGGTCTCAATGACCTGGATGTCTCGGGTACCTAGATGGGGCGCAAAGCAAGAGTCATGGTTAGTCGCATGCCATGGTTGTCGCAGAAGCGACGACAACAGACAGTGTAAGGTAAGGCAAATGCATACATGATGTGAGACTGTGCCCGATCTCGAGATCGGTCCGGCCCGTCACCTTGGAGATGAAGGTCGTCTTGCCGGCTCCGGTCATGCTGATCTGCCCGTTAGTCACCAGTCGCCAGTAGTAACATCAATCGTTCCCAAAATAGATAGTGTTCATTTACCCCATAACGGCGATTAGCGCATCCTTGCTACCCCACAGCTTCTGATACATCGATTTGGTATATTTCAACCCAGGGATTCCTTCCCCTGTGTGGCCCGAGTCGGCGTTGGGTGGCTTGTTAGTGCCAAAAGTGGAGGCGTAGGTGCGCTGTTGGTCCTCGGATCCCGTCGCTTCGCGAGACACGCTCGAGGTACCAGTATTCTCGTCAGCTCCAAGAGTCCATTCGCGCGGCGCCCGATTCGATGTGCTTAGAGCGGAAGGCTTTGCTGATTTGGACGACGCGGTGCGCTGCGGCGCGCTTGGGGGTGACAGTTTGGTCTTGCCGTGCGTGTTGGCTGATTCAGGGTCCGACATGTCGCTAACGGGCATTGGATCGAGGAAGTCGAACTCGTCGTCGGATATGTCTGAGTTTCGGATGACGGCCATCTTGTGCTGATTCACGATGCCAAATGACTAGCCGAAATGTTTGCGATAATATTTCAGATTAGTCGCATGTGGTTTGTAGAAACATTGGAGAGAAGATTGACCGCCAACAGCATCGCAGTTCGGAAGGCGTTGGCCACTTTTTAGGCACCCTTTTGGATTTGCCCCTCAATCAGACAGCACCTCGAATTTGACGTCATGTTGTAGCTCAGCAACACGTGCCTTCCTTTGGAAAGTTCCCCAACTGCCAACAGCCGTGGAAAAGAAGCAAATCAAATCTGGACGTTTGTTTTCTTAACAGGAGGTCGCCAACATGAGTTGCGATAATTCGCGCAAAAAAGGGGACAGCGGGAATCGGACATTGAGGAATCCCGTTTGTTGATTCCGGCATTTCGGCACCCTGAATACGAACATCAATATGTCGGCCTAAGGCGCGGGCGCGTCCCCGCAAGATCCATCCTGGTCGGACATGGATGCACTTATTTTAGGCATCCAATTGAAAGGGCATGTTTGCGCTGGAATTGATCTGGAATCATACCATATTCGTTAGGTATTTGCACCTTGCAAGTATTGACATCAATGCGTTGAGGTGTACACCATTGACTTTATTTTTAGTTTACTCTTCTCACACCTAAAGACCCCTACTTCTGATAATGTGAACCAAGGGTTCTGGGTTCCATGCTTCCATTGCTGTACCAATGGGGCGGAAAGCCCCGTCGTGGGCGCGGAAAGGTCAATTGGCAGGTGGATCGTCAATGTACGCCTCGTATAAGGATTCCACAGCCCCAATCACCCACCCGCTGATAATAGAATTAGTGACCAGATGAAAGATTGAGCGGGCGACTTACTAGTGGCTTACATGCGGGTTGTTCAGTAAGAATCGTACCACCGTGACAGGCAGCCATATAAGCAATGCACATTTTTCTCTCTTAAAAGCATCTCTCACGAAGATGGTGTATTACTACATGTCAATTGATCCAAGGGAGTATTGGAAGCTTTCACAACGTCGACCACAATGCATCATCATCTAAGCCTGTTCTCGCTCGCGACATCGTGCCTGGTCGTATTGACGGCAGGTGTGCCTCTGATGCCCGGTGAACCCATTCCAAACGAACCCCGGGCCCCGCAGATATGCAGGAACCCGCCCAAGAGGTTGGAGTGGCGACAGATGTCCCAGTCGCAACAGAAGTCGTACATCGACGCGGTGATGTGCCTGACTATGACGGAATCCAAGTCGGGTATCGCAAGGGCTATCAACCGCTTCGACGATCACCAGGCCGTTCATAGCGTCCAGACTCCCAATATCCACTGGGTAGTAAGCATACCCTTCATCCGTCCACTCGTCGATCACCTCGGGTATCTACGGACTTTCGCTAACACACTGCAGGGCCATTTCATATTATGGCACCGCTACCTGGTGGCCACGTACGAGACGGCGTTGAGGGAAGAATGCGGCTATGAAGGTGGCCAACCGTAAGTTACGACTCCTTGCTTCAGAGCCTTTCAACACCATAACTGGTGGAGTGCTTGACGCTACACATGTCCCCGATGCTGACTTCAAGAAATAGCTACTGGGACTGGTCTTTAGACGCCAACCCCCATGAGCCCAACTCCATGGCGGCGTTTTCCACCGACGTCCTGGGACCCGGTCGGTACTCATTCGGCGGCAACGGTGACTTCGTCGCGCCGACACCAGAGCAGAACCCGCTGAACCTGACGGGCGGCACGGGCGGTGGATGTGTCAGAGACGGCGCATTCACCCCCGACCGGTTCCGCGTCAACTACGGGCCTGACCCGGGCTGCCTGAAGCGCGACTTCACGCCCTGGGTCCTCAACTCGTTCGCGGACCCGGCGCGTGTGCAGGAGGTTCTGGACCAGCCCGACTATGCGTCCTTCGCGCGCACTATCGAGAAGGTCCCGACCTTTGATGCGCCCAATATCCACGGCGGTGGCCACTTCGGGGTCGGAGGCGTGTTGGGGACGATTGGGAATGCTGAGAACAGCCCTGGTGGTAAGTGATTTCCCATTCGCTACTCGTTGCGCTCGTTGTTGTCTCTCGTTCTGACCTTTGCTTTTGCTATATGTAGATCCCCTCTTCTACCTCCACCACGGCAACCTGGACCGTGTGTTATGGATGTGGCAGCAAAAGGACCCGGAGACTCGACTGAATCAAGTCGGGGGTCCCGTCGTCCCCATGGACTACGGCGGCCAGAACGTGACTCTGGATTTCACGGTCAATTTGGGCGAACTGGCGGGAGACGCTACGCTCAAGCAACTACTAGACACACAGAGTGGGGTGCTTTGTTACACATACTAGAGTTAATGATCACGATGCCCATGCAAGCTTGAGGTTGAAGGGTGTATTAACTAATCATTACTTCTGTTCCGCCTCGTACTGTGCCAATGCCCGCCATTAACCTTCATGGTCGGCTTCTTGTATGTCGAATGTCGTAGGATCATTAGGTGGGATGTCGGGGGTTGCTGGTAACGTGCTCTCCTCTCATGATTGCGTCCGGGCTAGTTTGCCGAAGAAGCCCAAATCTGTTGATATCGCGATCACTGGGGACGGGGGCGATTCTCCTCAACCGGCGACTCCTCCACGTCTGCCATTCGCGCTTCCCTTGACCGTATCCAGCTCTCCAGGCCCCAGTTTACAAAGGCGCCGATCAAGAAACCGGAGGTGCCCACCAGCACATATGGTAACCATTGCAATGTACTTGCCGTAATTTTGTCGATGTTTAGTAAGAAGACTAAGGCGAACGCGAAATCGACCCAGGCCAATATCGCCCACACCCATATCAACAGACACCGAGCCGTGGCCGCGTCCTTGCCGGCCCGTGTCGATGGTACTGTAGGCATGACGACAACTGTTGCTGGTGATATTCGATTGGAAGAAATGCAGGTGGTACTGTTTGTGTGCCTTGGTGAGAGGGAGAGAGGATGGATAACGTTTGACTGTTGTGGTGGCGATGATTGATGAAGAGACGTGTTAGAGTAATGGTAAGTTATGTTGTCTGGAAGCCAGACATAGCCAAAAGTCCTGTCGAGGACTGCCCGTATGTTTCGTCGAGCGCTGCTCTTTCCACTCCAATGGTGACGAAACGGAGCTTCCCTGAATTGTGGCCATGCCCCGATACTTGCCAGAGCGTCGGTCACATTTGGTTGTCGTTGGCGCTTTTGTGAAGCGACGGCCTAAAATGACGCTCGAACGGGCATGCCCACTGATTTGCTCAAATAAGTATGCACGTGTACCTGTCTCACTCACTGGTCTCACTGCCCTGGTTTTGCAGCCGAAAGTCGCGACTACTCGTCTCGACGAACAGTGAATTGAGGATGCAGCTCCCTTCATTGCGGTGTTGGTGCTGCGGTCTGGCGAGGACACCACGCCATGTTGACAAAAGAATCAAACTGTGCAAGTAGGATTTCGGAAGGGATTTGGGAAACAACATCCCATCAACCCCAAGTAAAAAAAATACCCATTTTCGCAAGATGAAGAGGTTGCCTAGATGGATGCACCCATATGCGTCGACGTGCATGGGCAGTTGTGCCAATTGTAAGTGCCAAATTGAGCAGGAGTATAGAAGGGGGAAAAAGGGATGCTGGTGTGCAATCCACAAGTTGGCTAATGGGAAACTGGGACGAGTATTAGGCTCTCATATGAGACTTTCCCTCAACAACCAATAAGTTACCATCCGATGTGGTGTAGTGGTTAACATTAGTCGCTCTCAATTCTGAGTTCGTTCTAGAAGTCGTGATAAAGATCCGACTAGCCCGGGGTTCGATTCCCCGCATCGGAAACTTTCTTTTTGCATTTTTACTATCCAGAGTCGACCGATTCATTTCGTGATTGTTGAACGTGACGATGCTCGGCCATTGTTAGCCTCAGCATTGCAAGAGTCGTACAGTGGCAATTTTTTTTGCATGACAGTAGATGGCAGCTTGAAACGAGGACTACTATAGAATCATGAGAAAGAACTGTTCCAACTTGCGTGTGGGGCCGATTAAGCAGGGCTGCCAACTTTTTATAAGCGGACGTTGATGTTTACCTTTCATATTGTATGAGTACCAGCTTTGCGGCAGACCCGACAAGCTTATTGGCGTTAAGACAGGGTATATGATTGAGGAGGTAGAGATGCCATATGTCAACACTGCTTTCAGGCAAAGGCAATAATGCTCAGACACAGCGCAGCATATGATAATATGGTAAAATATAGAGATGTACCTTCAAATTATAGTTGAGCAATTTGCCAGGGGCGCATCAAGCACGATTCCTCCCGCAAAATCAGAACACCTTCTTTTACCTAAACCTAAACGCCAACGCTATGCAGTTATTTATAACCTGTCCCATGGTGCGCATTCCTCCACAGGCAAGTCCATCAAGTGGATGGGCGGCTTGAGAGTCTTCTAAGCCCTGCCGCCGCTGCCGACCTTGAATCCCTCCATGACGGTGCCCCACGAGCCCTTCTCGCCCGCGCTGCTGACCTGCCCCACGGCAATCTGGCGAATCATCAGGGTGTCCTTGGCGACCTTGAGCTTCTTGCCGGGGCCGGTGGTGAGGAAATCCTTGAACCAAGCCTCCTCGACGGCGTCAAAGGGCAGGGCGGCCAGCTCGCATGCGCGCTCGGCCGTCTCGTCGCCGCGGCGCTCGTCCAGCACGTTGGCCGACAGGCGCGTGAAGAGCTGCTCGCGCATGGCGTCTGACTTGGTGCGGGAGAAGGCGAGAGCCTCGGAGACGTTGGAGCGGCACATGGCGTCGAACAGCAGCTCGATGGCCAGCGGGCTCTTCAGGACTGGCTGCACCGTGTGGTAGTAGGCCAGGGGCAGGGTGTAGTCTTCGTCCGGGCTGCCGTGTTGCACGAGCGTCGTGACGATGTCGTCGGCGAACTCGGCTTGTAGGCTCGGGTGGGCCAAGTGTTCAAGCGCGACGTCGAAGAGCTGCCGGTCCATGTTCCAGAGGCCGCGCATGAATATTTGGTATTTCGTCGGCACGCCGGCGCGGTGGGCGAAGGAGTCGGCCTTGTCCTCGTCGAAGTCGAGCAGGATATAGAAGATGACGGACAGTTTGTGGTGGTCTTCGATCGAGTTGGACTTGCTGATTTGCTCGTGCAGCTGGCGGAGGTGGTCTTCAGACTTGGGCGGGTACAATTTGCTGGCTAGAGGGACATAACAGATGGTTAGTCCAGGTATAATTGCGATGGCAGACAAGGGTTCGTCAGCGACATACCTTTGGGATGGCCAAGCGCGGTAAGGACTCTGTCAATGAAGAGGGCGCCCCCGAGGGTGCGACGATGGGTGTCGGCCTCTTGCAAGGCTTTGCGTCCATAAGGAAAGTTATCCATAGATCCGAAGACCCGGTCAAACTTGGTGCAGTCAATCATCTTGCGCGATGTTGAGGCACTAGACCTATCAACCACTAAAAGTCAAGGTGAGAATCAGACTGCTGATCTGAAGAGGTGAGCTGACGATAGCTCAAATGTATGCGAAGCTCTCTCAGTTGCGCCGTGAAGATGCGCCGGACTTTCTCCGGGTTGAACGAAAGCAGACAATTGACAATTCGCAACAGCAAGGCAGGCAAGTCGAAGCTTGGGCACGCGAATGGGAGACAAGCTTGACGCGCTAAAAAGCTGGGTTGGATTTTGGGTGACAACTCAATAACAGCGGCAGGGGAGGGGTGTCTTTGCTGGCTGATCTGGCGGTCTGGTGGGGTGTTCATGTTTTTGTTTACTTTGGATGCCGCCAAATCAGATCTGGGGCCACACTGCCACTAGGTTACAGGCAACTTGGATGAAAACTGTCTCCGCCCGCCCCAAATCATAAGAGACGACCATTATCAACACCACGATACCGCGCCGACCACTACTAACCCGCAGGTTCACCATACCGCCATTCAGCGCCCGTCCGAGTCGCATTTGCTTTTCCTCTTGCATTTTGCGCACCATTGCAGACAATGTCCGGACGCCCCTCCCGCCGCGCGGCTGCAGCCCGCAAAGCCGTCATCGAATCGTCCGATGAGGACGACGGTGTCGGCGACACCACCGCCATTAAGAAACAGGAAGATGACAGCGAGGATGAGTTCTCGATCGTAGAGCCAGTGGCCCGCGCCCCGCGCAAGCCGACCGCCGGCAGACGAAAGGCCGCCTCGTCCGTAGGCACCTCCTCCACAACCCGCGCCCGCAGGACGCGGAAGAGTGCTGCACCACCATCAGCAGAGCCTAGCGAGATATTAGATGCCGACACCACGGCTACTACTGTACGATCCGCGCATACGGAAGAGGCAGAGGAAGAGGAGGAAGTGCCGGTCAAGAAGCTGCCGGTTCCCCGCAAGAGGAAGACTGCTGCGAAGACCGCTGCGCCGCGGAAGTCCAGAAAGTCGCAAACGCCGGACGTTCAGCAAACAGCACCAGATGTTGAGCAAACACCGGAGCCTTCAGCGTCAATCCCTCCCCAGGAGACACCTGCGCCGCCAGCATCAGATCCCCCTCAAGAGACACCAGGAGCTTCAACATCTGAGCTCCCTGAAGAGGCATCGGTAGTTCAAATATCCGATCCCCAAACATCGATTCCGACACCACAGTCCGACATGCCGCCAGAAATGCCACAGCCACCCGCTACACCCTCAGCCAACCTGAAGAAACTGAAGAATGAGACACCTGCTACTGTCAAGCATATTAAGGAGAGTGAGACACCTGGTACTGTCAAGCCTATCAAGGCATTGGACACGATTCTGGAGCGGCCCATGGACATTGTTTTGAAGTCGCGCGCTCAAATGGCCGTACCTATTGTCGAGGAGACAGGACCCAAGTCTCGCACCGTCATTAGAAACCTTAGCCTCAACAACTTCAAGAGTTACGCTGGTCGGCAAGAAGTCGGCCCTTTTCACGCCTCCTTCTCGTCCGTCGTCGGACCCAACGGATCTGGAAAGTCTAACGTCATTGACTCCCTGCTCTTCGTCTTTGGTTTCCGAGCCAGCAAGATGCGACAGGGCAAGGTGTCGGCCCTCATCCACAACTCGGCCCAGTATCCCAATCTGGACCACTGCGAAGTCGCCGTTTACTTCCAAGAAGTTATGGACCTGGTTTGTTATTTCCAGCCCTCGATATATATGTATTACATACTGACTTAACTACTTATAGCCCGGTGGCGGTTCGGAAGTTGTACCCAACTCGCAGCTTGTTATTTCGAGAAAGGCTTTCAAGAACAACTCCAGCAAATATTACATTGACGGGAAAGAGTCGACATTCACGATCGTCACGACGCTGCTCCGGGATCGTGGCGTTGATCTGGACCACAAGCGTTTCCTGATTCTTCAGGGTGAAGTCGAGTCGATCGCACAAATGAAGCCCAAGGCAGGCAACGAACACGAAGACGGTCTGCTGGAATACCTCGAAGATATCATTGGTACCTCCAAATACAAGGCCCCAATCGAAGAGTCTGCCACCGAAGTCGAGACCCTGAACGAAATTTGCATGGAGAAGAGTGGCCGCGTTCAGCACGTTGAAAAGGAGAAGAACAGCCTCGAGGACAAGAAGGACAAGGCACTGGCTTTCATTCGCGACGAAAATGAGCTCACGTTGAAGCAATCTGCCCTCTACCAACTCTACATCAGCGAGTGCAACGACAATGTGAACGTCACTGAGGAGGCCATCAACCAGATGCAGGCCCAACTCGACGACGAACTGGAGAAGCACCAAGGCAGCGAGCAGCATATTAAGCAGTTGCAGAAGACCTACCAGAAGGGCAGCAAAGAGTACGAGGCTTTGGAGAAAGAGCACCAAGCATTGGCCAAGGAGGTTGCCAAGTTTGAGCAGGAACGTGTCAAGTTTGACGAGAAACGCAAGTTTCTGACAGACAAGCGGAAGAAGTTGGAAAAGACCATCGCCAATGCCGAGAAGTCTTCAACGGAAGCCGATGAGACCATTGAGCAATGCACAGAGGAGATCACAGAAAGCACCGAGCAGATTAGCGCTCTCGAAGAGACTATCCAAGAGGAGGAAGCCGAGTTGGCGACTATCCGTGACAGTCTCAAAGGCAAGACCCAGGTGTTCTCTGACCAGATTGCCACCAAGCAAAAGTCCCTGGAGCCTTGGAAGGAGAAGATTAACCAAAAGCAATCCTCCATCGCTGTTGCCAAGTCTGAGCTTGCTATTCTCGAGGAGAAGGCCAATGCTGGCGCTGTCGCTCTGGAAGAGATGAACTCCAAGATCACCTCCATCGAAGAAGGCCGAGAAGCAAAACTGGCCCAACTGGAAGAGTGTGAGACCGAAAAGGCACAGTTGGAGAAAGAAGCGAAGAAAGTCGAGTCCGACTTGACCCAGTTCGCCTCCAAGGAGCACATCATTCGCAACAAGGTCTCCAACGCCCGCCAGAAGGCCGATGAAGCGCGGTCAAGTCTATCATCGAACCAGAACCGCGGCAACGTGCTCACAGCCCTGATGCGTATGAAGGAGTCCGGTCGTATCGATGGCTTCCACGGCCGCCTTGGCAATCTTGGTGCCATTGACCCGAAGTACGACGTTGCCATCTCCACCGCATGTGGTGCTCTCGACAACTTTGTGACCGACACTGTCGAAGCTGGTCAGCAGTGCATCGAGTATCTGCGCAAGACGAACTTGGGACGTGGAAATTTCATGTGTCTGGACAAGCTGCGAGCCCGGGGTATGGACGCAATTCAGACACCCGAGAACGCGCCTAGGCTCTTCGACCTGGTCACTGCCAAGGACGACAAGTTCCGCCCTGCCTTCTACCATGCGCTGCAGGACACTCTTGTAGCCAACGACCTGGCCCAGGCAAACCGAATTGCCTATGGTGCTAAGCGATGGCGTGTTGTCACCTTGGCCGGTGAGCTCATTGACAAGAGTGGTACCATGTCCGGTGGTGGTAACACTGTCAAGAAGGGACTCATGTCCAGCAAGCTTGTGGCCGACACGTCTAAGGAGCAAGTCACCCAACTTGAGGAGGACCGTGATGTGCTGGAGCAGAAATTCCAGAAGTTCCAAGACCAGCAGCGTGAACTCGAGTCTCGACTGCGGTATATCAACAACCAGATCCCTCATCTTGAAACCAAGATGCAGAAGATCAATCTCGAGATCCAGAGTGCCGAGAAGAACGTGGTCGACGCCAAGCGGCGCATCAAGGAGCTCGGCAAGGAGCACCAGCCATCCCAGACGGACGACAACCGTGCTGCGGTCCTTAACAAGGAGATCGCTAAGCTGGAGAAGGAGGTAAAGAAGCTCCATGCCGAGACGGAAGATGTGGAGGCCGAGATTAAGGAGCTCCAAGACAAGATCATGGAGGTTGGTGGTGAGAAGCTGCGAGCCCAGCGCGCCAAGGTCGACTCCATCAAGGAAGAGATGGCGTCCCACAACGAGGCCATCTCAACCGCCGAGGTCAAGCGCGCCAAGGCCGAGAAGTCCAAGACGAAGCTTGAGAGGGACCATGCCAAAGCCACCAAGGAAGTCGAGGCCGCCATCCGTGATCTCGAGAAGCTCGAGGCCGAGGTTGAGAACCAAGGCGAGAAGTCTGAGACGCTGCAGGGTCGTGTCGACGAGGCTGAGGCTGCTCTGGCCGAGAAAAAGGAAGAGCTGGCCACCATTAAGGCCGAGCTCGACGAGAAAACGACAGAGCTCAACGAAACCCGGGCGATCGAGATCGAGATGCGCAACAAGCTCGAGGAGAACCACAAGGCGCTAGGCGAGAACCAGAAGCGGCTGCGGTATTGGAACGACAAGCTGGGCAAGCTCAAGATTCAGAACATCAGCGACCTGGAGGGCGCCCCGGCTCCCAAGAAGGCTGCACCTGCTGAAGGTGAAGAAGGTGCCGAAGGTGAGGAACCGGCCGAGCCTGCCGAAGGTGCCGAGTCCGCAGAGGCCGAGGAGCCTGAGCCTCAGGAAGGCGAGGAATCAGGGAAGAAGGAGAACAGCGACGAGGATTCTGAGGATGGAGAAGATGATGACAGTGGCGACGAAGAGGCGAACAATACCCAGGTCACAGTTGGCGATACAACAAGAGCACCTGATGAGCTTCCACGCTTTACCCATGACGAACTCAAGGACATGTCCAAGGAGAGACTCAAGGCCGAGATCGCGGCCCTTGAGGAGAAGGTCCAGAACATCAACGTTGACCTTGCTGTCCTCTCCGAGTACCGTCGCCGTGTCGAGGAACACGCTAGCCGGTCATCTGACCTCGCCACCGCTGTCGCGCAGCGTGATACCGCCAAGAAGCGATGCGACGATCTGCGACGCCTGCGCCTGGAGGGCTTCATGGAGGGCTTCAGCACCATCTCCCTGCGCCTGAAGGAGATGTACCAGATGATCACCATGGGTGGTAACGCTGAGCTCGAGCTTGTCGATAGTTTGGACCCGTTCTCGGAGGGCATCCTCTTCAGTGTCATGCCGCCCAAGAAGAGCTGGAAGAACATCAGCAACTTGTCGGGTGGTGAGAAGACGCTGTCCAGTCTGGCGCTCGTCTTCGCGCTGCACCACTACAAGCCGACACCGCTTTACGTCATGGATGAGATTGATGCTGCCCTCGATTTCCGCAACGTAAGTCATGAATACCCGTGTCTCCACCCACCGTGTCTATCAACAGCTATGCTAACATTATTTTGCTACCAGGTGTCTATCGTGGCGAACTACATCAAGGAGCGTACCAAGAACGCCCAGTTCATCGTCATTTCTCTTCGAAACAACATGTTCGAGCTCGCCGCCCGCCTCGTGGGCGTGTACAAGGTCAACCACATGACCAAGAGTGTGACGATCGAGAACAAGGACTACATCAACCGACCGGTACCCGCGTCGCAGCGGCCAGCCGGTGGCGGTATGACCATGACGGTTTCATGAGAGCACGTGGTACATGATTGTTAATGATGACTATGCGTGGGAGGCTGTCTGAATTCGGTGGTTCTGTTTTGTGTATATGAATGGATGCATGGATATAAGGGAGAACATTCATGCTTGGATACCCCCAACTTTGTCTTTCTGCACTGGGCCCTTGAAAGTAAAATGGGGGTCCTGGGTTTTGCGTTAGGTGGGAGAAGGGAAATGCTTTTCTCCCGGCGCGCGGACGGAAGTTGGACTTTATAGCGGGCGCGCGCGTACGTGTGTCTTATGAGTAATGAAATGATATTTGGCTTGTTGGCTCAATGGAATTCGTACATTTTACATTTGAGATGTTTGATGCTTTGATTTGTTTGAATGCTTCGTTGGGTTTGGGAGATGGTATGTTGGTGCGTACCGTCGGTGCATGCACGTGTGGGAAGCCGATCGGCCTAAAGAACTGCATAACATCTTGCGACGCTTGAAAACAGGTATCAAACCATCTTGAGCCTAGTATTGCAGTACGTTGAAGAGTAAAAGTCTTGAGTGCCGGCAATAGTCCGTTCGTATTACAAGCAAAGTGCACTCTAGCAGTCTATCTTGTAATTGATTACTCGATTGTTACCTATGTTGTAGAGCCTGTCCAGCCTGGTTCAGGGATCAGCTATTCCCAGTGGTATGTAATTGTTTATTCCAGCTAACATAGTGGTCCAGTGGGCTGTTAATCAGAAGGCCAGGGGCACTGGTAGTGCTGGGGTTACCCCAAAACAACCATCAATCAGTGACAACGACCAGGCAGTGGAGAAAAAGGGGCTCATCGCCAAAATTCAGTAAACGTGTACCCTCGATTGTAGTTCTAGCGATACCTGCAGCATCTTGAACCAAATCTATACACTCCTAAACACTCGATGCCTGGTCTGTTCCTGCTCATACCGCTCGTGCACCGGCGCCACCACGCCCGTGAAGAAATGCTGGCGAAGCACCTCGTTCTCGAACCGCTGGAGACTCTTTCGTCCCGGAAAGTTGAACTTGAGGCACCGTTTCACAGCCTCGGCGTAGGCGTCGCCCATCTCGTCATACAGATCTTCGGCCGCCTCCTCGGCCACGGAGAAGCTGTCGAGCAGGGTCGCGCGATCCTCGAAGCCCCGGAACGTCGCGCGCGCCGCTGCCGGGGTTGCCTTCGACCCGGCAAAGTCCTCTTGCTCGTACAGGTTTTGGAAGTCGGTGTCGAGCCCGATCTCGATCAAGAGGACCGCGAGCGCGAACAGAGTACGGTGCGGAATTGCGTTGCCAGTAACTGATTCTGCGTTTTGCGGTGGGCAAGTCTCGGCGTCCGGTTTGGAGAACCGGTACGAAAACGCAGGTACTGCATTCGCGTTGTACAGACCCTGTGATGTGTTTCCGGTGGCCAAGTCTTCTTCTGTAAGTAAGACAATGTCGTTTTCCATCATCTTGGTCTCCTCTAGCCAAGGGGTACTACCGCATAGAAGAAGCGCGGCCCATGCTGCAGCGGAAGCAATACCGAGACGGTCCTTCTTGGACATCTTCTTTCTCCTGAAAGCGGATCTGCTAACGCCGGGTATGCTTGGAGAGCCTGTCAAAAAGCTACGCCAGCTCACCACGCACGTGGGCGTGGTTACGGGCTGCTTTCTCTCCAAGATGACCATGCTCTGGTTGTCCGGATCGGAGTTCACTAGGTACCCGCCAAGGAGCTTAGCTGCTGGGTATGAGCATATGGAGCGTATCTGCTGCCTCGAGGGCGTCGCGGCGGCGGCGGGTTGCTTCGTTGTCTGTGTAGGTACCGGTTTGGGGGAGCGGCTGAATCTTCGTAAAGATATGTCGAATCTGGCTTTACGCGGCGTTTTGTTAGGCGATATCGCCGCGGCCAGGCTTGTCGTTGTAATGTCCAGATTATCCATCGCTTCTACCATTTCCACTACTCCAGTTGATTGCTTGGGTTCAAGTCGTATCTTAGCAGTGTACCAATGCTGTGGTGTCTGGGAACAGCAGTCTCTATCTGGAAACGACAAGTCTGGGAGGTGGAAGGTACAAAGCCCTCGATGATGCCAGGACAGATCGATCAAGTTCCTATCGGCTCTCGGTGTCAGTGTTTACCCTCCTTGGGGTAAACAGGATGTCTCAAGAGGGAATAATGGGAATATTCCTAATAAGCGGCTATTCCATCCCTTTATGAGACACTGGGATACCGTGGAATACACATTGGAATTTAAAAGGATTAAGAACCGAAAGTCGCTTACAGGTGTACGTTAGAGCAATCCCGGTCATAAGCATCGCTCAGAGCTTCGTGAATGAGGCCGGCGTCACTGCGAATTCTCTGACAGACGCGTTTGTTGAAATGTTGGTTTTGTCCCAACGAGTGGGTGGTGTTAAGGTCTGACGATATTTCGCGCCTCCCTTCGAAGCACTTTCTCAGAATGCCGTTGTGTTTGCCAATCGCTTCGAACAGCTCCTTGGTTTCTTCCTTTTCGAAGATATGCTTGAACCTGAGCCACTCGCTATGCGCGCGTGCGGAGGGCCGTGGCTGTCCGTTCATGATATAATATCAGTTCTGGGCTTCCTGGCATGCGCATGTTCAAGGAATTAGTCTGCACGCTTACCTTCCCATGCGGGTCAATATCGAGCTTTTCTCTTAGCTCCTCGATTATATGTACCAAATCCTTGATGGTATCTATGATGGTTTCATATTCTTTGTAATAGCACCGGATAAGCTCCTCCTTGATTTCTTCATGGTCGAGGATGGGGCTGAGGATCTTCAGTGAGTCTTGCAGCATCATGTCCTCCATTATGAGCAGGCGCCGACGCCTAGCTAGGAGATCGTGTCGTTTGGCCCATTCTCCATAGAGCTCAATGTAGGTGTCGATTCCGCGTAATCCGCCTCTTGGCTGTCCTGATTGGTTTTCGGAATGCATACCCCGCACCATCTTGCAGTAATGAGGGATTTGAGCCACCACCACGGAAGCCCATGTGTATACATTCTCCCAGTCTTAATCACTTTATTCTTTCCAGAGCAAACACGAGACGGGAATGATCGTACTCATGGCTAGCATCCAATAGTCATACTAAACATGTCCGCCGACCTATCCGGTGCGCCGTACAATGCTACCCCTATCCAAAGCATGTCCGAGAATGTTTCCGATCTATACGCCAGCCTTGTTGAGAACTTTGGCTGGGTTCTTCTTAAATTAGACGGAGACTCAGATCCTCCAGACTCTCCGATTCTAGAAGCTGCATACGAAGAATGCATCCGTCTAAGGATCTGGGGTTTGCAGAACAGGGTGTCGGTCCCCACCGAAACTCCAGGGTCGTTGGGGAAACTTCTCAAGGAACGACCTGAGGTCGAGAAGCTAGTCTTCGAGGTCCTCCACGATGCCAATACGTCGCTATCTTGCGTCCTGGAGGAGATGGAAGCGGGTGGCTTCATCCCACTCGAAGAGACTAGTGAGACTGAGAGCGACAGCGACACCTCAAACTCATCAGACAGCAGTTCAACCCCAGGGTTGATTACGTACCTGAAGAGAACGTTTGAGAATATCGGAGAGCTATACAGACTTCAAAGTCTCCTGCGGAAACCGAGATTGAAAGGCAAATACCTTCATTCTGGCCAAACACATCCAGATTTACCAGGTTATCAGCAAGACTACCAGCATGTGAGACAAAAGTTGGATGACTGGCAAAGAAACCTGACCCCCCGATGAAGAAGATCGCCCAGATGATGAGGTGCTGCAAGTACCTCTATCAGAGACGGATGAGGCTCCCGGTATATCGCCAGACATCTTGCTTCAAAGACAGCAAAGCGAGAAATTGTCTGAAGAGGTTACGGACGTCTTATGTCGAAGACTTGCTACTGCAAACAGTAAGAGGCGGAAACAGTTAAAGTACTGGCAGTCGCATCCGTACCAACAGCCACACGATAAGCCTGTTGAAGCGATAGGCCAGAGTCGACGAGTGAAGATTGTGGCTGCAAAAGGCCTTGTCGGGACGCCCAAGCGAGCGACCACTTATAGTGACGCTCCAACCTCATTTAAGGTGCCAACGACTGCCCACACTTTCTCAACAGCCCCTCGATCAGCAATCATGCTTGATGAGGACGATCAGATAGGGGAGGCCATTGCACGAACCAGTTATAAGCCTTCCGTCATCGGGACTGTCACAAGAACTACGATACGAGTTCCTGATATCCCCCAAATCGCAGAGAACTCAGAGACCCCGAGCTGCCCCTACTGTCTTGCGCCACTTAACAGTGAGATACTGAGCAGTAGAGAGAATTGGAAGTAAGTCGCCCCCGTTTCCTCTTCACGTCGACCTATCTAACTCACAGGAGACGACATGTATTCCGGGATCTACGGCCTTATGTATGCACAGCCCAGAGCTGTACGGACCCCGACAAGCAGTTCGCTACAAGGTATGACTGGATCTGCCACGAAACGCAGTAGCTTCTCTAACTAATTCGTAAAAGTTTGTTCGCCTCAGATGATCTCGCAAAAAAGCCCATGGTTGCAGACCGCGTGTCCCTTGCCGAATCGCCGCCAAAGCAATCATAGGGTGTTGGGCATTGGCCCTGTGGCCATGCACCGACCTATTTCGACTTCACCTACTTCCGGCATCCCTTGATTCGCTGCACCAATCGGAAACCCACATCTTACAGATGCCTCGTTGGCTCGGAAGAACCAACAAAACAGGGTCCCGGAGCAATTGGCGTATTATACGATGCGGTTGCGGACTTTTATGCAGACGGCCCGATTTGGATTAGCCCGGCCCCTCTGTTTTCCTTTCCCTTACATCCTTACACGAGTAAGCTTAGATATGACAGCTCTTGAGATTCCAACACCGAACGGCCCTCTCTCTTTACTTTTGCATGATATAAATCTGAGACCACTTCGGAGACTGTCAGATACCCTCTCGCATCAACAAACTGTCGCCAATTCCTTTATACCCTCTTGACACTATGGCTAGCCCCCCTCCCGAAAAATCCCCCAAGCCGGGCCTCAACATCTACGGCTGTGCTGCCGTAAATCCCATCAAGGTGGTCATCTTAGCCGAAGAGCTTGGGTAAGTAAACAGTTGTGATTCTTCCGTTGGCAGACTTCTCTAAAAACTGATGACATGACTGACTGATGCTTCTTTTATCGCCCACAGCATCCCCTACAACTATGTCAACCTAGACCTGTTGACTGCCGAGACGAAGTCGGAGTGGTTCGTGGGCTCCATCAACCCTAACGGCAAGGCGCCGGCCATTGTGCACGTCAAGGACGACGGAACCTCGGTCACGGTCTGGGAAAGCGGGGCTTGCCTTCTCTACATCGCTCACGAGTTCGACAAGGACCATCGCGTCTCGTACCCCATCGGAACTCCGGAATATTGGTCCCAGATGTGCTGGGTGAGTTGTGCATTGCCTGTTGCTTTGCTTTGTTCTTTTGCCAGCACAGTTTCGAAGAGGGTGGGAGGAGAGGAGATGCTAACAGAAGTCGTCACAGCTATCTTGGCAGATCTCGGGCTACGGCCCCATGATGGGCCAAGCAGCCCACTATAACCGGTACAATCCTAGCAAGGAGACCTCGGAGTACGGGTCCTGGCGCTATACGGCCGAGTCCCGACGACTGCATCACGTGTTGGAAAAGCAGCTGGTGAGTCTTTTCTCTCGTCCGCTATTCACTATACAACGGCCTTGGGCTTCAAGCAAACGGGACAGGGACCAGTAGCTGACCCTGAGATTCCATGTAGTCAACCTCTGCCTTCGTCGCCGGGGACCGCATGACCGTCGCCGACTTCGCCATCTTCATCTTCGCGCACTCGGCCAAGTGGTGCGGCATCGACCTCGCCGAGTACCCCCACGTGAAAGCCTGGCACGACACGCTGGCGCAACGCCCGGCCTTCCAGCGGGCGGTGCAGGTGCCGAAGCTGTACCCGTTCAGCGACGAGGCCGTGTCTAAGACGGAAGGCGAGCAGTTCGAGTTCCTGAAGATGGCCCGCAAGTTCGGGACGCAGAGCATTAAGGCGGGGACGGAGGAGTGGAAAGGGAAGGTGGCGGCGTTGCCGTCGGACCATGCCAACTACGAAACGACCTAGAGGAAAGTGGAGTTTCATATCGACTGGACTGATGAGTACACAATTAGTTTAAAACAGAGTAGATAATAAAAATTTATGATCTCTGCAAGATTTGGAGCTTTTCTGTTCCAACCTCTTATTCCCACTCAACAACACTAAAACCCAACCCCAACACCGCCAATAACATATCTTCCACCGTTACCGCCCTCCCCTCTCTCCCCCTGTTCTTTTTCTTTCTTCTTCTTCTTTTTATTTTTCCTCTTCTTCTTTTTCTTATTTCTTTAATTATGTCTATAATCCCTTGCCTATCGTACCTTTTCCGACTTAAACTAAAGAGATAGGGCCAGACGCCGCCGCCGTCACATACAAAAAGGGGCAAACACGCGTCTTGGGGTTTGGAAATAACACATCAGAGCGTAGAAACGCTTGAGAATTTATAGAGGCCAAAAATCTGACCAGCTATTCTATTAAACGCTGAAAGTTGCATCAGATAATCCGAGTTGAACCGTATAACACCAGATTAATAAGCTCAGCACCCTGACAACGCCCCCCCTAACAACGCCCCCCCTTTTAAAGCTAAAACCTTTTACTTTAGAATTTAAATATCTAATTGAAGAAAAATATTAAAATTAAAGTCTTAATTGATTTATAATTCTAATCTATTATATTTTAAATCTATTATAAAATATAGTTAATTTAAGGTTTATTAATAGTTTAATTAACATTTATTAAAAGAATATATTAATTTAAGACATCTTTTAATATTTAAATTTCTTTTAAAACATAAAGTTAAAATTTTAAAATAGAATTTAAATTTAGAATATAAATTAAATAAATATATCGTTAAAGACTTTATATTAAATTTAAAAATTCGTTTATTATTTTATTTTATTCACTTCTTATATTTAAAAATATATATAATATTAGATAAAAGTATATAATTAATAGTTAAATAATAAAAATAATTGTTAAAGTTTTGATTTTTAAAAGTAATTATTAAACTTATGAAAAACAATATTATTAATATAATATTAAATAGAAAGCTTTTATAAATTTAATATTAATTATATATTAATTAACATTTAATTAATATATATTAAAAATAATAGTTAATTAAATAAATTAAATATCTACTTTAAAACTTTAAATTTATACGCTTTCTATACTATTAAAACGTTATTTAAGACTTTTTATTAAATATATATTTTATTTAAATAAATATAAATTAATTAATATACTCCTTATATAAATACATTATATAAAATCATTAAGTTTTTAAATCTATTTTAAATATTATTCTATTAAACCTCATATATAATATTCTATTAATAAATACTATAGATTATATTTAAATACTATTTTAAGGTTAATATAAATAAAACTAAAATATATAAAATTGTATATTTATTAAATATATTATAAAATAGGAATAAAATTAATAATAGTTTTATAACGTAATAAATTAAATGTTTAATAAATTAAATTATTAATTTTATTCCAAATATCCATATTAAAATTTATAAAATATTAAATATTATTTTATTCTATTTTATAAAAAGTAATTCGATTATAGTTTCTATTAATATATAAACCTTAATAAAGTAAAAAAGATTAAAAATAAAAAGATAAATTTTAAATTTAATTTAAACTTTTTATAATGATATTTATACCTTATAATCCTTAAATGTTTCTTAAAAAATTTAATAAACATATAAATATTTTAAATTATCTTAATATTTATCTTTAATATATAATATTATAATATTTAAATTAAATATAACTTTTTAACTTTAATAATGATAATTTAAAGTTTATTTTATAATTTATTTATTACTGTTCTATTCAATTATAATATATATTTTAAATCCTATTTTTATCTATTCTATTTATTTAATTATAAAGCTTTTAAAAAGACTCCTTAATAATAGGAGGGGGGCGTTGCTAGGGGGGGCGTTGTTAGGGTGCTGAGCTTAATAAGGCATAAACACTTGAATGATTAGGAATAAGCGCTGGGACGAGGAGAAATGATACAAAGAAAAGGAATATAATAAATAATAAATATCGATTACAATAATATATTAGAATATATGCTGTATCCTACAATACCTCACGTATTACGAAAACTGACACGTAAGTTAACCCTCCGAGGAGGCGACTCTATCCATACCGGCTGCTCAATATCGGCGTAGCTGCGTCAGACACGGCATTCTTGACCATTTAAGCGCGTCAGGATTTCATGTACTAGTAATCTTGCTACTGGGCCTTGCATTACACCTCTTCCATCTTTATTCGCTACAACTACGATACTATTAACACTTTCAATTGCGTCCTCAACCAACGCAGACATAATATCCAAGCCACAAGTTACTGCAAGCTGCATCTACCGCAGGGTTCCAAGCCAGGAACTGAGCCATCGTAATGCCATTCGCTTGGTCGATAGACCAGCAACCATCGCCGGACTGGACCTGGCGGTACTTCTGGCAGCCACTGGCGGTGTTGGGCATCTGGGGAGACGGGCCCGTCCCGGTCGGTGTCGCAGGGGGGCTGGTTGCTGGCTTTGTGGTGGTGGTGGTAGGCTTCTCCGTGGGCGAGCCCGAAGACACGCCGACACATACATAGTAGCCGAGCCAAATGTTGTCGCACGCGGCATCCACGGCGTGGTTCCAGGCCAGGAACTGCGTGGACGAGATGCCCGCGGCCTGCTCGATTGACCAGCAGCTGTCGCCGGACTGGACCTGGTGGAACTTGTTGCAGCTCCTCGTGATGTCGGGCATCTGTGGTGAAGGGCTGCTGGGTGCGGGAATGGACGGCGCAGTGGTCGTGGGTACGGGCTTGGCGCTGGTCGCAGCTCCGGGCACGCCCACGCAGACCCAGTAGCCAAGCCAGAGGTTAGAACAGGCTGTTGGATGAGGATGGTGGTCAGTATTATACAACTTTATGGAATCTCGCAGAGACGGTTAATGGGGCTTGCTTACTCGAGTCAATGAATGGGTTCCACGAAGCAAAGTCGGCAGCACCAATGCCGTACCGAGACTCTATGACAGAGCAGGAGTCGCCCGAGCCTACCAGGTGGAAGTTGTTGCAGTTGGCCGCCAGACCCGACTGTGTGGGCTCGTGAGCGGAAGACGGCGCGGTGGTGGTGGTGGCCGGGACCGAGGTTGTCCTTGTAGGCTGGGCGGTGGTGACTGTTGGCGCCCTGGCTGTGGTCGTCGTTGTCACGAGGGGCCCCGAGGTGACCGTGCCGATCACACAGTAGTTTTGGCCGGCGACCAAGTCACCTGGGCAAGAGACGCCAGGGTTGATGGCGGCAAAGGCATCCGGCGTGAGGCCCCAGGCGGCCTCAAACGACGAGCAGGAGTCGCCGTTGTTGGCACTCGTCTCGAAGTCGCACTGGACGACGACGGCCTGGTGGGCATGGATAACGCGCGATGCGATCAGCTGGGGGCCAATGGCCAGGAACAAGAGGGCGGTGATCCGGTTCATCATAGTGGTAGTTTTCAAGTGCAAGGCACCAAAGGCACAATCAAGGGGGCAAAGGGTGTTAGGAGAAGACGAGGAACAGTGTCAGGGCTGGATTGCTCGTCTAACCAGGACGTTTCACCAGATACGGCGTTGAAGCACTGGAATTGTATACGCGCATTGAATACTGTGCTGGCAAACAATTGTCAACAATACTGACTCCATACCCTGCGCCATCCCTTCGCGTAACCATTCAATAATTTTGTTATTTCTTCCTAATATTGATTTGTATCATTTCGCTTCTTTTCAAGTCAGCTCAATCTTACGATGCAACAACAATTGCAATTCGATAGAGATATAAAGACTCTCACGTTGTCCAATCGGACCAGGTCCCACTTGGGAACAATCGTTATCGTCGGTAAGTAGTTAGGGATGAAGAAGGACAAGGTTGTAATGGTCGTCTTATGATATTCAAGAGTGAAGTTGTATCCAGGTTACCCACGTTTCAATATGCTGCACCGTGATTGGCTCGGAATAGTTGAGCTTTCGGAGGAGTCCCCACCCCTGTCCCGCGGTGGCTCGTTGCAACCCTACCTAAGCGCTTAACATCCGAACATCATGCCTCGGTAACCTATTCCGGCGCTGTGACTGCGGCACAGTCAATGCTAAGGGCCTGGACGCACCAGCTCCGAAAACAAGCAATTCAGGGGATCCACACAGGTCTTTTCCCCTGAATCCCCGGCCTGGGCAGGGCTGCGTCAAAGGGACGTGCAGCGCCACTCCCGCCCTCCAAGGAATTGTCCTTTCCATATTCCTTCTCACTGTGTCGCACTGGATCAGGCCCTTCACACTTTCCGTTCTTTTTCACGCCCACTTGAACATTTTCACCATGGCTACGCTTTCGCGTGTGGTCGTGCTGCCTCTCGCGCTATTGTGCTGGGCGGCGCAAATTGGCGCCACGACCTTCCCGGCGACGGTAGAAATCGATTTGATCTTCCCCCAAAATGATACCTACGCGCCCACGACCATATTCCCCCTCGTGTTCGCCTGGCAGAATGCCGCGCTGGCGCCATCCCTCAACCCGCACATCGACGTGACCCTCCAGCTATACAATGGAAGCCGATCCGACGAGACGAACCCCAAGTCCTTCTTTCCCACGTTTGATTTCAACCAGACCCTCTGGAACATCAGCGAGCCCACCTTCGTCTACCATCACATGCTCAACTTCACCAGCGGCACCGGGGACGGTCCGGTGCACGTCTATTTGACTTGGGCCACGAATGCCGGCAACTGCTCCGACCACGGGCAGAGCTTTGGCGGGGACTACATTCAAGGTGGCGCCATCGAGTTCACCATGGCGAAAGGCGGCAAGCAGCCCGACCTCGTCGCGGCCACGTCCAACAGGGAAACCTGCAAGAACATTTCGCATGCCGCCTTCAACCTCACCGGCACGAAGCACGTCGTTCCCAAACTCGACCGGCCCTACGACACATGCGCCGTTTTCTCGGACGTGCAACCACGGCCCGAGGGCGATCCTTGTAAAGTCCAGGTCAGCCCCTCGGCAGCAGCCAGCATTGCGGCGGCTATCAAAAGCCAAGAGTGTGCGGCCCCCCGCCCCGTCATCGATGGCTGCAGTCCAAGTAGTGCGGCAGCAGGGTGGAAGCAACAGGTCGCGGGGTATTCGGTGTTTGGTAGTCTAATGGCAGCATTTGTGGCCATATGGAGTCTCTAGAGCAGTCGAAGGATCCCCAGTCACGATACTGCAATCTTATATGTTTATGTTTTAGCCTCTAAGCGTGTATATCTCGCAAGTCTGTAATAATGTTGCGTATCAGCCTTTGTAGCCATAATCTTTCTCACAATGTTACTCAACGACTAAATTCGATTTTCACTGATGGTACCCCAAAGTCACAAATCATATTGAATGCTGTTTACTGAACACGAGGAACACGCCCGCGACTCTTTTCTGTTCGTGTCCAGTGTTGATCCCAAGTAGGACACAACAATCAACACCGATTCGCCACCTTTGGGACGCGCACCGTTTGCCATTGCCTTGTACGATAGCACCCCTGAGCACCGCGACTAGTCCGATCCCGACCAGAGGGACCACCTCGGGGTTATTTGTGATTGCAATCTTAAATTGAATATAGTAAATACCACGTAAAGATGTCCCGCGGCGAAACTTGACGGACCAATGCCCGCATTAGATCAACTGCATAATCCTGCGCCGCACTCAATATACGACTTGTACTGAATTGTTTAGCGAACTCATGCTCGGTCTGGAAATGCTTTAATAGCAGGATCGCCAGAGCGCGGAACGTGCCAAGTCCGCTTGATCGGATTGGATCACACAGAAAGAAGTCTGATGATTACCGCTGTGTATAAAGTTCAATTCTTCGCTCCTTGAATTGTAGACGACGCAACAGCACGGCCATCGGTTCACTTGAGCCAATCCGTTCTTTATCTTACCGGTACGTTCTTTAAACGCGGCGATGCTTTCCCTTCCCCATCTAGCAACCGCCCTGGGCGCTGCTGCTCTCTTTCTTTCCCTTGGAGCCGTGGAGGCTGCGTCGGGGGTCCAGGCCAATTTGCGGCAGCCAGCGTCAGTCTCCTACCAAGGCCGCAATGACTGCCCTGCCCTCTGCAGCGTGTCGGGCCCCGACCCGGCCAACTGGACGGCCTACCGCCATCTGGACCAGGTGGCGTCTTGCCAACAGACCGTCTTCTACTACTTCTCGATCCATGATGCAATAGACGACAACAGTGTGCCGCACCGCATCTACGCCTGTGCTTCCTTCGGTGCCGTCAAGAAGCCGGGCATGGAGGTGAAGCAAGTCAAGCCCGCGGTACACACCCTCGAGAGCGCCTCGTTCAAGCTGGGCCGCTGGGACGAGAACGCCCCGCGTGGCATCGACCTGCGAGCCTTGTCCAAGGAGATGCGACGCTTCCTGGCCGCCGGCTACACGACCGCGGCCGAGAACAGACCACTCATGTTGTTCGCCCAGACCGCCAGCAGCACGGCCGGCTTGTACATGGGCAAGGGCCTGCAGTTTCCGTCCACGGCAGACGACGCACTGGCCAAGATGGAGAACGCGCTGTTCACGAGCAATAACACGGGCGGCACCATGGCCATGCAGCTGTGTGAAGACGGTTACGACAGTGACCACGTGTTCGGGTTCATGGCCACGAGCAATACCTCTTTTACTCCGGTCCAGCATGCCCTGCAATCCTGGGCGAATGCGACTTGCCTGACCTTTGACACGGAGAAGGAAATCTTTGGCAAAGCCATGTTCACGGCGCCACTGCTGCTAGCATCCAACCATACAGCCAACTCGACCGGGACCAACGCCACCTCCACTGGGAGCCCGTCGACCTCTCGGCGGGCGGTTCATGCTCGCGGTGGCTGGAAACGTACACTGCCCCGCTCCACACCGAAGCGCAACACGGATGGATCGTGCCAGACGTACACGGTCCAACTCGAGGATTCGTGCTGGGCCATTGCGGATGCCCACGGCTTGACGGTCGATGACCTCGAGAAGTACAACGAGAAGACGTGGGCGTGGAGCGGCTGCAACCGACTATTCGCCAAGAGCGTCATTTGCCTCAGCAGTGGATCGCCGCCTATGCCCGCTCCCCTGGCCAACGCCGTCTGCGGCCCACAGAAGCCCGGGACGACGGCGCCGGCTGGCGGGAATATGGACGACATCTCCCTCCTGAACCCGTGTCCACTCAATGCCTGCTGCGACGCCTGGGGCCAATGTGGCATCACGGCCGCCTTCTGCACCGACACCAACACCGGCGCCCCCGGCACGGCCAAGCCCGGCACCAACGGTTGCATCTCCAACTGCGGTACCAACGTCAAGATCGGCAGCAAGCCTAGCCAGTTCATCAAGCTGGGCTACTACGAGGGCTACGGCATGAGCCGAGAGTGCCTGTACCAAGATGCGCGGCAGATCGACACGAGCAAGTACACGCATCTGCATTTTGCTTTCGGCGTGCTGAGCGCCGACTACCAGGTCTCGACAGGCAATGCTCTCAGTACCTACGAGTTTGAAAGTTTCAAGCGTCTGGGCGATGTCCACCGCGTGCTTTCCTTTGGCGGCTGGGCCTTCTCCACCGAGGCTAGCACCTACAACATCTTCCGCAGCGGAGTGACCGCGGCCAACCGCCTTACCATGGCCACCAGCATTGCCAACTTTATCAAGGCGAACGACCTGGATGGGGTGGATATTGACTGGGAGTACCCCGGCGTAAGTTGAACCTCATTCCATGATGAACTAATTGACTTTGGATACTGACGGCTGTTGCTAAGGCCCCCGACATCCCTGGCATCCCCGCTGGTGGCGAGAGCGACGGCGCCAACTACCTTGCCTTCCTGGTCGTGCTCAAGAACCTTCTTGGGCCAGGAAAGACGGTGTCTATCGCGGCCCCGGCATCCTACTGGTACCTCAAGGCCTTCCCCATTGACAAGATCGCCAAGGTAGTGGACTATATCGTCTACATGACATACGATCTGCACGGCCAGTGGGATGCCAAGAATAGCTGGTCGCAGGAGGGCTGCCCCACCGGCATGTGTCTGCGTAGCCATGTCAATATGACCGAGACCAAGACGGCGCTGGCCATGGTGAGAGCCACCTATCTCCCTTTTCCTTCATCTACCTACAATCACTGACGAGTCTTTCTTGCTTCAGATAACCAAGGCCGGCGTACCATCCAACAAGGTCGTCGTTGGTGTCAGTAGCTACGGCCGCTCCTTTGCCATGGCGGATCCTGGCTGCCATACACCCGACTGCTTCTTCACGGGTACCGCCAGCCTATCCAACGCCGCCAAGGGCCCCTGCACCGACACGGCCGGCTACATCTCCAACGCCGAGATCTTTGATATCATCGACGGAAAGGCCGACGGCCCTTTGGCTACCCGACAGAGCCGGATCAACCAGAACTACATTGACCCCACCAGCCACAGTCGCATTGTCGTCTACGACGACAACCAGTGGGTCGCGTTCATGGACGACGGGATCCTCGCCCAGCGCGCCGCCGTCTACCGTGGGATGGGCATGGGCGGCACGACCAACTGGGCGACCGACCTGGAGACGTACCACGACGCGCCCGACACCAGCGCCTCGTGGGCCGCCTTCCGGTCCAGCGTGGCGCTCGGCGACGACCCGTACGCCGAAGGCAGCCGCACGGGGAACTGGTCGCGCCTCGGCTGCGACGACCCCTCGGTGCAGGGGCTCGACACCTTCTCCCCCGCCCAGCGCTGGGCCATGATGGATGCCCGCGACGCCTGGGCCGACGTCCGCCAGGTATGGACCGACATCGACCGGCCCAAGGGCTGGAACTTCACCAAGTCCGTCTCCAACACCATCCACGGGCCCGAGATGGCCTCCTGCGCCGTCATCCCCCACAACAACTGCGACCAGACGCTGCAGTGCGCGTCCTTTGTGGGCGGCAAGGCGGGCGCGGCCGGCTACGAGATCTGGAATTCCATGGTCATCATTCACGAGGTATGTACGAGGGAAAACCAAGGACCGTCGCACGAAGAAGCTGACCATTCTCTACCCCAGATTTATGAGGATTTTCATAATGCTCTCGTCGACGCCGCAGCGACCACTCTGGACCCGGCCCTCAAGGACTTCGAGAACTCCTTTGCCCCCATCCCGCCGCCGTTCGACAGCAAATGGCTGGATATTCTCTTGGCCGCCGTGGGTTTGGTGGGCACAGTCGCTGTTTCGGGATTCTTCAACACAGGCACGTACTGCCTCTTATTTGTGCCTGTCCTCGTCTATGATGTATACTAATTGGAGACTGCAGTTCTCAAGGCCATGCCGTACTTTAAGGTCCACTCGGTGTCCTACGACAACTATAAGGATACGGCCAAGGCCATGGTCAGCTTCAGCACTTCCATCGCCGGAACGCTTACTGGCACAGGAAGCGACGAGTAAGACATTTCCTCCCCTCTCCTCTCCTCCTCCCTGGGCATTTCTTCCATGCTTTGTTTACGCTCCACCTACTGACGAAACATGGCCTGATCCTAGCTCTCGATGGACCGCCAAGAAGCAAGACGCATTTTCCGATTACATGGGCCAAATAGTGACGGCCTGGGATATTGTCGGCGAGCAATCGCTGAAACGGCTATTCAGCGGCGAGCCGGATGATCTCGACCTCCTCACGACAATGATCTCCGACGGCAAACTGATCGACGGCACCGTCGACAACGTTCTCCTGTCCCCCGACATCACGGCCGGCGGCCTCACGTCCTCGGAGCTGGCGGGCAACCTCGCCAAGGCCCTGTTCGCCTTCGCCATCCCGCAGCTCTGGTCCGTCGCGGGCACGCGCGCCTTCGTCCTCGACTCGGGCTACGACTGCGGCGTCGTCGACCCGGAGACCCGGTACCTCAGCGTCGACGCCCAGCACGCGACGGCCGGCTGCTTCCAGGGCAAGCTGTACTACCTCGTGAACCCGGACGGCGAGGCCCAGACCTGCAACGGCGGCGACGGCGCCGCCGTCAGCTGCGAAGACAGCACCTTCTCGGTCCCGCCCGGGCTCGACACCCTCGACGGCTCCCGCTTCGGCGGCGTCCGGCTCGACGACCTCATCGCCGGCTCCGTGCGCACCTACCTTCAGAACGGGCGCCAAAACGGCGGGGCCGCGACGGACCCGACCAACGGCGGCTCCTTCGACGACCTGCTCGTCCAGGACGTGACGACCCCCGGGTACATCCGGATCCCCGTGTGTAGCGCCACCGTGGCCTTCACGGCGTGGGCCGACATGGAAGTGCACCCGGACGTGCCCAACTACCCGTGCTACGTCAAGCCGTCCATCAGCGACTGCGGGGACTCGACCTTCGAGGACCAGACCTCGGACGCGTCGCCGTCCGTCGCCGACTGCCGGGCCATGCTCGACAACATCCGCGGCACGCAGGGCGAGTGGGAGATTGAGAACGCCGTCGAGAGGCAGCACGAGATCGCGCACTCGCCCAATTTCGAGTGCAAGTTCGGCGTCCAGGGCAAGGGCATCCACGGCAACATTGATTTTCATGTCGGCGTCCAGGACATTGTGGATATTGTCGAGGAGTCCATCAAGCGGTATGGCAGTAGTGGCAAGGTCGGCGCCAAGGGCCGGATGAGCTGTAGGGGGACGGTGAAGGGGCAGGATGTCGAGTGGGGTCTGTATTAGGGCAATGCCTGCGCCGCTTAGACGTATTGATCACTCTAGCAAGATGGACCACAGAGGAGTATAGAACAACAGTTAGTCACCTGGGGCCAGAAAGGTCACAGGTTCCATATCAAGTACTATAGAACATTGTCCATTGTGAACCTTTTGTCTCCGCCCAGAGCAGAGTTGCTTTATCAGGTGGGCACCCGCCTTTGTCCATTTATCCCGCCCAACGGGACCTAACCCGGAACAAAGAATGGAGAATCCCAAATAATATGCTCGGCTCCGAGCGCCGTGTATTTCGGCCCCATTGCCATGATTTTATTTCGTCCACTGAGATATTGGAAAAACGGCTTCTTCGACAATGGGTATGGACCTTGAACCGAAGTTCGACAGGCAAATTACCGAATCTCATCTTATCACCTATTTCGCTACACGTCCGAACAACTTCCAACTCGAGCGGTTCCTTGCCAGCGGCGCGGGCGCCAATGCCTGGCTCGTGCGGTATCGAAAGCAAGCCGGCGATCGGTGGGGCCGAATCGTCCTCAAAACGCCGCTAGGCATCTCAGCAGCGGGCTATGACGAGGACCCGTTTGATGTGGGATTCGGCGTCGAGGAGTTCAAGGCAGAAAAGAACATACTGAACGTAAGCTCCTGGCCCCCATTCCCTCCCCTTCCCTTGCCTTCCTTTCCCGCTACTTTTGGCCATCCTCTGGCTACCACCATTTGCTGACTTATAGTCCCCTACCTCCCAGGCTATACGTACCAGGCATCTGGTCAAACTCGTCACGCTCTCCGACGCCGAAGATCCCCTGAAGCAAGACGGGCCCCGCGACTTCTTCCAGAGATGGATCTATCTCGAATACCTCCAGCACGGGACCCTGGGCGAGTTTGCGCGCAAGTGCACAAGACACGGCATTCCCCACCTACCCAACCGGCTGCTGTGGCGGATATTCCTGTGCCTGATCCGGGCGTGCGTCGCCATGGCCTACGTGCCCGACGTGCCGGTCGACCGCTACGACGAGAACGAAGAGCCCTGTGCTGTGAATACGAAGAGTGTCAGTTATAGCCACAACGACATGCATAGCGACAACAGTAAGTTTTTCTCTTAACTAGCAAACAGCTCTAGGATCTTCGTTACGGAGGGACTACTGATCACTAATTGCCTCTTTTAGTCATGATTGGCGATATGCTGAGTGATCCGGATGACGTGGAACATTTCATAAGTCCCGTTATCAAGTTCATCGACCTAGAGAATTGTGCTCAATAGTAAGTATGCCCTCCTTACCCCTCCAGCAGCCCAGAAACCACCCCCCTTGGCAAATAGAACTTCCATTTTCGCATTTCTACACGCAGTTCAAACACTAACGGCGCATCCATCCCATGCAGCCCCGGAGGAGAAGGCAAAGGCGTCCAGCGGAACCTGGAGAAAGTCGCCGAAAACATGATGGAGCTCATCCTCCTCGAGAGCACATACGACCTCGACCTCGACCTCGGCGGCGACAACGACCAGGGCGGGGGCGGGGGCGGGGGCGGCGCCGAGACGGACAACTCGGTCTGGTTCGAGCCGGGCTGGTACCACGACGGGTTCGCGACGGCCGCCAAGCCACTACTCCCGAGCCCGGACGCCATGATCCAGCAGATGCCGGCCCCCTGGCTCGACCCGGACCTGCGGCGGCTCCTGTGCGAGTGCGCGGCCATCGACGTCCGGAAGCGGCCCCGCCTGCGTAACGATTTGCTGCCCGAGGTGCTCGAGGCCGTCGAGCAGCGCGACGCGGACTACTACCGCGAGGATGAGTACTGCGTCGACCCGGACGCCGAGGAAGACGTCGCCGTCCTCCGTCTGGTGCAGCGCGTCCTGGGGGCGGCGCCACCGCCTCCACCCGGGACCGGGACCGGGACCGGCGAGGATGCAGAAGGAGATGGAGATGGAGAAGGGCCCGAGTCCATGGAGATTGATCAGCCGGCGGCAGCAGAGTCCAGTCGACGTAGAAACAGGGATGGACGGTCGGCGAGTCCGGAGAGCTCAGGGGAACGGCTTCGACGGTTCAACTTTCGCGCTAGATGATTTGTCGTTGCTTTGGGTATGAAAAGGCTTGTCTGACGCAGGGGTAACATTACTCGGAGAGAGTTTGGGTGTGGGTTTATGTATACAGGGGGGTATTGTATATAATGGACGCACATACTGATACATCTATAGTAAAGCATATAATGTCTTGAATGACGGTGGCAGACATGTTGTTCGCGGTGTTGGTGTTGTGGTTTGGTGTTGTCGAGTGGGAATGAGAAGTTGAAGAACAGAAAAGCTCCAAATCTTGGAGAGGTTGAGATTTCATATCAAATACTAGCGACACAGGAAGGAAAGAATGTGGTCTGATCATCACGGTTGGCACCCGAATGCTTACAGCGATATGGATTTGGATATGATTGCAGGCCTTGCCCGGTGCCAACGGATACACGGCTTGATGTAGTACAGGACACGTGTCATTCAGACAATGCGGTGCGGCGATCTCGCCTACAGGGGGGCATACCGACCACCATACCTGGATATTGTTCATGGCGGGCATGGTGTAGCGATGGTTTTGGATTTCCTCGGGCGTCTGATCAGATGGCAAGCAATTATGTAAGCATAAGGCACGTCACGTCACTCGTAGAGCAGTGCCACTCTTTAACTCCATGCGTAGAATGATAACCTCGAACCAAGCAGCCAAGGCAAAGCCTGGAGGTCTCCTTCAATGTGCCTGCTCATATTGGCCAGAGCGCCAGGTGATAGGTAACAGTGCAACGGAAGTGCATGTGTACGCACTGGTCCGCCTACAGCACATCGATGCACGTATGAATGGCACAGCAGTGCATGGATTGGTCGTATATATTCACCTACCACTGCTTCCTGATTGGGGGGGCTTCTGGCCTCGTATTAGATACTGGGGCCTTATATGTAGGTACACAGGTCCGTAACTTTGCAGGCAAGCGGTATAGGCTGCACCATAGTTCAATGCAGCAGCAAGAATGTGCAGTCAGTGGCCCAAGTTGTCGGGATAGCGCTTGCTCGAACGTTTATGCTAGCGGCTAGTGGTAGCTTCGTTGGCTCAGGTTATGAAGCTATAAAGCCATCGTGTCCATACCTCGCCGCTTCAGATACGATTGGTTATGGACTCGCGATTGGCGACTTGGGAGAGGCCCTACCGGTCTAGAAAAGTGTGTATGGTCGACTTTGTTTGAAGACTTTAAGGGAAAGAAAGTCATTTGTGTTTAAGGGGCCCAGGTAGCTCCTCTATGAATCTCTAGTTTATTCTAGATGCAGATAACGCCGCCCGGGAGTCGGATTGTAAACAGCAAAATCCACTTCGTGGTGGAGAGCTAGCAGTTGAAAGGGCTATTTGATGTTGTTCAATAACTTCCTTTTTGGGAATTCATGAATTAGTCTGGGGCTGGAGCTGTATAGCGGTCAGTATCGGCACATGCTGTTATTTCTAGGTCTAATCTAAAGTTCTAGCGCATTACGATGTGGGTTTTAGTGGTCGCGGTGCCGCTGCCCTGTGGGTTTTCAATTTCTGCCGCCAGCTGTCGTTTTTCATGATTTTGCTACGGCTCCTATCCCTTCCTTCTTCGGCTCCGACGGGTCCGCTCCCGTTGGCTTTTAGTCTGACCACCGCCATCTGCCATCCTCATGCCACGGATATGCCGAGCTGATGCCGGCGTGTGTTATGAGGCTTGGTTGACGTGGGACTCTGGTCACTGCCTTAAAGCGGGGGCACTTCGACTCGGCCGTTGTCAGATCTGGCTAGCACAGCCTTACGTATTGGCCACGACCATCTCCACCCACTGCCACGTTAATTGTTTATGAATATTAACATTAACGGGCTAAGGCGGCCTGCCGATCTTAATCTCCAATCAGCTCCATAGGGCTACATTGCCAGACCTCAAAACCTCAACACCTCTTATGGCTTGTTCGACTCGCACTCGTACGCAGCATACCACCCGCCTTGCCCCGGGTCTTTGGCCCGAGCCCTGTCAGCGAGAGCCACCCGCTAGTATTGGATCACCGCCGATCTTGTCCCGGCAGTCCCCACGGCTGCCCGTATTGACTCTGTGGGATACGTGGATAACCCCATCAATTACCCACGTACTCTCTCGATACGAGTAGGACGCCCCTGCTTTTGACCGCTCGACCCGCTACCACGGACCGTGACCTGTCGATCGCGAAGTGTCAGCCTCGAGACTCGTAATTCTTCGACAACTCCAACCACGCTATGACGGTTCAGCCCATGACGTGAAGCTCCAAGAGACAAGAGAGAGAGAGACACACACAGAGGTCCAGGCTATAAGAAAGAGACATCGTTCCTCCGAGTAGAGCTCTCCCTTTTTGTTGGCTCCTCACCACCATCACCACCATTCACTACCACTCACTACCCCTTGTACGCTTTCAACGCCTACGTATTTAATACCTACTTCTTAATCAATCGACTCAAGCCATTCTTTTGAACCCACATAACCTTCCAACACCAACCGATAAGATGCAGTTCAACTTGGCTATCGCTACCGCCATCCTGGCCTACGTCGCCCAGGCCGCCCCCCAGGGCGCCATTGCCCGTCGCGGCGACAGCTGCACCAAGACCTTCTCCGTCTGCATGGCCCAGGCCGGCTTCGACGCCGAGCGCAACCAGCAGTGCAACAACGACCGCGCCCAGTGCATCAACAAGTGCAACGTCGAGAGCGCCGGCGCCGAGCTGACCGCCTGCACCGGCACGACCAAAGAAGAGTCTTCCAAGCCCATGACGGGCGTCGCTCGCCGCGGTGACGACTGCACCAAGACCTTCTCCGTCTGCAAGGCCCAGGCCGGCTTCGACGCCGAGCGCAACGCCAAGTGCGATAACGACCACGCGCAGTGCACCAACACTGGCACCGCCGTCGCCCGTGGTGAGGACTGCTCTAAGACCTACTCCGTCTGCAAGGCCCAGGCCGGTTTCGACGCCGAGCGTAACGCCAAGTGCGACAACGACCACGCGCAGTGCACCAACACTGGCACCGCCGTCGCCCGTAGTGAGGACTGCTCTAAGACCTACTCCGTCTGCAAGGCCCAGGCCGGCTTCGACGCCGAGCGTAACGCCAAGTGCGATAACGACCATGCGCAGTGCACCAACACTGGCACCGCCGTCGCCCGTAGTGAGGACTGCTCTAAGACCTACTCCGTCTGCAAGGCCCAGGCCGGCTTCGACGCCGAGCGTAACGCCAAGTGCGACAACGACCATGCGCAGTGCACCAACACTGGCTCTGCCGTTGCCTAAATTCCCTAGCCGATTCGAAATCGCGAAGCCTTTGGGTCGGGCTCCCGAAACCTCGGGAGGCTCCGCCCTGGGCGACAGACAACAAAGAGACGAGGTGGTGTTGTTTTGAGAGGTATCTCTTGAATCCATCGCAGCAGGGGGCGGGCTGCTTGCCAAAAGTAATTGTAGATAGCCACTGTACATAGCAGATCAATCATGATGATGGTCCAAATCTCTCTGTTCTTTTCAAAGTGAATGTTCATCTGGCCAATATTCGACAATCATCTATTGTAGATTGGGTAGTCGTTTCACCCATGTGACTTGATGCCACGGTAAGCTATCAATCTTGAAGAACTCTTCGTCGAGCTTGCCGGTTGTCACACCACATCGTCCTGGAGATCAATACTCAGGGACACCCAGGAAGAAGCTGACCTATGCATTCGACCGCCCTAGGGTTGAGCAGCTGGCCATTAAGCTCGACCAGACCATTCAGATCATACAACTATCAATGCACGGACTTGAGCGGTGGGTTCCGCTTCTATCCCTTGGCAAGATTGCTTCTTTAATGGCAAACTGATATTGTTGCAGTGACAGGGGCAAGCCCCTTATTTCTACTAGCGTGCATGTCGCATACCACTGCTCCTGCGCGTGCTCCAAAGTACGCCGTTTTTGTATTTTCTCAAAGGGTCTTGCTTGACCTTCCTCGAGTCTCCGAGGGGGGAACCAAGACGACTCGAGGTTGCGGCTGCTGGCATGGTGTCAGACCATGGCACGAATCGGCTCGCGAATTCCTCATCAGCACCGTCGGGCCGCCGCCATCCGGTTCTTCACTTTCGAGATACTGGGCCTCCAACACACTTGTTGCGACGCCTCTCAGATCTGCGAATCCAAGGGGCCGTGGGAACCGTTCCGGGGCGACATCGTTGGTCGGCATGCTTGTGGTTGGAGGTGGTCTTGTTCAGAGAGGCTTGGCGTGAATCGGGAAAAGTGTAGAGAGATGAAACAATTACAAGGCTACCATATTCAACCGAGGAGCAGGCTATGTCAGGTGGCTTCTAATCAAGGCAAGCTGCACCCGACTATCCTCTTAATGGCGAAAGCGCTACTCCCACTAGTATATGCTGTACTATATAGACATACCGGGAATCACTCAGTGTTATTAGTATGATAATGTTTATTCCAATGAAATAATTTCCGATTGGATAAACTGGTATAAACCGGCCTGTCGATCATTCACCGCGTTGAGGATTATGCCAAAAACAGCGCTATCGCGATTAATCGGATATTATCCCAAGAGGTAGTGTTCATGTTTCATTAGGCTAGTCTAGCTATCAGTACCAGTCTTCTACTTTTCCTCGGTCTTCGTGGCCGCCTCGAGTGGGGCCAACGTCCGAGCCTCCCAGGACGTGTTGTTGAGCGTCGCCCAGGCCCAGTAGTCCTGCAGGATGTAGATGTAGTCCGCCGCGACGGCGGCGTACCAGTACTTGACCATGTAGGGGTACTTGCGGAAGAAGGTCGCGAAGCCCGGGACGGACTCGAGCACGTAGTAGCCGAGCAGCAGCAGGGCGAACCGGGGCCAGAAGAGGGCCGTGACGATCCACGCGAGGATGTGGACGGTCGAGATGACGGGGCGGAACACGCGCTCCAGCGTCTTGCGGGCCACGTATCCATCCTGCCAGATCTGGGGAACCTCGGACAGCGTCAGCAGGAAGTGCTGCACCGAGCTGCGCTCCCAGCGCATGATCTGCTTGAAGTACGCCCGGGTCTCGACCCGCGAGGTCCGCAGCACCGTCGTGCTGGGCGTGTCCTGGACCGCGATGGTCCAGCCGTGGCACTGCAGCCAGCGCGAGTCAAAGGTGTCGTCGCCCACATCGAGCCGGTGCTTGCCGCGCCAATAGTCGTTCAGGTACGCGGCGATGTATTCGGGATCTTTCACGATTTCGGGGCGGATGAAGCGCGACGTGCCGGCGAGGATGAAGCACCAGCGCGACTTGGCGTAGGGGATCTTTTGCGTCGGGTTGCGGTTGTAGGCCATGCGCATGGCGAGAACGTCCCAGGGTGAGAGTGATTCGGAGTTGCGACGGTCTTCGGGGACGTAGACGTCGATCATGGGACCCGCGGCGCCGACGGCGGGATCCTCGAAGCAGGCGGCCATGTCCCGCAGGTAGTTGGGGGACCACTGGATGCTGTCGTCGACGACGGCGATGATGCGACCGGTGGCATGGTTGATGCCCTTGACCAGCTGGACTCTTTTCCCACCATCCGGGACACAGACGACTTTGATATTCACGCCATACTTCTCCTTGATCAGGGCGAGGGCCTCATCTTCGGCGAGGAGTTTGCGAATGACTTCGACTTTGTCGTAGACGGTGCTGATGATGATTTCTTTTGGCTTGTTCAGGGCCCAGAGACGGAGGCAGTCCTTGAAGATGGCCGGCGTGCCCTTGGTCGGGACCACCACGCTGATGTCGGTCGTCTCGTAGGTGGGGTTCTCGAAGGCCCAGGCAGGCCTGTATCGCTCCAGAGCATCGAGGGAGATCAGGTTGTCGATGCGGCCCCATGCCCAGAAGGCGCCCAGGACGGTGGGCGCAATGACGGAAGCCATGTAAAGATGGGCTGTTATCAGACTTGATGGTTTGATCTAAAGACGCTTGTCGTAGAAGTGCTTCTTAATGATGTGAAGATGGTGTAATTAAAACGAGAAGGAGAGTTGTCTGTTAAGGCTCTCAAATAAATAGACCGAGTGACCCCCCATTGACCATGTGAATACTCTCGTACTTACATTCAAGCTGTCACAATGGCCATTAGAAAAATAGTTCTTGAAGAAAATTGATTCATCGAGGTTCATCAAAGACCTTTGACCTTCAACTCACGCACAAAACTTGCCGAGGGACCCACTTCCTGATGTATTCACACTGGCGACTGCCGACGGTAGTAGGCGTGGGATGACTTCGATCTTGTGTGTATTCAATTCCCAATTAGATCCAGGTACCTTAACCTTAATCGACGCAGAAGTTAGTGGGCGAGTATATATACAAAATGCCTAATAAATGAAGTTTGGTAAAGTCCCCAGGGAGGTTACATTAGCCACCTCCATCAGTATCTCTGTCACCTTGGCAAAGGCCAACTCGTCCAAGGTTTCCTTCCAGAGGGTGTTCCGAGAGCATGTCCCCGCTCTTCGTGTAGATCATCGGCGCCATGCTTCAAGTTGACATTATTAGTTAATAGAAAGGGGTAAAACTTAAGCACAAGAACGAGTCATTGAAGAAAAGGAAAAAGAAAAGTAATAGTAAGCTTACCTTACGACCTTCTGAAACGACAAGAACTGCCCGTGCGTCTCCGCCCCGTGCCTTACCGCCGCATCCACCATCATGCGCGCCCCCACGGCCGACGTGTGCCCGAATCCACGGAGGACGGCCTTGGACACGACCCCGGCCTTAGTGCCGTCTCGATCGCGTCCGAACCGCGAGTCCCAGACCGAACCCGGCGACGCGGCGTTGAGGACCGCGATAGAAGGCGGCACCACCGTAGCGAGCCGACGGAGGAAGAATTGGCCCAGCAGCTTCGACACGAACAGGCGGTCCCCCGTGTTCTTGGCCGCGCTGCCGGGGGCGTCGAGCGCCGGTAAGATGGGCGCCTGTACGTTCCCCACCGGGAACCGGCGCGTAAACGCGGCGCCCTCGGACGAGGTAAATGTGATACGCGTCGGCTTTGGCTGGTGGGGCCGGGCGGCCTTGGCGACGGGCAACAACAAAATGGCCAGGAGCGCCGTGGACAGGTAGTTGACCTGGACGATCTCGTCGTGGCCCGTCGTGGGGTTGACGGCGCGCCGGGCGGGGCCGATGCCGATGTTGAGGATGGCGATGTCGAGTCGCGTCAGCGTCCGCTTCGCGCGGTTGGCAAACGCCATGACCGAGCCGTACTCTGATTGGTCCAGCTTCCAGACCTCGATGTCAAAGCCCCCAGCGCGTCCCTTGGCCAGGTCGGCGGCGGCCTGGCGGCCTTTCTCCTCGTCCCGCACCGCCAGAATCAATTTGCTGAGACCCAGGTCCAACAGCTGACGGCTGGTCTCGAGGCCGACTCCCGAGTTGGAGCCCGTTACTATGGCCGTCTGGCCGCGCAGATCCACGCCCGTAACTACTTGGGGCTTGCCGCGGATCTGACTGCAGAAGTAGCGCGGAAAGGTGAGGGGCTTGGCTGAGCTAATGGCGGACGTGGCTGTAGTAGACGACGCCATGGTAATAGAAAGAAAAAAAAGGTAATTGAATGCGGGAAATCACGACACAATTGTCTTCCTGTCCTTTGTTGGAAAAGGCGCAAGCCAGAGGACCGGGCAAACGCCGGGCTGTGCTGGGTATGAGAAATCTGGAAAAAGGTCCAAGTCGCATGCCTTACGAGACATGGACTGTCAGATCAATAACGACCTGCCCCGCCCTTTTTTTGCTGTTGGTTCTGTTGCCTGCATCGAAATTGGCAATCTAATGCAGCAATCCCAGCCAAATGGGAGGCAGTCGGAGTTCGGTTGATATCAAACTTCCATCGGGAGTGGGGGTGACCGCCCTATTGGTACAGGGGGTACTACATCCTTTGTCTGGATGCAACCCAAGGTATTTGACCCCCTGGTCCGCAGCCTTTTCGTTGGGTGGGATCTCGCTGACAGTTACCCCAAGACATCGTAAGTTCTAGGTGTCGCGTCCAAGGTCGCAGCAAGTCATGTGAGCATCAATGCACACAAACATTGCCCAGAAACGGGCAAGCCATGACTAGGGGCGCAGTTGCAACCACTCAGCCTGCCGATCTTTGGTTTCCATGCGCATGCATATGAGCCAGCCTGCTTCGACTAGACCCCTCGAACCAGGCTGGTCAGCCTAAAGACCTTGTCTTCGCCATCGGCGCTTGCTACGGCTCATCCCGTGTTGACGTCGAAATAGGGATAGCGTTCGTCCGTAGCGTTGAGCCCCGAGCGCGAGCAGCACTACTCTCGTCAATTTTGACGCACGCCAATGCGAGCCCATCAATGACCGGACGAAATTGGGTGCGAGTGATCCTACACTGCATATGCGCCCAACTACACGACGTTTCAAGACCAATAGATACCTGCCTGTTTGACTAAAAGCCGCTTATTGTAGATATACCCTAATTGTAAAAATGATCTCTATACATATATAATTCCATGTATCCCCTTGATTGCCAAAAACGACAATGACAGTGAGGCAAATGTATACCTCGGTTTATCCTGTTACCTCCGCGAGTAACATGTTCCTGACGGCTTGAACTTTCACCATCCGAGCATATCTGATATTCTAATTCGTTTAAAAATCGGTCCCACTCTCATTGTCGTTTTTGGCAATCAAGGGGATATCGTCAACCAAAGTAGTCAATATACTCTTTGGTGCAACTGGTGTGTCACTTGGTGATGCTCATCGTCCCATATCCAGAGTCCCTTCACTGTTTAGGACAAGAATACGAATTGCCATTACCTTTGGTTTACCAACTGATCAAAGTCCTCCATGCAAGATCGCGTGCTGTTGCCGTGAGAGCTGGTCTAGGTCTGGGGGTAGTATTATCTTCTGTACCCCGGACACCAAGTGCAGGAACACCAGGTTCGGGTCACACAGCCGCTGCACCTCTTTCAAACGACGCACGTTGTCCCCGCCATACGTCGGGGTGACGGGCTGGCGGCCGCTATGAGCGTCGTTCATGAACAAGAAGTCCAGCGCCACACCGGCATCGATGGCGGCCTCCCGGATGCTGCGACGCAGCGAATAGGCTGCCGGGATTGGCACGTTATAGTCTTCCTCGGAATTAGATCAGGCCACACTGAAGGACCATCATGTCTGGTTGACCTCCTGCAGGCCTAGTGCATTTCCAACGCCGCCGCCATTGCTGGTCCGCCCGGCCCGGATCGCGCTGGCGCTGGCGCTAATGGGCTGCACCGCGGCGACCACCGTACCTCCCTGTTCGCCTACAGTGGCGCGGATCTCCTGGGGCGTTGTGGACAGTGTCGATTGCTTACTGTAAAGCTTTCCATCTGGTATAAGCGACTTTCGGTGGTTATTCCTTCCTATTCCAGTGTTTATTCCACCATGTATCAGTGTCTTTTAAGGGACTTGAGAAATGGAATAACCGCTTGATCACGAAGTCTCCATTATTCCCCTCTCGAGACATCCTGTTCACTCCAGGAGGGGTGAATGCTGATGCCGAGATTCGATAGGTAAATCTACCCATGTACTACGCCCAGCGCGGCACAATCGCGGCCGGGAACAGAGAAATCAGCCGATGCAACGTCATGAAGCACGTCTGCTCAGATGCGGGCTTCGGAGAGTTTAGAAGGGTGCAAAAGCCGTTGGCCACTCTACCGGCTTCAGGTAGACAAGGATCAGCATGAAGGTGTTGTTGGTGGGTTTGAGGTTGACGATCATATTCGCGTACGAGTCCTGGTCCGGCTGCGTCTGGTATTCGTATAGTACTTCTAGCAACAGATGCTTGAAGATTTGTACGCCGCCCCCCATAGGCGTTGTTCCAGCGGGCGCCTGGTCCCAAAGAAACAAGGCCAGCTTCCGCATCGTAGGATACGTGATTGATTTGCTTCAAGGCGGCCAGAACTCCAGTACCGATGTTGGAGTCGCCTGGAAAAGGTGAGTGACCCCCGAGCGGATGACAAACCTGACGTGGTTCTTGACGAGAGCCTTGACTAGTGAAGCGACTTGCACGGCGTCTACCGGCGTCGCAATACAAGAAGGATGCTTCCAAGCCGTTTGGGACCAATACTCCTCACTCAGAGATGTGTATTCCGAATCCACCGGCAGAGAGACCGAACCGCTGCTGAAGTCTTTCACACGTAGCTTCCGCACGATCGTTGCTCACTGCATCTATCCCGCATGTTGTATGCTGTTTCGCGCCGCCTGTACGGTACGCATGGAATATCACAGAATCAGAAGCGACCTCAACAACGGTGGCTAGCGAAAGGATGGTGAAGATTGACCTACTCGCCGGAGTCTCTGGGGAACCCTTTCTCGCTCCTTTGGGCTGCTGCTGTTGCCGCCTGTTTATCTCATTGCGATACGAGTTGAAAAACCGCGTTGCTAGATAGTCTCTAGCCTGAAACGATGCGTGGATGTAGTCTTAGAGGAACCAGAAAAAAAACTTTTGCGTTCAAAGAACATCGTCTTTTTCTAACGTAGTAGCAGCCCATCAACTCGGTGGTTCAGAGGAGCTTATCCTGGTATGATGACCCCTGCCCGTCCCCTTGCGACCTGGGGGTCCCACATATTATCCCTATTCGGCCAGTACGCTTATGCGGACTGTGCGGCCGAGGCTTTCAAGCGGCAGCGAGAATAAACCATGCTTCTCCCATTGACAGCACCTGTCTTGATTATTCCACTTACTCCAGATTATAACAGTGGAATAACAAATACTACTGTAATAATATTCTGTAGAACCTCTAATTCTCGAAGAGACTTGGCCGGTCTATTGTCCTAGGGGCTTTGCCGGGACTCGCACCGTAGGCGACAATGGGGTTCTCGTCCAATTTTTCCTGCTTCCCACAGTTTCTCCAGATCTTCCACGTTCCACTTCCGGCGAAGAGACGTACAGATCTCCACCACTCTAATGATATGATCGCAATGTCCTGCAATTCAAGTCCTAATCTGCGTGGCTGTGCAACTTGTTGGGGTCCAGACGCGAGCAGCCGTTCGTCGTGATGCCTCATTGGTGGTGTTACACGGCCTTAGCTTAGGCTTCCGTGCATACAAGGCAGAACGGCATCTCCCTGGCGCAAGGACGATAATGCCTCGACCTTCGCCGTTGGGCGTACTATCATGCATGGTATGTTTACTGGTCTAACCGATCGAATCAGCAGCGAGGTCGCCAGCCATTCTGCTTGGCCAGCAATGCTTTCCAACTCTAGACAGGCTAAATACACATCGGCATCTGTTCCTTTTCTTCCTTCGGTGGGTCACTTGGGCTGCGCCCAAATACACCTCTCCACTCCAAGACTCTCAATCTCCCACAACTTTCCATGCTTACTTTCTATCCCCGGCCAACTATGAAATGGCGCACGTATACCCCTATGAACCTATTGACCTTTCCACAGACGCTATCCGTCTCCTTCGTCTCTGCAAAGACGACTTTGGAACTAGTATTCGTTGCGAGATCTTCGAAGCATTCATCGACGACAACCAACGTCTTCCCTATGAAGCCCTCTCCTACGTATGGGGCCTTGGGGGGTCCAAGCCTTGGCTCGCTGTTACCATCAATGGTCACGATGTCACTGTCACCGACAACCTTTTCGGTGCCTTGTATAACCTACGGCAAAGCGATCATGACAGGATCCTTTGGGTTGATGCTCTCTGCATCAATCAGGGAGATAATAAGGAAAAGGGGCATCAGGTGCGACAGATGAAACATATCTACAAGAGAGCCGAGACTGTGCTCGTATGGCTCGGGACTAGTTCTACGGAAGTAGAATATCTAATGGCAAGTCAAATCCGTATCGCCCACAAATGACGGGGGTCTTACAGACTAACCTTTGTGGGAATACAAGGACTGGATGACCAACATTGAAAGAGAACTCAGAACCTTCAACTGGCGCAACAAGTCATTAAGCGAGATTCAAAGTATATTATTGCCGAAGTGGTTGCCAGTCGAGGCCAAATACGAAAGACTGAATACACGACGAGCTTCTACATTCATCCAGTTGACCAATAGACGGTGGTTTCGACGAATCTGGATTATCCAGGAAGTTGGTATGGCGGAAAGGGCAAAGGTTATATGCGGCCGTCGAAGCATTGGCTCAAATACGTTCTCACTAATACCTTCACTTATGGGTGTTAAGATGGACTTTCTTGTTCACGCAGTACTTGAAATGATGCCAGGGTGGCTGAGGCTCCAGTCACCTTCGAGCCAGGATCGTCGACTCATAACCCTTCTTCGCCGGTTCAAAGATAGCGAGAGCTCCCTCCAACAGGATCGAGTCTACGCTCTCATAGGCCTTGCATCAGACACCTTGGATTTCCCCGTTGATTACGATATCTCCTTTCAACAACTGATTTCCAACATTGCCCTGAGGCGGCTTACTGGGTCCTTCCACCACAACATCCCTCTTAAAGTTTCTTACGACTGGTTTTTGGCCGTGTACCAGGAGGGAAAAGAGTTATTCCGCTCCCTATTCCATCAGGTATTGGAAGCTCGACGTGCCGATATCCTACTACTCATGGTACGTCGAGCACCGCAGACCCAGCGGTATATGATTCTCGAGATGATATCGCACTACGACTACCCAGCCCTCGACGCCGTCATATCAGAGTTCATACCCCATCCCCTCAACTGGCCAGCCGGAAGTTCGGACACAGTAGCATTAACGGAGGCTTTCTACGCTGCTGCATTATTGTCTTGTAACCTCTTCCTAACGAGAAGTATCGCTGCCGTGGACCATTTCATCGTCGATGTGAACACAATGCGCCGTATTGTAAGACGCGAGCGGATATCGACCCCAATGAGAGAGGTAATTTCGGATACAATCAAGTCAAGTCTTCGACGACTAGTCCAAAGACACCGTCAGTGCTGTGGTATGGCTAAAAGTCCTCTACATGCCTACCAGCCAACGTGCTTTGAGCAATGGACTCGTCAGATGCTGCCGCTTGTCATGCGTTTCGAAGACGCCGGTGCCACCAAACTTTTGCTAGAAGAGGGCCAATATCCGGACACAGAAGCAATAAAGCAGGCTCGGACTCATGCTATCCTGATAGCTTCCAGAGGAGACAATGATAAGGCAGAAAAGAAACTTGTCGATTTTGCCACGGCAGAGTTGTTTTCGGACCTTGAGTTAGGCAAAAATCATATGGATGAAGAATTGCTGAGTTCTGTTGAGTTGAGTAGTCGGGATTACTATTCCTTTAAACATAGGTTGGGTGGAAAGGCCCCCTGGGAACACGAGTTGGGTGAGGCCGAAGATGTTCTGGTCGAAGAGGACTATCTTGACAAAAACGGATGTTGGCTCGAGAAATGTCCATGCAACATTAAATAGACTTCAGCCCCCGAAATTCGAAAATGCCATTTTAGAGAAAGGGGGGAGGTGGGCATTCATGGAACTTAGAAGTCATATGCAATATCTCGTATTGGACCCATTGCAGTATTGTTGGTGATACATCACATGTACATCCCATTGATGGCGAAAGGGCTGCTCCCCACCAGAATATGCTTTACTGTGTCCTGTGGATTGCTTAGTGCTATCGGCATAACGTTTATTATATTAATACGATATTTATCTAGACACATTGGGACAAATTAGCTTACCGATTATTCACGGGAAGTATTATATCAATAGCAGCGTTTATCGCCATCAAGGCGATATAAGAATTAACCATTCCCAAACAGAACAGCATTTCCCTCACACCTCCTGCACCACATCTCCATCGCTGCCCTTATCCAAAACCTTGATACCACTACTGACGCCCCTCCGCCGAAGGTTGCCGGCCTCGTCGTGGGTGTCGTCCCATTCAGCCAGCTCAGCTTTGGGGACCCGAACCAGGTGATGCGATTTCGCCCCGCTGTCACCAATGTCGATAATCTCGGGACGGATGGCGTATCCCTTCCATTTGGGGATCCAAGAGATCCAGGCCTTGTAGTAAACGAAGCATCCGACAATACTAGAAATGACTGTGAGCAAGGTTTGCTGTACATGACTATCTTGAGGGGCATACGGAGAGACATTAAAGGAAGGAAGGGGGAATGGGTTCAGAAGAAGGAGCAGCAAAGGGAAGAGCTTACACCGCAATGCCCACCAAGCAGTAAGTCGCATAAAAGAAGCTCACATTCCCCGCATAGATACCCCCCTTGGGCGGAAACCAAGGCATCACCAGCACGTAAACCTGAATCAGGATGAAGAAGACGACGGCGACGTCCCAAGCCTTAAACTCGGGGCGGTGCCGCGCGCCGACGATGCGCTTGTGGTTGCGGCGGATGATGTAGAGGCCGGCCGCCATGAAGAGGAAGAACATGCTCTCCGGGTACGATTTGAGGCTGACGACGAACTGGAAGGCGTCACCGGCGGGTGGGGCGACGATCATGACGAAGGTCACGATACACTTGAGTAGGTAGGGGCCGATGGGGGTCCCGAACGGTTTGGTGGTGACCCAGAACTTGGGGAAGGGGAGGACGCCTTGTCTGTGGTATGACATGGCTTGGGTCAGAGAGCTGCGAGAATGGTGTACAGTAGGGGTGGGAGGCTTACCGTCCAATCTCTCGGATCGTGCGCGATGATCCGATCAATACGGCAAGCAGGTTACCGAAAGCACTGAGCAGCACCAAGACGTTCAGTGCCGTCTCTGCATGTCCCTCACCGAAGACAGCGGTGAAGAACACGCCTGCCGCGATCTCCTTGGACTTGCGGAATTCCTGCTTCGGTACTAAGGGGTGCACGTGAATTAGCAAATGGCACGATGTGTTACGTGACGCAGATTCGGTCAATCAAAACTAACCGGCAGCGAAGTAAGCGATATTGCACATGAAGTACAGTACCGCGACGATGATGACCGAGATGGTGCTGTTCCTCTTCAGCGTCTTGATGGGATTCTTGATCTCGGCCACGACGTTGAACGCGTTCGAGTAGCCCGTGTAGGCGAAGATGATGTTGACGAGCGCGTTGGCCAGGTCGTTGCCGTTGTCGGTGGTGCCCTCGAAGCCGTTACGGAAGTTGGCGTGCGGGTCGGGGACGCGCTGAGGCGAGACGTGACCGCCGAGGACGACGAGGCCCGTGATGCTGATGAAGACGAGGGTGATGACTTTGACGGCGCCGAAGACGTTCACGGCCCACAGCGAGTACTTGTTGTGGGCGATGACGCAGATGACGGCCAAGGTGTAGGCGGCAACGGCGACGCCCTTGGTCTCCCATTGCGTGGGAGCCGGCGCGCGACCCGCGATGCGCCACACGTAATTGGACAGCACGATGGCGTTGCTGCTGGCGAAGGACAGAACCACGGACTGCACGGCGAAGGCGACGGGGAAGAAGTGCCGGGGGCGGGTGTAGGCCTGCTCTAGGTAGACGACCTCGCCGCCGCTGCGGTTCGGGAAGTAGCTAGCCAGCTCAAGGTATACGGCCAGGCCCGCGAAGGCCATGATCGCCCCGATGACCCAGTAGATGAGGGCTAGGCCGATGGAGCCCGTGTTGTTCAAGATGGTTCCGGCTGGACGAGAGTGATGCCATAGTCAGTGCTGTATACGTGCGACAGGACGGCCTCTGACCTCGTACTGGGGGACAAGGGGGTGTTGGCGGCCAGGTATAGCTTACGTGTGGAAAAGATACCCGTCCCAATCATTTGGTTCACATTAAGGAAGATGACTGTAAGCCAGCCGACGTGGTATCCCAGTGGCGACTTATGTTCCACGGGTGCGCCGACGGCCTCCTGGTAAGTCGCAGCCGAGCCATTACCCCCTTGAGCCTTGGTGTAAGTGAGACCTCCATCCTTGACGACGGATACATCCGAGTTCGATGCGTTGACGTCCGCCGAAGGGGCTCCGGCATCGGGTTCGGACGCCGTCCGTTTCGACCAAGACGGCATACCGGGCAGGCCGCAATATGCGTCAACCGATGCAATGATGTTGCGATAAGGTTGATGGAGGGGTATGGGCGATTGAAATAGTGTCGCGTACTTTCATAGACTTTTGAGGTCCAATGAGCGACTGGGGGACATGGGATGAGCAAAACCTTCCTGACATGCTCGGCCCATGGCGATCAGTGGTTGATAAGTGTCGCCGTAGCCTGGCTTTGCCAATCGCGTGCTTTGCCTCCATGGTCACATCCATACGCGGGTCACGACAGCCAAACCCTTTCGGGCCATGGGCAGCGTATGATAACAGCCTTGGAGTGTTCCTGGGATCCAGAGACCTTCCGGAGTGAGCAGTGCCAAGGAGCTCCCTAAGGCTCCTGTTATGCAGATGGCGCAAATGCCATGTGGTGCCAAGAAGCACGCAAGCGGCGAGATAGATTGCGACGGGATCTTGGTCGCTGTCGCCAATTGACGCGTTTCCCATTGGCTACAAGTCCGTAGGCGGGTTGTAGCACAGCGACGAATGGGAATTCGCAATCTGGGAGGCCGATGACGAGCTAGACGCACAGTGGCACTCTTGACCAAGTATAAACATGAACAGAAAGGCCGGAGCAAATTCCCAGTGAGTTAGTTGTATTAGACTGCAGGGAAATGGAAAATGAAGACAATGAGTCGGTGATGTACCATTGCATCAATCAATGACTGGATTGTCGCTCATTACCTACTCGATATCCTTCATCATGGTTGCATATTGATGTTGATCTGACGGGGCACGACGACAGACCCGACCGTACCTAAACCGACAAGATGCTTGCCACGATTTCAAACGTATGCCGCGACCACGCCGAGAAGCCTTGTATCCAGAATCAGACTACAGGCGCTGTCTGGATGCATCGCTGCGTTGTCGCATGCCGCGTGACGAAGTAACCGACCGACGTTGATAGGCCTATATGGATATTTGACTGAGGGCCAACGTTGTCTGGACATTCTAAGATCGAGTCGCCGTTTCAAAGAACGGATAGTGTGTGCAACTTGGCCTTGACCCCACCGAGGTCTTCGTATTCGGTCTGCATCTTCCCATTGGAACTTCGAGGTGCGGTTGAGATTATGTCCATTCAGGTTATCGGCAAGTCAAGTTACAATCGAAGTGTCCGCCAAAAAGAAAGAGCGAATTGCCCTTTCTGAAGGGTAGATAAAAATGCAAAAACATACAACACCGAGGATTCCCAGGTCGTCACCGACCCTAGTACTAATTCGGCTCTCTGCTGCTTATATATGGGAGAGCGGACGGGATCCCTAGTGTTCAGCAGGATATGGTCGTATGTGAAGGAGTCAGCTTCAATGGGCCACTATGGAGTAAATTCAATGGTCATTATCCTCCTAACCGTTGGTGCAGGTGCCGTAGCCCTGAACATCCAATCTTCAAGATTGAACAGCTCCTGTACCCCCAGCATGGGCTGAGGCAAGACAATTCTAACGGGTTGATTTCGGTATCGTTATGCTGCTCTCACGAAACAAATAAACATCTTATTCTTGAAGATAATCAAGAGAGCCTTTGTCCTCAAAAGCGAACAGCCACTTATTAATTAGGGCGCGCTGGATGACTTCGGTGGACAGAGCATGCCATCTCGATTAAGCTTTGGCCTGCGGGCTGTCATCGCGAAGCTTCCCATTAGTTTTGGTCTAGCTCCTGTTGAACCTCCACAATCACTGCGACTTTACGGCAGTTGACCGTCGATGCACGGAGTAATTGTTGAGAGATGGACTGCATATGCGCTCAAGGATGGTTCAGATAATCTGAGTGGCGCGTAAACTCGCCTTCCTCGGCCGCCGCCGTGGTGTGCCTGTCCGCCTCGGGGATACGATCCCAATCCCAGGATGGAACGGCCAACAAGCAAGGGTTTCCCCCGCATACCAAGATCCCACTGCGCAAAACGAGATATAGCTCCGCCCCTCCCCCGGGATGCCAAAAGCAATGCCATGTAACCTCACAACAGGAATTGATGCCTTCAAGTATGCCACTCGGCCGTGTTCTCCATCTCAATCCGGTCTCGCACGCCAATGAAGGTGCCCGGATCCCTGCATCTCCGTTCATCTTCCCGGGCTCAGTGTTGACAAGACACCAAGGTCGCAGCGACGACGGATTCCATGTAGAAGATAGATGCCTGTCCATGAATAGCGTCCTCGATCTACTATTTACTTTCCCGACTTAATCTGGGGGATCTCGTATTGCAATGCTTCTTCGCATGTGAGAGCCTTGGAGATGCTTGGCGTGTTTATATAAGGGTGCATGTTTCCCGGTCTTCTCTGCTGGCCTTCGGAAGGGATCCAGCCAGGCATATTAATACATACTAATATCCAAAGCATCAGCATTCTACCTCTACAAGATCCCCTCCAACTCCGTGCATATAACTCCCCCCTTCACCGAGTCACCACCCAACATGCAAGTCCTCGCCATCTTCGCCAGCCTCGTCGCCGTCTCGGTCGCAACCCCGACCCCGATCGAGGTCGCCGCGGCCGAGCTAGCATCCCGCCAGGCCGCGCCGGCAGCCAAGTGCGCGGACTGGGGCAAGGGCTTCGGCGGCAGCCTGCTTCTGGGCCCCACCGACGCCCAGGCCAGCCGGTGCTGCATCTACGGCGAGTCCATCGCGCTGTGCTGCCGCAACGACCCGGCCCTGGCCCAGGACCCCTTCTGGTCCCGGTCTCTCGAGTGCTCCAACCCCTACTGGGCCAACACCACCATCTGGGGCTACCTCTACAGCTGCAACACCGATCCGGGCCACTATTGCAAGCCGGAGTGCGACGGGGTGCCCTACCTGTATGATAACCCGAAGAACTGCCCCAAGTAGGAGGCTGGCGTGACGGCGGCGGCGCAGGGTCAGGCGTACAAGGATGGGAGATATGAGCAGAATATGTTAGCTTGAAATGGCGCCTTTGTCATTCATCCGTGTATATACAATGACATTCTGTACGTAATACGGACACGCCCTCGATGCTTATGACAACTGCTTGTTCTTGTCCAACTGTGATTCAGGGCCAACTCGGCCCGGTGATTCATCCCCTTGGGCTACAAATGTCTCTGACAGCTCCGCCATTCCGCTTCTTGTAGAATTCATCTGGCTTTGCTTGAGTATTTGTTTTTATTCTCGAGGTTCATCAATGGCAACTACCCCGGTGCCGTTTCGGAGGACCTATAAGGAACTGCCCTATATTGTGGGTGCCGGCTTCACCGAATCTGATGAAGAATAGCTCGTGAGCAGCATATAGAGCTGATGGTTCCTCTTTGGGTTTCTTACTGCACATATTAGCATCCACTGGTTTAGACACAAGGACAAGCACTCTCTGCATCGTCGAGGCAATGAGGATATGGATGGCTGCCTATTTTCATATGAAGACCTTTGAATCTTTTGGTTTCTCGAGTAGGTTGGTCACTCCAAACCATTTCAAGTTTCAGATCCTCCAAATGCATATCAGCATGCGCGTCGCAGGCGGCCGCCTATTTCGCTGGGATGCGGATGAATCCCTGCGAATTGTTGGACAGCTATTGGTGCCCCTTGGATGTCCGACAAAGAGAGCCAACCCAAGCCACGACCCCCACGCAAGGGAAGGAGACAAAGGGCACTCACTGGGGACGGGCTAGTCGGCAAGAGTCGGCCGTTTGGATGGGATCGAGTATCCAGTATAAACTTCTGACAACAGAATTGCGGCCTGATGTACCCGTGGAAGGTTCGATAGGGGGCTTGACAGATTCACAACACTTGAACCCGTTCATGAGATGATAGTAACCCAAAGCGAGGAGGTAATGAATCAGAGCAACTAAGTTGCCATATTATTTATCGCGTTATATTTCGCTAAGCAGATTTATCATCTACTTCCCTCCGGCTTTGGAGAGCCATTGGCTGATGTTGGCGGTACGTTTACACAGGAGAAAGGTGAGCAAACCTCCAAATCATCTCGTGCGTGTCAAATCGCCGTAAGATAGCCAACTGGCTCGAACCGATGTGGGTGAAGATCACTCGCAAAAGAAGGATCCAATCTTGGTGTTATGAATCGCGGGTCTTCGAGAGCCGCCTCGGTAGTAGCTTCAATGAGCTGAAGGTAGGGCCTAGGACTCAATAGCTTGAGCTGAGCTAACTGATACTGCATGTAATCATGTGTGCAGGTTCCAAGGGTGCTCTAGTTGGAATTAGACGAGCAATCTTACATTGTTGGGCAGAGAGATCCAGATGGGGCGATGACATCAGAGAAGTTGTCGCGGGTGGGTAAAAGAGTGGGAACGAAAAGCACGATAGACATCCAGCCTGTATGGCATTGGACGGAATGGGGAACGTTCCAAGATCAATTTCGCAGTTGTAGCAATGTGTGGTCTTCTTCACTGGTAAGTTGGTGGTACAATTAGCTGGGTAGTGGCGTCTTCAAGCCAGGGCAACTTCGATTTCCTTTAGTGTGTAAATGAATGGCAGACGCTACACCAGCATCCTTGCTGGGCAATCACCGCTTCGTTTTATCCTTTCTTGACCAGCATGGTGTCATGTCTTTAGCATTGCTGTTCTGGGATCATTAACAACAAATGATGGGTGGGAGCCGGAGAAATGGCCATTTAACATCGACGCTATGCGTTGATGGGATCCAGACATCTGCAACACGGGACTATCGGCGCAAGATAATGTTGGTTTACGCGAAAATCAAGGGATAGGTCGTTCAAGGACACACAGATCACAACACAGGAATAGCGATAGAGAAGGACTAGTTTGATGTTGTTCTGCCTTGTGGCAATGACTCAATTCATCTCGGTCATAATGTGAGAAACCATGTCATAACCCAGGACATGCAATCAAAAGCAATTCCGTAGTGACCCGTTTCCCTTTTTCATAACACCGAAATCCAGCCAAACGCCCTTGACGTGACGCTTCGCTTAAGCAGCGACCTTAGCGGTCTGGGTGGTGGGAACGACCTTCTTGCCATCCTTGTTGTATCGGACACGAGGAGGGGGAGCACGGTTGCGGCGACCGACGCGAGATCGGACACTATATTGGGAGCATATCAGTATGGGGGTTTCATCCGGGGATAGTTACCAGGAGAGGTGGGCTCCGTATTCGAGTGCAATGAAGCGTGCAACCAAGGTTCATCTCAGTTGCATACGATTTCGCCGAAGCGAAAAGAGCGCAGTTGTTCCCTTGCGGGCACCCCTCTCCTGAGGGATCTTTATCAACGTACCGGACAATCTTGCCGTGAATGGCACAAGAGACACAGTACTGCAGCTTGAGGTACATCTTGGGGACGGTGTACTCGGCGAAGACAGAGGCATCCGAGATATCACGGATGGCAGCGGACTCGACCATGTTGCGGATGGTGAAGCGCTTGATGGCCTTATCCTTGGGAGTGCATCGCGAGCAGTTGCTGCAGCGGATGGGCTTGGTGTGGCCGCGGCCCTTCTTGTTGCGACCGCTGTAGAAGAAGAAAAATGTCAGTCGGGTGATTCTCTCATGGTGGGTTGTGCATTGTGGGCGGCGTCGGTCGAATCTCGTTCTCGCATCGCGGGGACAACGGTGACAGCAGATACGACGCGGCGCGGAGACGGTGAGGCATACTTGTTCTTTCTCTTCTTGACCATTTTGGCGGTTGTCGATTCTTCGTAACTGGGAAAAACGAAGAGGGAAGATGGAGGATGTTGGGGTCTGGCTGGGAGTTTAAGGACCAGTGGAAGATCTTGGGGTTGTGGTGCTGATTGCCAAAATGCACCCACTGAAACTTGGGTTGGTCGAGCTGTGGCCAATCGGAAGTCTGGGCTCTGCTGCGCAAAAGGTCGCATGAAGCAGTGGAGGGTTGGCCAATTTGGAAACCCTAGCACGTGACAGATAGTGGGCGCAAAAATCCAGATAAGGTGCGGTTACGTTTTGATGGGGCACACACGCAAAGCCCAATCAATCCGCGATGGTCTGTGCGCCACCCACCACGAATTCTAGCTGTGGAAAACCATCCCACCTTTTCAGCTTGGAACTTTTCTTTCCTTCCGTGTGAACAACTTCATCTGTATAGTTGCTTAGGAAGACAAGAATTTGTCTAGGTACGTGAGCCCATATGCTATCCCATTGATCGCGCGTATGGCTCTCGAGCCTGCGATGCGATCATTATTCCCTGACTTCCCTGGCGCAAGCTTTCTCCGATCAAGATTTTCCAAACGTTCTGTGTCAAACAGTTTGATTTGGCCATTTTCCGATCGTCCCTCTCCAATCTGGTATATGAGGGGACTGAATTCCTGCCTTGGGTTCATTTCCTCATTATCAGATAAATCATCTACATACCTGCTGTAAACGGATCCCAAGCAACAAAATCTAACATATCTGCGACTTCCAGGCAGCCATCATGCAGATCTTCGTCAAGACCCTCACGGGCAAGACTATCACCCTCGAGGTGGAGTCTAGCGACACTATCGACAATGTCAAGTCCAAGATCCAGGACAAGGAGGGCATCCCTCCGGATCAACAGCGATTGATCTTCGCCGGCAAGCAGCTCGAGGATGGCCGCACTCTTTCGGACTACAACATCCAGAAGGAGTCCACTCTTCACTTGGTGCTCCGCCTCCGTGGTGGTGCCAAGAAGCGCAAGAAGAAGGTCTACACTACCCCCAAGAAGATCAAGCACAAGCGCAAGAAGCAGAAGCTGGCTGTGCTCAAGTACTACAAGGTCGACGGTGATGGCAAGATCGAGCGCCTCCGACGCGAGTGCCCTGCTGAGACCGTAAGCTCCTCCTACCCTCTCCCCGTCCATGTAACCATTTACTAACTCGAATATCAGTGCGGTGCCGGTATCTTCATGGCCGCCATGCAGGATCGCCAGTACTGTGGTCGCTGCCACCTGACCTATGTCTTCGACAAGCCTTAAATGGCTTATTTTGGAAGCAACGAATCACGCATGCAATGGGAGTTCGGATCAAAATGATTAAGGTCATGGAAGGAACCTGATGTGGCATGGAATCAACACAGATAGCCCCCACACTGAATGCAAGGTCACGATCAATCTACTAGATTACTACCAACGTTTATCCCACTTATGACATGTTATGCCAGTACTAATTTTCGTAAACCTCTGTTGCCTCCAATGGTGGTTCCAGTGGTTCCAATGGTGGCTGTACACACTAGCCTAGCCGCCCAGCAGCTAAGCCACTGGTTATTCCACAGTTTATTCCACCCCACCAAGACAGGATAGGCTGATAGGTCACCTGCAATCAACGTCATTCCGTTGTCTTGGAGGGGCATCTCAACTCCAATGGGCTCAGTTGCTCTGAATCGCCTGTATCACTGCTTCTGGTCGAGGTCTTTTGGCCTTTGACCAAAACTCGTATTCAATGATGTGTTGTTTCAATGACTATCAGGTAGGCTCGGAAAGCGAAACAGTAAGCAGCCAACACTGGTCGATTCAACCAACGGAGCCAGGAGCCGCCCTTGCCGGACGCGCGCTGAGTCTTGCCACGCAGCAAGGCAAGACCAAGCCCAAGCCACGCCCCCCAACCTGAATCAACGACCTGTCATTGCCCCATGCCTGGAGGCCGCGCACTTTCATTTCATGCAAGGAATCTTGGAAAACAAAAACCATTTATAAACGAGCATACATCTTGCCCAGTATCTTGTAAATGCAATTCCCTCGCTCCAGACCATTAACTATTACTTCGGTAGTCATCCTGTTCCTTGCAGTAGTCTACACCATCCTTAACCCCACTTGTTGGAACTCCCTCGTAACACAGCTTCGTTCGGGCTCAACTGTTAGCACATCTGAGTCTCTCTTCGCCAATCCTTTTCAGTCTTCGTCTTCAGCCACAGACATCATGGGCGGCGGACCTGAGCCCGGCTACCGTTCCGTGGCCTACTTCGTCAACTGGGCCATCTACGGCCGCAAGCACCGACCCCAGGACCTCCCGGTCGAGAAGCTGACCCACATTCTCTATGCCTTCGCCAACGTGCGCCCGGAGACGGGTGAGGTCTACCTGACGGATACCTGGGCCGACACAGACATTCACTGGGAAGGCGACTCGTGGAATGATGTCGGTGACAACCTGTACGGCTGCATGAAGCAGCTCAATTTGCTCAAGCGACGGAACCGAAGCCTCAAGATTCTGCTCAGTGTTGGCGGCTGGACCTACAGCTCCAACTTCAAGCAGCCGGCCTCGACGCCGCAGGGCCGTGCTACCTTCGCTAACAGCTGTGTCGACCTCATCAAGAACCTGGGCTACGACGGGATCGACATTGACTGGGAGTACCCGCAGAACGCCGGCGAGGCCGCCGACTTGGTGGCGCTGCTGCAGGCGACTCGCGACGCCATGGACGCCTACTCGCGCACGCTGCCGAAGCCATATCACTTCGAGCTGACGGTCGCGTGCCCCGCCGGCGCGCAGAACTACGAGAAGATGGACTTCCGCGGCATGGACCGCCTGCTTGACTTCTGGAACCTCATGGCCTACGACTACGCCGGCTCCTGGGACTCCATGGCCGGCCACCAGGCCAACATCTACCCGCACCCCACGCACCCGCAGCGCACGCCCTTCAGCACCGCCGCGGCCCTGCACTACTACACACGCCAGGGCGGCGTCCCGTCGCACAAGATAGTGCTGGGCATGCCCCTCTACGGTCGCGCATTCCAGAACACGGACGGGCCCGGCGCGCCCTTCAACGGCGTCGGCGAGGGCACCTGGGAGAACGGCGTGTTCGATTACAAGAAGCTGCCCCTACCCGGCGCCAAGGAGATTTTTGACCACGAGGCCGGCGCCACCTACTGCTACTCGCCCTCGAGCCGCACCATGGTCAGCTACGATAACGTCGATATGGCCCGTCGCAAGGCCGCCTACATCCGCACGCACCGCCTCGGAGGCGCCATGTGGTGGGAGAGTAGCGCCGACAAGGATGAGGCCAGTGGGCAGAGCCTGATTGCCAATGTCGTCCAGGGCGTTGGCGGCGTCACGGCGCTCGACAAGACGCCTAACTGCATCATGCAGCCGCAGACTAAGTACGAGAACCTACGGAAGGGGTTTCCGAATGACCCAAAGTAGATTATGAGATAGGGACCCGGACCCGGACGTAGCAGACAACCCTGCGCTGTCAGTGTCGATTGATTATGACCGAAGACTTGGACTTCAGGGACGAGAGGATAGGGAGGAACACCAGTAAGAGGAAGGGAAAAACACAATGATACCTGAAGAAACACACAAACTGTCTATCACGGATGATAGATATAATCACGATTATGACTATTTCATTTTGCAAGATCTACGCGAGACCTACCATGATTGTATGTTCGTAGCTTCATGAAGCCTTTATTACATTGTGGTCAGGGATCACTCTCAGCTATGTCCGATTGAAATATTGCACTCTTATGTCAATCAAACTCATCAGGCTCTTATCTTTATATGTAGACACAGAAGCGTCTGGGAACGCATCATCCCCCTTAACCTGATCTCTGATGCAGCTGAGACTTACGGGGCGGCTTCATATGTACCCGCAACCGGTACATAATTTCTTTCTTTTTCTTTTCCTTCTCATCATCGCTTTTCTCGCCTTCCTTGTCTTCGGTTCTCTCCTCATCGGTTTAGGCTCTTCCTCCTCGGTTTTCGTCGCTGTCTGCTGTCGCCTCTTGTTCGTCTCCTCCCTGTTGTTTCACCTTCGGCTCCTTTCTCTTTCTGTTTTTGGTTTTCTGTTTATCAGCAGATGCTGATCTCATGCTAGCGTTTCGTGAACTTGACGTCGCGTGGCCCACCGCCGAGGTCTCCTATCCGTCCTGTGCTGTCTTCCCAAATTGCTGGGGTTTGTTGTTACGGGGCCTCCTGTGTATATGCACCCGATAGAAAACTTCAGGGTATTGCTCCTCCTACTCGGTGATTCCCGTTGGCTCTTCATCTTCCCCGGTTTCCTCTTCCCCGGTTTCCTCTCCCCCTTCGTCGCTTTCCGCGCTCTCTGTTGCCTCATCGTCTCCCTCCTCACTCCCGCTTTCCGCTTTCTCGTCCTCAGCCGGTTCTTGTCGACCGCCCCAGACAGCAACGACAGCAGGATCCTTCCTACTACTGAAGAGGTCTCGGAACCGCCCGTCAAGTCCAGGGAAATGATACGCTGCAGTCCCAGAGTTGCGAGGGGCTCCGGACCGTCAATTTGCTGTGATGATTGGAGCGTGGTGGTGGTGGTCGCCGTAGCAAGGCGAAAGATGGTGTTCCCGGCGGGGTTGGGCTCGGAGTCTTTTCCGGCAGTGGTGGCAGTGTCCTCGGCGCTCTCTGATTGCTGGTCCTCGCTGGACTGCTGGGAGGCCTCCTGTCCAGGAGCCCCGGTGGTTTCCTCTGTTGATGGGCTTTCCTCCTGCTGTTCCGGTGAAGTGGGGTTCGCTGCGCTGTCGCTGTCGCTATGGTCGGTCTTGTTGTCGTTATCAGCTTTGCTGTTGGTTGTGGTCTCGTCGTCGTCTTCATCATCCAGTAGTGCCGATACGGATGCGGCGGTAGTCGGGGTAAGAAGAAAGGTGCTCTCCCCCGTGATTGCGTTTCCTGTCGAGGGCACGGCGACAGCGAGATGTGCGCGGGGCTTCTTGGTAATCGAATCCGGCGGTCCGCCACCGAGATTCGAGCCCCCGTGAAGGAACCGGAACTCGGCCAAGACATTGGTTCCACCATCATTTCCTTGAGAGCTGGTGCCTGAACTTTCCTCGCTCCCGGTTTTCGAATAGTTGTATTCTTTCTCCCAGATGCGGCCATGACACTGTTCGCGCTCCCCTTTGTGTTGCTGCTGCTGATGCTCTCAGCAATGGTGCTGCTACTGCGAAGACTCCCACTCGAAGCATGTTGCTTCAGCAGCTCTTGGATTTCTTGCTCTTGCTGTCGACGCTGCTGTTGCTTAAAGGCAGCATGGGCGGCCAGTCCGCCGGCAGAAAGGAGAAGGAACACGAAACCGGCTCTCGCATCTCCGACACTGATGCGATCCGCTCTGTGACTGGAACGCTGCAGCGCTTCCTGACCTGATTCTCTGATTCTCGGGACCTAAACTTGACAACGAAATTATTGTTATTGTTGTTCTCGTCTTTACCTTGGTTTTCGCTCTCATCCTCATTGCTGCTTCGATTACTGCCCGAGATGCTGCCGCCCTCGTTGTCGTTGCTGATCTCAATGTCAGAAATCGCGCACATGTGTGCAACACCGTTCGTATTCGCCGTTATGTTGGTAGGACAAGGCTGCCACTGTCACTTCCTTGTCGGTCTGTAGGAGAGTCGCGTGCAGTAGCTTGAAACTGTTCGGAATGGCGGTTAATAATCAAGGCCTCGCATCCAGCAGGAGCCCGGTAACCTACTCATGGGGAGTATTTTATACATGTCGGGCAGATATGATGTTGAATAGGATGTAAGGAAAAGGGGCATTCGCCCCTTCAACTCGGTTCATACCTGGTCAACCCAGTAGTCACAAAGATCAAGAACAACCACGTATTCAATTTTACGTATAGGGAGAACCGCTGTGTTCCCAAATCTCCCCTAAAGATCACCAATCACGAGCTCATAAAGGCACCTAGATTCAACAAGGATGGATAAACTACCTCCTGATCATCTAAACTGCCATACTCAGATATCTGACTGGTAGGAATCTATGGGCTTCTTGCAGAGCCCGAGTCAAGTCCATATGGCTGCGAACCATTGTCACACCTTCGTATCGTCGTGTCCTCGACGCTTGATGTGGGATGCTTCTATAATATGCAAGCAGGCGAGTCAAGACGCGCCCTAGCAACGAAGAGGCACAAGCCGTGCATACTGACTCATCATTGTGTGCCATTAAGAGCATTTTCGGCGTACGCTATCCCAGGATGCGGATCATCCACCATACTGGTACGCTTTCAATCTCGTCTAAACGTTGGGTATATGTTGTGGGCCTCCGATTCCTTATAAAGCAGCCCTTTTTGACGCCATACCATATTTCATACAAGCCTATCCAGTCACTAACGGTACGAGACCCCTCAAGGAATCATCGGGTAAGGTCCCCCCATGGCAAGGTGACCCGCTAAGAAGAGGTCATCCATCTCGTCATCAAAATCGTCAAACGGGTCAAGGTCGTAGAACTCAAGACCCTCATCCTCATCGTAGTCCAGGAAATCCTCATCTAGTATGGTCAGCATGGGCCTATTATAACAGGGACATGGGAGTGGGTTTTCTTACCGTCATCTTCTTCGTCGAAGAAGGCAGGGTGTTCGTCACCCTCATCGGCCAGAGGCAGGACGAAGTGAAGCTCAGCATCGTCGGCAAACTTGCGTATGACTTTCATGGTGTCGGGGCCCTGGTGCTTAGCCACATTCAACTTATTGGCAGTGAAGGAAACGGTGGCGACAATAACCCCCGTGTTCTGCTGCTCTGCACCCTTAATGAAGATACTGTCAAGTCGCACGCCGGAGCGACACATTTTCTCGAGGAAGCTGGCCCACTTGTTGGGAGGCGGGTTCTGTCGGTTGTAGACTTCATCCGTGTCATCAACCAATAGGACCTTCTGGAGACTCAAGCTTTTCAGCGTTCGCTTGAACTTGGTGACAATGGCAAGTAGCTCGTCGTCGGTGACGGTCAAGGTACCTAGGTCCAGCTGACGTAGGCGCGGGAAGGCAACAGGCGGCGGCGGTGCCAAGTCCGGACTGCATGTGTATTGCGGAGGTGACGTAGGAGGCGGAGACGCGAGCCACTCAAGGAAATGGTCGTGATGATCGTCCGACACGGGGCAGTTGAGACGCAAATGGCGGACGTTAGATGTATGCGCCAAGAAGCGTCTCAAGTGGTACGTGTAGATCTCCTCTGAAGGATCATCTTCATGGAGGATGGCGCGACGAGTCGTGTCCACTGCGATGTTACCATATAGGTCCAGCTTGAGCTCGTCGAGTCCGGAGAGAAGCCGAGTCACATCCTTCTCCAGGAACTTGGGAATGTTGAAGGCAAAGTCAATCAGCCCATCCTGGCTGAACCGGAACTGCATGCGCTTAGGGGCAATCTTCGCCTTGGCAGCAGCAAACAGGAGTTTGTTTGCGCATTTGGAGCTAAAGGTAGCATGCTCAATGCCACTCTTGTGGCGGGACGGGATGCATGTGTCGCAGTAGATAGCAGTAGCACCGTAGCTCGGGGCCAGAATGGGATTGCCAGGAAAGCGCACGGAATAGTATGAATCGCATACGCCGATGAGATCCAAGTTGAGATTGCCAAGTGCAGCAGTCAGCAGCTCCATATCGTAGCCGCTGTTCAGGAGGGCCTCTTGGCTCGAACTCTGGGCAACGAACTTGCTGCGCCGGACAGCGCCAGCAGAGCCGCGATGCAAATTTGGGTGGGCATGGAGGTGGGTGAGGTGTTTGAGGCCATCAGAAGAGTAAAGATCAGTGCCAATAAAGAGACTCTTGACAAAGGGGCTCAATCGTGAATTAGAAATGTCCAGTAAGGCCTGCAGGCTGGACTCGGTCAACATATGCTGCCTCTTGGTGAAGTGGTCACGGGCGAAGGTGAGGTACAAGGCGTTCTCTACCTGCTTGCACGAGAGCCGGAGGGGTCCACAATCGGCGGCGTCCAAAAAGGACGAGACGTGGAGCAGCAGCTCGAGAGGCAAACTGAGCAAAGACGGTGCCATTTTGGCGGTATTGGGTTGCTGATCGTCGTCAGCAGAGTGATGTTGTTGTAGTTCAAGTTGCTGCTCCTGAGGATGTTCTGGTAGTTGTTGGCAATTGCCTTGGTCGGTGGTAGCTGTACTGGTGGGAATCCGAGGTGCCTCCAAGGTCATGATCTTGTGGGGAAGGGGGAGAAAATAAACAGCAAATCCCAGGGTTGGCTCGGAGGAGTCTGGGAGCAGACGACGTCCAATTAGACTTTTGTCGAAAATAGGAACTAACCTAGGTCCTAGGGACAGGCAGGCAGGCTGGATCGACGGGGGGACTGTCGACTAAAAAATTAGGACGGGGTCGTCATCCCAAGCTGCATCCGATGTGTGCGACAGGTGGTGGAACCAGCGATGCCGGCTAAGGTGAGGGAGGATCCAAGGACAGGTTTTACAAACAGACAGACTGGACGGCTGGTGGATGTGGTGTGTAACCAAACCAAACAAAATGGAGGGGGACGGGCGGGAAGAAGTGCTGGCTCCCAGGCTGTTGCAGAACAAACGCGCTACAGCCCGATTGGTTCGAGCCGGACAGGATCAAATCAAGGTAGGGACCGGTGGCAGGGGGGGGGCGTCGGAGTCAATGTCAGAAAGAGGACAGTCAGTGTGGCAGGCAGCAGTAACAGAAGTCGGGGCAAAGGCAGCAAGCAGACAACAAAGCCAGCTTCTGGAGGCAGATGCAGATTCGGTTGAAAGGCAAAGTTGCACAAATCTCGGTTGCCAAAGTCAACCTTAAAATCGGGTTGGCTAGAATCTCCAAAGGTGGTCTGTGCCTCTCGTGTCGACCTGGAACGGGCCAGTGATAGGGCCTTTGGCAGCACAGCAGATGTGCGATGCTTTGCGTGGTGGGTTACACGATTGGAGGCTGGGGAAACCGATGAATGAGACCTGAGAGCAAAATCAAACCGCGATACAAAATTCGCCTCCGTTGACCGAGAGCCGTCTGAAATTCTGGAACAACTCTGTTTTCCTCAAAGTGCGTCAAAAGTTGAAACAATGTTTTTGGTTTGGCCTAAGTTACCATAGTTCAGAGAGCTCTGTAGCCTGTAGGACCGGGTGGTGTTGGGTGTGTGTGGGGTAGAGAGCTACAGCTTGCCGGTCGGGGCCAGAATCCAAACGCCAGCAACCAGTGGGAATGCCCCGGGATCAAATTGATTGACGATCCGCGTTGCATTCCGTGCCACATCTTCAGGGCATGCATAAGTGCCGAAAGACCAAAAACCTGGCAAAATTGACATCTTTCGATGTATTCCTGTCGACTGTTGGCCCCCGAGACCTCAGACCGGTGCATCCTGATGTCTCGTCCCTTGCTTGACCGGTATTCCAGTTAAACTCTGACTCTTTTGACAGCACCACTTTAATTCACCACCCACCACTTCTCAAGCCCCTTGCGCCACCGGTGAGCAGTGAGCAATCCTGGTGCAAGTACCTAGGCGCTGACCGGTTGCACTCATTTCCATGCAAGGTGGGTGTATGTAATGTAATGTCATTCAGCTGCATACAAAACCACTCACGCTGCCATAAATCCCTGCGTCTCTGCTGCGATCTACTATCGTTCCCAATCCTTTCAGAATGTTAAACGGTACATCAGGGGCACAATCAGACGACTCTCAACTCGTAAACTATGCATTCCATGTTTTGAGGCCGAGTCTAACATGCCGCCCAGCCGTTCCCTCGAACCTAAGTAGGCAACCGGGCCGAAGTGCTTTCTGGAGAACATGCTTTGCTGGTATGGTTGAAGTTGGAGATGGTGCGGCCAGCTCACGACCAAACGCAATCACCATAAACGGGCGCATCGGGGAGATCTAACAAGACTGCCAGAACACGAGAGGTATTCGTCAGTCACCCACAGCTGAGACACCTGGAGTCCTGGACGATTGAAACTTGCAGACTATCAGAGTTTGATGTGTGTATGAGATGCAGGCCAGGAAACTGATATCTGATCGAATAGGAAGGCGGCAAGACTCTCTCAGCTTAGCCGCGCCTACTCCCTAAGCCTAACTGGGATTTCGCGTTGATAGCCAGCCAGCGTCGGCAACCAGTCGGTCGAACCCTCCTGACCCCAATGCAACCCATCCGCGCCTAAACCTGGCGATGACAGCATAGAGGAAGTGGCAGATGAGGCCTTTCCTGCATTGCATCCAATTGGTGGCCGAGCCTTTTTCTACGTTGAAGTGGAGGATCATATTTTATCGCTCTTCCAATTCCACACCTAACTGACTGGCCAGGGCTGAACCATCAAGGCTAAAGGAATTGGTGGTAGAAAAGAAAGAAAAAAAAGAAGAAAAAAGGAGATAGGCAGTCGACCTCCTACTATGCTGCGGCATCCGTCCGTCCCGATACCATACATGGCTCGAGGGGACATTGCTACAAACATTTTTGCTAGGTGGCAGGATCGAACGAGGGTGCTGGCAGGATTCCCAAGTGAGGACATTTCCTATCGCACAGCCCCTCCTAGTCATTTCCACTTGACCACCGTTCTTAAGGTAGCAGCCAGCTGTTTGTTGGGAATTATTAGGCAAACCCCTAGCCCCTCCCCCAGACTTGATCTGATAAGAAATGGTTGGATCAAAATCTGATCTACTATTGAGCTCCATGAATCGGCGGGGGAGGCGTTTTCTGATGACAATGGTGCATTGAGATTGTGATACCACCAGGCTAACATTGTCAGTGAGGCCTCTCCAGTATCACTGACATATGACCTCTCTTCAAGGCCTGCCACTGCGTAGTACTTGACTTACAACCCACCCAATAAGACACCATCGTAGCTTTACTGACAAGCTCGCCTCATCTTTACTGCCCCCCTCTTTTACTTCCTCCTCCCCTCTCCCTCCTCCGACGGATGAGGGCCGAGACGTACAGCCACGGCAATGATTGTTGATCTTGAGAATGAGACATGGTTTGATGTTGTTGGGTTCTTTCGATGCCCCCAAGTCCAGAACTCAGATTACGATCTCTAGTCGCACTAGTACGCTTGTGCTTGCAGTCTCAGCAAACGGAATTGGCCAGCCTTTCTGTGGCATGGCGATTTCGCGAGAACTAAGCCGACTTTCTCCTGAACAATAGCACTCAACTCGGCCAGATTGCCCCAGTATGCAACCAGGACATGGTCTTGCAACACGCGGAAGAAATTGTTCACCTGTTCGAACTGCAGCGTTGGTGCGGCCGTCGCAGAACAATACAAGCTTGGCGCAAAGCCAGACTAGATCAGTATTCGCCGAGTGCTGTCGACGAACTTGAATGTTGTGACGCATCAGCACCGAAACCGACAAGAGATGTGAACAACAGATTCTCAGCTCGATGTCCTCCGAGCGGGACGATATTGACCACTTTATTGCCAAGGAGAATTCCAAGGCCTTCCTTTCGAATAAATGAGACTGTATGGCCACGAAGAGGGTGGTCGTTATTAGCAAGATTTGCTTACCTGTATATTTCGCAGCGGCCAGCCAGTGTCGTATTCATGTTCCTCTTCCTCTGGTCCCACGAATGTTCGTGTTGCCTACCCATCTCGAAGCTGCTGAATCCAAGGTGTCGACCAGACACTGCTAAGTATGCCTTACTCTGGCTATAATATCGATATGAAGGTGCACCGCTTTCCTCGTCTTTCGGGTGCATATCCTGGGCCACCAAACTGCCCCTGACGATCGCCTAAATTGAAAACTTGACAACATTACATGAGATGAAGTGCTGGAATGGACAAAAGAGGAGAGTAAAAAGACTCCGGGCTGGACCACGACTGCTGACTCGCCAGCTTACTCGCCGTCTTCCCGGTTTGATTCGAGGGCCCGCTAGCCCTGGGAACCAACAGCTACGGATGAGGCGATTACCGAGCCAAGGGGCAGGACACCCTTTCTGTGGTTTTTTTTGTAAATGACTACAAGGTTGCATTTACGGTACGCACCGGAGCAGTGTCACAGAACGTGGTTGGCAGGCAGGTGGTACACAACGGTGGTCACAAGCGCGGTGGCTCGGTGACCCCCAAAAGTGGGGACGCCATTTCCCAATTGGCCCAAGCCTGTGGGTCACGCCCCCCTTTGTCTAACTATTATAACCAACCACCAACCCCTTTACCTACTGAAAGGGTTCTAAAGGATTCAAATAATGATTGTGCCTACGTAGAATGGTCTCAAAGCGAATGGTAGTTAAGCTTTAAAGAGAGATGGCAGTGCACCATCCATTACTCTCGGGAGGGCGGCCACGAATAAGGAGTTTGGGAGCTGGATTAGATGACCTGCATCTGCTGGTCCCAGGCTAGGGATAGCGTGGATCTGATGGCCTCACTACGAGTCGCATACTCCTTCGCGAGTTATCTCCCACTTACCAAAAACGCTCAAGGTGAAGACAGTTATGGTCATGGATATCCAATGTCCCTGCTGGTCAACTAGCAAAGTAAGGAGAAGGCCACCTGTGCTGCTTTCATGACCACACCAAGCAAACGCGACGGTCCCATTAGAGCACACGATGAGAGTCGAGAGCTGAAGTGGCTGTACTCTTTTTGATAGATTGGGGTATAAGACAGGGAGTCCCCATCCTCCTGCATGGCATGAACGTAACCCTGCATCCACTTATTTTCATCGTCATAGCCCATTTAAAGTTACATGTTATAGACACCCATAGATCGTTGATCGTTACGTGGATATAGTAAAGATGCGACACTCCAACGTGCTGATCCCGCTCGCCTCGGCCCTGCTGGGTCCGGCCCTGGCCTGGGCCCCGCCCGGCTACAATGGCTTCAACACCGTGTGGTACGATGACTTTGACGGCCCCGCCGGCGCCTCGCCCAACGGCAACGACTGGAACATCATTACGGGGAACTTGGGCGTCAACAATGAGCTAGAGACATGGTAAGTGAATTGGGTTTTCCCCCATATGACTTCACATGAGATGACAAGAGCTAACTGACCATTTAGTGCGTTCCTGAACCTGCGATACCGACTTCCTGTATTATCAAAAGAAGCATGACGAAGGATGAGTAGCTTATACTGACATTCATTCGTCTTCCAGACACATCCAGCTCGCGCAACCTCCAGCTCTCGGGTGGTGACACCCTCCAAATCGTCCCCTGGCGCGACACCGGCGCCGCCAACGGCTGGACCTCGGGCCGGATCGAGAGCAAGTACGTCTTCACGCCCCGGGACGGCGGCGTCACCCGCGTCGAAGCCCTGATCCGCTTCGGCGGCAACGACCCGAGCACGAAGCAGGGGCTATGGCCCGCGTTCTGGATGCTGGGCCAGGCTCTGCGTCTCGGAACCGGTTGGCCCGCGGCCGGAGAGCTCGACATCATGGAGACGGTCAACGGGCAGCTGATAGGACACGGCACCATTCATTGTAACGTCTATCCGGGCGGTATCTGCAACGAGCCGACGGGCATTGGGGCTGCTGTCGGGATCCCCGACCAGGGGTGGCACGTCTGGCGCCTCGAGTGGGATACGCGGAACGGGGATTGGAATGGGCAGACACTGCAGTGGTCCCTGGACGGCAACGTCTTCCAGACCGTCTCGGGTGCCCGGATCGGGAACCAGGCTGTCTGGAACTCGCTTGCGCACGCGCCCATGTACTTCTTGCTGAACATGGCTGTCGGTGGTGACTGTAAGTTGACTTCACCTTCCCTCCCTCGCACAAGCAGCATTTTCAATGGACTGACGTTGGTGGTTCTCAAGGGCCCGGCTACCCCAACGCGGGGACGCAAGACGGGTATGGGAGTATGATGGAGGTGGCGTATGTGGCTCACTACCAGAGCTGAGCAGTGATTCTTTCTTTGTTGCGTATTTGGGCGGTTTTCTTGTATTTCCAGCTTATACCCCTAGCATTTGTCTTTTTCATTGCCCACCATAAGCCAAGATTTGGTTCCGGAAGCACTTGTTGCTTGGTTAAAGATCGTAGTTGATAGGGATTTGTCATGTTGCAAGACACGCTACCGTGTGGCATTTTAACTCCTTTTGCTAAGAAACAGTCGCTGCATTCAAAGATGTAATTGCCCGTAAAATAAGAGCTGTAGGTTTAGATGAAGAGCCCAACATATTTCCTGCTATACCTGGTATGGAGGTAGTGCACTTATGCAGATTTGGCGAGGATATTGTCGAGGTATGAACGTTTGCCTTCATCCTGTCGATGAGACGCCGATGATGGGATCCATAGGAGAAAAAGGGCGCGCGGTTCAAGAGGATTCTGTGCGGAGCTACCAAGCACCGATCAGTAAAAGCCCTGTGGCATTAAGCAGGCAAATCAGGACTACCAAAAGACGATTTAGACTATCGCTCACTACCTATGTCAGCAACTTGCATTCCTGTTACACACAAGCATGGATTATGGAGCGCGTAGGGCGTCGCAATGCCGAAAACGGAATGCACCGCGGGTTTCCATCACAGGTGCTTTCCAAATCTGGCTGTTCCCACGTGGCCGTTCCGGAGAGCAAGGAATCCATGGTTTGCTGCAGAAGTAAATATCTGCTTCCTGGATTGTAGATCCGGCTCGACATCGAATCCGATCAAGATATGCGGCATAGACCGTTGGAACTTGGAAGAAAGTACGCCCTCGGTAGTTGATGGTGTTGGGTTGCACTTAGTTCGCCCCTGAACCAGGGGTTCATAAATGTATGCCAACAGATAAAAGTCAGCTAACCTCCTTATTCATGAGCCTGCTATGTCATTCATAGTTTCGACGGTTGCAGGAAATGGGCATTTGGTGCCCGAGGGGTGTCAGGTTTCTCTTGACGTGAAGCAGCATCAAAACAGAGAGGGCATGGTTCTCGATCATGGCCATAGGTGATTGGTTGGCTGTGATAGCTGCTTCGCGCAAGAATTTCAGTCAACTCAGTAGTGCACGCACGTAAGAGTAGAACAAGCAGTAGAGCAATGGTGGGATAAACATTAAGGTAATGTTGGAATAAACGGTAGAATAATATTAGAATAAACAGCAGGAACTGAATAGGACTTTCACCTTAGTCTTACGGGTTGATGCTTCGCTCTTCTTACCACTGGTATTTTCAGCGGTATTACAATTTCATACGGGACCAGCGCCCAACCAAGGTGGTAAACTGCCGATTTATTTAGGCTCTCCGTAAGAGCTTTTAGGATTCTTTTAGCTATTCACTACTCTTTTAATAGTTATATTATTAAATATTAAAATACCTATAATATATACTTTATACCCGTTATCAAGGCTGCAAATCAATTAACCACAATCAATTAATTAGTCAATTAATTAACTAACACCCTCTAATTAATTAATTAATCACGGCCCTGGAGAGAGCTTAACCAATTAATTAAAAGGTACTGATTTAATTGGATTAATTAATTCTGGTTAACGATTTTATAATATCTCACGATATTTCTTGGTATTAAGCTTCTAGCCTGCTACCCTTCTATTTCTAACTCGATCGGTAATATTTTATCGATAAGATATTAACTAGCTTAAATAGGCTAGCCTCTTATCTAATGGCTCCATTAGAAGCTTTAAATTTTATTAATAATCTTTATTCTTATCGGTAAGGGATTTAAAGAGCTGGAAATCTTACCCCTTATCGATAAGAGATCTTAAGAACCGGAAATCTTACCCCTTATCGATAAGGGGTCTCGAGAGCTGGAAATCGAAAGATAGCCGCTCACCACCATATATCACCGATCACCACACATTACCGATTACCATCGTCGAATCCAGCATCGATCAAACACCCTCGAGGTAAAACGCCGTCAACACCCTCAAGGCAGAACGCCGTCACCACCTCTCGCACGGACCACAACACCAGAAATTATTACGAAATCGTTAACCAGCATTAATTAATCAATTAATTAATTAACCGATACCCTCTAATTAATTAATTAACCAATGCCGAATGGTTAAAATCGGCTAATTAATCAACCACCGTTAAGTGGTTGGATTAATTAGTTGATTTACAGCCTTGCCCGTTATTATAACTTATAATAATTTTAAATATTAAAATTATTTATTAACCTTATAACCCGTTCTTTTATATCGGTTTTTCTTAAATAATATTATAATTATATTTTCTCTTTTTATTAACTTCTAACCTTTCAGTTTTTTAAATCTTTAAAATTTTAAGCCTTCGGCTTAAAAATAACCCGCCGCTTTCTATAGCTTTATTTAATAATATAATTTTAATATTTATAAATATTATATACTTTAAAGCTTTTACTTTATTAATTTAACGGCGGCGGAGAATATTAAAACCTATTAGGATTATAAGTCCTTTATTAACGACTTATATCGTTATAAGAGCTTTAATAATGTTTTATATAACTTTTACTTAAGTAATATTAAAGGCGGGACTGCGCCGATATAAATAGAAATAAATAGATAAGTGTTATAGCCGATTTAAACGCTTAGCCTTTATATTAATATTAATAGTCTATTAAATAGGTAGCTATATTATAATAATAGCATCATAACCCGATTTAAGCGGTCGTGCCTTAATCGCCCTCGAGTCACCTACTAATAGAGAATCGGATAGTATTATAGCCGATTTGAATAGTGTACTTCGGTCCCCTTCCCCTTAACGGAGAATAGGATAACGTTATAAGCCGATTTAAGCGGGCATGCCTTAGCCCCTTTTACGTTATCCCTTTTATAATAAATAGGAAAGCGTTATAAACCGATTTAAGCGGTATATCTTATTATTATAACCGTAACCTAACCTCCCCGTCCCCCGCGAAAATATTTATTATAATTAAGGATTAATTTAATATATTATTAATAATTTTAATAATATATAACTTAATAGTTAACGTAGTCTATAAGCGAAATAACCATATAAGCGAATTAATTATTTTCGCTAAATTTCGTATAAATAACTTTTATAACTTAATTCCTTTATTATTTATTATAGTTAATACTTAGGAAAAAGGGTAAATAATTCTAGCGCTTTAAATATTTAAGAATAACTTAAAATTAAATCTCCGATATATAATTTAAATATATAAAGTCCTTTATATAACCTTTCGTAATTAATAGCTCGGTATTTTTATAAAACGCGAAATATCTATTAATTCTCGGAAATTAATAGATTCTAAAGAAAATATAATTATATAATATATAATTAAATTAAATTCGCGGTTATTTCCTCCTTAAATAAATAGCGTTAAAGATATAACGAATTAATTACTCCGTTAATACGATATAGGACGCGTCGGTATTAATTAAGCTTTTAATTTTATACAATAGTAATTAAACCTTTAGATACGTTTTAATCGAAGAATCGATTATTAAAGAGTCCTTTATAAAGATCTCGATATATATTATATATAATTTACCTTTATATAAAATATAATTTATAAATATAGGATTTAAAAGGAGGATATTTATAATTTTAACGAGACCGGCTTTTTTATAGGTTAAATCTCGTCCGAAATAATTATTATTATTTTCGATTAATACGGAAGGTTTAAGATAGTATAATAAGGGAACCGGGAATAGGTTATAATTATTTAAGGCGTTGGATTATCTAATTATATTATCCCTTTATATATTATATTTATCGGAACAATATACCTTTTTTCTTAATATAAAAATAACTTATTATTAAAGGATTAAGTAATCGTAATTATTAAAAACGGTTAAATTATAAATAAGAGAGGCGAAAATTAAATTCGGTATTTCGATAAATATATAAAGTCTCGTAAGAAAGGTATTTATTATTTATTAATTTTAAATAATTATAAAAGCTATTATTTAATAGTTTTCGAGTTTTATTATAAAGAGAACTCGATTATTATATTCTATATACTTTCTTATTTATTATATAAGCTTTAATCTCTTAATATTAATTATTTTTATATATTAAAAAGGTCGTATAGGAAAGAAATTAAAGGTTTTATATAGATATATATTATTTATATTTTAAAGGAGGACTTTTTATTAACGTTTTTAGAAATATTTTAAACGACTTTTATTATTTTAAATATTTAAGGAGGTTTCCGAGGGATAGGATTTATATTATATAATCCGGAATTTATTATTTTATAATTAAATATGAAGTTATATACGCCGACGCCGCCGGCGACCTTTTCTAGTTTATTTATACCTTAGGAATTAAAGACCTTAAATAACGTAATTAAAGCCTAATCTTAAACCGAATACGTTAAGAATTAAATTATATAATATTAAAATAACTCTCCGATATTAATTTTTATTAGATTTAATTAGATTATAAAAAGTACGATATAGGTAATATACCGGCTCGTTTTATTAAAGGGTAAGGTAATTATATTACGAGAAATAAATAAGATATTTAGCCGGCGTCGTTATATAAAAAAGAAACGGTTATAGGATAGAGGATTATTTTATATATAAACTAGAAAAGATTTATAATTTTAAAGAGACGTTAATAAATAATTATAGGATAAATCGCGCCGGAGTAATAATTATATAAAAAAGCTTAAGACACGCCTGTAGCGCTATAGAATCTACGGGGAGCCCGGGTATAATATACGTACCTATTAAAATAATATAAATATATTTAGAGATAAGGATTCTAATTAATTTTAATATATTAAATACGTTATAACGGAATTAATTTATACTTTTTTATATAAAGTGCTAGAAAGTGGTTAATTCGTTTATATAGTTATTTCGCTTATGAACTACGTTATACGACCGATAATAAATATAAAGGAGTAGATAAAATAATTATAAAGCCTATAATTAAATATAGTAATAGGGATAATACTTAAGATATATAACTTAATTTTAAGAATTTCGAATATATAAGGTATTATACCTTTTTTAAGTTTATATATTTTAAGGTAACTTGCTCTTTATAAGTCTTTTACTTCTACCGGGGTTATTTAATAAGAATTTAAAAAAAAGAATATATAATTTAATAAAAAGGAATATACGCTTTAAGAAAGTATATATCTATAATAATAATATAATTTTATAAAAAAAGAACGTTTATATAACTTAATTTAAGAAACTTATATAATATTACTTAACGTTATATATATATATAAGTAACCGGATTATTATTAAAAAGCTTAATTTATTATTTAAATTATATAACGTGGTTTACTATATAAGATTAAACACCCTCTCGTGCCCCCCCTCTCACGCACCCCCTTTAAAGCTATAACCCTTTAATTTTAACGTTAAATATTAAAATAAATAAAATACATATAAATAAGGTATAACCTATTAATTATATACTTTTATTTTAAGTTTAAATTAATTAAAAAAGAAAAGTTATATTTTAATTAATAAAGAAATTATAATAACTTTTATAATAATATAATATATTATTAATGAATAATATTAATTCTAAAATAATATTATAAACTTATATATAATTAAATATTTAAATATATAAACAATTATATTAATAATATAAAATTAAAAAGGAAATTAAAAGATAAATTAATAAAATATGCTTAATTTTTTATATTTTATTTATATTATTTATCTAATATTAAAAATAAATACAGTTTAAAAAACTCTTTAAAAATAAAATAAAATAGAAATAAATATTATTATTATATATTTATATTATATAAAAGGGAAATAAAAATGATTATAACTTATTTAATATATATATATATAGTTATATTATTTTATATATATTATATTCTTTAATATAATAAGGGGAAAAATAAAATAGAATAATTAATTATAAATTTAAATAAAATAATATAAATATAAATACTTTATAAAATAATACTTTATATTTAAATAAATTAACATATTTAAAATAAAGTTTTAAAGAAAATTAAAAAATAATTTAAAGTATAAATCTTAACCTTTCTATATAAATTTTCTATATATAAAAAGTATTTATTATTTTACTTAATAGAATAAAATTTACTTTAAAGTTTAACTTTAACTATTAGTTATAAGTTTAAATAAAGTAATTAAATTAGTAGAAAGAATTCGAAAAGGTATTTTATTAAAATTATTATATTGTATATTTATTAAATTTACTTATATATATTAATAAATTAAAATAAATTAATTTAAGCTTTTATTTTTAAATAATAAAGATTAAACATTAGTAATAACCTTATATATATTAGAATTTAATAATAAAACTTTTAAGTTTAAATTTATTTAATTAATTATAAAATATATATTTAAATATAATTTTTATATATAACGGAGAAAATAAAATAAAATGTTAAAAAATAAAACGAATTTCTAAATTAAATCTAATATTTTTATCTTTTTATTTTATAACTTATTATTATAATTTTCAACTTTGTTTAATATATTATATATATTTTTGGAAATATATTTATAGTTAAAAGTAATATATAACTATTACATATATAATATTAATAATTTCTTATATTTATTCTAAACTTAATTATTTTAATTTTACTTTTCTAATATTTATTAATTTAAATAATAATAATTTGAAGTTATTAATAAGCTTAATTTTACCTATTGTATTCAATTCAATATAAAGGTTTAAAGTAAGCGAGTTTTAGCTTAAAGGGGGGTGCGTGAGAGGGGGGGCACGAGAGGGGGCTTGATCTTACTCGGTGATATTATATAGTTGGTCACCTTTTTCCCTATAGAAAAAACGTCCGTGCGTAACCGTGTATTTTAATTACTTTTAATTAAATTTAAACCGTAATTTCAAAATTAAAGTCTAATTTAAATAGAATAAATAAAAAGGTTTTTTTTAAATTTATATTTATTGTATTATACCTTTAAATAAAAAATACGTTAAATTAATCCCTGTAATTTCTATTTTCCGCTTTAACTTATTAAATAAAATAATTATAAAATTAAAAAAAATAGATTTAATATTTTTATATAATTAAATATAATAGGTTAAAATTGTATAGAATTTAATAAAGAATTAAAAAAGTTATAATTTACGTACGGACGTTTTTTATATAGGGAAAAAGGTGGCCGACTCGGTGATATAGCCGACTCGGTGGTAAACCACGTTATATATAATAGAAAAGAAACTTTAAAAGATATTAGATTTTTATATTAATATAATAAACGCCGGTATAATAAAATCGCGAATTAATTAAATATATTAAAGGGGAAAAAGGGCCGATACCGATAAATAAGAATTTATTTAATATTCTATTAAGCTTTTTATAGCTAAAATAAATAATAAAAAACAAATAGAAAGTTATATAAATTAGTAATAACTCCGTATTAAGATAAATAGGTATTTTAAAAGTAAATTAAAAAATTAAAGCTTCTAATAATAATAAATAATAAATATTAAACCCTTTTCTATTATAATTATCGACCTTAGCTATTTATTATCCCTTACGATATAAGATTTATAATAAATCCGGGTTTTATAATAATATTATATTTAAATATCGAGAAAGGAATTATTTATTCGCGTTATATAAATTTAAAATCTATCGGAAATTATTTATACTTAAATAATAAAGTTTTTAAAATTAAAGTATAGAAATACCGGTTCTATATAAATTATTAAAGAAAGCTTTTATATATAAATATAAAATTTTAAAATAGACGTTCTTTAAAATTTATAATATCCTCTCCTTCCTATTATATATAAATATATATTTATATTTATTATTATCCTTTACTTTATACCTTTATATATATAATTATTTAAATTTTAATATTTACCAATATATAGTATATCGTATATATTAATAAAGAATACCTCGGGTAATTCTAAAAAAACTAACGCGATTATATTAATAATTATTAAATTTATATTTCTTAAAAAAGATTACTTTTATAATACGGAAATTATAATCGCTTTAAATAAACTCGATTTCAAAATATTAAATATTGTATATAATAATAAACTTCTCGAATTATTATAATATATAACTCTTTATATATATAATCTTTACGTTATATTTTAAAAAGAAATAACGATAAGTTTTACGAAAAATATTAAACGGCGGAAGGTATATTTATATATATATGAAACGAGAAAGAGGCCCCGGAGGATATTAAACTTTATTAATATAATAAGCGCCGGTACGATAAGATTATAAATTAATTAAATATACCGAAGGGGAAGAAGGGCCGGTACCGATAAGTAGGAGCTAGCGCTAAAAGGGGAGGGCGAACCGCGATTAGCGAGTAATCCTTTAATCGGACAAGTTATTATCGATTAAGGACTATATATTTGCTTACTTAGTCGATCGAATAAAAGGTAAGGGTTTTATATAATATTCTTTTTAATAATATAATTAATAGATTAACGTCCTCCGTAGGACGGATAAATAAGAATTAATATTAAAAAAAAGGCGAATTATAATTAATAAATAATCCTTTAATTAAATAAGTTATTATTAATTAAATTATTCGTTAATTATTATATAATTAATTAAATTATATATTTATTTACTTGATTTATTAAATAAAAGGTAAAGGTTTTATATAATATCTTTTTTATAATATAAATAATAAATTAACATCCTTTATAAAACGATATTAATCGATATTAGATTTAAAATATATATAGCGACCTATAATAGTTTATATAATCCGCGTACCCCCTTTTTAAGTATAGCTAGCCCTTAAGTTAAATATATTAATAATACTTAATCCGTTATCTTATCTATATCTTTAATAGTTTAACGCTAGCGCTATTTATAAGTAAAATTATAATATTAACGACATCTTAATAGTAAAAGGAGAAAGGTATTAACTTAAAATTAAGATAAAGTTTTATTTACTTCCTATTATTTATTATACATTACCCTATCTTTTATTACATTATTCCCTTATTATTTATCCCGCTATTATTCCAGTACTTATTCTGCTCTTACGTAAGCATACTACCCGTATTATCGCTGATGGCTGCCCCATTATTTAATTAAGCAGCGGCTGCCGTCAGATGGGACTCACAAAGGTGATTTCCCTACATTAGTCTTCCCGCTCTGAATCATCTTGACTCGCCATACTATGCAAGGAATCCTTTTGGCCGTTTCAATGATACGCTGGAGCGGACTTATACCGTCACTGTCATCACTCCACAGGATTGGATTGGCCATGTATCTTATTATAGCCCAGTTGCGTTCCTCATGCTATAATTTCAACTTATTCCTCATTAATCAAATTATATTTTTTCATAACCTACCTCATGATATGCTCTTTGGGGCCATTCTCGCCCCATCCGAGAGGACCCCCTACGTCTATTCTAGTGCCTACAATTTCTCCTCAACAAGTCCCTGGATAGCGTCGTGCAGCTCCGCGACCGTCTCGCAGTGTTTGAGGTCATTAATGCTCTTCTCCGTGAAGCGAGCACGATACAGTGCCTCCTCGTGGGCCCCATACAACACGGCGCGCTGCGTGGTCCAGATATAGACAAACATGAAGCACTTGAACGCCATGACGCGCTCCTGCGTCACGGGAGGGCCCATGAGGACCTTCTCCATGGTCGACTCGTACGAAGGGTCCGTCGGGGTCGGGTGAAAGTCTTGCCAAGAGATGTCTCCGGGGACCGAAAACTGCAGCAGCGGCACCTTGCCCGATACCATTTTCGTCACCGCCTCGTGGAGGAGGGCCTTGACGGTGGCAGGGCTCCAGCCCGATTTCCAGGTGATTGGGAGCATGGCCCTGGTCTGGGTGGGGCCTGCCGCCTTTGTCGCGAGCACACTTCGCATCTCCTTTTGCCAGTCCGGCTCCCGGTCCATCTCTGCTGGCGCCTGAGATTGTGAGGGAACAGCCGAAGTCGGGGATGAAGTCTTTCGCATTTTGAATGAAGTTGGTGTTTGTAATAAGCTACTGAAATTTATTTCACCGTTTGAAGGGCAGAATGCGATGTCTTTTCTCGAGTCGTGATGCAGAAGGTGCTGGCTGGTTTGTATGTCAGTTTAGAGGATGCACTAGCTCGCCCTTATAGACCCCTTAATCCAGGGGTACATTTCCCAAATTGTTCGAGCAACAAAGGCAACCCCAGAGTCACAACGGCATGCTTCTAACGTTGCGGCCTTTGTTCAAATCAAACTATGCCATTGTCCGTGGGATTTGAACGATAAACCTCTGAACACAACATATGAGTCTATTGCTCGGGGAGCGGGTGGACTCTTATCCAACCAGGCACGTGCTACTAACTAACCAATCAAAATCGGTTCATCGTCGCCCCCTTCTGAGGCTGCGACAGGCTGACAGGCTGTTTAAGCGCCGATTCCCTGGCATCAACGCGGGTCATTAAGTGGACTGTCTTCTCTACTCGTCTTAGCAAATCCAACGATGCAACTTTTTGTTCTGGTTTCTACCTATGCTAGATGAAAACAGCAACGACCCAGGCATTCTGAGATATCATTAAAGGCACAACATTTTAGATTATTCAGAGTCATCTGTGGCATCAATAGCCTGTGCCCTTAGTTCTGCCCAGGTTCCCAATGTCCTCTGGGGCCATTGTCTCCTCCCGGTCCACGGCATCCCTTCGATCGTTGCGGTTGGTCTACCTTCAAAGTGAACAGTTTGGGATACCTTGAACTAATGCCTTACAAGTACGTTGATTTCGTCATTCCGGACGATCTGTTAACGCGAGGAGCCGAGGTTCTCAGAACACTACCCGACCTTAGGCTATGCCAAGACCCGGCAACATGTCGCATAGGCTCCCCAGAACGCCACACACCTCCACCCGCCTTCCACCTCCATATTGACAACTCTGAGATCACAGTTGGTCTCTACCTACAGTCGGAGACGCTTTGGTTCCTTCCAGCTCTCGACAAATCTTTAAATACTGAGGTTTGAAGCAAGACCCAGGGCATACTACAATGGTGAGTAAGACCACGAAACATGAGCCCCCTGTACGTCTGTACGGGCGAAGGCTTATCTGGATCGTGCACGCAGAGTTCAAGAACGGGGACCCTATGGATGGGCAGTGGAAAACCAACCTGCCGCAGATGTGGAGGGCCATCATGGTCTACTTCTTCACCCATCCAGAGAAGCACCGGTCGAACTCCGTAGTTCCTGTCGAGGCTGCAGCACGCCAGTCCCACTTCCAGTTGCTAGCAGACAAGATGCAAGACATTCCGCGCATTCTATTCGCGCTTTCGGCCTCAATCGTAAGTCATTCGTCAGTGCGAAAAAGCCAGGCTTGAGCATACTATCCCCTTTAGTGCAAAAGCGCTGCTTTCACCAAAAGATAGGGTACTGTACAGACCAGGGATGATCGAAGTGACGTTTTGCACATCCGTTGCGCTCGGTGTGTTATTTTATTGGTCCATATTCCATTGCTACGGTATGCACGGCTGTGGTGATCATCTATTGGAAGTATTGTACGGAAACCAGCGCGTTAGCACTCAAGGGCTTATACAGCTGATGGAAGCTCAGCTAACCTCTGCGACAGGGATGTATGTCCACCTGACAGAAATTGAGAACATTGGCTGATGGCTGTTTGTCTAAGACGCCTTTCAGATGCAACACCTCAAGGCCCGATACGAGATACTAACTCCTCTTTATGGTCATTAAGGTGTCGGAATTGGCGCACTTTAGCTACGATTGTCCTCCGAGGTCGCTGTATGTATTTTAAACCCAGTAGAGATTGATACACATATATAAAGACGGAACATCCCATGTCTGAAGCTCACGCTCTTTCATGTAATACCAGAAGCCCAGGTTTCCTCCGAGTTCTATTCAAACATTACCGACACCACACACTTCCGCAATGCGTCTGTTTAAGATGATGAACATCCCCATCCGTCACATCCTCGTTGGGTCGCTTTTAGCCCTCCTCGTAGCCGACCACGGCATCTGTCTTGCGTCGCCAACGGCCAACAATTTTGCGCGCGGCAAGGACGTGTGCAATCGCCCCCTTCCCAATGCGTCTGCACTACGAATGACGTAAAATGTGGCGATCACGAACTTTATGCCGTCAAAGCCGTTATGGAATGGAAGCCGTCCGAGGGCCGCTTCGATTGCACTTGCCAGTGCGTCTTCTCGCCGTTGCTGGACGAGATAAAGAAAGGGATAATCAAGATACCCCCATGGGCGCGCGCAGCTTAACATGATGGTGATAACGCCCCGTCAAGGACCAGTCCAGCACCTTCTGCTGGCGGCTGCAGTTGCTTGAGAAGCAGTACCCTATGGAGTCACGTACGTCAAGGGACACGATTTAATCATGTCCACCAGTCGTCGTTTTCGGAAGGTGACACCGGCTTAGGGGGCTGACCTGCAGCGTTGCTGGGATATGATGGGAACAGCGGCTTGCGACTGAATATCGACTCCCTCGAAAAGGAAAAGGCGCGGATTCCTACCCCACGACTCTTGCAACACAGACATCAGCTGATACAACGCCTTGAAGCCCGTTTGCTCAAATGAAGGTTCCAGAGAGTAGGAGGATTTGAGGGAAGTGCTGTCCGATTCATTTATATCTGTATAGATATATAAATGCTTTCCCAGAGCGTACATTCACTTCTATTAGGTTGTGCATCCTGAGTGTCATCCTCATCACTGTGCTTAATCATAGGTTTCGTGGTCGTCTTTCCCACTCCCCCATGCTCATCGTCGGTCGTGTGGTCGCTGCTCTGGGTGCTGCTGGGATCAGCAATGGCGTGCAGAACTAGTCCTTGGCTGTGACAGATATTATCGCGGAGGACGGGGAGGCCGGATCGCGGTCATGGTAGCAAGGCACGCCGCCTGAATCGGCTTGTAACGCTATCTCGTTCTCCGTGGGGGCGAAGGGGGACCGAAGCACGCCACCTAAATCGGCTTGTAACGCTATCCAGTTTGCCGTGGAGGGGATGATGCGAGGGAGGCCGAGGCACGCCACCTAAATCGGCTCGTAACGCTATCCTGTTCTCCGTAGGGGGAAGAGGACCGAAGCACGCCACCTAAATCGGCTGTAACGCCCATCTGCTCGTCTCTGTCTGCATCGGCATGGTCCCGCCTTTGGTGTTGCCCGAGTGGGAGTTGTACAGGACGTTGCCGAGGCTCTCGCAGCGGTGCAGGTCGTCGATGAAGGAGTCGTAACCCTGGTAGGCCTTGACATTCTCTGCCGCCGCCAGGTTGAAGAGGTAGGAGCCGTGGGGCACGCAGTGCTTGTGGGCGTCGAAGTTGTGTTGCTGGACGAGGCCGCGGAAGGCGGCGGGTTGTCTGAAGGCCGAGGGCCTGGAATTGTGAAGATCCGAAAGACCGAAAGGCTGGAAGCTGGCGGGAGGAGAAAATGTAGCCGCAGTGTTGCTCAAGAAGAACCGATGAAGAGGAACGGGTTGCGAGGTTGATGGGTAGTCCCAACACTTGGAGCTGCTGTAGGCTGTAATAGCGGGGTGTGGGGTGTTTTAGCGCCCAACAACGCAACCACCAAAAGAGTAGCGAACAGCCGAAAGAAACCTGAAAGCTCTCGCGGAGAGCCCAAATAAATCGGCTGTAACGCTATCTTTTTTGGTGATTGTTTTTTTATTTTCAAATGTTTTTGGTGCAGCCTTGCTGCTTGTTATGCTTGTTTTTTCATCCTTTAAAAAGGGGCGCGTTGTGGTTCAATAGTTGATAATAATGATGTTGGCCAGCAGAACGTTTCTAAACCTCCGGGCGGGAGGACGGGCCAGCGACACATGGCTCGGGCTCGGACTCCTCGGTCGTCACCTGGCGGCGACGGAGCATCGACCAGCCGTACTCGACGGGCATGGCGTGGTGGGGGTACACCCAGTCCGCCAACTCGTCCATCTCCTCGGCGGTCTGGCGCCGGCGCTGGTTCCGAATAAAATCATAATACTGGCGGAAACACCAGCGGTAGAAGCGACGGACGTTCTTCTAAACTTCCAGTTAGTTTCTGCGTAAGAGAGGATATAACCAAAGGGGATAAACTTGCGATGATCTGCTTAATGAAAGAATAGGCACCGACGGCCGTCAGCACGAAGCCGACAATTGCCCAGAGGTTGGTATTGGTCTATACATTACTAGTATAGAGACGTATAGGTATAGACTCGCTATAGAGAATATACCTGGCACTTGTTGAGTTGATCCCGAAGGATCTCGACCTCCTTACAACAAAGGTGGCTGGCGCCGGTTGGTTCGCTATATGCACTAGTTAATATATAATATAATAACAAGAGTATATACTAACGGGAAAAGGGTTTGGACGGCGTCCATGATGTTATTGTTGTTGTTGTTGGTGAGAGTGGGAGTTTGAATATTGAACTTTTAAAAAAAAACGAAAAAGGGGGCGACAAGCGGGCGATGGTCTGGGGATATGAGAGGTTGAAGAAGAGAAGTTTCGAGACAGACTGGAGAATTGGCATTAGTATCTAATTACATTTCAAACCCTGGTCAACTCAACAGACTCCGTCGACTCAACAGACCTGACTGCATTTACCGCTGCCCCTCACTGGTTATGCCATATGATTTAGCGTCCTGGGTGTTTTGGATCAAGAGATGATGGTGACTTCATATCCCGCAACAGCCCTGGACGGCTTCCTCGTAGGCCATGTTTCTATGAGACATACAATCAGCATGTGTAGCATAGTCCCAAGATATTACTCCACAATACCATTAAAACTATTGGCCTCTGCTTGAAGGCGAAGGCGTAAGTTTTGGAGATCTTGTTTTCTGACGTATTTTGTTCCTGGGTGATTATCCGATCCAGTCCCAAAGTTATTTCCCGCCGGCAAGGTCAACAGCATTTGTCAAGGTCCTTGGTTATGTTGGAAGATTCGTGTGTCAAGATATTCGATCCCGTGCGTCTTCCCTTGGAAGAAATTCCGAAGAGGAATTTCCAATTTATGGCATGTAAAGAGTGTATTCCCACGTGCTGGAATGCGTCACAGTCAGCTAACACCAGTATCAGAGCGACGTTGGACGAGGCAAACATGGCAGGCTGGGTAGAATTTTACGAAGAGGCAACTCTTGGGTCATATAACGTCATGCAAAACCACGAAACAGAATTGCTCGCACCCTGGATATGAAGACACCCAGATCAAAAACAGTAATGTATTCACGAAGCCACCTCTTAAATAATGTATATCTGCCCAAGGCCTCTCTTCTGGGGGAAAATGAAATAAGAAATTGGTATTAAATAGAAAATATATACCCCTATAATAGATATATAAGTGTTCCTTTTTAAATAAAAGGTGAGGTCGGTTCCTCCGACATAACATGAAAAAGACTGTTAAACACATCCATGCGACCATTGTATATCAGTTCTCTACATAGACTAAGGTAATTGCGGTGGAATTCCGATAACGAATAACTAAAAGAATGAAAAGAAAAGCAAATCATCAGATAGAACACAAGGAATAAACCTAGGGACGTCGTAACCAGGTTGCGTAATCATGGAAGCAGTGGGCCTCCACGGAGGAAAAGTCTGATGGGTGCGCAACGTATCCGAATCCAAAGAAAGTCTCATGCCTGCTGCGGCACTTCCTGGGACACCGTTCAAGCATCAGGCCGGTCCGGCTGCCGGAGCCAGTCCTGTCGTTGGTGGTTGTACCGTCGGTTCGACCCACTCCTTCCTCATTGCCGCTATCAGTGGTTCCAGTAGATTTCTGTATGTAGGATCTTGGTCAAAGGGCCAGCTTGTGGTTCCTCTATTGATTGCCCAGGCATGTGAAACTTCATTCCGCAGTTTGATGCATGCTCCTCATATGGAGTTCGCCAAGAACCGAGTACAAGTCATGTGTGTAGAGTTGCTCGGAGGCGAAGCTGGAGGCTTTCGTCGTAGGCAAATATTTGGCTGCAGGCGCGGCAAGAAAACCGACAAACAGACTTGGTTCGAGCGACGCTTGGGCAGATATATGTCTTTGAAGCTCCTTTTTGCCCTGCTCCATCTGCTTGCCAGCTGCTACTGTGGGAGTCATGCACCTAAACCTCGAAGAGTCATGGTCTATCCTCTTCCTCTTCATTCCGCTCCGGAACCGCGTCGTCGAACACCTCGGCACGGACTTTGAGTGTTAGTTCACCAGATGCGACACCTATTGCATCAACTCGTGATCATGGCTGTCTTGAGGCCCTGTCCATCAAGAGCGAGACCCAATCCGCACGATATTGCACTCGTCAACTGGTCAGTTACTGACCAGAACCTCTGAAAAGAATTTCCCTGAGCTGTTTTTTCAGAGTGGCAGATATATTCCGTCACTATCAGCCACGTGTTTTGCACACATCAGAGCAGGATAATTCCAGGATAATAGCTAGCTACTTGCTGGTTAGGTCTTTCGAGTCAGGGTTGCTCAACGGGTCGACAAGCTCAGTCATTAGGATCTCATCGATGTTGGTGTGTGATGAACACTCAAACTATGGGTGTGGTTTGTGATTCGTACTGCGTCATGCCCAAACAAGAGAATATATAAGAACCCCAGGTATATATGCAATAGGCGACTCCTTCCCGCTTACCCCATAAGACCCTACCGAACACCAACTCCACAGTCTAAAGCACCAATCAAAGACGCAGCGACCCCCCGCTCAGCAAACATCGCTCAGCTTATTCGACGATGAGTTGGTTCGATGCATTCTGGAGGATGCTCGGGTACAACACCCGGCAGGCCGAACAATGCGTCAAGATCCGAGCCAAGACGGTTGACGACGGCTGGACCCACCTCTCGGTTCCCAAGAAGATCCCCGACTTCGAGGAACAGTGGGTGGAGGTACGTCGAGCGAAGAAGCCCATATGTGGACAATGCCAACAAGTTCACAAGAACACAATGTGTGCTGAGACGTAGTATCACGAGATGTTGCGCAGCATTTGCTATGCGCACTCCTGGCTGTAGCTTTCTTCAGCCCACTGAGTTTGCCGCTCGATTGGCAGCGACGTATCAGCTTTGGGTGAAGAAAGAGTAGATACATAGATAATTGGATGTAAGAGCTTCAGCTTTCTCGGTTGTGCATTAACTCCTACTGATTTGTTATAATACAAGATGATTTAAAGATATTGATGTGAAATGAGGTGCAGAGAGAAAAGGTCTGGGTCAGCTCTTTGGAGTTCAGTCATTTGGAGGCTCTGAGAGGTGGCTCTGGAAAAAGATCAAGCAGTGCTAAACTGTCCCCAAAAATGTGGTCAAAAGAAGTATCGCAAGAGGCAGTCGTAAAAGTACATAGCTACAGTATCTTCCAAGAGCTACATACATGTATGTATCAATGACGGCCTTCATTGGGATCCAAACTTGAAGTGCACCGCGGGTGGGAACGGGTGGAAGTTGGAACGTGCTTGGTTCTTAGCAGAGGTCTGCCAAGCCACACACAGCGCTGCTAGCCACCTCCGATAAGCCAACGATAAGAGAGAAAAAAGTTCTTAGTCCCATTATCGGCGGATCATCTTAGCCTCCGTGCTATCTGAAATGCACCAATTCAATTCGCAGACTCGTATCTTTTGGTGGGGAGCTCTCGAATCTCAAAAAAATTTGGAGCAGAGCCGAGCCGGAAAAAAGTGAAGTGCAGCAGCATCTTGAAGTCGAGCTTGCCTTTCTCCTTCCAGCACGACAACACCCAATTGTACCATTCCCACGCGCCCAATTGGCCGACCACGCGACAGGGAACTCTCTCAAGATGACCAAGATCGATTACCTCCTGCACGAAAGTGCCCTGGGCTATGCCCTCTTCAAGGTTGTGCACCAGCAGGACACTGTTGGTCTGCACCTCAAGGAAGTCCAAGATGCCCAGACCGACCTCGCCAAGTTCGGCAAGATGGTTCAGGTTCAGGCCTTCGCGCCCTGGAGGAACGCCGCCGACGCCCTCGAGAACGTCAACAGCGTCTCCGAGGGTATCATGACCGACTACCTCAAGTCCACCCTCGAGATGAACCTTCCCAACTCCAAGAAGAGCAAGATCGTCATTGGCCTCGCCGACAAGAACTTGGCCGGTAGCATCAAGGCCGTTTTCCCCGGTGTCGAGTGCGAGACTGGCGACACTAGTGATGTCGCTGCCGACCTCCTCCGAGGCGTTCGTCTTCACGCCCACAAGCTGCTCAAGGGCCTCGAGGAGGGCGATGAGCAAAAGGCACAGCTGGGTCTTGGTCACGCGTACTCGCGTTCCAAGGTCAAGTTCAACGTCCACTCTTCCGACAACCACATCATCAAGGCCATTGCCACCCTCGACAACATTGACAAGGTGAGTTACCCGTGCTCCTTACGCGGCGCATTGCTGTGGGCAAAATTGTCTACACCAAGCGATCGCTCGAGCATACGCGACTTGGGTGTCACTCTTTGTAACTTGATCGCTAACTTCAGCCCCTCCAGTCCTTGAACTTGTTCTCCCAGAAGGTCCGCGAATGGTACGGCTGGCACTTCCCCGAACTGTACGCCATTGTCAGCGACAACATCACCTTCGCCAAGCTGGCGCTTTACATTGGCAACAAGTCTACATTGACCGAGGACAAGCTGCACGAGGTTGCTGCCCTTGTCGACGATGATGAAGAGAAGGCCAACGAAGTTATCAACAAGGCCAAGATTTCGATGGGTCGCGATATCAGCGCTACCGATATGGAGAACGTCTCAACCTTTGCCGAGAAGGTCGTCAAGCTGTCGGAATACCGCCGCACTCTGTTCTTGTACTTGAGTAAGCCTACCTTGTCCGCTACATGCCAGATGGCCTCGTCGTAACTAACCCCAACTTCCAATAGGCGAGAAGATGAACACCGTCGCACCTAACCTGGCTACCCTGCTGGGTGACGTTGTGGCTGCCAGACTTATCCAGAAGTCGGGATCTTTGACCAACTTGGCCAAGTACCCTGCCTCCACCCTGCAGATTCTTGGTGCCGAGAAGGCGCTGTTCCGCGCTCTCAAGACCAAGTCTAACACACCCAAGTTCGGATTGATCGTAAGCCAAGCCACTTTCTGAACTTCTTCTCCAAACGCGGGACTAACACTCTCCCTCACAGTACCACAGCACATATATCGGAAAGGCTGCCCCCAAGGACAAGGGCCGTATCTCCCGTTACCTCGCCAACAAGTGCAGTATTGCTAGCAGAATCGACAACTTCTCCGAGAACCCCTCCACCAAGTTCGGTGAGGTGCTGCGTCAGCAGGTTGAGGACCGCCTGGAGTTCTACGCTACCGGCAAGAAGCCCCAGAAGAACGCTGATGTTATGGTAAGTCAACTTTCACAACTCTCCTACCGGATTGCTTTTTGCTAACTCCTCGTAGGATAAGGCTATGGCCGACATCCTGGGCAGCGGCGAGAGCATGGCTATCGACACGGAAATGATGGATGCCCCTATCCCCGAGGAGGCCGGAGCCAACGAGAAGAAGTCCAAGGACAAGAAGGAGAAGAAGGAGAAGAAAGAAAAGAAGGACAAGAAGCGCAAGAGCGAAGCGGCGGTCGAGGAGGAGCCCGAGGCTGCGGACGGCGAGAAGAAGAAGAAGAAGAAGAAGAGACAATCCGACGTCTCCATGGCTTAAGCTCCTGTAGGCTGTAAGGAGTTAGGGTTCACACGGGTTGACAGGCTTGCTTTGCATGGCTCGGCGTTCAAAGGTTCTTCTTGTTTTATGGTTGTCTATGTACAATTCGATGGGCTCAATACCCGTTTCATGTTTTGACATTGCACTGCTCTTTTAGTTGGCTTCCAGGCGAAATGGAGTATACAGAAATGCTATACGACACGTTATCTTCGATCAACCTCTCGCTGATGTAGTCATTTGACCCTGAAGGCCGCGTGGCCCTGACTTGACCTGTTAATAATATAATTGAGCTACAAGTACACATCCCGACGCCAAGCTAGACTTTCCCTGCTCTAGAACATGGCTGTAAGTATCTCGTGCTTATGTAAATCAGCAAAGCTTGTAATGCTGCCGGGTATCTTCAAATCGCCTCTCGGAGCGCTCCGTCGACTCGGCCTTGATGTTATGCCGCCATCGTCGTCCCTGCGAAGGCCCTGCCAGACACTGCTCCCGGGTGTCCGGGGGAAGTGCCCTTCATCGGGTCCTTCGGGAAGTACAACCCATTGATGATGTGCGACGCGCTCTTGAACAGCTTGAAGGGCGCATGTTCCTTTTCGAAACATTTCTCGTTCTCGTGCCGCTACGAGATCTTGCCGCCGGCGGGGACCCGGGACCCCAGATTTGCATTGCTCTACCCATGCCTTCTCGTTGCCCCAGTCAATCTCCGTTGCCGAAGTCGTGGCTCCCAACGCCGCCACCTTCGCCACCAATTGCTAGTACCTTGGTCGTTCTGTTCGGCAAGAGAGCCCCGCAACACCGGTAGCTAGCGTACTTGTATCATACTCATTACCTTCTACTCCCAGGGAGCCATCACGAAGCATATTCAAAAGAAAAATATAGAAAATATATCAGGACCGTAGCAAAAGCAAAAACAGTGTCAATATATAAGCTGCAAGAGGCTACAAAAGGGCAAAAAGGAGTCTCTCTGGCGGGGAATTGAACCCCGGTCTCGAGCGAATCGAACAACTTCCCTGGTGGGAACCGAAATGACAAGCTCGCATACTGACCACTATACTACCAAAGACTGTCTTGTCGTCTTCTTGGACTTTGATGAAAGACAGTGCCACTAAACAACATTATGGAGTTCATCTTACCGCTCTAGTAATTGCATCACTTAAAACTTGCCAAGCAACAACGCTGGTAAATAACAGACAGGCGAGATATACGCCTTGAGGGTCGCAGGCGGGCCTCCGCCACCCAATCCGGTATTTATCGTGTTGCTATTCCGAGCCACCGCAGTCGTGGCGTTGGGCGTCTTGAGCAGCAATTGGGACCACCAGCGACCTCGTTGGTCTGGTACCGCAGCAGCTGGGTCTTGGCCCACGGCGCCCGTCCGCAGCATCCGGGCGAACTGGTACTCATACCCACGGCGGGCGTCGCTCGGAGACCTGCTTGATGCGCCCCTCAATTGTCTCGAGCCGGTCCACCCGGCCCAGCCCTTTCTCTTTTCTTTTTTTCTTTTTTTTGTCGCCGCCGTATCCTCCCGGGTCTGAGTCGGAAACAGAAACTGCCACTCCCCGTTGGCGATGGACGACGCCTGCTCCCAGGGCAACATTGTGCTATCGGGCGGCGGCGAGGTTTCGGGGTACGGGAGTAGGGTGCCGATGTTATAAAGTCCTCTCCATATTCGTTCACAGTGACACTTGGTGGACAAGAAATTGACTCCCACCAAATCAGTCTTTTCTAAGGCACATACAAGGTCATCTTCTCGACACATTAAACCCATCGCTCTGTATGAACAATATTACGGGCACAACAATGTAATCAAATAGTGTCAATTAAGCGCCTTTCCTGGCTGACATTCTCGTACGTACGAGAAGGGCGAAATAGGGGGCTTGCTGCATTAAGACATTCCACTAGGGGCTATGGACAGCACTTTTGTAATAATATCGTAACTTATGGGATTACATCCTATGCTTAGGCATGATTTCAGGCAACGTTGTCATCTTGGTAGTACGATCTTTCGAAGAGCATTGGGGTTTTGAACAGGACCATGGCAATGAGCATGCAGTCAAGAGTTACGAGATGAAAAGTGTGCTACCATTGTAAAAGTATGGCATTGCCTAGCTCGCAGAAGTTTTGTATATTCTTGCAGTCACAATAGTCCTTTTCCCCATTACCTATGCCAACGGAGGCCCCGGACAAGATCTCCCCGAAATGAAGGAACGCCAAAGAAATAAAGTAGCCAAACAGGAAGGAGTGAGAAGGAACGTGAAGGGTGATTTCCACACTAAAAATGAAGAGAAAGCTCCAAACGAAAGAAAGAGAATCAGGAGTGAAAATCAGATAGACCAAGGAAAAGAAGGGGTCTCATGCCAAACCTACGAACACAGTTGTTACCAAACCTAGATCTAGTTCCTCACACAATAGCATACCTCTACTTCTCTCCAGTGTTCTTCTTATTGCTCCCATCGTCCTCTTGTGTCGCTGGCTCCCTACCTTTAGCACCAGTTCCAGGTTCATCTGATGGCCCAGCCGTAGTTTCAACTGGGTAAATGTGACTTGTTTTGATGTGTTCGCTATTTGCACTCAACCAATCGCACGCAAAATGGATGAGAGGATCTCTGGGGCTGGCATGCGCCGTCTTTCTGAATCGAGCAATCAGTATTAGCCTGTACCTGTAACTCAGAGTTCAATTATAAAGAATAAGGGGGCCATATTTACCTCAAGCAGGCAATCTCGGCACCCGGAGGCACCTTGACATTTTCATTCTCTAGAGCTTTCAAAAACCCCTGCTTTTCGGTATCGGGGAGCTGATCCTCCAGGCGTTTCCAAGTCGACCTTGAGGTCCATATGGCAAAGTGAACTTCATGTAATCTACCAGACTTCATGACCGAACCGTAGCGAACCGTCTTGGAGGTTTCTTCAAAAAGGGCTTTATTCATCTTGAAGAGTTATACACGTTGTCTTTACTATGGGAGCGGATTTCTCATTACTTGAAAGATTAATATAGTCTGTCTGATGTTCTCAGTACAGTAGGAACAGGCTCTAGAATATATACAAAATTGGTGCCGTAGAACGGCGACAAGATTAGGCGAGGAGCTTTGGCTAGGAAGGTTGGCGATGAGCACAGGTGATTAGATTAGGGGATCTAAACTGGCGACTGGAATGTATGTCTTTGTTTCCATTAATGTTGGCACACTCAGAGGATCGTCGACTGACCATTTCCTATGGGGAAGTTGTTTTATAACAAAGATATACCCAACGGGTCTCCTAATAGACAGGATGATGGAAAAAGAGGACGAGAACCGGTGAGGAGAGCGGGTGATCATCTCACCAGCCATGGTCAATGTCATCTCTGCCAACAACAAAGCATATGTTACAAGTATTGATAACGGCTCTTTGTCGTTGCACTCGCTCCATATTATCGTTGGTGGCTTTAGCTTCGAGTTGGATACACAGAGTGCAGTGTTGAACTCACCATTGGCAGTGCCTACCTTAATGCCTACACCGGCGACTGAGTAGAGAGCTTACCAAGGCCAATACTCGCTTCAGAGACACTATAAGTATGATATGGGAGATGGACGCAAAGACATATGGAAACAAACATTGCTATAAACAGGTAACTGTGGCGGTATATTACAAACTACTTAATGGATGGTCCCAGGAGTTGGCTCGATTCTTTCGACATGACTGGGTAACTCCCACTTCGCAAGGCATTGGGTACATGTTCGGACTCTCTCCCTCCAGGCAACAAACAGTAATAAGCGCACACATTCCCGGCATATCAGATAAGAGACTGGTGCACAAAACAAATCATATTTACAATCTTAATTAAACACTTTGCCGGCATAGGCCCAACTACAGGGTTGCCAGCCGGGCTGCCTTATGTTGTACCGGCTCCATGGCGGTTACTACCACGATAGGAATATCTGGCCGCATCTACGTCTAAGGAGAGAGGCTTCAGTGCATACCGTATAGAGCAAACATAGAATACACTGTCAACAAGGCCGAGTGAGTGCATATCTCCAAGAATGCTTCATGTTCGCCCATTGCTAACTGACCTCCAGGTCAGGTGGTTCCTCCTTCATTATCAAGTGCGCGGTGCCTTTGTGTCTTGAGCAGGATGAATTGAAAGGAGGTGGTCTCCAAGCTCCTCTGCGTTGCTACAGGACGTAAAGCAGTCAGGGCAATTCCAGGGTTGACACTTGTCATCAGTGTGAAGACAGCTGATCAACACATATGTAAAGTAGTGCTAAGTTAACCCTACCTTGGTGCAGGTAGAAGCAAAATGACCAATGCATGTCGGGCCAAGCAAACGAATGCGGCTGAAATGAACCTCGTTCGTTTTAGAGACCGCAAGAAAGCCACTCACAACGGCATGTAATTAAAGATGTTGGGCTACGGCGGTTGGATGTCGGAGCAGCCACAGCCAGTGACAAAGCAAAGCTCTTGGGTAACTGGCCCCCAAGTCCAGTACCCCCATAAGGCCCCTCGCCGGATTCGGTGATCTGGTATCGTAAAGGTCCCAGCCTCATCGTTGACTATTAGTGATCGTCTGGTCATACAAGCTCACCATTCACGTGATCTGGAGGAGAGGAGAAAGTCCCGTGGTAATGGTCGTGTCAACCGCAGACCGCACGCCAAAGCTTCACCAAAAACGGAATATCTTAACATCTGATCAGAACTGGTATGCATTACATGTATTTGGTGGGCTTCCTTTAGTCGATGAAGTTCCTCTGGGGTCGCCGTCCCCGAGGAACCATGCGCGACCATAAAAGCCGCCGAAAAAAGCAACGCCCAAGCCAGGGAGCCCCCATCCATGACCTCCCAAGAAAGAGTACAAGGTCGCGGTTGTGTGTGTTTGTGTTGTGTAATAGTCTACATGCCATCAAAGTCGCCGCCCAGGTCGTCCTCGTCCAGGTCGCCTTCTTGTATCTCCTTGGCCATCTCTCGCTCACGCTCGCGTGCCTCTTGGGCGTTCTTCAGCTCGAGACGGTGCTGGTTCATGGGGAAACGCATGGCCTGGTATCATAATTAGCAAGAGTGTACCGTGACATAATCGTATATAGTAGTGAGACATACCTTGACGCTCTCGTCGTGCAGGGCGAGACAAGCCCGGATACGGTCGTGGAAAGCCTCACCAGGCTCCCGTGTAGCATAGACATCGCCAACCTCCTTGCTCTTCATGAAACCGCGCTCGCGGTCCAGCGTAGCCTCAATGACTCCGTCGCGAATGGCCTTGGCCACAATGTACTCTGCAGTCTCCTCGCTACCGAGATGCAGGCGGATGCAAATATCGCGGAGGGAAATGCGGCTGTAGCTCAAGCTCATCATGCGGATACCCGTCTTGATGACGTTTTGGCGCAAGCGCAGAATCAGGCTGTATGTGCTATCCCGGCGGAATGTGTCGGCGTGCTCGGCAATCGTCGTCTCGAAATCCTCCAGGTTACCCACGCGCACAGCTTGTACCAGAAGGAAGTACGGGTGCAGTGCCTGCTCCATGTTGTTGGCACGGAACGTAGCACGCTCGGGGATATCGCCCATCAGCAACTCAACCACAAGCAGCAGCTTGGTCGCAGTCTGGGAGAAGCCGAGGGCACATTGGCTCGCGGGGGCCTTGCGAGTAGCAGCTGTCAAGTGCTCGTGGGCCTCGGTGTAGCGCAGCTGGATAGCGCGGATTCGGCCCAGGTAGTACAGGAAACGGGCGACCTGGTTGTTGGCGGCATTCTCGGGGAATTGGGTGTGTGATACAAGCAGATCGGCTTGTGAGATATGAGACGTCAGAAGGTAGCTTCGGAGAAGTAGTACGATAACCGAGGCCTGAGTATCAACATCCTTGCGCAGTATCGCAGTGCGGAGGGCCGCGAGTAATGTAGGTCGGAGGGTAACGACTGGAGATTGAGGAGACGGGGCTTGAGGCGTCAGCTGCTCGCAGAACAGGGAGAAGTAGAAGTAGACCTTGGCCGAGAGAGAATCCAGAGTTCGTCTGTTAAGCGAGTGGATGCGCTCTGAGAGGTACTTGGAGAAGTTGGCACCCTGCTGGAACTGTTTGGTGTCAAACATGTAGACCTGCACCAAGATGGCCAGGAAGACGTCAACCTCGGGGATGAGCTCCTTGTTAATCTCCTTGTCCTTCTTGGCGCCGTTCTTTGCCTGCGCCTTGGGTTCACTGTCTACTTCCATCTCGTTTCCACTGGACTGGCGACCGAGCGGTACATTCTCGCGGCCGATAGCGGACAGAAGCTGCTTAGCCACCGAAGCGGACGGCGAGGTGGGAGGGTACGACTCGGCAATCACCTGAGCGAGGATGTCGGGGTTAAGGCGCTTGCGAAGAGAAGAGATGGAGCGCAGAGCTCTTAGGGAAAATCGGGCATCGAACAAAGCTACCGCTCTATCGAGAAGGGCGAAATTGCTCTTGATGTCTGTCACGCGAGGGGCAATAAATGTTAGCATTGGCGATAGTTGGGCTGGCAAAGCCATGAACGACTCCATATATCGGCAGTATTATCAAGTCGGGTGGAATTACCTGAAATGGTCTGGGTGACGGGGTCAACCTGGACCTCGGGTTCCTCTTCCGTCTTGTCGGAGTCCTCCATGGACACATCACCCTCGGCATCGGCTGGCGGCGGTACGGAGCTCTGCTTTGTGTTCTTGGAGGGAGGGACGACGACGGTCATGTCCTCGCCTTCCTTGGCGCCCTTCTTGGCGGCGGGCTTGCCCTTCGCGGTCGACTTGTCGTTGGCGCCATCCTTGCTGTTCTTCTGGACACCGTTCTCAACAGGTTTTCTGCCGTTCGAATTGGGTGTTTTGCCAGGCATGTCGGCGGCCGGATCTGGGGTTTGGAGTGACGTGGGTCGGAGTGTGTTGATTTGTATGTCGAGGAGCAGTTGCGAACAGAGCTCGGGCTACCGGGTTCTAACTGTTGATACCTAACGAAGGAAAGAAAAATACGTTGACGATGCGGGCGTCGTGATGATGGAGGATGGGGATGGGGGATGTGGATGTGATGTGATGGGTTGAGGTCCGGTTTGGTTTGGTGCTGGCTGCTGCTGCTGCTGACAAGGTGCTGATGGACCGGCACGCCAAGGGAAGGTTGTTAGCTAAAGTTACACGTACAGCACGTAGCCTAGCCGACCTACGCAAAACTGATGACCTAACCTGAGGTCAGGTAAGTCGCTGGTACATCAGTTAGGCCCTTTTAGGCCCTGGGCAAAAACAAGTGGCCTGTGCTCCAAGCGGGTCACAGGTTTCAACAGCCAGACAGCCTTGTCCTCAATCAGCACGGCAAGCTGTGTAAAAGAAAGCGCTGAGAAAGAGTGACGTTTGCCAGATGTTGCCTTGAGCTGCCTATCTACAAGTGGACCGTTGCTCCTCCTTCCCCATCCCTGTCGACTGATTGGGGTAGCACAATGAGGCTTTAGTGATCTTGGCTTTTACTGAAATCGATTTGGATCGTGGTGTTTTCAGCCGTCACTGACAAATCTCTTTTCTGAGCCATTTCCCTTCAACTCCAATGACATCGGACATGAGCAGATGCAAGTCCACGTTCCGTGTTAATCCGAAATAACTTACATCTGTATGTATAAAAAAGGCATATCTCGTATCTGACTGTCGCCAGCCAATCTAGCAATAGTTGATCATCAATCGATAAAAAAGTTGCTAAAGCTGGGTCGTGAGGCATACTAATCATTGCCAACAAGCAGCCCCTTGCTTTGGTCGGATCTGGCAAAATACCCGGGCCACATTGCATGCTGAGAGAGCACTAATACAAAAAGACCCAAGCATTTCCACCTTTCTATTCACAACGTCACAAATCATCAAGTAGGTCCAAGTAAGTGGTCAACGTCATGTCTGGGTGGTGGGCTGATTGCTCAACTCCCAAGTAATCCCTCTTTCTCTCTTCCGTTCAACAAGCAAGGTTTGGTCTAAATGCGGTCGGCCTCCGACGCCCTCTACACCAAGGAAAAGCCCAGAATCTCGAAAATTGTCCTCAGACGCCCTCGCTATGCAACCGCCACGCCTATGGAATGAATGATGTAACAATGATAAGGATGACAGCTGAAAGAAAGGCCCTGTGTATTCCTCTATGCCTCCACGCGAGTTCGCTTACTGCAGCCGGTCAGTCGGCCAAACCCGGACTCGGCACGGGACTTGATTCCCCCATCCCCCACGTAGCTATCGCCGCGGCACGATATCGCAATTTAGGGTCCCAGAAGATAAAGACCAAATCTTCAAGGCCGTTTCTTCTTCTCATCCTCCCTCTTCGCCAGCGCTGACGGCTCGTTATGAGCGCGGTGCATCCTCCTTATCCACAAGGGGCAACCACAAACACACCACAAGACGGTCTCGCAGGTCCAGCGTATAGAGTTGGTAAGAAGACCCTACATCTTCGTTCTCTTGCCCGGAGGCTGGACCGAGGCGGCCGGGGACGCCGAATGGAGCGACTGCAATGAGCGGGCAGTCTGGAGGACACTTGGTGGTGGTAACAACATTGGGGAACCAGAATTCTATTTCTTGGTACCTGGTCGCAAGTCTTTGACATCGAACTCGAGCTTATCGCTTTCGAAAACGTGACCTGCTGGTTTCTCGGCACCTGTGTAGAGGTTGTCGATACTGTGTTGATGAAAGGTGGCGGTCTCGTTACAGTGCAGTATGTGAGGTAGACCAGGGGGGTTTGTAAGTCTAAATATGCCGTATCTGGATTGACGTTAGCTAAATTCTCCTGGTAATGGCGTTGCTATGAGAAACTTACGAAGGCTGGAATTTAGGAGCGCACACGATGGCGATGCTCTCAGGTAACATGACCTGGTATCCGGCTTGGGTGTGAAGGTCCCGACTGCTCATAAAGCACGACTGTGTCGGATGGGTATGAATCCAGCCCAGCATCAAGAGGTCTTCGGTCATGCAGTAATCGAATAGCTCGCTCTCGTTTTCCGTCTCGCACGTGTCGGATGTACACTTTTGCTCAGGAATGACCAAGCACTTGATGAAGAGCGCATTATTAACGGCGGTGCCACACAAAATGCCACACATCTCCAACCCACGCCGGGTATTGTCGGAGGCGATGCGCAAGAACTCCTGCCTCAGCTGAGCCGGGAGGAAGATCGACCGAATCGGTTCCCCGTTCTCAAGGTATGCAGCGGGCGCAAAGGTAAGTCTCTTCGATGACGGCGGTGGAGAGGCTGGCATTTCCGAGATCTTCGGGGGCGGTTGTGGTCCATCCTGTGGTTGAGTAACTTGCAAAGCTGGCTGCGGAGGATAAAGGAGCTCCTTCGACGGCCGGTCTGGAGCCGGCAAATCGGCCACCGACTCTTTAGGAGGTGGCAGCGGTGGCGGGTGTGACGGTGGTTCCGGACGGGTCGCGTGTGACTGGGCATCGTAGCTGACCGGCTGAGATTTTGATACCGAAGGGTAATTGTAGGCAGCCGAAGTCCCCTGGTAAGCGGCCGATTCTGCCTCCAGCTCACGTTCGCCCCTGCTCATTTTCTGCAGGAAGTCCTGAATGTGCGTGTCATCCTCGCCGTCGAGCTTCTTCCTAGTCAACTCCATCTGCTTTCGGAACAGGTCGTCGTCCTCGGCCTGTTTTTCTGCCAGCTCGTGTGTCCAGTTATCCCAGAACCCGGCAGTCCTGCGTTCTTGTTCCTCCTCCGCCGAGACGCCAGCTCGGCGAGTGGCTTTGCGACCGGCATCGCGTCGCTTCATCTCCCGTTGGGCCAACACCACCGCAAGATCTTGATGTTCGCCGGCATCGAGAACCCGTCTTGACCCCGAGAGACTCGGGTCATTTGATGCGTGTTGTTGGTATGGTGTCATGGTCCGTTTTTCCTCACTCCGGCGCTCCTTGCGCTTGTCTTCATCCGCTACCCATTGATCGTATTCGGCATTGACTAGCGGCTTGATCTTCTCTAAATTGGCGATGGCGCTATCGACTCCTTTCATGGATTTCCTCAGCTGCAACCTGCTATCCTTGTCTTTCTTGGCGTCTGGATGTTTCTGCAAGTGATCCATAAACAGCAAGGTGTATCGCATGTACATCATGTAGGCCTTGCCGAAGTTTCCATCGCGAAGGTAGGCTTCGGCCTGCAAGGAAACAACATGGTAATTAGCAGAATGTCGTCGCAGTGCGTAAACCAGGTAGTTGTTAAAGGGTGGCACAATCAAAGCCGGAAGTAAATAGACGCCGAGTACATACCTCGCGACGAAGCACATCCGCAGTGCGCAGCCATGACTTTAATGGCACATTAGAGTCGAAGTTAAAGTTTTGCGCCGACTTGGATATCTCCTTCACGCTCCGAGGGCGCTCCAAGTCTGCCATGTTGGCGACGGCCAAATGCTGTGTGCAGTGAACGAGGCACACGTCTAGGCAATCAGGTGCTGGCAGAGGGTTTCCATGCAGGAATAAGATGAAGTATTAAAGAATATCGATTCGTGGCTTTGGTGGCAAGTGTTCGCCCAATCGCTAGGGGTGGGTTCGATTCGGTTCGCGGCGCAATCTTGACTCTCAACAAAGCGTCTGCCTGCCGCCCAGGCCCTGATTACGAAGGGTGGTAAGTCATGCGCATTCGCTGGTGGGGATGTCGTGGATCGGACGGAGGAGCAGCGCAAACAAGGGAAAAAAAAGAGAGTGGGTGTACAATGATAAAACGTAAGTGGCTGCCTGCAGTAATGTCCCTCAGTCTAGAGTGTAAATGCAAAAGGGCTCATAGCAAGAATATCAATGTGCCATCTGCCGGGAGAAGAAGCCATGGAAGCCATTCATTTGGATCCAGTCCATCAAGGTAAGATGTGGCGGGTTGATCCCCGAAACCATGTGCTGCTGTAGCTCATGGAATCGATAAAACCTACCCCGCGGACAGCCGCCGCGGGGCACTTCTTTAGCCCTGCAACACACGCGCCCACGCTAACGTCATTGCCAACAACCCTTGCTTGGCCTGGCTATTGCTTACGCCCAGTCAGTGATACCAAGAGCAGCGGCTCTCTTCATTGTCATACAATTCAAGATAAACATTTGCATCCATAATCTGGGACAATGAGAAATTGGCCGACCAACTGCAATGCCACGTGGGAGATGCCGGCATCAAGAAGCACCATAATTTGGAGGGAACGAGAGATGTAATGGGATATGCTTGAACCTCCAATTCTCGCCATCAGAGCAGTGATATTCCAAGCCAAAACTATGTTGAGAACTGTACGCATGGGCGGTTTCGATTTCTTCACTCTTTTTCGTCGATACAGTTGGGCAAACATGACTGTTGTGAGCCTCACGCGTGCCTCAAATTGCGACAGGGTTCCATCCTTCCACAATGTATCATGATGCAATGCATCTATGCTCTCCGAGAAATGGGCGGCATATTGCTGCACGTGGTTTATAATGCATTAGTATCGTTTGAATCAGTCCTATCAACTTGAGTTCTCAGTTTGATCCACGAACTGTCGACCCTTTACCCCTTGGCGGCGACCTGGCTAGGGGCTGCCCCAGCCGCTGCCTGAGCCGAGCTCTGAAGTTGTATGATCTCAGTCTTCTTCTTCTCGATCTTCTCTTGGACCTCCCCAATCTGCTGCTCTGTCCGCTCACTGTGTCCAATATCAGTTTAGCCGTCATTTCGGTAATCCTGTCGTGGGGGCTAATGGTACTTACACCTCCTTTCCAATGAATTCTAGGCGCCCCTTCACAGTGCTCTCAGCCTCTACCTTATCTTGCTTTAGCAGGACAGGGCCGACAAGCTTATAGATGCTCTCTCCTTCTTTTAAGCGGTCAAATTCCTATAAACATCCGTCAGCGGTTGCTGAGGTCATATTTCAGGGGGCTTGTGCAGCTCTTGATACGCACCTTTTGCACACCAACATTCTCTGTTCGTTGGGCCTGCAGCTTCTGTCGGGACTGAACCGACGCTTGGAGCTCTGGAAGTGAATCAGTGAAAGTGGTATTTGCATCCAGGGGGTGATATGTGCTTACCTTGCTGTAACTTTTGATAGTCCTCAGACAGGGCCTGCAGTTTTGCTTGTACTTCAGCCATTTTCACGTTTATCAGTGGCTCAACCAAATAGGGAGGTTTGGCAAATCACTGAAAATTGGAGGGAGATGTTCTTGAGTGAAGGTTGTCAGATTGTGTTTGACCAGGTTTATCAAGTTGGCGTGCCTCAGTTCGGGACAGAGTGAATTGCGGTTGCAGTTTGCGCCTCAAATTTAGGTGGCCTCCGCTGCCTGCTGCTGGCGCTGTGGTGCGACTCTGTTTCTGTGTGGTGCCAGCCGCTCGTTAAGTTGGCCACCACAGGGAGTGCCCACAGAGCCGATAGTGGGGTGGGTTGATAAGGCCAAGAGGCCATTACTTAGTCGAGACCTGATCTGGCACGTGTCATAATACAATGCTACATTTTAACACGACAAAACCAGCCGAATAAAAATTTAGAAAGATGTGGAAGACAACTGGATAACCATAGAGTGATATTGTTGATTATTCCGATTTTTGGAATTTTCTCACTAGAGAAAGGTGGAATAATTGCTATTAGAAGTGCCTTCTGGGAGTATATGGGAGTTGACCTCACTGTGAATCTGAACCCCGCGATAAGCAATAAGGCTAGCGTCAAAGAGCAGGAAGCCACCATCTCCAGCCTAGGCCCCCGGCCAACGAGAAGCCGATCAAACGTCACATCACAACAATATCCGAGCAGGGAAAGGCCTCGCTCTTGCCCATCTCAGAACCCATTTCTCCCCCAAACCCCATTTCTGGGCATTAGGACCCCCAAAAGTCAATCACTCGTCTCAACTCCAAACAACACTTCCCCATAGCATATTCGACCAGACACCATGTCCAACACCGACTTCCTGGGGCGGGCGATCGAGACGGTCCGCCGAGCCATCGATGCCGACAACGGCAACCAATACGAGAAGGCGTACCAGCTGTACTACCAGTCGCTCGAGCTGTTCATGCTGGCCCTGAAGTGGGAGAAGAACCCCAAGTCCAAGGAGATGATTCGCACCAAGACGGCCGAGTACATGGACCGCGCCGAGAAGCTCAAAGCACACATCTCCGACGCCGACGCGAAACGGAAAAAACCCGGCATGGTGGGTGCTAACGGCTCCAGCACGGGCGGCACCGGCAAGGGCAAGTCGGGGGACGGCGAGAACGGCGAGATCGACGAGGACAGCAAGAAGCTGCGCAACGCGCTGGCCGGTGCCATCATGCAGGACCGCCCCAACGTCAGCTGGGAC